>CM057816.1:100379721-101007221 GCA_030067965.1 Latrodectus elegans | reverse complement strand
GAAAATAGATATACCACAATACTGTAATGCATTTTATAATATATAAGCAAATTTATAGAAATTTTGATGATAATTTCTGAAACATAAAAGTTTTATACCTAAATTGCAATGACTTCAGAATAATTTTGAAGAATTCATACTCACCAATATGATTCACACTTTCCTTGTTCTCCAATATGATACTGATACTAAGAATACAAAGCATAAAAACAGGCAAGAGCATTTTTTTTTAAAAAAAAATATTGTTAAAATGCTACATCACATCTAAATAGAAATGTTTTTTGACTAATTTAGCTTAATCAGAATTTTACTGGAAATTGGAAATGTATATAGGAGACCCTCACATGATAGACAATTCAGATGAGATGTTTTGCATTATGGATTCATTAACTCATCTATTTTTCTACAAATTATAGAATTATGGTTCAAAGTTTAATTTCTCAAGAATCAGCAATCAAAATATCTACGTATGAGTTACTCGTAATTTTTGCATGAATATTTGGTAATATTTCCGCTCAATAATATTTGAAGTAATTTATTCTTTGTCACTTAATTTCATATAAAAAATATTTTATTT
The DNA here is from genome assembly GCA_030067965.1 of Latrodectus elegans. Taxonomy (NCBI): domain Eukaryota; kingdom Metazoa; phylum Arthropoda; class Arachnida; order Araneae; family Theridiidae; genus Latrodectus; species Latrodectus elegans. Next base: position 101,006,644 of record CM057816.1, on the reverse strand, counting down.
GTTGTATGTCACTGGAATCTGTAAACTAGTTATATCAAGTGTCCTTTACTGTAACTTATATTCTCATTAAGAATGAGTTATTGTTGAATGGGTGTTGTCGGGTATTGTTTTGCTTATTTGAAACGGGCAAACTTCCAGCTCTATGCTTCATCTAAAGGTTGCTCTACATATAGCAAACTTTTCTGAATACTGACAGCTCATTCACTGCAGGTATAGTTCTTTTAAGATAAATAAATAATTTTGGGTGTTATAAGTAAAAATGTTTTATTTATAATTTTCGATCGACTGAAATGAGTAATGTTACTTTTTACATTACGAACTTGGTTAAGGTAAAACGGGTGACAAATATAGACATAAATGTAACATTAGCATTTACTTGGTTGACATTAAAACTTCAAATTATTGTTCTTTTATGAAAAAAAAAGATTATTCCATACTTTTAAGCCGAGAGTAAGTTTTTTACATAATTTATACTGGATGATAATTTTCAACTTATTTCATGTGAGATATATAAATGTAAAAAGATTAAATTTATTGTATGATAAAGCACAGTAGATAAATACCTTTAAGGATTTATCTTTAGCTTAAGTTTGCTTTTTCAACTCTCCACTTGGCGACTTTGATAAATTCATTCGAAATACAGAACAAGTATTCTTTGTCAGGTAAAAGATTAACAGTGAAAAAAAAAGGTTGCTTGCTCAACCACAAAAAGAAGAAGGAGATAAAAAAGTGATGAGACAAGAAATTTAAAAATAATTTTCCTTAACACCATAAAGTATAGCCTATAAAAAAATACTAGAATCCTAAAAACGAAAGAGTTTGGAAACTGCAACGTGTGGTATTATTTGACATATCTCGTAGGATTAGAGCAGAATTTAGCATCACATGTTCTTTTTTTATCTCCATGAGTTAACTAGGCTCCGACAAATTTGCAAACCTTTGAAAGAGAGTGAAAAGAAAATTTCTTTGAATTTGATTCCACATTATTTAACTGACAAATCTAACGAAGCGAAATTTGCTACATACATTTATCATTCCTTCGTGAAAGTAATTATGTTCATAAAAAATATCTAATCTTACAAATGGAGGAGAACAGGAGGATGTTTCATAATTTTATCCATCTTGATGGAGCTTAACGGAAGTTGGCTCACATGTTTCTTATCTGTTCTAGAAATGAACTATAGTTATAAAAAGTTGTTACAGCTCAAAAGGTTATGGAAAAAAACATTGTAATGGATTTCTACTTGAAGTTATCAATGTATTTCGGAACACATGTTGTTTGCCTCATCGAAAGTCGAATTATATAGACACAAATGTTAAGCTATTGTAAAATGTGAAATTTTACAAAAATGTTTTTACTTCTTTCCTAATTTGTAAAGGGTAACAGAATGATATATTAAAATTTATTTGGCATTTCGATTATCTTTTATGATAATTTAATCTCCTTCACATAGTTTTCTAAATTAAGTTTACCTTAAAATAAGATTCCACTATATATAAATTTCACTAATCAAATCCGAGCTGGTAGAACTACGGATAGTATTCTAGCTTTCAGTTCTGCAGTTCATGAATTTAAATCCCACCTTTTGTTGGTTGCTTGTAGTAGTTCGGAATCAGTTTTAAACTTTTTACCTGAATCCATTTCCCAAATCTGCATTCTCATGAGCAAAAAATTTTCTGCTGACCAAGAAACAAATACATAGAAAATCAAACGCATATTTAATCAATTAAGTGTATTATAATGTTAGATTTTTCACACATTTACACTTGTCATTTTAATATACATAAATCAAAATTATATTCCTAATAAAGTAAAACAAATTTATTTTTGCTAATATTTCACTCAAACATTTTTCATACACTTGATAAGTTCATTTCTAAAATGTCGCAGATTTTAGCGAATGTTAAAGAGAAATGCAATTCATGCAATGAAATAGCATTTACCAATTATTCAGTCGCAAATAAGAGTTTAAGAACGTCCTATAAAATTCTAAGATTTACACGGTGATTTTTAAAAAATCTGAAGAAAGAGTTTTTATTTTTATCATTATTATTTATTTGATACGAATTTTATAGCGATATAAAATACTTTTTAAAATCGATTCCTAAAATTTTTCGTAAAATTTATGGCTGAAAATATTAATTTATTTTTTATGCTTTTTTCCATGATATTACAAATGAGAAATATTTTATATTTAATGGTTTATTGCTTAAATCTTGCTTCTCATGTAAAAACTTATTCAAAATTTCAAAATGATAAATGTTATGAAACTGTTTCGTAATTCTTAATAATTTATCATATTGTGCTGCAGTAAAAATGTTTTAAGGCAAATGAATATTTTACACTATCCTGCATATTATAAAAAAATGTAACTCTCTCTTCCTTTTATACTATTGCTTAATAATTATTAGATATTATTTAAAAACATAAAATTATCCTCTCTTGATAATTATCAGCTTGTTTCTTAATAAAGAGGTTTTAAGTAACTTTGATCATTATCAAACTATTTTTGCATTTTAACATAAAATTATTAAATTTAATATCCTTTTTAAAAAAGCATAAGAAAGCTTCACTATTTTTAGAAAGAAATTGCGAATTGAGTTTCGTATAAATTGCTCTAATTTCGTAAAATCTTATTTATAGAATTCTTTCCTACAACTAAACTATAACAGAAGCGAAATTATTTTATTTCTTGAATGCAAGAAATCATACATTTGTGGCTATTTTTGCTTAGCTCTCCTAAAGATGCAGACGGTATATGAAGTGCGTAAGAAGTTCTGAATACATGAAGTTTTAGAAGTTAATTTCATTTATTTTGTTGAAATAATAGGATTTAAGTTGACTGAAAACTATGAATCTGACACTCGGAATACTATTCGAATATCAATATCTCCTATACCCTATTGCAAAAAGTGAAATTTATCGAAGTCTTTGTTTACTTCAAAAATATATATAGCAGAAAATGTGAAATTATTTTAATGTTTACAAAACCAAGCTAGTATTTCAGTTGTATGATCTCTGAGAATGAATATAAACTTAAAAGAGTTTATACTTATTTGAGGCCTGGTTTCGATGAATAATCCTGAACGGTGGGGTTTGGATCCTATGCGCAAGAAATAAATTAAACTTGGATTTGCAGAACCCTTCAACTTTGGAATTAACTCTTCGATCTTGAGTTAAAAAAATTATGTGTTCGATTCCCACTTCAATCACCGTTGCTTTTACTATGGTTCCTGACTGAACTGACCATGTGTATAAAAGAAGTGACCCATCAAACCAGTCTTCACAGAGCGCCCTGGCTGTCAATTTAATAATTCATGGTTTTGATTCCTTTCTTGTATGCAGTTGTTAGGAATCCAATTTAAACTGTAGATCTTGATTAATTCTCAAAAGTAAAAAGCAACCATAGTGAGAGGTACTAAATTAAAAAAGGATATTATTGAGCTATACTAGATCCTCTTACAAATTTACACGCATATATATGTGTGTGTGTCATTAAATCAAAGTAAATCGATTTTCTTACATTAAAACTTCAAAATTTTATAAATCATAAAGAATTTATTAATTGTATTATAGAAAAATTATTACAAAATTAGTCAACAAGAGGTGTTAAAAACATCGTTCTCTTGTGTATATATTAGCAAATTTAATTAGCAAACTCACAATAAAGCATATAATTACTTATTTCCACATATTTCAAGAATCTCTCCTTCAATTCTTTCATGTTTGATTTTCACTCTTTAATTTTTCTCACTCTTACGAAAAATAGCACTGAATATATAAGAGCTAGTGTGTTGGTCTGTCTTTCTTATTGTGGGTGACAAGTTTTAAGCAGTTACAATCTACAAATAAAAAAATTCAGTCAATCTTAAATGCCCTTAACTTTTAAATAGATGGTGATAGTGAACACGTAGTTTTTTTTTACCACAAGGTAACAAGCAGAATATTTTAGTTGTAAAATTTCTTTGCTTTAGAAAGAAAAAAATTTTAGTTTAAATATTTAATATAATAAAGTAATATTTATATAAATATATTTAATTATTTTTTATACTTACATAACACTTAATAAAAATTCTTACTTTTAAAAAATTTTAAAAGAAAATTAATTTATTTACCCCATTTATTCTTATTTTTAGAAGTAAATAGGAGCTTTGAATAATTTGAATAATAAGTTCCATTCAATATATAATCCTATCAATTCAATATTTTCACAGAAAGTTGTTTCGAAAAGCATTTTTAATTGACAGTTAGAATTAAATTTTCACAATTTTCTATTTCTGAGCCTCATATGCTATTGAAACTTTTTCAAATAAGATTTGTGAAAGTTGATCAGAAATTTCATAAAAGAAAAACGAAATGCTATGAAAAATGCATTCAGTTTTTAAAATTTGACGAAACATTTTAGACCCTTGAAATATTCTAAAAGCAGTGTTGCATATAGTGACAACTTAATCTTAGTTCCTATGTTCATTTTCCATAATTGAGCTTTACTATCCTTTTTAATGATCTCATTAAACTTGTATTTATTTTTCCTATGAAAGTGTATGAAAATTTAGGGATGGCAGTAAGCTATTACAGATTATTAAGAAAATTTTATGACAACATGAGCGATATTTCTATACAAAATTAAAATTTCATGAACTTTTTAAATTGAATTGTATTGTTATTATAACATATTTTTTTACTTAATTTTCTCGCAAACGTTATCTTAATATTCGAATCAATGTTCATCTTTTAGATTCTTGGTAATATCTAGCTTAAAGCATCGAAAATTATTATTGGAATAGAGTGGTGAAAAGAAATAAATTCAAAAATTTGCAGTGCATATTCAGCGTACATATTACGTCAAAAATTAACATTTTCATTGATTAACAAAATTTATTTAGTTTAGTTTTTATATCGTTTTATAATAATTTTTATAGTATTCAGTTGGTTGACAAGATGATATTACTTTTGAAATTTTACTATGATTTTACGTTTTATATCTGCACTACTGGCTTAGCATTATTTATATTTACAAATATACATGTAAAAGCTATTGTATCTTCCTACAAAGAAATAAACCATGCATGAACTTTGTATTCAAAATTAAGAACGTTATTTTCATTTTATTCAGAATTTAATTCATGTATTCTATTGACAAAGAAAATTTTCAGAATTTTATTGCATTCTCTACCATGAATAAATTTTTAATACAACCCCTCTATTCGTTACTTTTTATTTGTTTTTTTAACTTGTTAAGCTGATGATGATACTTGTGTAGTTAATTAAACCTAGCTTCTGCTTGTTTTCGTCCATTTGAAAGTTTTTTTCTGAAATTCCCTTATCTTCCAGGAGAGATCTTCATTTTCTTGAAATAATACGCTTCGTTCACGTAATAAAACTCTTCGTTATGAAAATAACTCCTTAATTTTGAAGCTTGTTCTGGTAGTTAAAATTTTTTAAATAACAATACATTCTAATAAAAAATTGGTGACAAGTTTTTATGAAATAAAAAGGAAAGTATCCAAATGAGTCTCCTTTCACCGCCCCACGTGACCCATTTAAGGGGAAAATAAATAAACAGACGAAATGGAAAATTACGAATTTAAAAAAATGATAAACGCTTAAATTGGTTTATCAATATGTCGATCGAGTTGCTTTTATCGCAAGAACGTTTATCCTTTAAAATTTTATTGCGGAAAAATTTTTTTCGTTCGAAAAGAAATGATATAGTATTTATATATTCTCAATTTATATTCCAAAGTTCCTTTTTAATTGAAAAAAATCCGATTTAACTTGTCATACATAAAGCAAAACTTAATGCAAATAATTTAAATTAAAGAACTAATCTGAGTAATATATAATCCGTTCAATATATTTTAATATTAATTCAATGATACATATAACAAATCGAGTAAAAATCCCAAAAGTTGAAAATTGATATTAAACTTTGTGATGCATGGATAGTCCTATTAAATTAATATTGAATTTATTTGCCAAATTTTTATGGTTAGATATGAATGTAAATGTTAAATTGCTCATTTTATTTTGTAAGCTTAACAATTACTTGAGAAAATATGTAACTTCTTAAATGTGTGACTCTCTTCTTTCTCGTAATTTAACTTTACCGAGACACATATTTAACAGGTATTTTTACTGTATATTAAGTTTAACAAATGTAAGAGAATCATTTTCTCAATTAAATACAACAATCTACAAAAATATATTCTACATTTATTTCTTTTATACTTGAAATCAGAAAGTTCAAAAAGTTTTCCCTCTTTTTTAAAAATTCTATTGTCAATTGATTGCTTACATTTCGAGAAGCATGTAATTAATAATTTTTTTGCATGGATATAATAAATGTGTGAATGAACAGTATTTAATATTTTGCGATTGATATTTCCCAGGTACCATATCAGAACATATAAAGGAGTTGTTGCGAAGCTGAATGATTTTCATTCTAACTTTCATTTTAACAGTATGAGTTCAAACCTCACTTTGAGCGAAAATGTTTATTGTGTTTCTACATAAAACTACTTTTAGTCCACTTAATTATCACTTTATAAAATAGCCCCAGATCATCAAATTAATACAATCAAGTTTCAGCACCTGTTTTATAGGCTTATTAGAGCTTATATACCTCATTATGTTTGATAATTATATTTAAAAACTTCAGAAGACAACCATTTTATCCCTGATACCATTATTTCTTGTATTTTAGGTAAATGTAAAGTTATTCTTACATTGCTATTATTTCTTTTTGCTACAATTCTAGATGGTAAAAATATTGGGGAATTACGAAAATATTTGAAGAATATCGCAAGATTATTTTTACGTATATATCTTGTTATCATAATCTTAGAAAAAATTTAAAGATCAGCTAAAAAACAAGAAATATAAATTAAATTATGTGATAAATGAGTTAAATTTATTTACTATAAAAATGTATATAAATAAAAATGTTCAAAAGATATAAGAATTTAGCAACCCAAAGTTTCAGTTGGAAAAAGTCTGTCTAGATTTTGGAGGAAATTGAGGTTTGGAAAAATAAGGATAATTATTGGCTTTGTTGAAACCCTATTTTACTTCACCAAATTGTGTACCACTTGTATATCAGTTAAAAATAAATTAAATGAGGTGCGAAGTGCACTTGAAAATTTTCCTTAGTTAGGAAATTATGAAGTATTGAAGTATGGAACCCTTTCATTTGGTTGGCGAATGCATACGGAAAACCAAAAATGCATTCGCATCAGTTAGGAAAACATAAATTTTTCAAAAATTAAAGCTATTGGTAAATTTTATTTTTCTAAAATATTAAAAGTGAGGTTCTGGAGCCTTAAGTATTTTTCCTTTTCCTCAAACAGTTACAAACAAGGATAATTTTAAAGAGAATAATACCACAGGCCACCTGGTGATCTATACTTTAGGGTGACTTTTGATTTTTAGCTAACTTGGAACCAAATTGAGGTATATGAATAGGGTAATAATCATCTGTTTGTAAAATTTGTGTCATTTTTAACTCTGTATCATTGCATAATGTCTTTGGCACCATTTTGTTTTTTAATCCCGGAATATGTTTGGAGACAAAAAAATCGCCAATTTTCTCCTAGGGGAACCCTAAAATATATTTTTTCTCAAGACACCGTTATTGAAACGAAAAGAATTTCAGAACGGTGTGCATTGTAGCATAAGCAACCCTACAGTAAGTTTAAACAGTATTAAGGATTAAGATTGATTACAAACGCTGTAACCAAAACTCTATTAAGGTAGCCAGTGACCAACATCCACATTGATACATTCCATACAATTGACATAACTTTAATGCTGAAGGAAAATTCGGTGAATGTAAAACAAAAAATTTTATTTAAATAGATAAAACTAATTTTTTGCTTTTTTAAGAACATTGAAACTGCAGTATTTTTTTAACTTAATATTATAAGTATAAAAACACCATTTCGCGTATTATAATATTTTAACTATGCATATAATTCCATCTACCAGATATAAATGGAGCCAAACAGAATGATTTGTCAGTAACATTAGAAAATTGTTTACAAAAAGCATCTGGCATCAAAAGTATTTTTTATGCTTAATTATTTTTGCAAAAAAAAGGTGCCTCAAGTAATCGTAGGAACTAAAACATTAATTTCAATTTCTTTTTAAAAATTATCTTTTTGTTTTAATTTTTGTGAAATAAGCTGTGAGAAACTATATGAAATTATTCAATGTTAATTCAATGAATTAAAGCCAACTTTTCTATTTATCGGATTTCGAACATCTACTTTCTCAAAATTATATTTGAAACATCTAACAATAAATCTATATAGGAGTGGCTGAATTCTAATCTTCGTCAAGACAGGACATAGGTTGTTTAAAAGGGTATGCCAAAAAGGGCATATTGTTATAGTTATAAAAATAATGGGCTAAGTTTATAAAAAAATTGAAAATTCCTGCAAAAATAGATCTGTTCAACTTGTGAGATATGTAAAAGGAGTATTAATATCTTTTCATTAAAACCTTTAAAAAAATGAGGTAAAAAAACATTAGAAATAACACAAGTGGCAATGAATCGCATTCTGTTATGATTTATGATACCAACGTTATAAGAAATGTAAATACTATTGATTCATTTAATTTCAATCAGGTACACCTGATAAATATTTTATTGTATTGTAAACTCACCTTTATTTGGAAGCCCTTTCTCTAAATATTAAAATAATATTACAAACCATAAAGTTGTTTTTATTTTCTTCCTAGAGATCCTGATTACGCCACTTAATTACAAATCTCATTGGTTTAAAATATACATGACGTCACATAACGTTTTAACTACGTTTTACACAATTAATTACCATATCGTATTGAGATGGCACCATAAATCTGACTTGTTGATGAATTTGATGCCTGACATCAACTCGCATTCTTCGAGTGGAAGCAAACAAAAGGAATTCTCCATCGAATGTCTGAAAATAGTGTCGAAGTTCACTTTATTAATAAAAATATTTCTTATTTAAAGACAAAAATATTGGTGCGAGAAGCTATTTTAAATTTATTTAATCCATTAACTCCTTGACGATAGAACAGAAAAAAAGACAAAACGAAAAAGACCAGACAAAACATCGACTTTACATTTTGTTTAAATCAGCAAGGATGATTTAAATTTTTATATGTCTCTAAATTCAAATTCAAAAAACATTTTTTTTTTTGCTTTCGTCATTTACTGCTACAAAATATAAGATTTCTGTGCATGCATACTTTAACTCCATCATCTCAAATATCTATGAGAACTTCATGACCTAGATGAGGAATAATCCAGATGTTTTGCATTTGGATCACTTCAATTAAATTCCATCTCCAATACTATAAATGTGACTGAAAAGCTAGAAAATACCTAGACTTAATTTAAGATTTTCACTACTTATAAATAACTGGCATAGTATAATGTTTTTGGAATTCTATGAATTTTATCTTAAAAAGACCAATTGTGTAAGAAAATCCTGTTATTGAGAATCTGCATTTTTTTTTACATTCTTTTTTTGATTTACAAAAAATTTGAAAAATAAAAATACTATTGTTTAGGTTCCACGGAATTGTGTTCTGCAATACACGTCATCACGATGACGTATTTGCTAATCATTAATGACAAATTGTATTCATAATAATTTTCAACAAACATTAACCACAGAAGCTCGGTTTTGTTATGTATAACGAGAAATTTTTTAACAGCATTCCATGAAACTCTAATCTCTTTATGAGATGGAAGTTGATTTATTAGCATTTGAACCAGTTTTTGAATCTTTGCAATGATTTCAGATAAAGTCAAGCAGTATTATTTTTAAGGGTATTAGGAAGCCGATTCTGTTGAAAATGAATAACAACAAATATTACTGGTAAGACTTAAATACTAAATTCTAATTTTTATATTAAGAAGTGTTTACTTACTGCATGTTTGAAATCATTATTAGACATTAATTCTTCTTTACTATAAAATTCTGATAATTTCAGTTCGGTAAATACCAACTGAAACTGCTGTCAGCAGAAGTGCTTAGAAATGATAGAATGATGTTAAATAATCAACATCATCTTTAAATTTAAGAGTTTGAAACCACGCGATCTCTATATTGTTTTGATTTCTTTCATCTGTTATTTTGTTGCCGTTTTCAGCAGAAGAAGACTAATCTAAAATGAACTCTACAGCTGGAAGTGAATGCCGTAATACCACAATATATACCCAAAGTGAGATTCGAACTCATAAGTTGTTTCATGGGAAAACCTGAAATAACTAAGAAACTAGATATGTCTGCTTAGCCTAAAGAACATTCCTACCCCCGCTTTGATATGCGGGATGATATTTCAGGAACTGCTTTGTGAGCATTTTTAAAATGATTAATATAAATTTACTCTTTAAGTTAAAAATAATATTATTTTAAATTTTCTGAAATGTTTAACAGTATAAGAACTGATTAATTTGACAGTATCAAACACTTATTACTATAAATTAAACAGTGTTTAAATGAACCAGTTACAGATTTTTAACTTGCTTTATTGAAATCATATTTTTTGATCATAACTTAATGTTTTTGTTTAAAACCATTTAATAATTTTATCAGTCATTAATTTGCCATAATGGAAAAAAGATAATGCATTTTTACAATGTAAAAAATGTTCTTGACCATTAAATTTTATTCTTGGACCAATGAAATAGAAATGAGTAAAAAATAATACATCATAGATTAAGGTAAAATATTTTCAATATATAATTCTAAAATCTTTGGTTAATAATAGAAATAATATAAAATAACAAAAAAACATACGGTTTTATGTGATAATCTGTATATAGTCTTGTGATTTTTACTGTTAAAATATTTACCGAAAATATAAATCATATTTCAAAAACTAAAGATTATATTTTAACACTTTTAACTAAACAATTTGAAAGAAAAATAGAAAACTTTAAGCCATAAAATTTACATTAATAGATGATTTGGATCCATCAGTTAAAAATAAAAGTGTGCATTTTATAAAAGAAAAATTGTTTTCATTCATAAATGTTTTAGCATTACTCTGTATATTATCAGGGAATGAGAGAGTTGATACAGACTAGAGGTCTGAAAACAATGTATAAATCTCTGCTCTCCATTAGACTGTACAGGAAGATTAGCGAGCACATTTTGCTCAAAAGAATAGCATTAAAAATTATGTCATTTGAAATAGAAATAAACTAGTATGGTAATTCTTTCACTATATATGACATAACTAAAGGAATCACACTTTTGAAAAGAAGACAAATGAGTCATCTCTCATTAACGTTAACGACAGAAACTTTATAAGATGTACCCACCTAGACAGACAACTTGATGAATAGCCTTAAACCCAATTTTTGATGGTTTCCAATCCCATTCCACTATAAACATAGTGGTACGAAATACGCTTAATTATAGGAAAGATATATTAAACTGTTGTAAGCAAAAATGGGTAACAATAGAGCCAACAAGTCAAACTAAACTCCCTCTTTCTCGACTAGTAGATTTTCAGTTCATCTTATTGTCGTAAAATACAGTCCAACAGGGATAGCAATGTAACAGAATGTTAAACCATGATTCAAATGGTCACAATGCAATTATTGTAGAGATTCTGAGACATTCTGTTGAACAACTTCTCAAGATTTAACGTACTATTAAGGCAAATAATATCAGATTTCGAAACCCTCTACGAAATATATCCTTTTACATATGAAATGAATGATGTTACATACACCTGATACGTGCACATGTGTTGGAATATTTATTTGCATAGTTCAACATGCAACAACTCTCTGCAAATTTCAATGTTACCATTATGCCTCAACAATTTTCGTGATAGAAATACGCTTTTAAATATTTATATTTGGCCTGGTTATACTAACATTCGCAAAGCAATTTTAGTTAAAACATTAATTTTTAATGAACATTTATTTCCTTCATTTTTAAGTATTTATTTCATAAACATATTTATAGTTAAAATATGCATTTCTTAAGTTCTTGTTTTACCATCCAGTTTCAAAAGTTATGTTCAGTCTGAAGTTAAACAAATCGGAGAAAATGAAAACCAAATAGCATTCATTTAGAAAAGAGAGTTTTTAGATTTAAGCCACTTTTTTTGCAAGGCTTACAGGATAAGCACATTTGGTGGATCTACTAAAGTACCACACAATAAAAATTCTAGTTTATATCTGTTTTTTATGTCCCTCGTATTATTGCCAACAGTGATCAAAACTTTCTTTTAAATTGTTCTTTAGCAATGGTCCAAGAAAGTATTCTTCTTTTCTGGGAGAAAAATTTTAGTTTTTTTTATTGGAATTTATGTTTCGTGAAAACATTCCTATCTCAATGTTCTGTAACAGGATACTAGAAACATTGTAACAATATTTTTCCATCATTTTCTTGAGAAGAATGTAAAAAAAAAATAATGTAACAAAAATATAAAACACATTTTTAATACAAAACCATGCTCTAATTATTTTAACTAGTAAACATTTAATTTCTAAAATAAATTAAATTTTTGAATTTCTTAAAAATAAATAACATTATGTTTAATAAATTGAATTTTTAATAAATTGATTTTCTAACAGATTAATTTTTAATAATTCAAAAATAGGAAATATATGTTTAGAAAATTTAACAAATTTGTAGATGAAATATCGATAAAAATATATAAATTCATTTATAAGAAGAAATTACATATTTTAAATGTTATTACAAATTTTATATTCCAACTAACGATAATATTGATTTAAACTTAAAATCAATATTTGCACATTTTGCATGATGTATATCAAACATTTTAAAAGTTAAATTAAGATACATTTAAAGTACTCATTTTTACATATTTATATCAACAGCAGAAATATATTTATAAATGTAGCAACTAACTGAATTCCACTGAATCATTTCACATTTTTTAAATTTATAATTGACACCTGAAAGAAAGTTTTCTTTGAAAAAAATAACTCACATTAGCTTTTTTCCTATAAAGTATATCAAATTAATCAAAAAATAGAAGAATTAATAATATCAGCCCTAACTGAAGATTTTACTTGATTGTGAAAACATTTAAATCAGGCATTACAACGCATAAAATAGTGCATTAAACTTCTTATCTAAATTTTAAGTGAAGAAAAAATATTAAATTAATGTATGAAAACAGAAGCGTAATTTACATTTGCTCCTTCTGTGCGGCATATTAAAATAATCAAAATGCTAAGAACTTTTTTTAAAAAGTCGCTCCTGAATGAAATTTTAATTTAAAAGTGAAAACAAAGTTCCTTAAATATTTTAATACCTTCATTAACAACGCCGGAAATCAATGATTTGAGTCCCGAAAAGAAATCTTTTATAAACAATAATTAAAAATGAATCGAATGTCTTGCAGAAGGCCAGAAAAATATTCTTAGTTACAAAACTGCTAAATAATGAAGTTAAGACAATTTTTATGCGCGTTTCAGTGCATTTCCAGCTGGTAGAGTATTGAGATAAGGGAAATAGCATTCGATACAGATAACGAAAAAAAGGCTTTTACAAAATCAGAAGAAAAATGTATTAAATAACATTATTTATTATTAATTTTTAGAAAAGATGCACTGTAAGTAAGTCGAAAAAATAACGGATTTGATGTTGTAAATATTTTGTTGTAGCAGTCACATCGATTAAATTTGTTATATCATAGAACACAAGCAATTCCGCAAAGATTTCGAATCATTACTAATTACGTTCTTAAAATTCTCTTAATTTATTTGCAAGCAAAATCGTAAGATTACTTGTTTTACATGAAGGCATAGCTCATAATTTTGTGAGTAGTAAAAATGTATAATACTTTTTATTATAAAATGGTAAATAATGAAGTATATAACATCCCCATAGCGGAAAAATTATATTATTATCAATGAATTATCTGCTAGCAAAATTCAAGTTAAAGTATAATTTGTAAGTAAAATTGTACTTTCGGTAAATCTTATAATTTTAAACATATGCCTCAGTAATCAAATTATTGTATTTTCTTTCTTTACAACATAATATTGAACTTAAGAAATTTCCATATAGATTACATTTCTTGATCAACAAAAAGCAAAAACAAAAAAAAAATACACAAAATTTATGAAACTTATTTTCACTTAACCATTTTAAATACTCATTCCATAAAAAATAAAGTTAAAATAGAAAAAATCCATTTTTCTGTTTCTTTATTTAATTCCGAGAATAATGTTATTCCTTTTTAAATATCTCTCTCATTTAAATAATTCAAAGATTCCACGAATTTATCATAAATAATTTATGTAATATTTATTTTGGTTTGTGGCATCAGCTCACAGCAGACAATACGCAACTTATTGAATTTCATACCTGCTCACAAAGCTTGAAAACAGATGTTCTTGCCGCTGTAAAAGAATATTAATTCCTTTTTAACATTCCATCGCTTTTACTGCGAAATTCGTCCTGCTGTGTTTGCTTAAAATGAAGCGATGGAAAGCAAAAATTGAGCCTTCACAAATGTCTGGTCAGTGATTTTGAGAAAATTGAATCTCTCCCAGAAAAATTCTCTCGCGTAAAAGCTCCGAATACATACAGAAATTTATTAATTAGAAAGAATTGGAGCGAAAATATCGGAAAAATGGAAATTGTTTCCTTTTTTTCTTTCGTTTCTTGTTATTTTTCTCGTTTTGCAGAAAATGTTTTCACCGATAAGTTATTTTCACCCGTATTTCTTCGTTTATTTTTATGTTACATTCTTAAAAGAAAATATAGAGAAATGTCAGCAAACATTTATTTACAAAATGAGATAAAAAGAAAAAGAAAAAAGTAGTGGGAAGAGCTGAGAAAAACAAACTAACTTGAAAAATGTATTTTTTCTCCTCAATAATGTTTGTTTAGGTCATACAAGTGGTATTGTTTTCAAAAACATACCTAATTTTTATGTGCATTATAGAAATCAAATTATGAAAATTTTTAACGAGGAACAATATTGCAGTCGTTCTGAATAAAATTCCTTAATATAAATTTAATATTTATGTTAACTTTTGCTAAAATAATTATATTTTACATAATTAATTCCTTTCTTACAATTATCTTGTGGCATGATTAAACGTAAAAGGAATTTACTAACTGTACAAGTAAATTTATATCATATCCAGTACACATTAATCTTCAACCACACAATCAGCTTTCAATCACACACAATCAGTTTTCAATCACAATTCAGAAAAATCAAGGCTGAATCAAAAATTTTTCAAAATACTATAAAATTATAGAATAATTTTCTTACTACTTTTTGCCTACTTTGTTGCTTTGATTGAAAACAAAACACTGGCCCAAAAATTCCTATAAATAACTGTAACTAAATTATACTATTTTACTTTTTTTGCTTCTTTTTCATTTTTATCTAAACAGCAAATAAAATGAATTTCTTTTGTTAACGTGCATACTTTTAGAAAACGTATAAAATAAAAGGAATATGCATTTATAAAACAGTATTTCTTTCATTCTTCAAGAAACATTCGTCAATGATTTCGCATCCGATTTTCCATTCATTATTCTAAAATTATTGCTTAATTGAAAAATCAAATAATTTTCCTCGATACTACAATATAAACTTAAGCACAATTTGGAATCGAATTTTATATTCTCGCAACATAATATTTAGGTAGTCTTTTTTTTATATAAGAACTGCATAATTTTCAATAGTATTTACTACGTCTCTTAATTTTTATTTCAGCTTTAGGTGGTATTCTTCAAATTTATATGTATTCCAAGAGTCATATATTTATAAAAAAACAGTATTTCTAACTGATGTTGATGTACTGGACATTAGTTAAGGTTTTAATTGTCCTGATTCATAGGCTATCAAAATATTTAATTTATCAAAATTCAAACTTATCTCATAATTATCTAAGTTTCATATTTATTTCAAAACGTTCAGGTAGACCCATTTTCCTTACTGGCCATTGAACGATTGGCAATCTAAATGTTAACCCAAGAGTTCATAGATACGATTTCCACATGGGCAAGAATGCAGAGGAATCAGTTCTTTATATCATAACTGTAACATAGCACTTTTCAGAACGAAAGGTCTCGGGTTCAATTTTAGTCATTCCTGAGCGACTAGAGAAAGAGGTTGCTCTTTAGCTTTCTTTATGAGCATCTGTTTGGTTGGGAACTTTCTATGTCTTTGAAATACACAAAAATCTGCGATAATCCCCCCCTCCCTGAAAGACAATTGATATGAGAGATATTAAATGTAACTCACAAAGTAATGTTAAGGCATTAGTGTATCATTGAGGAATGTTAAAATAGTTTTGGGTTGATTATAAATTAGATCCTGATCGAGCTAGATCAGGTGTGAAAAGAAGCCGTTAACCGATAAGCACATTAACACAACCTATTTATATCCTACAGCCTTAAGAATAAAACTGCAAGAAATCTAAGCTTTTATAATGATATAGCAGAAAAAATATTTTAGAAAAGAATTTTATGAAATCTAGGAAGAGACTGAGAAATGCCTAAAAGAAGCAAAGGTGTTGACTTCTTCTTTTCAAGAAGATATAACAGTAGGATACATTTAAGTAATTAATGCTATACTTAGTTGTGTATATGTAAGTAAAATTAAATATTCGTATGCAGTTAAATGAAATAAAGGCATACTATTAAATGTTTGCAACAAGTTTACTGTGCAAACCCAATCCTCCCAAAGTCTCGAAATACTGAAGTTCTTCATTTACTGGACGTTAAATAATAATTTATAATAATTTGATGTGATGAAATTGATAATCACTTAAATATATTTCCTGAAAAATGCAATGTGAATTTCGATTATAAATTAACGTTACTCAAACTTCTCCAAGGGAAATAATTGAATCCGTTTTCAAATCAGTACTTTCTCATTTTGATGATTAAAATTTTACTCCCCAAATAATGACATTGTAACTTATAGATGAAGATGATGGATTAGATTAATTTTAACGCGAAATTAATCTATTTCAATTGTGAAAGTTCATTACAATAATATTATCGGGAGAGATAATCTGATTAGTTCAACAATGATCATTCGTGCAAGTTCTTGGACTTTCAAATGCAGTTTTACGAACGTATGAAAAATAAGCTGTGCTTACTACAAATTGAGAACCGAAATAGTAAAGGTTTATTAGAAACTTTATGTGTGTCATAATGTTTTAGAAATATTAGAGAATTTTTAAAAGCATTTTAGAGAGAAAACACCAGAAAATGTCAAATTTTTTATTCATAATTTAACTATAAATTTGGAATTCTTTCAGGTAGTTGCTGATAAATAAAAATTATTGTCGTTAACCCTCAGGCTAAAAGAAATAAGTTTAACTTTAACTATAAATAAAGGCTTGAATACGATTAAGAAATTCCATTTTACCTTCAGCGGAAATGTCATATAATAGTGTTCAAACAATAATTATGCAATTTCCGCAAAAGGTTATTCACATATCATGAAATAGATAAAACATAAATTTCTACATCAACAATAATACAAGAAATGGTAATATGGATCCAGTTTTAATCCTAACTCTATCAATAATTACATTTCTCTTAAATTACAATTTTGTGATGCATAATTTGTATTTCCTGAATAGGAAAGATTTGCCCAATGGGAGCTTTTAATTAATATTTATGGGGTTTTGCCTTTAAAGGGCCCTTCTGTAATATAATGAAACGATCCCACATACTGTATTAAAAGAATCCCGGAAGACTGAAAGCACGCACTCTGCCATTTCAAAGTTTCGTTTCTTGAAATAATTTCATTTAAAAGTATCATCAGGCTTGTATAGAAACTACCTCAGTTCTCCATCCAGCACTGGCTCAGAATCTGAAACTTTGAAAAGAGTCTAAGTGTATCATGCATTTCTTTTCGCCTGAAAATTTTGTTCAGTATCTTTAATGACTGTGTCTTACAATGCCACCAATGCCTCCTGAAGCAACTCTAAGTTATCATGAAAAGTAAGTTAATAAATTGAGAATAGGTTGAGGTCGTTTCGGCCCCAAAGGATGAAAGATAGGACATGACTCAAACTGCAAAATGTTTCTAAAAATGACGTCAGTTATGATCTAAAAGAAGTAAGATTTATCTTCGACTCGATCAATGATCGCCATGCAGAGAGATCATTTTAGACAGACAAAATGGTTTTCATAGGATATGAAGTGAAATCATAATCAGACAACTGTTTTATTCGCTCAAAGGCAGGAGAAGTGTTAATCGCCAACACCTGATACCATTTACTAAAGCAGATATTTTCGTAAAATGTAGAAAATACTTTCACAAATAAAGCTTATATTTTTTAAATAAGTTGCACGCTGTTTCCTTTCCAAAGCTCTAAAATACTTAGAATGTCTATTCATGAATCGTGGGTTCGAATATAATTTGTCTAAGTTTACATTCTAGTCTTCTTTTCAACAACTCGCGAATTCGACTTCCACTTCATAAAAGAACGTTTAAGATGCTTTGGAATCCACTTTAAATTCTAAGTTCTGATTAAATAAGCATTCATCGGAAAAATGTGACCATTGAGGA
Organism: Latrodectus elegans; assembly: GCA_030067965.1. Lineage (NCBI taxonomy): Eukaryota > Metazoa > Arthropoda > Arachnida > Araneae > Theridiidae > Latrodectus > Latrodectus elegans. Next base: position 100,988,094 of record CM057816.1, on the reverse strand, counting down.
ATAAATGAAACAGAAGCTCAAGTTTGAGTTGGCTGCTGAAACCAATTAAAATATATTTAAGTAAAATCAGAAACACTTGTAAAAAAATTATAATGAATAATTTAAAATGTATGTAAAAATTCGCAACCATGACCACACATACTTAAGGGAAAACATTATATCATTTATTTATTTCTATTATTGTAAATCTTAATAATTAATCGAATAATGATTTATTGTTGATTTTTAATCGATTTGTCATTTATTTGTTTTCGCATTATATACAGATAATATTTTAAATATAAGATTTTTCAAATTTTAGATTGTGAATATTTCACTGTATAAATTTATGTCTTGTAGATAATGGATTCGCTATTCTGAAAGCCAAACAAATGGCTTATCCTTAAACTAAAAACACAATTCTCTGTCAGCACTTTTCGGAAATATAATTGTGCTTCCGCTCCTCCTTCCGTCTGAGTTGGGGCATTTTTACGGATGTCATATTTACTTCCTCAGTTTAAATAACAGAGTTAACAAAATGGAATAAAGCGGATGGCACCGAATGATTCCTTTGTTTTTCTGGAAACGCGCCAAAAAGCGGTGGTAGAACGCACCTTCCTATTTTTGAAGCCAAAGGCGATGCTTTTTTCTTTTATCTTTTTTTATTTTCTAATAAAACAAAATTACAGTGCACAGCGTCTTCAGAGAAAACTCCCGTTCAACAGTGAACGGAAAAATTTAATGGTTCGTGGTTACTGTCATAAAAAGAACAGAACTGCAAAATGGGTTCTGTTCGAAAATTAAGTCGTTCCGAAGGATGGCATATAGTGAGTTAAACAAAATGGTGTTTCATAATGACACGGTGTCATTTTTTTTCCATATTTCAATATTTTGGAGTACATTTGGTCGTAAAATTGCCGTAAACACACCGAAATGTGGCATATTTAAATAAATTGAGCACATTCATATTGCCATATGTTTATCACATAAATAAATTGATATCCTAAAGTCGATTAAAATTCATGTACAAGTAAAATATGCATTTTTTTATCTATCATATAAGTAATAAAACAAAATGTTGAATCTGAAGGTAATTTTAATTACCTGAAACAATGGATAATAAAAGTTGTTAGATAAGCAGAAACTTCAATGCAAAACCTTTTTCTCACTTTTGTATTCTTTGCTTCAAACGTGTCACCTATTACAAAGCAAATGTAAAATTAATTTACTATTATTAATGGAAACTTTTCTTGTCTCCTTTATTTGGTATAGAATAAAATATTTTTTCTTGTTTATATATTTTAAATAAAATTTTCATTTTGGCCTTAAAAGTTTAAATCACCATGAAAAAGAAATTTCAGGGCGCAAAAATTGTTATCCCATAATTATTAACTTCATGGTAAATGTGTGTGTGTGTGGCTTATACTTATAATCAATATTCAGTTTAATATGGAAAAGCTGCTCACTGCACTCTCATATTTACTCGTGCTTCTTATGAGTTCAAACAAAGAATGCAAATCGTCTTGAAGTTTCAGAATTTTCAAAGAAACTAAAATATAGGGAGCTATTCAAAAAAGTAATTTCTATCTAACCTGAAGCATCTTTCTTATTCTTTGCGAATAAGTCTGTTGGAATTTATTTTATTAAACATTAAAAATGTAAATATTAAATATTTTCGTCTAATATGTCCTGATATTTTCTACTATTTTAATTTATATAAAAAGTATATCGTATTTTTATTTTATTTATAATATTGCTTATCCACATTAAAGTCAAAACACTAATTTTTTAAATAAGTGAAAACACACACACACACACACACACACACACACACACATATATATATATATATATATATATATATATATATATATATATATATATATATATATATAAATATATATATATATATATTGATATATATATTATTTAACGTAGTATTGAATGTCAATTAATATATTCAATATATATAAATATATACATATTGAATATTAATTGACATTCAATACTACGTTAAATAATAATATCAATGTAGGCTCTATTTTATAGCAATGTAGCAAAATTTGAAATGAATAAGTTTCAACAGTGAACGATTAATTGGTTAGTGAACCCAAGCTGAGCAGAAATTTTTTCTTGGAAATAAAAATCATGGTTTTTAGTTAAAAACAGCAGATGAAAGGTTTTGAACGTGATTTGGATGCCAAGAGATTGCTATGGAAAATTTAGAAACGTTTAATCGCATGACAATTCATAATATTATGAGAACATTTAACATGTGATATAATCCCAATCATCAGCTCATTTTCCATTAGTTTTTGATGGGAAATATGATACTGAAACTTCTCTGTTCTCCAAACAAAGACAGACGATGTTTTGAAGCTGACGATGCGCCATGTCACTTAACTAAAATCATTTACCACTGGAGAATGTAATTATATCGGATATTTTGATCACCAAATACCCTGTAGTCAGTTTTGAATATATTCGAGGCATGACTTTATGGTTAGTAAGTAAACAAAATCATGACAAATAAAAATTTTATTGTTATAGTGAGTTCTGCAAGTATCACGGCTGAATATTTCTTCGTGGTCTTTCAACGACCTAAATATCAACAACACTTTGACTAAAAGCATTTCATTGGGCCAGGGAAAGATTTGCATGCTATTGCCTGAGGTTCAAGGGTTGTGACATTTGAAAGTACAAAAACATTTTACACTGCATTTCCCGAATGAAAACGTTCATATATATATAAGCTATCACACAATATAAAAAAATACATTCCAAAACATTATTAAGAATTGACAATAACACAAACAATTTTTAACTAATTATTATTAATGAAGCAAATGATGGATTATATTTTCTACTAAGAAAAAGTATCGGAGATTTGTGAGTTTGAAGAAATATATGACAAAAATTTTATGCAAATAATTGGATAGTTTTCCAACTTCGACTTTTGAAAATTCATTTCTTCCCTTTTCTCCTTTTTAATGATACAATCAATCCAAATTTCAAAAAATACGCTTTTAGTTAAGCCAAAATTAGGATGATTGATTCGTTTAAAATATATAATCAAAAATATTCTTTAACATTAAATTCCTGCATATCTGTGGAGAAATTGAAATCACGAAGTTATTAATAAAAACTTCTGTTATAACTTGTGCTAAACTTCTATTAATAAAAACTTCTGTGATCTTCATTAAGTTAAAAATTCAGGAGATAAGTAAAGAAATCTTCCTACAGAATCTCTTATCTTCAGATTATGTCATTAAAATCATTATAATAATTGTGCGGAGGTTGTGTTCATTAAATAGAAAAAAATTGTAAATAATGCATTTATTTTGCTGCGTGTTTTCACAGCGCGGTTTTGCGTAAGAGATTAACATTAGACTTACAAGAAAAAAGGTTGCCGTAAATGGCGTGATTACAGAATGCACCAAAGAGGGTGCTCCGTAGCCAAGGGTATACATAACAAATATGGAACATCCCGCCCGACGTTGAAATATGCATATGTTTCAAAGAAAATATAAAGTTACATCACTCATTGATATATAAACAAAAAATAACACTTATCACAGTAATAATGAATATAATTAACATATAGATTTAACAAATAAGATTAGGCATTTCAATTTGACTGAGAATTATCCACAATAAGCAAAATGCAAATTTTAGAAACTGGTCTTCTAATATTTTACTTCGCCGTGCGTATATCTGCTACTCTGATATTGCCGTCTAGCCCTGAAATTACTTTGATGATTCGACCTAAAGAGAGGCCACTGGTAGGTTGGAAGCTGAATGTCCTTTATTAACACTAACATGCAAGGACTTAAATTTTGTTTTTTAAGCAACCACTTTGAGCGCTGTTGCAAATGACTCAAATAACTGTTTTGCCAGTGTTTCCAAATAGTTCGTACTAATTTTTGAGTCCTTTGCCATCTAGTAAGTAGATTGTATCCCTTGTCAATGAAGTTAGGGTCTGGGGTATAGAATGTATAGGTTTTCTTATTAGAAAGTGGCCATGAGTTAAAACTGAGAATTCGCCAGTATCGGTAGGTAGAGGAACTAGGGGTCGTGAATTAAGGATCCCCTCAATTTGTGTGATTACTGTTAGAAACTCTTCTAGCGTTAGTCTTACGGAGCCTACCACTCTATTAAAATGATATTTAAAAGATTTAACTCTCACCTCCCAAAGACCGCCAATGTTGGGAAACCTTGGAGGCAAAAATTTCCAGCTGATACCTTCGGAGGAAAGCATATTCGAAACGTCTTCTCCTAGCATTAATTTGTATAAGCGTTTAATCTCTGCGAAAGCGGCTGTAAAATTAGTCGCATTATCGCTGAAGATAACGGATCTTTTTCCATGACGTGCAAAAAACCTTTTAATTGTAGTGATTAGAGCTTCAGAAGTTAAGTCGGAAACAAATTCTATGTGTATAGCCTTGGTTGCCATAGATATAAATATAAAGCGACATATAATTTTGAAGAGTACCTTTTCTCTGTCACTTATATTTTACTTCAATTGGCTCACATAAGTCGATGCCTATGTTTAAAAATTCTGAACTAGGGGTAACTCTTTCAGCAGGAAGGTCTCCCATAATCTGATTTGCGACAACTGGTTTATTTCTGAAGCATTCTACACATTCGTGAACTACTTTGCGTGCTGCACTTCTGCCACCAATGGGCCAGTATTTTAGGCGAACAGTATTTAGAAGAGCTAGAAGGCCACATGAAAATCTCGTTTGTGATAATATTGAAACATAAGCTTAACTAATTTATTTCTAGCTGTCATAATTATAGGATGTTTTTGATTAAATTTTAAATTAGAATGCACAAGTCTGACACCGTCTCTAATCAATCCATCTGATGGATCTATGAATGGATTAAGAAATTTCAACTTACTTGATGGGATGAACAATCCCTCTTCTAAAGCAGAATCTCCGGAGAAAAATATCTTACCTGAACCATTTTTTAAAGTAGATTTTCTGCGTTTTGTATTCCTCTTGTTCAAGGAATCCTCATTTTCTTTCAGAAAATTTACAATTTCGGAAGAACTTTAAAATAAATACTAGAATTCTGATTTGTTTATAAAAATTATTAGTGATATTGAGTAAATCATTTAAAAATTTAGAGTCATTATATGAATTAATGTTATTTTGGAAGTGGGCTTGAGTTCATTTATAAAAAGTTTATCGTTTGAAACACTAGAAATTTGCACAGTCTGACATGTAGGTAAATTTAATTTTGAAATGTCTGGTCCTTCAAACCACAATTTGTTGGCTGCAAGAGCTTTAACATCGAGTCCTCTGGAAAGTCAGTCAGCAGAATTATGCTCTTATGGAATGTGCTGCCATTGAAAGTTTTTTGAGAGTTGCTGAATTTGAGACACCCGGTTTCTAACAAATGTCTTGAGTAAGTGTGAAGGAAAGTTTATCCATGCGAGGGCTATAGTTGAGTCCGAATATAGTGTGACAGAGTTTATTTGCAGTCTTCTTGCAGCAATGACATTCTGTATGAGTTTTGAGAGAAGCAGGCAGGAGCAAAGTTTCAGTCTTGGGATAGTCATGGATTTTGTTGGGAACACCCGAGATTTACTGCACAAAAGTTAGCTTGTTGTTTCATCGGAATAGGATACAGTTTGTATGTAAATCAAACCAGCGCCACAGGCCTTTGAAGACGCGTCTGCAAATCCATGTAACATTATGAGTTTTGGGCTAACTCGCAAGAAACATCTGGGAACATGAATGGATTCTAAATTTTGCAGTTTTTAAGAAGTTTTCCAATTATTTGGACACATCTAGTGGTAGAATTTCGTCCCATTCCAGTTTGAGTAACCACAGTTGCTGCATGAATATTTTTGCTTTTGCAATGATCGGTCTTAGGAGTCCAAGGGGATCATATATGCGAGCAATTTGTGAAAGCACATCCCGTTTAGTATAATTGAAATCTGCGCTGGTGCTAACCTTAAACGTAAAGGAATTATTTAAGCTGTTCCAAAGTATCCGTAGAGTTTTGACCCTTATTTCTTCAGAATTTCGATCAAGTGTGAATTCTTTAAGTTCAGTTGATGAAGCACTGCTGGAACACCATTTGTGCAAAGACATATTTCCTCGTTGGAGCATCTGTGTTAATTCTGATTTGAGTTTTTCAAACTCGCAAAGCTCTGAAGCTCCGGAGAGACAATCGTCCATATAAAAATCTTGAAGTACGGTCTTTGAAGCTAAAGGAAAGCCACTTTCCTCATCTAGAGCAAGTTGTTGCAAATTCTTTGTTGCTAAGTATGGAGCAAATGTAATTCCATATGTAACAGTTTGTAACTTAAAAACTTTAGCTGGTACGGTTTTACTATTCTTCCATAGAATTTTTTGAAATTTAGTTTGCGAAGTATTAACCTCAATCATTCGGAACATTTGTCTTAGATCTGCAGTGAATGCATTAGCGTGTTTTCTAAATCTTATACGAGTTGAGAAGGGATCTTCCTGTAGCACTCACTCCTCCCTTGCTTAATAAATCGTTTAAAGAATTTCCACTAGACGTTTTAGTATTCGCGTTGAAAACAACACGAAGCTTAGAAGTCTTATTTGATGGATGTAACACACCATGATGCGGTAGGTAATATCCGTCTTCAGTGTTTGAATCTTCTTTCAATTCTTTCATATGTTGTAATAATTCATTCTTATTGAGGAAATCTGAATGAAGAGTTCTTATAGTAAGATAGCGTTCTAAACATACTCATAACTGGTCCAGTCTTTTTGATGCGATTGCTTTAGAATGTCCTAACATATCTTCGTAAGAATCGGGTTTGAATGGCATTTCCACAACGAATCTACCATTCGGTTTTCTGTAATGGGTTTTTGCGAAATGATCGCTACAATACTTTAAATCATTGTTACAAGTTTCATTAGTGTTTACTTCTTAAATTTCCCAAAAACGTTTGAGAGTTTTATTAAGAATATATAAGTTTTTAGTTAAAAAAAAACATTCTTTTGAAGTATTATAAGTAGTGTTGTCTGAAATAACACTTGCAACAAGATAACCAAAACAACTTGATTGTAAGAATAAATTGTTATCTATCATTATTTTATCTTCATTCACACAGTAATAAAAAGAACATTTCTGCGCCTAAAAAAATATCTATTTTTTGCGGAATATAAAATGATGGATCAGCTAGTTTAACTTCACTTGGAATTTTAAGTTTGAAATATTTCATCTTTTAGAAAGAATAAAACAAGTAATCTTTGGACCAATTAATAAATCTACCCATAGCGAGTCCTTATTTTCATTCAACAAAAAAGTTGAAACTTTTTTCTTTACGTTTACAGATGTATCATTATTATTATTTACAAATGCCAAACATTAGCGCCTAAGCTATTAGTTCACGGGCTCTCCAATACTTTTCAACAATGCATTCATACTGAGAAAGAACCACACAATTATTTAAATGTTCAAAAGTTATTGCTTGACCACAGTCACACAAAACACAGTCCGAAGAATCCACCACTCCAATCCTATAGAGATGGTCCCGCAAACAATCATGTCCAGTTAGACCACTAAAAAGGGCCACAACAGTCTTTCTTGGAAAAACGGAAACAGCTCTTTCCTCCCCCAAAATCTTCCATCTCTTGTGCGTCGCACGTTGAACCATATCTTGTTTAAGAGTCTTCTTGAGAGTCAGGTTAACAAACAATTTAGTTGAATGAAATGAAAGAGGTCGACTCATGCGTTGATCTATCAAGGCTCCCTTTTAAACCAGTGAATCAGCTTTTTCATTGCCCAAAATACTACCATGGGCAGGGATCCATTGGAAAGAAATTCTGTGTGCCAGAGCCTTAAGCAAAGGTCTACATTCTAAAATTCTTTGGGAACTATTTTGATTATTCAAAAGAGTTTGAAGCGCACTCTTAGAATCTGACAAAATGACCGCTCTTTTAAAAAAGTGACTGCGAAAAAGCTGTTGGAAAGCGACTGTAACAACTTCAATTTCACCATCAAAGGAGGCTGTGGAAAGAGGACACATTGGTAAATAAAAACTGAAAAGCTCACAATGGATACCTGCTCCTGCACCATGTGTTCTTTCTAACATAGAACCATCAGTGAAAACATGCAACCACTCATTTTCAGGATAGAGAACCTCAATAGTCTCTATTGCGAAAGATCTTAGTTGTATATCACTCATTTCTTTTTTAACAACTTTTTGAATAAGATCAAGATTTATATTCAAATTCAGATAATCTATAGGACAAGTAGGAGGAAGTAAAATTAAATTGTCTCTACTCAAATTTAAAGCATCGGATTCTCTCTGGGCAGCTTGGATGAAGCCAGTTTGAGTCTTCAGATTTCTAGGGATTTCATTGTTATAGTTCCTCCAGATGTATCATTCAAACCGGCAATTGGAATATTTGTTTTTCCTTTTCTCAAACCCAATAAATCTGTGATGGTGGAAGAAAAGATACATGGCTCAATAGCAAAGTCAAGGACCCCTCTCAAGGGTATGAATTTCCCCCAAGCGTCTCCGACATGTATTATTGCAGTATTTATTAGAATGCTCTTCTTTCCGTTGCAGAAAAACGAAAGTCGAGTGTTTTCGGGCACTTGCTTATCGATGGATTCTAAACTGCTAATTTTCTGGTTTCGCTCTTGATATTGCGTAAGCGTAAATTGTACGGGTTCATTCTCTTGGTGACTATTTGTCATAAGCGGCGTGGAATATTTATGTAGGAGTGTGTGATGATCTAATTTCGTTTTAAAAATGAAACAAGAACTTTTAGATTTACATCTTGCTAATGAATGATATCCACTTAAGCAATTTTTGCAAAGCCTGTTTTTTTAATTAAATCTAATCTTTCTGATAATTTCATTTCTTTAAATATGTTACAGTGATACAGAGCGTGTGTTTGTGTTTTATAAGAGCAATACACAATTTAGGAGATTTGTCATGGTTAACAAAAAAAAAGATTTCGATTTTTCGGCATTGAATTAATTGTAATGTTTATTTGAATATTATTTAAAATTTAACATCACCTTTCTAAGAATTCCAGGAATTCCTCGAATTCAGGTACACTGTTATCTTCCAATGTTAATTCAAATTGTTTGCGATATTTTCTAATTTATTAAGTACAATGTTTAATAACAACACATCAGATAATTCATCTCTTGCGAAACCTAAAATTTTTAATAATCAAAGATTTTTCAAAATAGTATCTAGAATATTGCGCAAATCTTTACCTGATTCTTGTTTTAAGAGATAAAGATTTAAAATGTTTTTGATATGACAATTAACAACTATTCTTTTGTTCTCATATCGTTGTTCTAAACCTTTAATGAGAGATGAAAAATTATCGTCAACAGATTCTATGATTTTAGTTTCTCCCTTAAGTGATCCACGTAAATAATGTAATTTTTCATTTTCACTAAAGTCAGTGTTTTCACTAATTAATCTATTAAACTGAGTTTTGAAAAGATTCCAATCCTCATATTTTCCGCTGAAAAACGGAAGTGGGATTTTCGGAAGTTTTGTAAAAGCTTTTTTAGGTTGATCACTGATACTAAATTCAATATCATTGTTTTGAGCAGAGTCAATGTTTATAATTTTTAATTTATTAATAGAGGTTTTGAGGCTTACCACTAATTTTTGAATCTCATCATCTACTTCGGTAATACAGTCCTCGATCTTTTGGAATTCTTCTTTGCGTATTTTATAGTACTTATCTTTGAGTGCTTCAAATCTCTGCTGTATAGAGAGTAAAATGTGCAATTGAGCCTGAAGCTCAGGCTCAATTGGACACTTTACTCTCTATATCATCTTGCCCTTTTGTGAGGACACTATTTAATTTTCTCAGCTAGCTTTCGATGCCGCCGCGCATTCGATTTAGCGGTGTGACGTCTGTTATCCTAGTGATCTGAATTTATTATTTTAATCTCAATTTTTTTTCCAATGGAAGATTGTAGACAGTTACAACTGCAACATAGTCTATTAATCTATTGTTACCTGATACCTAAGGAACCGGCCAGAAACAGCGAACCCTTAGCCACCGAGGCGTTGCCCCGGGTGCACCACAGGGGGTGGGCCACCATCGCAACCTCATACATGCCATAGGGACCCGTTTATAGAGTAGGCGTCATTCATACTTCATTCACACACACAAGGAAAGGACAAAGACAGGATAGAGAGAGAGAAAGTACAACCATGTCTGAACCATTATTCGAACCCAAGACCTTCCTATCCAAAGTCAGGCACGCTGACCAATAGACAAGTTGGCCGACTTAAATTCAATTATAAAGTACAAAATTGCTTATTCCATAGGATCTGGTTCACCTTCGGATCGCTAAGGATCTCGCTGTGTGGAGGTTGCGTTACTTAAATACAAAAGAATTGTAAATAATGACTTTATTTTGCTGCCTGGTTTCGATACGCAGGTTTTTTGAGTAAGAGTAAAACATTAAGACTTACAAGAAAAAAGGTTGCTGAAAATGGCGTGATTTCAGAATGCGCCAAGGAGGGTGCTCCGTAGCCAAGGGTATACATAACAAATTCGGGACAGTAATATTTAATTTCCCATTCAAACTATTATTATTATTCATAATTAGTAAATTTGCATACAGAAGTTTTTCTAGTTAAAAAATAAATATGGTAACAATGGAAAACGGTATATAATAATCATTGTCTTATTATTTTTTTAAAAAACTGTGTGTAAGGAAGTAATTTTTTTAATGTGTGAAGAAATAATTAAAACAATATTTTAAGCTCAAAGCTAAACTATAATTTTCATTCAGAAGATGAAGATTTTTTAACAGTAATATCTAAAGCTTCATAAATAATGTAATTTAATTTAAAATGTTAAATACACAAAACTGACACATGAAAAATAGCAAAAAATATAAGTAAATTATAATCTCTCAAGATAAATTTCATGGCATTTTCAGAGAAGTAAACTATGTACAAGGATTTTAAACTATGTGTTGTGAAAAAAATTTCATGAGGAAAAAATTTTAAAATTATTTTTTCATAAAAATTTAGGACAAAATCTATGTAAATTTAGAACCTAAAATAATAGTGAAATAACTTTTGATTAAGAGAATAAAAATTGCAGTTTTCATTTAAAATAATTGAATGTTTACAATACTTTATTCTCTGAAGTTAGTCATCAAATGCAAGATATTTGATTTAAAAAAAAAAAAGATTCAGAATTATAATATTAAAAGAAAAACTTATTTGTTCCACAATAAAATTTAGAACTCATTCAGATTCAGCAAAAAACACTTGTTTTTAAGATTTACTGAGAAAAATATTGATTTAATATAAATTTGTGTGTGTGATACAGAAAAAGAGCTTGATTTAAATAAAAAGCGCAAAATATGTATATATTTAAGTCAATAAACTGTCAATCGAATAAATTTTAGCTCTGCAAACATTTTATAAAATTATCCACTGTAGAAATGGCAATTCAGCAACTAAAAATTACTACTTAATATAGTAAGTGTTTTGTGAGAATAAAAAAAAAAAAAAAAAAAAAAACTAAACGTGTAGTAGATTTGTTGCTACAGATCTCAGGTTATTTTACCTTGTAGCAATAATTCTCAATAGGCAAATTTTGTATTTTAGAAAAAAAATTCGTATGGTTTTAATTTTATTAAAGTTTACTTGTGGAAAAATGAAACTTTTTAGATTTTTTATTGTATAATAACATTAATATGTGGTTACTTGTTTTTCCGTCCACCGAAATCACTCAGCTAAACTTTGGTCGAGCTGCAATTATTTAACCAAGAGTTCCTTTCTCCCGCAAAGCTTTTTATGCCATCCAAATGATAAAGCATTAGCTGTTACGAGAATTTAACGTGTATTAATACGTTCAGTATAAACTTCGACAGTCGAAGCAGGTATCAAACCTGTTGCATTCTGTATACGAGATTTGTGCCTTTCCTTATATTTGAATCCGAACGTATAATCAAATTTTAGTTCATACTGGCTTATATGAAATAGAAAAATACCTTATATGTAAATGTTAAGGATTAAAAGTGCTGATTTACAGATTGGAGTGGATATCGTACCTAATTTCTGAGCAGTAGGTTCCGGGTGCGAATCCTGGTTCGGGCATAGTTGTGCCTTTTTCTCTCTGTGAGTGTTCCCATATTGTTTCCTTTTCACGGTGAAGATAGTCCACCCACTGGGTGTCCCATCGTACGGGATCCCATCGACTTCACCTCTTAGATTAACAGTATATGCTAAGGGCATAAGAAATAATAGGTATATGCTACAATGCCCTTAGCATATACAAACGAATAGGTATATGCTATAATGCCCTTAGCATATACAAACGAATAGGTATATGCTAAGGGCGTTAGAAAAAAAAAGAAAATAAGGTATAATAAGAAATGCATAAATAATGTGTGATAAAAGTATGTATGTAGGTGCTTCAAAAAATGTATGCTCTCTTTGAACTGCCATATAAACTTTATAATCCATTCTACTAGGTTCGATATCTGGAAATGGAATGCTTAAAGTCCATTTCTAACATGAAGGCACATTCTCAAGGCACCTCTGTTAATCATGGCGGCCTTCAATGTTAACACATTTCTGTGTCACCACTGATATCCCGTTTATTGTATCACGTGTCCAGTGGGATTTCTGAGAACACCACCTGAATCTCATTCTATAGTGTGTCCAGGTTATGCGGTTTCGTTTGTATAATTTTTCTCTGCCCCATAAGAGTAAATCCAGTTTTGTAAGGGCTGGATAACGTAAAGAAACCTTGATTTCCCCCCTACGTCCTATCCTCTAATCTGACAAATTTTACGCAGGCGTGCTCGTGCATCGCGATGATAGAGTGGGGGTGCGCTATCTTGTTGGAAATAAAACTTGCCGTATAATGTAGCAATGTCACATAATATAGAATCAGCCAACATTTTTTCCCTGTTCCATTACTTTCAAATTGGAAATGCCCAATAAGTTCCCTAGCAAACAAACCACACTATACTTTAATTATTATAAATATTGCATTATATTTCAACAGAAATTGAACCTTATAACATGAGAAATAAACTTTCTTTGTTGGTTTTATATGTATTATTGGATGCTTTATATATATGTAATGGAAGAAAAAAAATTTTAAAGAAAATATTTTTCGGTATTTTAACAATTTGTGAGAAAGAGACGAATTAAAAAAAATTTTGGGTTCTGTTTAATTTTTTTTATATTACTAATTGACTGACTTTCTTGTTTTAATTATGAAATTATTATTTTTATGTGATGTGCGTGAACATAAATTTATTTCATTGCCTTTTCATTGATTTTATTCATTTTGTGCAATCATAGATATGTTAATCTTCTTTTTTCTGAAAGATTTTCGTAATTTAACTATTGAATGAAGGGAATTTTCAAAGAAGCATTTGAAACCAATGCGTGATTTGGTATAAAAGGCATTCTGATAAAAACCCTTTTTTTTTGAAAAAATATATTCGACAACCTTTTGATAATAGAATTATATCTGAAATATTTTTAAAATAACTAAAGAGAAATTTATAAAATCTTATTAAAGATAAAGTAGTTATTTCTTTCTTCCCAGTTGAGATTATGATTACTACATTTTATTACAATTCTTATTGGTTTAAAATATCCATGACGTCAGATAACGTTTCATCTACATCACATCGTATTGAGACAACGTGGTAAATCCGGCTTGTGGACGAATTTGCTACTTGCCTTCAAATCAAATTCTTCGAGCGGCAGCAAACAAGGTGAAGTTCGCCATCGAATGTTTGAGTATCATCTGCAATGTGAAAAATTTCATTCATGATTTTTACCACTAATAAAGAAGTATTTTTTAATTATAATTTTTTCCGTTTGTAAGAGTTTTCAAAATCATGAAAATTACATGCTGTTCTAAGTAATTAATATTCAAATTTTTAAATATTATTGGTATTGCTTCCAAAATCAAACAGGTTGGAAATAGAACAGAAGAAAAACCGAAATGTGAAAAACATGACTAAATATCTACTTTATGTTTAATTTAAATCGGCAAAGACAGTTAAAAATTTTTTTTAACTTTAATAGTATATTATGCATTTTGCATGAACATGTATAAATTAAAAGATTAAGTGATAAGTTAAAATGATTAGAGAAATTAATTATGCAGAAAGAACAATTTTAATTATATAGTTATATAGAGAAATCATGCGAGCGAATTTTAATTTTGAAGGAATTCATTAGTACTGATCCTAGAATACATGTAGAGCATAAGTTGTGTATGAAATGGTCATGTTATATTTCAAAAGGAAAAGTACACGGAGAATTTTTTTTAAAGAAAAAATCAATTATTTTCAGAAGTGCAGATGCTTGTTTTTATTTTTATTTTCTAATTATTCTGAAAATTCCTTTGATAGGTGAACTGTTTTAATCAATGATTAATTCATTCTATTAACATAATTATTTTACATTAATATTTTTCATTTTCATAACTATTTGTTCTTAACTAAAAAGTTTCAATGTATTTTGTGAAATTGCAATATTGCTAGTTTACATTACAATTTGTAATTTTATGTTTTCTGTAGTCGGCTAAAATGCTTTAAATGTATTTAATATTTTATAAAACATATAAATTTATTTCGAATGGCGGTACAATGACATGAGTCCATATTTTTGTGAAATCTACTGTGTTAATTGCACAATTTAATCTACAATGTGCGATTGATTTCAACTATATTAAATCCAATCGAAACAATGGTCAGTCTGGATATAGATTCAGCTATAAATATTTTCCTTTTTTTATGATTACGTAAATATGATTTCCGGAAAAGATGAAATTGTATTCAATTAAATTAAATTCAAATGAAAATATCAAGCATTTTAAATAAAAGAAAGCTGTTTTTCTCAGTTTGACAATGTCGATTAATATATTCTTTGTAACACAACAATGTATCTTCACCTTATACAGAATCGCTTATGAAAGAACAAACTTATTTTTTTTCCATATACAATTCTTTTCTAACAATCATAACTTGTAAAATTTGAAAAAAAATGTATATATATACAGAATTGTATACTTTATATGCAATCCTGCATATGAGTAATGATTTTCAAATCAATAATTCCAACCGCTGAATGCAAGATAAATTCAAAAGAATGTAAGCGTGTCAAAATAAGGTAAATGTTCAATTTCGTTCATGCGGTGTATATGCGAGCCTTAAATCTATTCAAAGCGTTTAGATTGTACTCTAACGTTTGCATAAAAGTGGGTCAAATCAACCTTCTTCAACAACATAACAAGTTCATTTGACAAGACATAACAAATAATCTACAAAATAATAAATAAACATGAGTCTTTTCCTAGAGCTCTTGTCCCCATATCAGCTATTCCCTATCTCACCCCTTTTCTTTACATTTTTTTCCCTTTAAATCCCAAAATATGGGGCTATACTTCTACTTCCCCTTAAAAACAACATAAGTAAAACATAAAGAAAAACTACAAAACGACGATATTATGCTATTAATAACGAAAACGTCATGATTACAATCACCTCTAACAGTCATTTGAATTTTTAAGCAGTAATTACACACAATGTTGTTTTACAAATTATGAAATGTTACATTTTATTTTAATGTAAAATTCTTCTTAATTTAATGCCTCTATAATTATGGAATTTTAAGCACATATTATATAAAGTACTATGCGCACAACAGAACAGATATACAACATAATCTAAAGTTTTATCTTTTTTTATAAAATCAGACTCAATACTTCCGTATCGATTATGACATTATGTAAATATACAAGGAAAGAAGGGTTATTGAAGGTGTCCTCTCAAAGGAATTTGTTTAAATTAATGAGATGTAAAAGTAAAAATTAAAGCAACTATCATTTAAGTTTCCTGGCTCATGAATGATGTAGTGAGATATCGATGAATAACAAGGGTTTTCATCGATTAATCGAAATTAAATTTATCTCTGCCATCATCGATTGCAAATAAGAAGTCTTCGCCTTGAATAGGTTAATTCTCTTGAGTTTATGATCGATAAACTTTCAACATCTTGAGATTTTAACCTGATTAATCCAAGAAGATGCGATTCTCGTGTTCTGAGAGAATATTTGATTATTTTTGAGTCATTATCGCCAGCTGTTAACAAGCGAATTTTTCTCGTTTATCAAATGTTTCTCGCATTTTAAGAAACTTACCCCGGTTGTAATCAGATTGTCCGTAACAAATGAGTGGAAAGCAAATTTGATGTAAAACTTCAGCGAATAGAGTTACTTAAGACCTTCAGGTGACAAGAAGAATTCTTCTGGAAATCATACTCAATAGCATTCCATCTGTGCCAACCATTTTCGACACAATCTGTCGTTAATGTGGAGAAATGAGACACTTTTAAAATGAGATCCTTTACGATGCAGCCTCATTTTAAATTAAAGCCCAGAGATTCGCTTCCCTCAACCAATGTCAAAATGAAATGGCCACTTGGCGATACATTTGGAGTGTTAACGGTACCATCACAAATGGTACATCAGATGCAATGCATTTTCGCTTAAGAAGTCTATTAAAAGTCACTGATTGAGCATGAAATGCAAAATCTCTTTTAATATTGCGAAGGAACTGTTAAAATGTTCTTTCTCCTTCACCTCTCATACATATTTCTATTCGTTATGAGCCAATTTAGGAGTCTCTTTTGTAATATTAAGAGACAAAATGCAACTTTGAATCATTTCGATGGTCGCATAATATCTGATTTTCTATCATATGAACTATATTTCTCGTAATTTTTACTTATTTAAGAATGCATAAGACATTATGTGGCAGATAAATTACGAGGGTTACTCTGAAATGTTTTGAGATACGTGCAGACGAGAATTAACAAAATAAAAATAACGGTTTAATTTAAAGTACAAAGCATTTTAACACAGATAACGATTTTTTACTTACTTATTTGAACTTGTTTAGCGTAGAATAAATTTTAAACAGAAGAGAAAATAGAGTTGACGTTAGAACATTTTCATGATATGATTTTCTACGATTTTAAAACAGGATAAAATCAAGAATAATGCGTTCAACGGTTGCAATTAGCATTTGGTGATGAATCTTCAGCTCATGCTACTGTATTCAGATGATTTAGAGAATTTAGAAGAGGTCGCAATTTTCTTCAGGATGAAGAACACACAGGAAGGCCGCCGTCTGCATTAATCCCGGATAATGTGTCTGCCATACGAAAAATGTTAATGGATGATAATCGCTGTACCTATCAAATGATACAGAAGTAACTTAATATTGGATCCGCAGCCATACACAAAATCATTCATGAAGAATTACATACGAAATAAGTAGTTTGCCCTTGGGTTCCCTGAGCACCAAAAAGCGTGTCAGAATCAGTAAAGAAACTCTTAAATTGCTAAATGATGGTGGCCACCGCATCATTTCTAAAATTGTAACAGGTGATGAAACGTACATAACCTTTTTTGACGTTCCAACACGCCAAGAAAGCAAAGTATGGATCTTTGAAAAAGATCCCACGCCGAATATGGTTGAAAAACAACGCGCACTGAAAAAAGTGATGTATGCCGTTTTCTTCAGAAGTATGGGATTGGTCAAAGCCATCAAGTTGGAAGTACAGAAGTCAGTAACAGCAAACTGGTATACCACTAAATGTCTTCCAGAAATTCTACAAGAACTGAATGTTTGGAGAATAGTTCTTCACAATGACAATGCATCTACACATACAGACAAATTAACAGTGGAGTTTCTTAAGCAAAAACAAATTAAAGTGATCTAACATCCGCCGTATTTACCTGATCTAGCTATGTGCGACTTTTGGTTATCCTTTAATCTAAAAAGAAATTACGTGGACGTCGTTTTCATTCAGAGGAAGAGATTGATGTGGCTATAAATACCTTTTTTTCATATATTCCAAGAAATGAATGACTTCAGGCATTTAATCTGTGGAAAATTTGTCTACAAAAGTGCATTAATGCTACTACTTTGAACAAACCTAAAATTTTGTAAGTATAACTTTAAAAACCTAGGTGTATTTTAAAAATTTCAGATTGACCCTCGTATTAAAATAGATATTATTAAATATGATTAAAATATTATTAAAATAAAAATTTATTTATTAATATATTTATTTTTTAATTTTATCTATTATTTTCATAATATTTATTTTAATAATTCATGCTTAATACATAACATAAAATTTTATTTTGATATATGAATTATTACAATAAAATTTTATAAGTGGGTTTATATAATGTATCAAAATTTTTTAACTTATTAACAAGAAGTTAAAGAAGATATTGAAAGTACAATCGGGAATAAAGTCATATGATAATTAATTTCTAATAAGGAAATCAATCTTTAATATTTGACTAAATTAAATATTTTAATATAAAAACACTAATATACGAGTACTTCAATGTGTAATACTAACAATAATATATTACAATAAAAATTAATTATTATGCAAATTAGCTTAAAAAAATTCTTAAAAATATTTTTTGACGAGCAATTATTTTTTTTAATGTTTAAAGCGTGATAATTTTGCGACCAATTATTCATGTATATAAATGTAACAGAAATTAAACAATTTAGTCTAAAGAGTTCTATTTAATCCATGTATTAAAATTAGCAGGCATTCATTGTTAACCAATTAGTTAGATAACAATAACTGAGAATATGCAGAATCATGTTTCCTGTAAATTGTCTTGATTTTTATTTCTTAAGTTTTCATTATTTTTTCCTTCTTTTATTTCCAACATTTTGTACAGGCGTAAAATAGCTCTCTCAAATTTTATTACACATATTCTATTCCATGTGGTTCTTTGTTCCTATAAAGCGCTACAATACGTCACTATAAATTACTTTTCCTATTAACATATTTTGATGAAAAATTTTATTTTTTATTCCTGCGTTTATCAATTTGTCCATAAATGTTTCAAATTTTATTAATTATACTGTGCATTTAAATAATGAAAATTAAATTAAATTCCAAACTTAAAATAAAAAATGTTACATAAATTCAAATAATTAAGAGATTACAGTTTAAATTATGTGCAACTCGCACTAAAGTCTAAGTGTTCAGATGCATAGAAGATGTTAAAATATTTCTAAAAATGATATCTCCTACACTCTATTATTTTTCAAGTAATATCAATATATCTAAATTTTCAAATACTACTGTTGAGTGATCAGTATTCAGGTCTTTATTTCAAGAGTTCATGAAATCGATTCCGCCCTCGAATAGCAATTTTACAGTGACTTTTTAGAAATTTTAATCTGTAAAACCTATTTAAATTAAACCTATTTAGCAAAGAATTGTTGCAAAGCAACGAACTGAGCTTAAAATAATCCATTAAACTTTCCATTGTGAAATTACAGAAACGATTTTAAAATATTGAATTAATAAATGCAGTTTTGACCAAAGATTTCACTTTTTTACTTAAATTCTTCTTGGAAACGATAAATTACAAAACAAAGCCAATATTATTATGAAAAGCGAAATTGTTTTGAAAACATAAACTGTAGTTTTCCAGTCTTTCATGTATCAAAACAAAATAGATGATAACTGTTAGTTTTTTTCTTCAGGTATTCGTGTGGATGTTTAATAATTTGCTGTAGAAAAGCAAAGAGAGTTGAGTTGCATATTCTAATGATAGTTTTATGAATTATAAGCATTTCTTGACATAAAGGGTTTCACCCTCATTGTTGTGACAACAGCAGATGCGGCAAACACTGCAGCATTCTGTTATTCAAATGCGTGGGCCTCCTCTTCACAATAGCTCAAGCGTTTAAATATTTTATGCTAAACGAAACAGAAGGTGAAGCAAATTATAATTTTATTTAAATTATGTTTACGACTTCCATTAGCAGTTCATTATGAGCGTTGTTATATTGTCACACGTCTACAACAAACGTACACAAATATGTAAAATACAAAATTCATATCTATATATACCATACGTAAATGGAAAACTTACGACAAATATGAATGGAAAATAATGAAATGAAAAGACGCCTAATATTTTAGGTTAAAAATTAATGGACTGTTAATTCTCTTTCGTTGTATTTATACAAAATTGGACAAAAATAAATAATGTGTTTTAATTCATTTTAATAAATATACCATATACTAAAAATGTCCAAATGCTTGTGACGAAATATTCTTAAATTTATTTATCTTAAATTTTTCTTAGGTTCATATTGCGGAATTTATATTATCATAATAATTAGCAATAATTATATTACTAATTATTAAATAAATAGTAATATTCAATATTAGTAAATAATATTCAATGATAATTATAAAATTAAATATTTAAAAAAAAACTGTTAACTTTCAGAACGATATTTTCATCTTGTTGCTACTTATCCCATGGTGTAGGAAAACCTATACCAGGGTCCCTACCCCTTAGATCCCCATAGAACAGATCCTGCTCATCCTACATGCGGCATCCAGCAACAGTTGAGATAACACTGGGAAAGAGGAAACAAGGTGAGAAAATCCTCTGCCCATTCAAGAATCTCAAACTTTTTAGACACCCAAAAAGACGTTTCAAGCTAGAAGAATAATATTTTGATCCAATGTTTATCCTAAAAATAATTTTTGTTTTTCTTAAATTCAGTAGAAACGAAATATTAGAACTTATAGCAAATTAAACAATGTAAAAAAGTAGGGTATTATAAAATGAATTAACTTAATGAGTGTATCATATAAACATATATATAATAAGCATATAGAATCGTTAATCTATATTATTACGAAATTTTATCTGACTTAACTATGAAAAACATAATCATGAAAACATAATAATAATAAGGATTATTAGCGCTAAGGTTTAAAACTTTTTTTTTTTTGATGATACTGATTATATTTTTTGATGAAAAAACTCATTAGAGAAAAGTATTTTTGCATGTTCTTTTTCTGTGTGATTTACAAAGCAGTTTTCAAATTTTTAATGTGCATTTTATGCTTAAATTAATTTATTCAATTTTGATGCTAAGATAAAAAGAACTTGACTTAAAATGCAATAATTTGTTAAAATCTTCTCATTCTCATGAAGCCTGAGATTTTAAAAAATTATTACATTATTGATACTAAAAACTTTTAGTGAAAAATTTAATTTTCAATTTAACATTTATTGCAAGTTAATATACATGATATAAATTAATATCAGCTTTATACACATGAAAGAACAGCATTTGTCTCTTTCGTAAAAGTATAAATTTTTAAATTATGTTAATTATAGTATTTAATACTATTTTGCCTCTTTTTCAAATACAATTTTCATAACAAAATTAAAAACTATTTCATGTTTACTTATGTTTTCATTTTTTAATATTTTAAAAATAGTACAAATAAAGCTTTATAGTTAAGATATAATAAGCATTATAAAAAATTTCCTACTAGCAAAACGAGTGCCTTTAAACACTCGATGAACATTAAATTGGCTTAAATAAATCTTCTTTTGGTAATTAATTAAGGAAGAGAAATCGATTAAATTGAATCCACCGATCTTTTTTTACGAGTTAATTTTAAGCCTTTAAGGCTGATTGAATTTTAAGAAAAGAAAAAGAGTTTAAATTCTATCTGTGCTCGAGTGCAATTTCAAGTGGTATTTCTAAGACTGTGTGTTTAAACTATTATTTGAATAATTCACAAAACTATTTTTTCAATTTTTCAAAATAAAAAGACTTTTGTGCAATGATATTAAAATTATACAATGTAAAAATCTCAGTTTAATATTTATAACAGATAATAATTCAATTTAAAATAAAAAAATTCTTTAAATTTGCATAAAAAATTCATTATATTACTAAGCAAAAATGGCTTCATAATTACTGTATATGGTTTTATAATTTTATGTGCATAATAAAATATAGTCCTCATCAAGATACTATACAAAATTAACAATAAAGAAGTGAAAATGAATGTTTTTTCAATGTCTAACCGATAAACCAATGGCCTATGTTTTGTTTGCAGAAACGGAAGCATTTTACGCTTTTATTTTTATCATAAAAGCACATTTTTAAGTCATTTTTATGCGTTTAACTGTATATATAACATTTCATGTTATGTAAGACTTCAGAATTTTTTTTTTTATTTTATGAGATATTTTTTTAATCTTCCTCAATTTGACTCAATTTGAATGTTGCGCAAAATTCTTTTTAAGATTCTACTTTGAATAAAATACCTGAAAATTAACTTAAAAAATGCCTGCGAATTTTTAACAGTATTTGACTTTTATTTATATTAAATATAACTGCTTACACACTAAACATCTTCGATTGGTAACTCCAGAATTACTCAAACCTCTTTAACTGCTCCAGTTGAAGTCCTTTTCATATATAAAACTGCTGATACTTTTTAAAAATATCTAAAGCAATGATTTTCTAAAAATAATAATAATTTCTAAAATTTAAAATTGATTTCGAATTTTCCTTAAAAATGTCCAAATGGTACAAGGGAAAAGACATTATGAATCGCCTTTAATGATTTAAATGTAATCTAAAAGCTATAATGAAGATAATTTCTTGAATACATATTGTAATGAAAAAATTACGTATTAATTGAAGTCGCTATAAATTTTGTATGTGAGAATCATTTAACGACTAAAAAATAAAATTCTCCTAAACTTAATTTGCTTTTATTGAGCTACCAATCTTGCAATTGATTTCATTTTATGGGTAAAACAAGAAATAGAATGTTTTAAATGAAAATGTACATTGCGCACACAAACACACACACTCACAGATATATATATATATATATATATATATATATATATATATATATATATATATATATGTATGTATGTATGTATGTATGTATGTATGTATGTATGTATGTATATATATATAAGGAAACCCATAAAGTTTCATTGTAACACCTAAAGCTTGAAGCTTCTAAGGATCATATCATATAAAAGTGTTAATGCATAAGATATTGCCAATGAGTTACAATATAATTTCTCTTGGTGAGGAGCGCAGCTTATATTATATTCAGGAAGTGTTCAGTACTCTTTCGAAACCAATCAAAATATGGGAAATGACCGTCAGGAAACGATAGAGGAGCAGCAGATTTGCACAAAATTCTTTCACTCGGACACCCAAAGAAAACAGTCCTCACAAAACGCAGCTTTAAGCTCCAATTTAAACAGTTCTTACACCATTCAATAAGCAAACTCTTTCCATCTCCTGAAGATACCATTGCTATCTATTTGCGCATTGATTTGCATTGACTGAAAAAAACTGCGATTGGCAGCGGTAGTAAACCTGTATTGTGATAAGTGCTTTTCGGATCACATTTGTAGTGAAACTTTTGTGGAAAGCAATGTGAGATGCGCGTGCATTTCATATCTCTGTGTATGGTATTCTATGGTATAAAATCACCTTTCTACAACACATTTTTTTCCTAATTCCATTACATTTCTGGGATAGAACCATTAACATCGAAATTTACAGCACAAATGCAGCTAAACTTCTTCTTATTTTGTAAAATATAAGTATTTCTTTGCGCATTATCAGATAGAACTTTATTTTTGTTACAGAAAGAAATTGCGTACGTATATATATATATATATATATATATATATATATATATATATATATATATATATATATATATATATATATATATATATATATATGTATATATATATATATATATATGCATAGAGATACAAATGCTGCACAGATGCATTTTAAGAAAAGAGGTAAAGAATGAAGACTCTGAACATTGTATCAATTGTCAGTCTTTTCCCCCAAACATATCGCTAAACAAGAAAAACGAATATTTGACCTGAAATTCCCGAATTTTCGTCGACCGCCGCCCTTCCCACTAAAGCAACACGTGGTCTTTCCCTCGGGAAATGACGTCACACTCCCGCCAAAATAAGAAAGTAATTTCTAAATTCCATGGTATTGATCCGGGAAGACGGTTCCCGCGTTCGGCATCTCTCGCCTTACTTCCGCGTGTTTCCGGAAGAATCCTGGAAGTGAAGTTGGGACTGCACCCTCCCCCCACATCACACACAGATCCTTCTCATCAAATATTGGAGGTTCGCCTTATAATATCGTCTGCAGCAGAAGAGTAGGCTTCAGAAGTCATTAACGATGAAAACATACTTAGGGTCGAGGACATATACTCCCTCAAAGGGTCGATATACAGAAAATTATAAGGACGTATGACTGCAGATCGAGGGTAGATTAAATATGAAAAACGATCGTTCTTGTTGACAAGAAATCGTTAACCTTGGGACGTATTGTGGCAGGAATCTCGTGTGATGCCATTTCTCACAATGCTCACTTGAGAGAATTAAAAGAATAAACCGATATCGTTTGAATCAATAACAAATTCGTGGAAAATATTTCATTATAATAGGAAAAATTCATCGATAAAATGTATTTATTTTTCCTTAAAGTAAAATATAACAATTTATAAAACGTATTCCTTTAGAAATTCAATAAATTTTAAAAGAACATATCAAAATTCTGATAAATAGAACTCAAATCGATGTAAAATCTTTATTCCATTTTTCTGCTTAATTTTCGTCTGGAGTTGAGTTGAGAAGATTGCAAGAAATGGAATAAAAAACAAAACAGGATGTTAGTGTCTGGCTAAAGAAAACTGTTGCTTATATGCTACTTCGGAATTTCAATTATAGAGTTTCTAATTAATTCAATTATAATTTATTCGCTGATTTTAATTCTTGACGAATATATTCTGCCAGGATATAATTAATTTAAATGTCTCCATATTCTTGTTGCGAATACAAAGTCTTTCCTTCTTCCTTGTTAAATTTTAACCTCAGGCATAAAAAAGTACTATGATACTAGGCTCTGTTAATTTCTGCATAAGCACTTTCTGTAAAAATAACGATATTTGTAATAATTTTGATTTGTGTGACACAATGTTTTTGTACTATTACAAATGAGTTTTCGCTCTTCTGCTATATCCCGCTCATCGAAAATCAATCACATAAATAATGGACCGCATTCATGTGTCAAAGGGGAAAAAACCCGAAAAACTTTCATCCATCCATTCAAACAGACGGAATTGCAGAAGGCAGAAGCGAACTTCTATTTTCCTTCCTTCCATATTGGCCGGGATAGAAGGAAGATTTTATGCTCTGAAGAGTGATATCTTGTAACTAGGCCACGGTTTATTCATCATTGCAAATGGCCGTAAAAATCTAAATATTATTTATATTTTTAAATAACAGTTTTTCAAAATCTAGCATTATTTATTACACTGGTAACTAGTGCTTGTTAAAGTAATTTAACAAGCTTTCATGAATTAGAAAACATCTTTTTATCATTAAAGTACGCAGCCTATTTTAGATGACTCATTAACTCCAGATTCTAAGTTAATTCAGGGTGAAAGGAAAGCAGTGTGTGCTTGGAGAACTGACTACATAATTATGCAAATTTTAAGTTAGTTTAAAACATACGTTCATTAAGCTATATTCTTGCATATTAATGAAGCAAATTTTCTTCACAAGGTCGAAATAAGCACCTTGATTTAGTAGAGTTTAATATAAAAAATTAAATTTATGGTCCTGAAAGCCAATTTATAATGAAGAATAGACATAACTTGGTTTATTAACTAAACAAATATGCTATTAAGAATCAAATTCAAAGTATATATATATTTGTTTTTCTATAATCTTGCATATTAAACAGAAAAAACAGTCATTATTCTATATTTCTAAAAAAAATTTTTTTTTTTGTCATTTGTAATTTAATCTTGTTTCAAATAAAAAATTTATAATTAAAATATGTGTGCTTTATAAGGACCTGATATTTATTTCCAATGCAATAAAATATCCAAGATATATTTCCATGTGGCAAACTTAATAAAAATGTCTGTATCTAGTAAATTTAAAGCCAGAAAACATTTTATTCGATATATGCGAGATATATCCTAAAAATAGGAATTCAAATAGTTCAGTTTATTAAAATGTATTACAAAGCAATAAAGCAATAGTAATTTATTGGTCTCATCTGCATTAACTACTTGTCATCATTTATTTTATTTTTTCGCAATAGCTATTTGTTCTTTAACAGACTATGTGTATATATATATATATATATATAAAATTCCCATTTATTTCTTCTATTTTCTGCATTTAGAAAATGCTCACAAGTTTCTTTACCCTTACAAAAGAATCACAAAATTTTAGCTTGGAAGGGATCAAGTGAAAGACACAGATGCAGTAAATCTCTTCTTGGGCAAATCTTTTCTTGAATAAGATTCTAGTCAATTTCCATTGACGCCAACGATAATATCCTTTAATGGGCATCATTAAGGTACTTGAAATAACTCATCAGTAAAATGTTACAAGATTCGATTATGCTGACATCAGAGCAGATTTCCGCCATCTGACCTACACATACAGTTGGTCTCGAATTTCGGAAGCATTTATTTAAATTTGAAGTAACATAATGGAACTTAAAATACAATTTTACGGAGGATGAGCAGAGCTGGCAAATCAGTTGAGAGCTTTGTCGTATCTGTTCAATAGTTCGCAGGTTTGATATTTGCTCTAGGTGAGGATCTGAATGATAATTTGGAATTCAATTTAAATCACAGGTCTGAGTAAGATTTTTAATTGTGTAAAAAAAACTGCAATTGGGCTATAAGTCACACCAAATAGTCCAATGAGGAAAATCAAAAACATATAACAATTGTTTATCATTGGATAATTTTAAAGTAACCATTCAAAAACTAAATTTATTATTCAAAATCATGTTTCCTAATCAATGAATTCATCAATATTACAATATTCAAAATTATTTCAGTAATTTATACATTAAGGAAACCAGAACAGCATTTCCTTCCATGTTTCAAATTTTCATATCACTTTTAACTATAAAATTAATTATAATTATTATATTGAAAATATATAAGTAAGTCATTTGTAAGGAACAGAAACAAAAGTATTTTATTCTAAGATATTTTATTCTTGCCTAAGTTTTTCGCGTTGAAATTTGCTTCCTTTTATAACAAATGCTTTCAAGCTCTTTTTAAGCTGAAATTCATGTAATTTAAATACATTAAAATATAAATATTTAAAAATACAGTGCTAAACATCGACATAGTGCTTAACTACGACCGTGGCTTCAATGTGGAGGTCCCAGATTTGATCCTAGCCACAGTTGAATAATAGGCGAAGTGCTTTGCGCATGTATATTCATCAGAGTGTGTGATTAGAAGATTTCCGTCATTTTAACTTCAATAAGTAAATACAACTCTATGTTTAAGCACTCCTTCCTCTGTGCATATTCATATTTTTTGCGCAATTGCCTTTCACGTAAGGTCAAAAATCCGAAAAGTTTGAATTTTAAACATATTTTTACATATTTATATCGAAAACAAAAAAGAAAATTTGTTCTATATATTTCTCATCCACAAGTAAAAAATATGATATATGATGTATATTTTTCAAAATATATCAAATTTGTTTTCATACGTTAATCTCATATTTATTAAAAATTAAAATTCATAAATTAATTGTATATTGTATACACATAACATAATTGTAATTTATAAATTACAAGAAAAATATATTAGAAACATAAAAAGTTATTAACAATATTTAACTATAAAGGAACTAAATTATTCTGTTCGAAAACTCCTTAAGTAAAAATACGAATTTATTCTGTGATTAATGTCTGTTTAATAACTAAATATTAAATAACTCTTGTACTTTTACATTGCATTTTTTTAATTCATTTAAATAAAAATATTGCTTTCATTAAATGTATTAGAATGAATATATTGAAGAGAAATATATAATGAGTATTTTCTACCATCATATCTCAAATTGCAAATGTAGTTTCATAATCAATTATGCTTATCTAAAAATTTTCAATTTGTATGATTTTATTTTAAATTTCTTTTTTATAAAAATTTAATTTTGCTCTTTTTATTGAATACCCTTAATACCAGAAATCTTTCCCCCAATTATGCTTCGTGACAGAATTCTACTGCATTAGGTCTCATGAGAAACCATAATGCGAGAAATTAATTTTATAAAATGAATTACAAATTATTTCACCAGGTGGCAGTTTGAGATGTAGTCGAAGTGCATTTGTCATGACTGCTTACGGTTTAAATGTAAGTGTGATTATAACGGCTGCTTGTACAATACCGCATCTCCCCCCATTTATAATAATTTTAAAATTTTATTTTGTAATTGCAATGCACAATTAGTTAATTTATTAATCATTTTGCTGTTCTTAATTGCATTTTTAATCAATTAGCATATAATTCATTTTATTCTAATTTCATTTACAATCTCTAAATTGTACATAAATGTCAATAGTTATACAAAAAATTCTTATAATTTTTTACATTAAAGTAAAGAAACATGTTCCTTAGTTCAACAAATATAGCAAAAAATACAAATGTAATAGATTCAAAATTGCAAACTAAATTTTATTATGGGTTATATTTTAATTGTTATAAACGTTATTGCAATACAAAAATAAAAATGCAGGGCAAACAGCCGAAAAGTTAGCTATCCGGATCCAACAATTCTTGGGTCCGATTTTTACCTTGGGTATGATTGCTTATAATGGTTTGCAATCTTCTTTAAACTGAAACTCTCTGTCTAATTATCCTTCATGTGCAAAAGATGACCGTTGGTTAAGAAAGAAATCAAACCAAATTTTAAAAAATTAAATCTAAAATTAGAAAACATATTTAAGTAATCATTAAAAGTACTGCGTTTCCAATAAACTTTTTTTCTCCTTCATAGGTCTGAACCTCCGAAAATTGTACTCATAAAAAATGTGTTTATTATACAAAAATGGCAATGTGATAAGACGCTTTTAGACGACTCTAAAAGTAAATTTTCAATGAGATCTTATATCGAAAATTTAATGGAATATAAAAAATTAGACATCGAAATTTTCTATCAACAATAATATGTAATACTAAAACCTAACGCAGCTGATCAGATATTTTCTATTATCCAGAGATCAAATGTAGAATTTGGTCGAAGGAGAATATCTGAGAACAGTAGTAATTGTAACAACCCATTAGCATATTTTCTTTTAACTCTTATTTAAACAATACTGAAGCTGCGCAACTGGTGGTGATTTAAGCTATAAGGAGCCAATATCTTTCTGAAAAGAATCCTATCCATGTTCCTAGAAATGCAATATCGCTCTTGTGTCAGGTGCGATGAATATCCATGCTTTCCTAAATAACGCAGAGCTAGTAGAAATCAATTAAACCAAATGGTAGAACTTTACTTTAATGATTCAAATACAGATAAACTGGTGAAAAAGAATGATTTTTTATAAAATTCTCTGAGTAATGAATCTTTTGATAATACAGCATGCAATTTGTATAAAGTTATTTGAGTTAAGAAAAACAGACATATAGCTGTCAATTATGCAAACAAATCAACATATTAATTTATCAGATTCTGTTAAAATTATTTTTATGAGTAGTATTCTGGATTTTATCTTAAAAAATCATTAATACTTTAACTTTTTCACTAAAGTATTAAAGTTACTTCTGTGGGCTAAGCGAGAATTTAAATTTCATACCAATCCTTAGACAACTTTATACAACCCAAATTCAAAACGCAAATAATTTGGAATATTTAATATTGAAACAAATTTAAAAATGATTTTTCGTACAAAACTAAGCAAAGAATGTTCTAACAATGTTCTAAAAGAATTGTTCGAACAGTATTTTGAAAAAGATTTTCGATCAGAATTTAAAATAGAATTTTAAAACAACTTATGGAAATTAAAGAAATAATATCAGAATATTTTGTTGTTGCACTAGCATGTTTCCCTCTTCCTAGCCCTGAGTTGGACTCTACCAGTTTGATAGAGGCAACCGGGTGGAGTCTTCGGGATTTTGACGCAGTGACCAAACAGAAGACCTGATATACTTGGCCTGTCACCTCCCCCCGAGGTATCATTTCACTCTGACGACACTGCGTCAGAGTGAAATGATGCGTCAGAGTGAAATCGTGTAAGCCTTGTTATAATGTGCTCCAGATGCCATTAGCGAACATGATGGATCTTCAGTTAAGCCGGGATTCAAATTCACTACCTTCCGATAAGGAGAACGACGCCCTAACCAACCAGGCTATCGCTGCCTCACATCAAAATATGTCATGTTCATAGAATCTCAGAAAATTCGCGCACATGTATAAACTCATGGTGCGAAAAATCCCTCCTGCCAAGGTAATCAACTCCTTGACTTCAGGCAGAAGAATTTTGACTATTTTTATATGACTGAAATGTTCATATCCAATACTGAATCGCCTCATCACTGCGCATTAATATTAGAGCCATCGCTTGCCCACTCAGTGACAGCTCCTTGGATAATAGCCGATAAATACCAGCAGCAAAACATTGCCAAGCTCCATTAAACACTCATTGTCTTCACTCATTCCATTTAAAGGGCGGTGATGTATTTCAAATCACCGAAGAGCTGCAGATTTCTAATACTGCTCGACCTCCTTCTCCGGCAGCGATTATAGAAGCCATTAAAATTCCGTCAATTTAGTTTCAAGTCGAGGAGAGAGTGCGGTTCCCAAGACTGACCTTAATTCTGCTACGGCCCTTAAGCCCCTAATTAGTTTCCTCGCTTGGCATCAACATAAATCATATTTGCCTCAACCCAACGCCGCCTGTAAAGATTTGAATTTTTTGCTTTTCTTACTAGTTTCCAGGTAATGAAGTGTATTCTGATAAGGATTATATACATTAAATAATTATAAGAACCTTGTAAATGGGGAGACTTAGGAAAATGTAACTGCAAATGAATGAAATAAAACGTGTTAAAATTCCTATACATACATGCATGCATATATATATATATATATATATATATATATATATATATATATATATATATATATATATATATATATATATATATATATAAATCAAGTTGTTGTTATAATAGATTTGTTTTACGAATCTAGGTCTTTATGTCTTGCGCTGTTGAATTCGATAATCAAATCCGATCTCACTGCAAATTCGTATCGCTTATATGTTGAGGTCAATCGCCGTTCCGATTCTGTTTGGAACATTCTAAACTTTTTGAACATTTCATCGAATTCAGGATCAAAACTTTAAGCGAATTTCCTTCTCAAATTTAGGTAACAATTTCTCAACTGCAATTCTTTTGGTTAGTTTCATTTTCTGCATTTCTGTTTTTAAGTTCAGGTGGCTCAAAATTGCAAAACTCTCTTAACCAATAGCTTTCTGATAGATATATCGACTAGTAAGGAGCCTTTTATGAATACACTGTTCATTCCGTCCTTTCAAATCGCTGTGATAAGTTATTTGGTTCAGATTATTTTAATCATAAAATTTTTCTATAAGAACGATACTTTTTTGGGCTGGATTAGGATAACGGTCACAATTGTTCAATATTTCACCAATATATATTTCAGTTCTTTCTTTGATTTATGTATATGATTTTGAGAAGAAACACATCGGTGTTTACATGTGACAATCGTTCACATGTTTAAAACAACTTTCATCAGTGTGACACATGTTTAAAATGTATCCTTTTAGAAATACGACATTTCTACCAATGCAGCGTATGAACTTAAAAGTATAATATTCCATGGAGATTCAAAAATCCCATACGATGGAAATGTTCGTAAAGTAGCCAATAACACCAAAGAAGCTGAAACCATATTTCCAGATTGAGATTGCGCCATATCCTGTGTCGGCAAAAGGACGGTGGCAGATTGAATTATTTAGAATCAACTTTAGCCTGAGAATTGCAAAAGGATTTTAGATGGAGGTGAGAGATTTGAATTTTTGCAGCTTCACGTGATGTTTAATTTTCTAAAATTACTTGAATCATTAGGAGATGCATTTAAAAATTTCTATTTTTATTTACAATTTAATGTCACGTTATTTATAAAATCCATATCACACAATATGAATATTTGCATATTGACTTTCGTTAGTGATACTATAAAAACACATTCATGCCTTTGTCCAACATTTCTGCAATAAATGGCTTTTGATTCATGTTTTCAATTTATAAGATTTTATTAGATGAAACGCAGTATTATTATATTCGTTAAAATTTTGAAACTGTGGTTTTAATGGTGGTATGACTCTAATAATTTAAATAAAAGCTACGTGTGAATACTGATACAGCGTTTCTTCTGGACATTAAAGGATATATATATATGCATATATGACGAACTTTGTACGGTGCTACCACAATTTGCTTAGAGTTAGGTGAGATAACTGATTCTTGGCAGTTCTCGTCATCGACATTACCAAGATGTAAACGTCCTAAAATGTTGCAAGTTCCTTCTATTTATAAAAATGATTTCATTACATAAGTTTCAATTCAATTTTGACATTATTACTTGCCCATGTTTCAAAACAAAGAAAACGGTCAGCAGTAATAAACGTCTCTGATTAACAAAGATAGGAAACCAGAAATAAATAAACACAAAGAGCAAAACAAATAGTAAATATCAATAATTTCTATAGATATGGATAGTAATACACAAATAAGTTGTAGACATATAAAAAATAGAAAATTATAAGTAGACTCAAAAAATTCCTAAATGACTTTACATGTTTTTCAAAGAAATAACATACAATTCACGTCACATAAAGCAAACACGTGTACAGCTGTAACGTATTTTAAGCAAAGCATTTCTTTCTATGAAATGACTGTTTATACATTTGCTTTAAGTAAATAATACTTTTTTCCCTAGACAAACAGTAAAAGTGTGCTGTTAGCGAAAGCAGTGTTTTTTTATTGAATCAATACTCGATATTTCGATTTTTCACCTCCTTTCAACCAGCAATTTTTTTCTTCTCTAACTATTGAAACTTCGAGACGAAAGTGAGCGAACCAATAAATAAAGCAAATAAACAATGCAGCTTTTGTTTCTCCAAGCCTTTCGCATTCACGTCAAGGTGTGATTCGTAATTTTGATCTGCTTATGAAAGTCAAATTTCCCCGTCTTTGCAACGCTCAGTTTTGTGTTCTCATTATCGTAATACTCATTGCAAATGCAATGTCAATCCGAGCAATTTGATAATGGAACATCAATTGTACGCGCTGCATCGTTTATATCGATTTGAGTTATCAAGGATTAATCCGGTCATCGATTATCTGCCTTGTTATGGCTATTGTATTAGATTACGGAACACAGAATGTAATGGATAAGCAAGAGCATCGTTCAGCGTGGGAAGAGGGTTCTATCTTTGTGTTCATCTTGTGCGTTTTCTCCATGATTAAGTTCCAAACGTTGTCAATCTCATTCATCAAGATTCTTAATTTGTTTAGATTTTTACACCATACATCATGTCGAGTAAAAGATATTTATTTTGAAAAATGCAATAAACAAGTAAAACATATAAAAATATATTATCTAAGCATACTAGCTCCTGTAAAGTTTATACTTGTAAAATATTTACTAAATTATATTATTTAAGCCTTTTTGCTGCTGCAAAATTTTAAAAATCGAGTAAAATATACTAAGAAAAATCATAAATAATTTTGACAACGACCTTCCATTCCGAAGGGCTGGGTTCAATTCTCAGTACTCCAAAGATCTACCGAGTACATGCGATATACTGGATAATTAAATCTGTGGAATCTAAAATCTGTTATTGGTCGTTGAGCAGTTATCATGGGAGTAATGGTCTATAGAAATATTTCCTTCACTTCCAGATCAAGTTCGAAGTTGAAAGAGCGGTTCCTCTGGTGGTGCTATCTATCAGAGAAGTCTTAGAGGAAAGTCTTACTTTCACCTTTGCGGCGCTCTGGGTAAACGAAAGACGCACCCTTCTTCCTTAATTTGGCATAGCTGTTGGCTTATCTAAGTGTCATAAATAACAACATAAATAATTTTGATGAATAGGTTAATATTACTCATGTATTATAATTCACAAATATATGAGTATTATATATTTCATGAAGTATAAAATATATTTTGTGGATATATCAATTTTTAAGTCAATGCTTTGTATTCCATCTATCATACTGGATTGTCTAATGCGAAAAAAATATTTCTGGTAATTTTAAATTATTTTTATGTTTGCAAGATTGACAAAATGGCTGGGAGAACTGGATCTTATGTTAGCAGAATGATATTGGACTTTTTCGGGTGACGGACTTAATACCTATTAATCATAAGAATGATATTTTCCTTAACTAAGATATAGGATTTCCTGTTTTGAAAATATTCATTGATATCCATAAATTTAAATATCATTGTATTTTGAAATCTTTTGATAAATTTAATTAAGCCCTTTGCACATAACATAATTGATTACTAGAGAATCTATAAATTTACCTAACTAGAGTGTTTGATAATGACGAAAGCATTAATATGTCACTGAATTCTTCTCTCTCATCATAAAGATAAGGTTAGAAATTTTTAACGCAACATTCACCTTATCTATACAAAGTATAAACTATAATATTAAAAATAATAACATTTGGCAGTCAGAAAGGATGTCTGAAAACAAACCTTCTAGCCCTCGTAAGAAAAGGGAAAATCACAAGATTAAGAATGAGGGTGATAAAGCATGAAGTTGGAAAAGTTAATGAAAAACATCGCTCACGTCGTAATATGAGAAAACTATATGGTTTGAAACATTACGGTTTCTAACTCTCCTATGCTTGATAATTTAACATCCTTTCATATCACAAAGCAGCATAATTTTTTGCACGAAAATAAATGAATAAGATATACTGATTATAGAATACTTAAACATGAGTGTATTACATATCATTTTTCATTATATTTTATTCATTATAAATTGTTTAAATATTGAGTTTCAATCGTTCAAATTTCAATGAGTGGAATATATTGTAGGAAAATTTTAGGTTATTGCGAAACGCTTCCGCCCGCATCTTTCTGCCAATCGTACCTGCTAAACACAGCCGACCATCTAGTAATTTTGAACTGTTGTCATGGGATGAACAGGAGTTAAATGTTTTCATTAGTTCAAGCAAATCTAACATAGCTTTAAATCAATAGCTTAGGACATAAATAATTAAAATCACTTGTTCGTTAAATTCTTTGTTAAATGCTTCTATAATCAAATGTATATAATTTATTGAAAAGATTGTTTGATTATAGTCAATGGTTTAATTTAGACCAAGTGCTGGGAGATGCACCAAAAGCAAGAGTGGTCATGAAGTGAGTCACGGCCTAATGAACACTTCTAAACAAAGTGTTGTGTGAAGTAAGTTCGTAACGAGCGAGATTCCCCCAAACAAAACCATTGCCTCAGTAAGGGCTGTAACGAAACACTGATGTGACACTAATTATAAGATTGCTAAATAAGAACCAGACTTTAAAACATATCCAAGGCAAAAGTTTCAAATCTAGAGTTATGGGCTGAAAAGAAGCATATTATAACCAAATGGATGCTATAAAATGTTATATTTGTCATTTTTTTTACTATGAGTTGAATCGTGAACTATTAGCTACTAGTTACCGATGCCTTTACAGATGAGTTGTAATTACTAAATTTTGAAAGCCAAACAAGGACTACGAATTCACACCACTGAGATTCAAGTTTATTTCGTAATTAAGTAGATAACTATATTCATGAGACAATACACAGAAGTCTACATGCGGTAGACCTCTTTCTTTGGTTCATAAGAACCACTTAATTTCAAGTCACAAACGATATCTCCTTAACTGGCTATGCCAATTGTGTCCAGCATGTCAATTCGACTTGAAAACGATAGAAGTCTATCGATTGAACGATTGAAGGCAAAGATTGGGCACTGTAAGTTCTCGTCTTATTAGACGTAGTTAATCAAAAATAATGTTACATATTTATAAACTTAACCATATCATGATATTATAAATATGACAATTAAATTTTGTTCAGTTTTATGTGTCCTTATTTTTTCTAAATTACTAACAATTTTCAGTTTACTGTTTAACTTTGTACTATTACTTTATTATTTAACACGCTTTGAGAGGTTGACTTGTTAATGTATTTAATTAAAAAGAAAAACAAACGAATATTTCATTTGTATAATTAAGATTTTCATTGTAATTATAAAAATGTATTAGATTAATATGATGATGCATTTACAAAACTCATTATTTTATTTCTTTTCACCTTCATCAAATAAATCTATGATTGCATGTAAATTTACAATTTATTAACAAATAGATAAAAATTCTAGAAATGCAGCTAACGCGACATAAATTCTAGTTTTATTTTAAACTAGAGAATGAAATAGCATGAATAAATCGCTTAAGGCGTTGAAAATAAAAGAGGAACTGAGAAATGCGTTTTTACATCCGAGCGATTGCGCTCTTAATGAAAAAAAAAATTTGAATATTCCGTGAAATTCACAGAACGACAATAACACATTTGGCGGAGAAATAAAAATGCAATAAAATCGATTTCAATGAAAATTGTCTCTGCAAGTGTGTTCGTAAATTTTAAATCTTCAACACGAAACGAAGAGATTTTAAAAAATATATATATAAAATAAAGAACATGATCAAGAAAGAAAAAAAATTGGCATCAAAACGAGATTTGGAACAGTATGTCGCTTGTAAAAAAGACGTTGCCATTTTCTTACACGGGAATGGAAAAAAAGAAATAATAAATAGTCGTCTGAGACCACCTTGGCTTCTTTCCACGCTGATGCCACTCTTCCCTTCCTTAATTACGTTTTAAACCTACGAAAGAGCCAAGAACAACAATGTTGTAGAAAATGCTTCTTAACTGGTTCACCGATGAAATCATGGCAAACAATTTTTAACTTTTTCTTTAAAGTAGCTTATATGTAGCATAATTTAAAGTAAAAAAGAATATTTTTTATTTATGATAGAAACGAAATATTGAAGTATTTTGTAACTCTAAGATAGCTATGAGAAAATGAAATTTTTTAAGAAAGAGAAAATACACATGATTAATCTAAATAAAAGTATATAGTGCACATTAATCCTTAAAACCAAATTTTTCATCATTTAATGATGTAGATATATAAGTAATAGTATTGCTGAAATGAAATAGCCTTCATTTCATACAACAGTGGCTTACTCTTATATTTTAATTGAAAAACATTTTTAAAAACAGAATAGTTACCCAGAAATAAACTGAACAAAAAATATCCCAATAACTTTTAAGAAAAGGATTTGAGATTAATGAGAGATTTCGCCAAAAGTTGTTTTATTACGAGTTCCATTCCTATAATGAAGTACATTAAATTTGTTTTGTTTTTTTTTAATATATATATGTTCTAGTTATTTTCGCATATATTTCTGGTCGCATATTTCTGTCGACGCAAAATTACTAAATACACATCCAATATTTATTATTTTCATAAGGCATTTTGCTAAAAGAGTATACGTAACAATGTTATTATATATTATTTCTAAATCAGGAATAGTTTGTGTATTATTATATTGTAAGAGGCAGGATGAGATGCATTACAAGGGTGCCCTCAACAGTGTAAAATATTAACACTATCATGAAAATAAAAAATATATAGTTCCCCGTATAACTATCAGGATCATTAATATTTTAGTATATTGCTCACCATTTAAAAATCACACAAGATATTAAAAGAAATATCCAATCTGTATCATAATTTTCGCACCACTCCCTGCAGTTGAATAACATAAGTTTGTGAGAAAAATAGGGAATTTATAAATTTATATAAATATTAAATGTACTTAATGCAGATATAAAAAACGTAATAATTGTCTTCCCTTAGATTATATACATGTATAATCCGAGATTAAGTTACATGATAATATGCATAACACACACTTGTAACAATGTATAATGTTATAAAATAATTACGTTAAATGCGACTTCCATTTGGTTCAGTTGTTGCTCAACAGTCATTTTTACATGTGAGGATTAATTAGACCAGTAAGTAGAGTTTAAAGTGGATTCCAAATCAGTAGAACTGTGTCCAAGGTGAGACTCGAAATCACAAACTGATGAGCATGAAACCAGAATGCAAATAGCTCGTCTTTCAGCAGCTCGATAGGTTTTAAGGGTCAAGCCTTTTCTATGATTTTTCTAATAAAAAAAGAGTTATTTGGAATTTGTCACAAATAGGGTCATGGTTACATGCATTTTATTTTAGCAGATGAATTTGTCCTTTTTCAATGTGGCAGTTTCAATATAAGCGCACACTCTCTCACGTTATACTCTTTATAACTTGATTGATTTTTGTTTGGTAAGAATTTATTCAGTTCACTTATAGAATATTCACATACACAAGCTACACTATTCGGTGCAATTCCTTGTATACCTCCTATGTGAAGGGATTTTAGCGCCACATAATTATAAATGAAACTTGGATTTCAGTCAAGATAGGGGTGTCATTGGTCTTGGCTTCATAGGCATTTCATGCCACTGAATTGAGTTTTTATTTCTGAAATTTATCACCAGGCATTTATGTAGCCACTCTGTATATCTCATCCAATATTTTAAATAGTAGTTAGGGCATAAACACTTGTTTCAAAAAGAAAATGTGGAAAACTTCCAGATACTCTTCCCAAAAAATGTCCATTTAATAAACAAAACTCAATAACTACCTCTGTTGTCAACGCTGGCTGTAGTTTACAATGAATATTTTCATGAGGAAGAAATTATGATCATAAAAGCTCCCGCATATTTTTCATGTCTAATTCAGATGTTGATCAAAGTGTGATTGTGTTCACTTTTCTCAACACATAAGAAAACCTATTTTAAGCGCATTGAAGTTATCCATCTCTACATTATCGAAATAAACATCCATTGCAATTTTGTTCTTTCCCTCGTAGGAGGAATTTCTGCTAACTATATCGAATGATCTCTGGGTCCATTTGGATCTGGTTATATTTGCTTAGCTATCAAATGGATGTGAAGTTTAAAAGATACACATGACTATTTTTCATATAAATTTCTTTTTTTGAATTTATATATTATAGCAGTGAAATCCCACTGTCATTAGAAACTCTTTCAATATTATTTTTGTCAACGGTGTGTTGTTCTCAAATATGCGTGTGTGTATCACTACAATCATTATTTGAACATTTTTAATTGATTCCACCGAGATCTCTAATGGAACCCAAGGTGAAATTCATATACAGAAACTTTTGAGTGGAAGGCAAGAGCGTTGATTGTTCGAACATCATCTTTGAGCTGGTCAATGTGGATTCACACAAATGTCAATTTGAGAAAAACTTACTCAGGCCCTTTTAGTTTATCATTTTCCTACTTTTGATTACTATGGTTATTTTTGGCTTACGAAGACTGAAATTTTATGCGTACTCTAAGAAAACTGAAAAAGTTTAAAGTCAAGTTGGGAATCAAGATATCCTCGAAATAGTAAAAAAAACGTTTCTGCCCTTTCATTTACCTTTGTCAACTATGAAATGAAATATGATTCCCATTTAAGGAGCATACAATTTCCCGCTGTTGATTCGACAGGAAAAGAGTCTCACTGTAGTACTCGAAAATAGGTTTTGTACCTGAACCAACCTAAAACAGTGGCTGGATACGTAAAATGATCCTGATCTCAGTGCCTTCCAAATGAAATGATACTTTTGAGGATAGTATTATATTAGATCAGAGTATAATGAATGAAAATAAGCATGAATTTTATGTTATTATATGATTGCAATGAGAGAGAAGCCTAATCTAAAATATTTTGTACTAACTAAATTTTTATACCGATGAAATTAAAATATTTTTGTGTGAGTAAGTGAAGTTCATATTCACTAAAATATTCTCATTTAGGGGATTCCAAAAATTCAAAGAATACTTTTTCAAAAAATACAAATTTGAATTTGATTTGATACTTATAAATGGAAATGCTTTATTAACTTCAAACTCACATAGTCATCAAGTTCAGTTTTTATTGGTTTCTGTTCTTATTAAAACTTTTATCGTATTTTAACTTTCATGTAAGGAATAATTTTCAAGAAATTGCTGATGAACAGTCTTTCTTTTTCAAATGATGAAAGAAAGGAAAATAGAAAATCACCAAAGCATTCACTTTTTCAAATGTCCATATGAAACGTAAAATTAAAGTGTGAGTGTTTGTTCAATAATTGCTAGGGAAGTGCTCTAAACTTAGCAAAATTATGCATTTTTTCTGTTCAGTGATTAGCTCATCAACCAAAGATTACTCTACATTATTGTATATTCATTGATTACTGCTTTTCAAGAAAGCTCTTTATAGATACTGGAGTATAATGACGTGGTGCAAAGGAAAGAACCACGAAAATTAGAAAGTACTCCTAACAAATATAGAAATAAAACCTTAGAAATGCAACATTCTGCTTCCATTCTTCATTAGAATTGAGATCGAACCGAAAAACTTAAGAGAAGGACATGACTTCTAAGCCTCCGGGAGCCAATTTTGTCCCTGTTATATAAGATTAAAATCAAAATCGATCTATTGTGTTAATTATATAATATTAAAGAATGTTTTTTTTTTGAAAAAATACACTTGTTATACACTGATAAATATACTTCTTAATCTAAATTTTATGCTCTTGATCAAATTTAATTTGTGATTCAAATTATAGATATTTAAAATAATTCCCTAAAACTGATCATTTTTTCAATATTCAAAAAATTCATTGTTAGAATTTAAGGACGTTTTTAGTATACCTCATACGTTAATTTTTTAAGAATAAATTTGTCATATATGACCCAAGAAGTTTTTCTACTTTTTTCCTTTGAAATGGCGTCGATTTTATATTCATTATTCAATGAATTCTCAGCACTTTCTGCTTATCGTCTATTAATCCTTCATCGTCTCCTGCAAATCACAGGTGGCAGACGTTGAGGTGCAACATTAAAAGTCGATTTTCGAAGAACGAAATCGATTCGTTACTGCTCAAGTTCCGCCAAAGGTTAATGAGGTGTTGAAATTGTGGTTTTAATTTTATTCCGTTACTCTCAGAGTACCTTGGCACTGGTTTATCTTCTTTTTGCATTTAAGGAAAAAACTCACTCTTTACATGCACAACACAGAAGTTGTTATATATTTATAAATATATTTAACCATAAATGTTCAATTCTTGGTAAAATAAATTAATAACATCTGTGAGTAATCTTACTTTGCTATTTAAAAACATTATTTGAATAATTTACCCTAGAGAAATACGTAATCATTTACACCATCTCTCTCATTTATTTGCAAAAGTGACTCTAGACAAAATCTCTGAAATTTTGCATTATATTAATTGCTTTAAAAGTCATCTATCAAGCAACCGGAGCACAATTGTGGCATTGGTTGTTGCCTTCCAGGGTGTTTATTTCTGCCGCAAAATTACTATTCCCAGCCAACAGCCATGTAACTTTAAACCGTAGTTGAATAAGCAGGTAAATACTTGTGCTGGGCACTTTCCAAAGGACACCTGCAGAGAAATATTAAGCTCGTGGAATCTTTAATGAGCTTCGTTAGCGTTGTCGAACTAAGCTAGCAACCGAAAGATTAGAGCTTAGACCAATGATTCGATGGATCAAAACTCATCTTGAATTTGGATTTTTTGCAGTAGACTAGTTTGAAATTCTTTTCGAATAATAGGACCTAACTGAATGAATCCTTGTATGCAAAACACAGAGTTTGAGAGTCAAGCAATCAGAATTTCGGATCTTGAACTGAAACATAACGAGTATTTTATTTTCAACATGTTATTGCAAAAATGCCGGTTTGCATAACATATTGTAAATGCTATGCAAAATGGCCGTAGGATTGAAATTCAATCAACCTATTCTCATTTTGAGCTGTGATGAAATTAAAAAATCAGCATTCAAACTGGTGATATTTTACTCACACCGCTAGAAACAGACAAACACACATTCAATCAACCTACACACACCTTTTTAGCACGACTTTGTTTTGATCAGGTATCGAACTCAGAGAGAGCATCATTTCTCCCTAGTCGGAGCCCATGGATTTCAAAACGTGACATATTGATTTTTCGCGATTTTTGCTCAGCAACAATTACGCAGTTGTGTTTACTTTAATAATTGGCGAACACCACGTACAGTAGTTTACTATTTTACATAACCATTTCAAAAACAACTTTAGATCATCTGTATTTAATTCAAACTTTGTAAAAATAACTGATACTTTATTTTTTATGTGGCAACTAAAGACGAAATGTTTTAAGTACCTATAGTTATAAAATATAAAATATTGCACAAAATTAATGTTTTTAAATTTACATTGAGTGAATTAAATACTCTATTTTACCCTGATATTTTAAAAAATTTTACAAAACAGTTTCAAAAATATACTGTCTGTATTAAATCATAACTTTTTAATAAAAACATTAAAATGGTTTTTCAGTCGTTATTCAAAATAAGGAAAACTAAATTTTCTCGATAATAATAGAGTTCATAATATTTTTGTTCTTCAAAACTCGAAGTACACAATTCTATCTGGGCGTGATGGATTATTATTCATTTTCTTGTGCTTTGTAGTTTATAATGCAAAAGAAACTCCACATTTCTTCAACTTTCCAACTCAATTGAACTGCTTACTCTATAAATCATACATCTTTGACAAAAGGTGCAGGTTTCAATTTTATTGGAGGATTTCAAAATATGAAAAAGTTTTTCTATTCTTTTCCTATGCATATTCTTCTTTCTAGGAAACAAATATATAACTTAGTTTTCCTTTTATATCATATACTTCGATAAATAGACACTTTTTGTAGCATTAAATTTTATTTTTAAGAAAATGTCTGTGGAGATACCACAAGTAATTATAAGTACATCCATACAATATTGTAACTGCAACACCAAGAATTATTTTAAGTGGAAATTTTCCAAGCTGGTAGCTAAACAATTATTTTTGACATAGTTCTTGAGTTCAATTTTCACCGAAGGCAGTTTGTTTGGAGTGGTATGAAATCCAATTTAAGACGCTGGTAAATTAGCTCAAGTACATAAAAAGTAATGTCAAGTGAACGAAACTAATTATCAAATCTGATGGAAAATTTATGGATGTTGGTATTACTGATATAAGTAATTAAAATTTGTAGCCAAAAAAAATTGAATAAATTCTGAAACAATTACAAATAGAATGGCTAATCTAGATCTTTATTATCAGTTGAGAATTAAACGTTACCGATCTGCTGTTTAGTTTAATAGTTCAAGGCACTCTTTGTCACTTTGGGTGGAATTGTTTGGTGTTCATTCCAATGTGTAGAAATACCTTTAATATTATTCCTAGTGGGAAAAAGATGGCTAGAGTACACTTTTTGCGCATGATGATTCAACCAAGCAGCCAGCATTCAACCAAAGAATAGATCAGTTGAATTACTTCGTATTTATAACTACTGAATGGACAAATGCACTTTCTCAAACATTCAGATTATTCAAATTATTGTACATGGGGACATCTTAAATATTATACGAGGATTAGACTTTAGAATCATTTTTATACTGAATTGGATTAATTGGTTTGTCTACCGTCATGTTTTGCCTGAAAGGTTTAACTTTGATCGAAACTTGTAACTTAAAGTGAATTGAAAACATTCACACTCAAGGTGTGACTTGAACTCATATGCTGTTAAACAGAAAAAACATAATTGAAATACTTTCCTCTTAAAAATTGTTTTCTAAAACCAGCTATGAAAAACGATAAGAATAGCCATAAAATTCGTGAATCATATCACTCAGCAGCATTATCTTCCCTAATCACTTCTTGAAGTTTGGTTTGTTTGTCACTTTTCTATAGATCAATATTTGCTCACGAAAGTTAACCACGATCTGTCGTTTAGATTGGCCATTATAAAAGTTTATTTCCCATATGGATTTGAAGCCAATGGGTTATTCAATTAGAGAACAAAGTGTTCCGCCTTCACCTGTCACTCTGCTGTTACTCGAAAAGACCGGAAGTAAAAACAAATTTTGTTTTAGAACAACATTTAAAAAGGTAAAATAGTACATCGTACCATGTGAAAGACAAAACATTCAAATAAGAATGCTACCCCCTCTGCCAAACCTAAATTACATCTTGCTTTGTTTATAAAAGTAATTACATTCCATTGAACTTATATTCCTTCTTTTGACATAAGTTTAATTATAAGCTTCAGTTTATACATTCATCAGATCCAAGGAAACATTTTTATACATTTAAAATCAAGAAATCCTCAGGTGTTCAGTTAACGCCGTGAGGCACAGGTAACTAACTGAAATTATTATTCAAGTTCAAACAGGCGTGGCCAATTCCTAGAATTGCATTAATTCACTGATCAAATTTTTAAAAACAATTGTTTTGCTTTAAAATGTCAAGATTTATGTATACATAAATTTTTCAGCAATTTTTCCAGAATGTTTCTTGATTTTTTCCATTTTTTAATTGCTCCATGATCTCTTTTGTATAGGACGACACATGGCTAGGACGTTATTGTTTAAAAAGATTCTAAATCATTAAAAGCATCCATGTGAGAAAAGTGAGGTGAAATTGCAAAGTGTTGAACTGAAAGTTATGGCGTTAATTATGTTTTATCATCATTTCGTAATATTTTCTTGGAATTTCGATGTTGAAGCATAAACTCATGTTTCTTTACCCATTTTCTATTCAAATATATGAAAAATAAATCATTTAAACTATAAAATAATCTGAGCTGGCAACCGAATGGTCTTTGCTTTAGTTAAACAATTCATGGATTTGAATTCCATCAACGGATTTTGCAGTGGTTTGGAAATTATTTTAAGCTGTAAGTCCCAATCTAATTAGTCCTCTTTCG
Source organism: Latrodectus elegans (assembly GCA_030067965.1). Lineage (NCBI taxonomy): Eukaryota > Metazoa > Arthropoda > Arachnida > Araneae > Theridiidae > Latrodectus > Latrodectus elegans. The sequence continues at coordinate 100,943,413 of CM057816.1, read as the reverse complement.
ATATGAGTCAAAATAAATGAGAAACTCTAAAATTAATATTATAGAAATAAGAATCGACATATTCCCTTCGTTTTACAGAGTTCAATTACAATAGAAAAATAAGATAAGCGTTTCTTGTAACCAATTCCAAGGATATATTTACACGAGTTTAGAGAGTTGATTCAAAATCGAACATTTTGAAATGGTTTTAGAAATATGAAGAATTGTGCGGAATAATTGCAGAAATAATTATATTCAGTATTTATCAGGATTTTTAAAAATATTTGAAGTCTATTTGATATATTTTTGCATTTCGAAAAAAAATTTCAATATCGGTATTGTCAATGCCCACTTTGACACGATCAAGTCTATTGTTAAAAGTTATTTATGAAGGAAATCCGCTTTTCTTTAAAATAAACAATGTTTCCACGTACAGCTTACACTAAAAATATTATTTCGCAACATTGATACTGTCAAATCCGATTATTGTTATTTAAATTGAAAAGTATCAAATAATGAGAGTTTAATTGAAAGTTTTTTTTATCAGTACCTCATATTTAAAAAGCAGTATAAAAACAGAAAAATGAGTCCAATTTGCTTGAAATTTAATTTAATAATTTGGTTTCCTATCTTTGATGCAGATATATTTAATATTAATTAAAAATGGATATGATAATTAATATATTACTTTAGAACCTTTTGCTTCAATATTGCAGTGGTGTGTACTTGGTAGGGGAAAGTGTCTCTCATATTCAGAAGACAAATTACTCTATCTGCAATATAATCGAAAACAGTCGTTTCCAAAGAGCTGATACGTGTTAGAAATTCCCTAGGCTTCTATGTTACTTCACAGATATGAATTACTGTTGGAAAGAGGACTTTTGATCGAGTGTTGACCTCATTACTTGATAATGGTATAAAATAATGAAGCTGTTGGGATTATATTTAGCCCTTTTAATTATGCTCTTCCTTACTCAAGTGGTAGCAGCATTGCGATTTTTTGAAGTGGGAGGTCCTTACTTTGAATTCATTCATTGTTCGACGACAGGAGACGGATATTTTATATTCCAGTTTGTTACAAACAAGTAAACCAGGATGATTGGTTGGCAGTTCTCCAAATTCCCTTCTATGAATCATATTAATAACTATCAATGAAAAGTCTTCTCGAAATTCAAACATTCTGCAGATGCCTAGGAAAGCCTTACATTAGTTTTCAGACTGTCAACTATGCTTTATGAAATCCATCTTGGTCCACGAAAATAAAAAAAGGCAGTTGCAAACGTATAAATGTGATCTAACATAATTCACTGCTACAAATTTGAAAAAATTTTTCATATTTAAAATAAAAATAAACAATATATCGTACTTAAATTATTTTATTTCATATTTAATTTTATTAAAAATAACTAACGAACAATGCAGCGTATTTAATAAAATAAATTATAAATAGCTTATTCACTTTAAAATTTATCACTGTTGAAGTTTTACTTAAAAAATTTAAATAACAAATTTTATTTATTTGACTCAATTTCTTATATCACCGATTTGTTCATTAGACAATTCACTAATTCATTGATGACTAATTTATTTTAGTAACATATTTTTCTTGATTTTCCCTGTGTTTCCTTCCATCGAATTTTTTGTAATCAAAAGTCAATTTTTAATAATTAACGACCGGTTAATATTTGAATTTTAGAGTAACTTTCTCTTTATCGTAAACAATTGACTTTTGTGTGTCCCTTAAAGAAAATGGATGTTTTTTGTTTTGTTTTTTTTTTTTTGGTGTGGGGGGGGGGGCAAGCGTGTTTCAAAAAAAAGTTGGCGCTGAAACGTCAATGGCATGAATCATTTGTAAAATAATTATACAAATTTTACAGTGCTTTAAAGATCACGACGGGCTTACCAAAACAAAAACAAGATTGAAAATGGCAAAAATTCTAAGGTTGCCAGAAATAAATCAACATCATTTTCAATATATAGCCTAACTGGCGAGAAACTAAGGGGAACCCTGAAGCACAGGACACCCTTTTTATCTTTAAATTAAGATTAACTTCATACTAATCTAAAACTTAATTCCGTTTATGTGGCTTATAATATGCAAACTACAATAATTTTCTTATAATAAATACAATCACTATCATATTCGAATCTTTAAGTGATATCACACACACAAATTATAAAAACCTTGAAAAGTTTCTTAAAATTTTAAAATCAAAAACATTCAAAATGACTAGAAATTTAAAAGAAAATCTATTAATCATTCCTTATTTAAAATTCTTTCCGAATTAAAGAGTTTTTTATAAAAAACAAGCTTAGGTCTAGAATACAAATGAAAAAATAATTCTGTAAAAAATGTAAATGCACAGTACATTTAATCATTTTTTCCTGCTAATTCTTTCTGTTCCTGCGATTCGTAGATTTAAACTCTGAGAAGAATGTAATGGCATCTGTTCACACACACACACACTTTGTAATGCATGTAAAGAAAATATGCAAATCGGATTTTTTTCCCCTCGCGACTCTGTTGAACAATGAAGTATTTCGCATTCTACGTGTTAGAAAATTAAAGTTGAACACGATTTTTTGGGCTTGAAAACTAATACAACAAATACTTCTTAAAATTTTATTCTGACACATTAAAGTTATGATACTTAAAGCACCGAGGAAATGTAATTAAAAATGTCTTTGATGGTATAAATTTTAAGAAGCACATTTAAAGAAAGACTCTCTCTCGTAAGTATTTTGGTAAATTATTGAAATTACACTTATTTTGTTTCGTATAACAACAATTTTTAGATATATGATGTTACTTTTTCATTCTAAATCATTGAAATTTCTAATTAAATTTATTAAAATATAAAAAATCATTGAATTTTCTTTTTTTATATATATTTTTAGATTTTAAAGAGTATTATAATTATTGCAAGCAATTTTAAATAGCTCGTGTAAAATACTTCTTATGAATACTTATATTTTAACATTTGAAATGATAGTAAATGCATAGAAATATTTGAAATCATCGTTTCAAAAATTCAAAAATCAATCATATTAGTCTCAAAACCTTAAACTGGTTGATTAATGTTTAGCACGATGGTTTTCAGTTGAATAGTTGGTGAGTTCAAATCTTACCACAACCGTGAATATTTGCAGAGATTCGAAATCCGCATTGAAATGCAAATTTTGGTTTAATTAGTACTATAGTAAGAAAGTTACCGTAGCACAACAATCAAATTAGAAAAGAAAAAGAAAATAAAAATTAGACCAATTCCTAAGTGCAAGTACAGCGACAAATTGCGCTAAGCTGGTTTACTGCATCAAAATGTTTTTTATTTATTTTTATTTTTTTGCAATTATATGACGTAATCTGCGTTTTATGATGTAACGTGACTATGTACATGCGCGAAATTTGTTTTGTGTGCTAGTACCCTTTAAAGTATTTGACTAGAAATTTGTTTTTATTTGATTACAATTTGAGCTAGATATTGCTTCAACTGACGTAATTTAAGTTGGCAAGATTACTGTGGAGTGTTTGACAGAAAATAGGGAATCATGCCAAACCAGTATTGACTCTCTTAGGATTTTAATAAACTTATTCCTAAATATATGTATTATGCAATTTACAAAGTGTACTATGTAGTTTGCAACGACACCTATCTTTCGATGCAGTTTTCTTCTCAGTCAGAGATCCTACTCAAAAAATAGCTTGATAGTTGATTGGAAATAGTTGATTGGAAATATAAATGCTCAGGTATTACTCAAAAAATAGGCAAATATTCTACAATGAATTCAAACCATATAGTTTATAGTCTAAATTCGGAAAATGTTTTGTGAAGTTTCTAGATCCAGTGTTTTAGTTTCTGAAAAGTTATTCTCATAAATAATCGACCCCGGCATATTTTCATATAAGACCAGTATTTAGGTATTGTAAGAGAGGAAGAAAGAAAGTGCACCCATAGTTGAAATGAGCACAGAAAAATTAAATCATCTACACTACCAACAAAAGTTGTATTCTAATCGGAGATAAGGAACGCTTTTTTTTACACTAAACCATAAAGAGTTTTAATTACTAAAATGGATTTTTAAAAAAAGTTATAGATAATATGCGGAAAAATATTATAGAATAAAAATTTGTAGATAATTTGTAAATTTTTTTAAATAACTATGAGGAATATCGTTTTAATTTTTACTATGCTGTATTTTAGTTGTGAGAAAAATGCTAAAATTAGACATTCCTAATTTAATTCTTCCAATTATTGTAACTATAACATTCTTAGTTGTATAATTTCAAGTATTGCGAGTTTAACATTCCTAGTTCATTACTTCTACTGATACTTGGATTAAAATCTAAATTGAAACTTCAAATTAGGAGTACGTTTCTTAATTATTAAAGTGCATTTGTCACTAATTTTGAAAATAAATTACATTTAAGGAAGTGAGCATAACCTAATAATTTTCTTACACTGCTTCTTTGACGAATTTTGCTACTGTGTTTCTTTTATCTACTGTTACTGAATTTTGCCAATGTCATCTTTCCTAATGGTTTGAGGTATGTTGTCATTTCGTGTGTTGCATATTTTCTCTTTGGCCAACAGCGCTGAACAGCCGCGCAAAAAGATTGAGCACCAACAAAGGATCCTTGGATAGCCCCAGGCACTCAAGGCAGTCATCCTCTTTTGTCAAATCTGAAATGAATAGTTAGGGATCTTTCCAAATTTTCTAATGATTCATGTAAGACTAATACGAACAAAAATTAAAATAATTGTTAAGCATTTGAGAGTTCTAAATTCGCTAGTTCTAAATTTTCTTGAATATGAAATGCAATTCAAAAGATTCCCGAAATTTTTTGATCCATTTTACAAAAATAATAAAAATAAAAAGGGAAATATTCCCACATTTAAGATGTCAATTGCTTACATTTATCAAATATAATATATTATATATTGTCCAAACATTTATAAAATCTACGGCAGATTTTTAGGATAAAATAAGAATAAAAGAGGCAAATTATAAGAATATACTAAAATATATATTTTTGAAACATTTGAAATAAAATATATTCTTTTTTCTTTTTTCCAAATCTGAACTGAATGGTAAAAAAATCATTCTTAATATTTTCGAATAAGTTCAGTGAACAGTAAACTCCTGGCCGATCTTAACTCTAAAACACTAATTAATAAATCCAAAAACTTGGAAACAAAGTGAGGAGCCATACTGTAGTTTCGCTTATGATTTATTCTACGCACATACCGCGTACACACTGCCTGTTTTCAAAAAGTGAAAGAAAAATATAACAAACGACGCTCAGCGCCATCTCGTAGTAATGAATTCACAATTCAATGAATGGGAGCTTGAACATTCAGTAAATATTTCATATTGAGTTTAGTCTCTAGATTCTAATCAGCAATGAAAATATCGTTTATTTCAATGGCTTCGAAAAAAAGGGAGATTAAAATGATTGTATATGAAAAGTTTTTGAATAAAAATTAATTGAAAATATGAGTGAAAAATAAAATATTCATACATTTAATGTGAACACATTCTGAGATGAAATACATTGCGGACGTTGAAAATGGAACACCAAGAAATAGTTGCCAGAAAGTGATGGAACTCGGCAAACACAGAGACAGCAACAAATAATAAGTGATCTGCATTTCAAAATGGTATGCATCATACAGTAAGAATACTGGATCGGGTCATTAAAGAACCACTGTGGATGGCGATACACGAAGTAAAACGTCCAGGCACAATGAGATTGCAGATAACTTCCTCATGAATGGCTCTTCATTTCTTGTCAACTATTTGCCTAAGTGCGTATTCTGAAGGAGACCCTGTACCAAGGTCTCTACAAATGGTGTCCAATTATATCCAAAGAGTGTTCGATTGGTGAGAGATCTGACAAATTCGGTGGCCAAGGAAGTAGCTGTAAACTTTGCTGGGCATTGGCTGGTGCGAGCAATGAAGTTGTAGGGCATTATCCTGTTGATAAAGGGCATTGCCTCCCCTGATGGTTGGGGAGTTTCACCGGCAGCAAATCATCATCTACGTAACGTTGGTCTGTCATATTGCCGTGAATACAAGCTCATGATGCCGCATTCCACAGTTGCTGCAGGATTGGATCTGTTTCCGCGTTAATTCTAAATTCATACTCGGTGACTACCACAAAAAACAGAAGCTTGGCTCATCTGAGAAGATGATCCTATAACTATCCATCGCCCACTTTGCTCTAATATGACACCATTCTACATGTTGGCGTCTATGCTATGGGGTCAATGGCAGTCTTCTTAACGGATACCATGAGCGCAGGTCAATAGACATGTTTTTGTTACCCCCACCGCATCTTTTTGGACTTGTCGATCTACGCGATTTGACGTCACTCTGGCTGCATGGGCTCCCCGCAAATATTTTAAGTTCTTCGCCACAACTGGTGCTCTGTGGACGCATGCAGTTGTCTGTCAGTTGCAATTTGCCTGGGACCAATCTGCCCTCTCAATCCGATCATTACGCCCATCGTAAACTCGTCTGTCCGCTAGAATTGACTCCATTGACGATGTCCTGGTGTTTTGTGCAATTGTAGGCATCCTTTGTGACCAGAACAAACATTCATCGATTAATTTCGAATCAGCAATAACAGCGCGAATATTGCCCACGCTGCCGATTCCTAACCTTTATCTTATCCTACATGCGCTAGAGAGCGCGCATTTCACAGCATTTACATAACTCAGTCAAGTGCGTCTACCCTGAAATTTGCTTACTTTTCAGACCACTTCTTGATGTTGCATTTTCAATGTCAAGTAGTATTATAAGACTGAAAAATTCATATAAATTTAGAACTTAATTAATTATATAAAAAGATAAAATAGAGACATTTTTATTAGAATTCTGGATGAACAAAAAGGAAAAACATTCACACATTTAATGGCAATATTCTTAAATGAAGAAGAAACTTAAGAATTCAAGGACGCTCTCCATTCAATGTGAATATTTATTAAATTCATTCTAATCTTTGTTCGTATTATTCTAATCTTTAAACTATACGCTTTGTCAAGTTCAACAAATTCAAAATTTTTCGAGAATATATTTTAAATCCGATAAAAAGTAGGTCTTAATATTTCATATGAGCAAATATCGTTTAATAATTTATTCTTGATGCTTTTACTTAATCAATAGGAAAATTTTAAGAATGATTCAATTAAAATTCGAAGAAATTAAGAACTTGCATAATTGTTAAATGCGTGAGTATCACTTCTTATTCTTATATTCTTTTCGAAATGATTATAAGGTTAAACGCGAATTATGATTTTCGAAAATGCTCTAGGATTTTATGTGCGTTTTTGTATTTCAAATTATTTTACCCATAATTAAAAAAGTGTTACAGTTATCGAATGAATTTTCATTCTAATATAAAATATCTCAAAACGAGGACTTAATACTTTTTGTATGAATACAATTTTTCTTTATATCAAATCTGAGGAAATAAAAAACGATTTTTATTCGGTGCGTAGAGAAGTTTATGGACGAAATTCATGAAATATATTCTCTCCGCTGTTTTTGCTGAAGAAACAACAAAGAATTCCAGCCCTTTATTTTATTCGATGAGTATTGCGTGTCAACTTTTCTGGCTTCGAGTAATAAGCCTTAATCCGCAAGTTCAGCATTCAAGAAGAATAACTTCTTTTTCTCTTCAACTTTCATGATGCTCACTCTGATTCGTCATGCCTAGTCACGTGTCCTTCTCTGTTAACATGTCGTTTCCGTTGCCAGATTACTTGAAAGATTACTGAATCCTCTCGGAACGGACGTGAGACCAAACTGACATATGTATGAGGCACCTTTTACTTTCTTAAACCGATTTTGAACAACTTCCATAGAAATTGTCATTAAAACTTTAGAATTTTCACACTAAAATTATATTAAAAAATGAAATAGAAAGTGGGAAAAATATATGCGGATTTGAAAATATTCTATTTTTGAAAGAATAGAAAAAAGGTTATCCACATATAAATATTATTCATCTTGTCAGTCGATTTTTTTTCAGTATTCATTAAAAACTGTTGCAGGGAAATTACTGGTAAGTTTACATTGGCCAAAATCCAGCTTAAAACATAAGCAATGATTCATTTCAATATTTTAACTGTACTTTTATAACTGACATTCATTTCAAATCTTTAATAAGTTACGGAATTCCGGAAGATACAGCGGGTCATACCATTCTGAAATTCGGATCACTTTCTAAACAAAGACTTGTGTGTGTTTTTTTTTTTTCAATCTTTTTCAAATTTGTGCGTGTCCACTGAATACAATTAATGAAAAAATAATGATATTAAAAAACGGAAATGAATTATTATGTTTTTTTCATTCTTACAATATAATCTTTTTTTTTAAATAAAAAACAGCAATTTTTACTATTTTTTTCAATTTTTCAAAAATTGTAGCATTTGCCTACTCAGTGAGCGTGTTTCCACCTTTCAAAATATATCGCCAACTAGAAAATTATTGGGACGTAGTTAAAAGCATTTCAGATGTCAATTTTCAATAATCTTCTTAACTAAAGGTTATTTCCAAATGCTTCACTTCTCATTCGATTTACTTTTATCTGATCGATAGGAGATACTTCATCATTGCTTTATGCAAAATGTAATGTTTAGCAACATTTTGAATAAAGCAATTCGAACAGTAAATGTCATTAAAAAGCAGCAAATATTTTATTTTTTAAATGTTAAGAAGTACACATTTTATATAAAGAGCCTCTTCACGCGAAACTTGGGTGTCTGAACCTGTTAGCATAGTATGTAACTTTTAAAATAAATAAAGAAAAGTCAAACAATTTACTAATATCAGTTCAAGTTTTAAAGAAATGTTAAATCATAAAATATATACGTATTTATTATTTAATAATATTTCAAATTAGCGTTGAGAAAAAAAATTTAAAAAAATAAATTGCAGGTAAGGTTTAGTCTGTTTTTTTATATGACAGAATTATTTAATACACTAAAATAAAGATTTAAAAGCATTATTAATGAATTTAAAGCTATTACAAATTCGTATACTTATTAGAAGATTCAAACCTATGAAATATGAGCTGAAGAACTGAGAATTACCTCTTTTCAGTTATCAATTTATCTTATTAAGACCAAGTTCATCAAATAGCTGAACAATACAAGTAAATGTCTCTCGGTTAATGCAATTAAAAATTTAGAAAAGTAATAAAATCATATAATTATTTTATTTTTTATAATTTTGCTTATTAATATATTTTTGTATGTAGGTACTTATATATAAAACAACTTATGTTATAATAAATACCAAATAGAGAATAATTTAACAAACAATGTTTATTGTACGGTTTTTTTAATATCAAATTTATGACATAAATTTAGAAAGAAAATTTTATAGATAGTGAGCAGTATTCATTAGTCACAAATTAGAAAATCTGTAAAATAACTTAATAGCCACTTAATGGAATGCATGCCAAAGCAAAAAACATCCATTTTCTAGCCTCATTTAAGACAGAGCTTATGACATTCTACTTCAAAAATCTTACGCTTAACACTGAGACCACAATGAACCCCTTAACTAATCAAGATAGTAAGCAGCGTGACATTGTTACCGAATGTTGGTTAAATGTGATTTACAAGAAAAAGATGATTGCATTACTTCTTGGGGAAAATCCTTATGTGATAGTGGACCTGTTTGCTTCACCTAAGCATAATTAAGTTGCGTCTTACCAGAACAGTTACTTTATGCCTTCCTTTTTCTTATGTATTTCATTTAAAATACAGCATCATCCTTGCTTACAAGAGATGTAAACAGACCACAACGTTATATTTAAGCTATATAAAACATGACACCGCGTTCATGGACAATGTAGAATCTGAAGCAAGAGAGTAAATATTTGGTCGCATTTCTTTCCACCAACGATCACACAATAAGATTTACCTATCAAATAGCTCACATGTTTTGATGATGCGGATACTTGAAATTACAGATGAACAATGGCTCATGGCATCTTTGGTCACGCTGAGAGAAATTATTCACAATCATATAACAAACATTTTAACCTAAAATGTATTATGTTCCTATTAAAAGATCTCTTCACACCTAACAGCAATTGTCGTTCACAACCGCTATCAAAACGAATACTGTCCTGATTGAATTGTGAACTGAGATCACTTTTATTTCTTGCACTGGTAACTTTTACTTTAGCATTAATTTAATTTTAGTAATAAATGGAAGAAAAATATCAGTCATCAATTTATAAATTTCGAAATGTGTTTCCCGTGCGTGTGAATGGTATAATTTTAAAGTATTTCTTTCCTTCCGTTAAGTGCTGCATCTCTCAGTACAATTATATATATATATATATACATATATATATATATATATATATATATATATATATATATTCCTATATCAAAATAATTTTTGATACTGTATTCAAGTATCAATGACGTGATATTTAAATATATTTTGACACACCTTTATATGTTGATATTAATGATGTAATGTCTATCAAATGTTTTGTAACTCCTATTTAAAACACCAAAAATCTAACATAATTGAAACGTACTTTCATTACTGTGTGTTAAGCATCCAATGCATGTTGTTTTAAAAATCAATTTTAGATAAAGAAATAAAAGAAATTTTAAATTAAGAAAATATGCAACTTACTTGATGTGATTTAGCTTCCAGAAGTTTTCGGTATATTTTTAAAAAAAATCTTAAAAATCTATTTTTGAAAAGTAAATAAAAGTTATTTTAAACTAAATATATAATTGTTGTTATTGTCATTCGATTTGCCTATGTTTTGGATATGAGTTCTTCAAACGATAGTGTTATATAAATAAATAAAATATATATATAATTTAAGCCAAGAATATGTAAGTATTGCCTTGATGCAAATGTTTTCATTACTTATACATTTTTACGTTTACTATATTTTAAGAGTTATTAACCATAAAGTGGTTTCTGTCGTTTCAGTTAAGATCATGATTACGCAACATTATTACAATTATCATTGGTTTAAAATATCCACGACATCATATAACTTTTCATCTACGTCAAATCGTATTGAGACGACGTCAAACATTCGACTTGTCGAGGAATTTTTTGCCTGCCTTCAAACCGCATTCTTCAAGTGGCAGGGCGAAGTTCTCAATTGAATAGCTGAGTGTCGTCAGTGATGAGAAAAAAATCCATTCATGATTTTTACCAGTAACAAAGAAATATTTTTCAATTATGGTTTTTTCCATTTGTAAAAGTTTTCAAAATTATAAAAATTACCTGTTTTTCTAAATAATATATTTTCAAATTTTCAAATCTTTACCGATATTGCTTCCAAAATCAAACGTTGAAAATAGAAAAGAAGAAAAAGAAAAGTAAGAAAGGCATATAAAACATCCACTTTATGGTTAGTTTAAATTGGCAATGATGATTCAAATTTTTAATTTTTGTTGGTATTTATTCCTTTAGGTTTCTCTTTCCTTCACATAATTCCAATAAATTTCAAGATACTTTAGTAAAAATTATCCCATAGTTTTAGATTTATTTGTATTTTATAACAAACTATCATGGATTTATTTATTTCTTTTTTTCTTTTCTAGGTAAATTCCAGTCTCATTATATTTGTTTATATTTCCTTATTAACGCTAAAAAACATTCTCATAAGGTATATTTATAATTCTTTGCTCATAAAAATACTAATATATATTATATAGGTTAAGATTAGAAAAACAAACTTATTCAGCGAATATATTCAAATAGATATTTAGAAATATATTAATTTGTAATATTAAATATGTACAATTATAATCATGTTTCCGCCATGACTTAAATTTGCAATCTGAGTTTTTTATGTGTATTCAATTCTTTTCATTGTTTATTTCAAGACAAAACAGGAATGACGTATTGTTTTCTCTTGGGAAGTTTGTCTTGATAAAAATAAGAATGACTTGTTTTTATCTTTCACAAAATGTATTCGCTTATGACTGTTTTGATTATTTTTGATGGCATATATCTGTCTTTAATTCATTCCTTTTCTAAAAAAAAGTTGCAAAAATATATTTAAATGCGTCTTATGAGATCAGAAATTCATTTGTTCACAATGAACTGATATAAAAAGAATAGAATGGAATAATTGTTAAAAACAAATATAGTATAATAGTTACAGTTATAGTTCAAATATAGTTATCAATATCATCGTCATGAAAATAATTCCATTGATGTTTATATGCCTTACCTTCATATTATTTCTTGGTCTTAGTTATTTCAAACTTATAAAGCGTGACTCATTTAAATCTTCAGCTTAAGCAACGCTTTCTTTTCATGAAGCATGTGGTTTTGCGCAGAAAATCTTCTGGCTTTCTGTTAAGAACAATAAAACACTTTTTCGCAGTTTTCATACTATCAGGTATGCAAGTCAGTAAGATTGTTGTTCTCGTGTGCCAGCTAGGCTGGAAATTGGGATGCTCTGCTCCAACTGAACCGTATTTGGTGTGGAGTCCGACTTCTTCAGTACACACGCATGCCATTGGGACCCGTTTATAGGGTACGCAACCATTCACACACAAGGAAAGAACAAAGACAGGATAGAGAGAGGGCGAAAGTACATCCTTGCCTGAACCGCGATTCGAACCGCCGGCAAGTCAGTAAGGTAACTAATAAGTATACTATCAGTAAGACAAGTCACATAAACTGATCCACATTTCAAGGTGTTCTGTTTGTTCTCATGAAAAAGAGAATCACTTTTTAAAAGCACAAATTAAGAAATTGAAAGAAACATATGCAGCGGATTATATCAATTTCAAAATGAAGATTGTTTCATTAATAATTTACTTTCACTATCAAAATATCTAATTAAATTAATCTGATAAACAACTCTTATTTTTCCTCATACTTGAATTTTAAGCTCATGTGACAATTCTAGAACTATAAGTTATCGACTTCTGCAACCTTAGATACATTTTATGTCATATTTTTATGTGGTATTTTATGTAGTAAAATAATGCATGTAATCATTCAAAAAATTTTATTTAACTGTGAAATCTTTAAGTTTCTTTATGTTTGCTTATATTGCAGTGTTTCATTAAGCAATTAAATCTTCTAATCAAGGTTTACCAAAATATGTTTGAAATTTCATAAAATTTCTAATAATATGTATTGTTATACCTTTCTTAAAATTTTATGGTTAGAAATTTTATCGAAACGATGAGGTTTTAACGATAAAATATTATCGTTAGGATAATGTTTTATTACTTCAACTCATGATAAAACTTTATTCTAACGGTAAAAACGACTAAAAATATAGATATGTATTAAAGTTTAGTGAATATGTTTATTTTTAGTTGTTTTTATATCGTTATAGTATAAAGTCTTATCTTAAAAACTCTTATATAAACTATACTCTTTAATACAAAACTACTTATTTCCGTATTGTATTTCATAAAAACTGAAACATTTCAGTATAGTTTAACTTATTCAATAAAAATAAAAGGAATTCATCATGAAAAGAGTTCAGTTCAAAAGCAGTTGGATGCTTATTCAACAGCTCTCATAAAAGTAAAGTTAATTTTTATAGTGAGAAGTTACGCATCAATAACAAATATCAGCATAAATAGGCATTATACAATAACTTTAAAAACTATGTGCAATAGATTTTAATCAATACGAAATAAAAACTGAGTAAGTTATAAATATCATTAAATGCTGGACAAAAAAAATATTTGGATGTGTATCATTATTTTTTTTTTTAAATCGAAGTTTGTTTTGTAGTAAAATAAACTCATCAATACAAAATAATATCCCTTTAGTGAAGCATTTTATGTTAACTGAAAAAACTTCAATGAAATTATTCTATGCAAAAGAAAGGTTAATCAATTACATAAGAAATCAAATTCAGTGGAAAAAGACTTTAGACATTTTTCCCATAACTGCATTTTTTCTTATCAAAACCAGTTTTCCTAACAAACGGTGTATATTAATATCAAAATATGTTATTTTAGAAGTGTATTTTATAACACAACCCATAGATTGTTGAAAAAGGCATTCTCAGTTGGTTCAGAGACCTGAAAGCCAGAGGTTGACTCAGCTCATTGGCCTGTAGAAGTTTAGTTGAGTAAAGTTAAAAACTATCACCTGACTAATATTTCAAAGAAAAATGGCGCTCTAACTTGCTTCGACTATTAACCCTTAAAATTACAAATAGCATTCCAAACGGAATTACGCTTATTTAAACTGATGGTAGTAAAGATCCTGTCTGATGATGTTGTATTTATCAGAAAATTTAATCCTGATTTTAGCTCAGGTTTTAAAACTGAACTAGTTGCCATCGATGAGGGACTGAGATATGAAATGTCTTTTTCAGACACTAAGACTATCTGGATTCTGAATGAGAGTCATAGTACCACCCAGAAGTTGTCAAACTGCCGTAAATTTGGTCACAAAACTGGAACTTCAATTCTCACTCAATTAAAACAAATCTCCTTCTCTTGTGATGTGCATATTCAGTGGATCCCCTCACATGTAGACCTTTGGGATAGTGAGAAGGAGGATATTTCGGCAAAGACAGGTAAGTCTTTGACTACCTCTGATTGTCTGTTTTACTTTGCGCTGTATTCTGCTAGAGAACATACTGATAAAATGACTCGTCTTCTACCTACGGCAAATTCTTCGTACCGTGCCAAATCATTTGCTTGATAGATTCCTTGCTATGAACTGCGGCAGACCAGACAGCTCTCTACCGATTTCTTAGTGAATATCTTTGTCTTCCAGGGAGATAAAAAAATCCAACTAATTTGTCTGAAATGTAACCAAGAACAGGCTTAAGTGTATAGGTTTGTCCTACTACGACCTATTAGATTTACCTACGCTAGTCTATGCATTTTTTGAGGTGAATAAACTCGATGATCTCGTCTAGCAGAGATAGTACATGGAGCAGTACATTAGCAAGAACAACAACTTTAGTAGTGTATTTTATAAGAACTACAAAACTTCAGTACAATTGTGTTAATCATTACAAAAAGACTGAATCAATTATAAAACGAATAAAATTTACTAAAGAAAATCAATTGACACATAATTAATAATTACGCTTTTCCTATAAAAATCTAAGTGAATATTTTTATAAATTATTAGCTTTAAAACATTTTATATAGTTGACGCATTTCATAGCAACTTAAATGCTTCAATGCAATTAAAAAAATTTATTTAGTTCAAAAGAATATTGAATCAATTCTAATGGTAGTTATATATATTATAATTTTATTATAGAAAGCAATTTTACACTGAATTTACCCTTAAAATATGGAGATTTATCTTTCGAAATTATATTTTTCACAAAACATATTTTAAATTCTTAATTATTAACTGTTGTTATTAATGTCAAAAACATCATACTTTAATACCTATGAATTCAGTTTATAAAATATTTGATTGATGTTTTTAATGTCAAAAAGTATAGCAATAAATGCTATAACAAATGCAAATCTTCTGTATGATTGAAATTATTTTGTTGAAAACACTTATTAAATTGCTAAAAATAAAATGAAGAAAAAATGAACGTATATTTAATTATATTTTCTATAGGAAAGCTAAAATTAATGAATTGTATTCATTAATGTCAAAAACTTGTTTCGATAATACATTTCTTGCAATAATAAATTTAAAAAATTTTTCAGTAGAATAAAAGTTCCTCAGAACAAATAACTGATTCAATTATAAAAAGAATTAAATTCAATACCGAGATCGATTAAATTATTTTCAGCAATTATGTTTCTCACATAGAAGTAATTTTGGAATTAAAAATTCGTTCACTGCACAGATTCCCTTAATTACGAACGGAATGAAAATTCCGGCCTCTTACTGATAACATTCTCAAATTAAAGAACTCTTTAAACTATTAAACGTGAAGTTCAGCTCTGTAGTAATCAATTTGTTAAAAGTCTACGATAAATTTAAATTAAATGAGAAGCACTAATTGCTTCTTCAGCTCGTAACTGAAAAGATTTTTATGAAAATTAATCGATTTCTACAGAAAGAGAATTTCTGTTTCCTTTCAAAAACTATTCACTCTTTTTTTCGAAGCGTTACAAGATAAGCGACAGAGGTGCTTCAACATCACAACAGTTGATTGCCATCGATTTTGTCAGAAGTTGCCGACGAAACTAAGGAAATTGTTTTGTGTAATGGTCTGTAACAGAAGTCAACGGCGATTAGGACGACAACGGAATAACCTGAGTGTCCTTTAATATGTCGCGGATGTTACTTTCTGGAGAATTTCTGTTGCACTTAAGACTAAATTAATTCTAAAAAATATTGATCTATTTTTGTCAGATTATATTAACACTAAATCAGGCAAATTTTTACTTACTATTTTAATAAATTAATAGAAAAATAAAGGAAAGTAATACAACATTTCGTTTATCAGAAAAAAACATAACACTCTCTATGCATTTAAAAATTAAATTTTTAGTGCTTCAATATTCCTACTAATGCTATACTTAAGTAAATTTTAAAACATATATATATATATATATATATATATATATATATATATATATATATATATATATATATTAAATGTTTGCTTAGGAAAGTCAAACAATACGCAAAGCAGGCAAAATATTGTTAATCATATCAGAAATCAAAGTGATAAAATTATTAAAAAAAGTAATAATTTATATAATATACATATATATCTTCCTTTAATGCATATTTTTTGAGGATTTTACAAATGAAATAATTATTTCATTTGGGTTTTTGATTTATTTATTTGGGATTTCTGACTCGGGGAAATTTTGAATACATTACAAACATTAAAATAAGCTGAGACCCCCTATTTCATATAAAAGTATGGTATATATGATTTGAAAAAATTATTTACCTTCGGAGATCGTTTTATATGGACAACTTAAGAAAAACAATAAGTGGCAAAAATTAAATTTATTTTTCAATGTTTATGTATATATATATATAAAAAGACCTGGTCTGATTCTGACCAGGAGATAAGAAAGAAGATATTTATATAGATATTTTATTATTATTATTTACAAATGCCGAATATTAGCGCCTAAGTCATTAGATCACGGGCTCTCCAATACATATTTTTCAGATTTTTTGCATGATTTCTCTAATTTAAACGAGGATTGAGAGTGCAACCTAAGTAATTAGTAGAATAATTATATTGAATATCTACACCTTTATATACCAAACTCTGGGTAAAAGGCTGTCTATTCAGATTGAAGAACTGACAAGTGGTTTTATCCCGATTCACCAACATACCATTTTTAGGCACCAGCTCCCCAGTTCTATCAGGGTGCCATTGAGGATCTAATTCAACCCATCTTGGTTCTTTTTTGAAGCACTGCTCCAAATAACCAAGTCATCAGCAAAAAAGGCAGAATCCATTGACGGTGCAAAAGTATTCAGTAAATCATTGAATACTTTTGCAAAAAAATAAAAATGATTGTTTTGTGTAATGGTCTGTAACAGAAGTCAACAATAAAAAAAAATAAATGGTTGATAAAAACAATGAAAAGAATCGGGCTAATAACCGTTCCCTGAGGAAGGCCAGTCTCAGTCTGTTTAAAATCAGAAATTCCACAGCCATATCTAACAACAGAAAAACGCTGTGCTAGAAAATTCCTAATCCATTCAAACATCCTACCACTAATTCCTAGATTCTGCAATTTCTGAACAGTACGCAGTCGCCATACCTTATCATATGCTGATTCAAAATCTATAAAAGCTGCCAAGACGGAAAAGCGTTTATCTAAAGAGTTCTTAATGATTTGACTAACATAAGAGACCTGCTGAGCCATGGAATGATATTGTCTGAATCCAGTTTGTCTGTGGGACAAAAGATTGTTACTTTCCAAAAACCAAGTTAGTCTGGAGACAATCATCTTTTCCATAGTCTTCAACAAAACACTAGTCAAAGCAATAGGTCGGTAACTTTTAATATTATCAGAAGGTTTATCTTTTTTCAAAATGGGGATTATAATGGCTCTTTTCCATATGGTAGGTACATAAGAGTTCCAACTTTGATTAAAAATTGATAAGAGTCAATTGAGCATTATATCCTAGATATTTAATAAACTCTGGATATATATTATCCTAGCCTGGGCTTTTCCCCAATTTAAGGAAATTAATTGTCAAGAAGATCAAAGTCTTTGTCAAAAACTTCATGTCTAGTACCCATATTCTCATGGGTATTCTTGATCAATTCCTCATTTGCCTCTCATCTCTCTTAAGTTCACAGCTCAGATGTTGATTTGAAGCATAAAAACTCATAAAAGAATTTGAAATATCCTTGTCAAACGTCAAAGTCTTTCCTTTAAAAGTAATAGGGCCCTTTGGAGAAAGGGGGACGTCACGTTTAAATTTATTTACAAATTTAAAAACCTTAATTCCGTCTTTACAGTAGTAAATATTATTTATAAAAATATCAAAACTCTTGCGCTTTGCTAAATTAATTTCTTTACAGAGGACTGCAATACTTTTTCTCCATTTTCTAACGTCCTCTGCATCTCCTGACTTTTCAGCTTTAATACGGGCCTGAACCAATTGCTCTTTTAACACGGTAAGGTCATCATTCCAAAAAGGTTTATATTTGTATTGCTTAGCTCTAGGAATCCACCGTTTGGCCCCTGAAAATATCGTTTTACAAAAATGTGACAAGGCACAGTCCAAATTTCTTTTTCTATTAGTCACTGGTCTACAGAAAAGGACCTCCAGTTCGTCCTGGTAAGCCTTCCAATTGGCCTTTTTGAAATTCCAACGATTTTTAAAATGATTACATTGTTTCGAGATTTTTCCCTTATTCGGAAAGAAGTAACAATGCGATGTCCAAAGCCAGGATAATAAATTATTTCTCTGTTCGCTTCATCTATTAGATCACTTGAGGCTAAAGTTAAACAGGATTAGTAGTGCTACCGTTATAATGGAGATAAGTGGGAATGTCAGAGTTTTTATCGATTACTTCAAGCATATTGGAATCCAAGAGGTCCTCCATAGCTCTTCCTGCTCTATTTGTATCTCCATAATTCCAACGTGAACTATGAGCATTAAAATCTCCACACAAAATTGCTCTATTGAAAAATTGGATGTTATCGAAGTTTAAACGGGAATTGCCCGGAGGGCTATAACAGTTATAAATTTTAAAATGTTTCTGATGAATCCAAACAACATCTCTGCTATATTATTGGACGAAAGATCGCTAATTATTTCGAACTTAGATGTCAGAATATTTTTAATTCCAGCCAAAATACCATTAGCATTACGCCTAGATTTAGGCAATAGTTGTAAGTAATAACTAGGGAAGTTATATTTGACTAAGTCATTATAGACAAGGTTTGCTTCAGCTATCATAAAACATCAATATCATGTGACATCAAGGTAGTCTGGAGTTGCGTTCGCTTTTCATGAGAAATTGTACCTGCATTCCATTGAAGAATTCTTAGTCGTCTATTTTCCTCAGAAGGACAGTTTGTAATATTTTTTAAGACCATCATCAAAACGTATTCAGAAGAGCCCAGCAAAGCTATAGCAGATTTTGCGTTACAAAGGTGCACCACGAGGAGGCCTGCTACTTTACACCCCTTTATATATATATATATATATACATATATATATGTTATCACTTTCATTTTCTTGTACAATCTACTTAATTTTAGGAATATAACTTTATCACTTTGAATTCTGATTAGCGATATTTTGCCTGTTATCCTGTTATGCGTCTTTCTTGACTTTTCTAAGCAGACAAAGTGTGTGCTGTATTTAATTTTCAGTTTTAATTAAAACATGATTTACTGAATGTTTTTAATCCAATACTTCATTTTATGATTTGATTGCTATAATTTTTTTCTTAATGATTGTACATATAAATGTTTTCACTCAATTTACTGCATTCTTATTAGGATAATTTTTAATGTAATAGAAGTACTAATTATTTTATTAATTCGAAAAAAATATCTTACAAATATTTTGTACACTTGTTTTATGCATTCAATTCATTGCGCAATGAGACCATTTAAAAAGTTTCCGGGATATCGAAAATATTACTCAAAAACAAGTCCACCTATTGATAAAAATAGGGTGTTCATGTGAAAGCTGCGTTGAGGAAAACTTGAAGCAGACAAAAAATACTCTGAAAAATTTGATAGCAAGTAATTAAACAACAATTGTTGAATAATAAAAATATCATACAAAATGTGTATATTAAAAATATATAAAATCGTCAATAATGCTGTTTTATTAAAATTTTATTTGGTTTCCGGTTGTTATTTTTATTGAGAAAACGTTTTCATTTTAAAGAACTTCAATATGTTTTCTTTTTAATATCACTTTCATTTCATATATCTAACAACACATAAAAAAATTTTTATCATGAAAAGAAAAAGTTTTTTTGAAGTGATGCGTTCGCAAAATTGATCTCATCGTGCAAACTATAAATAGAAATTTCATACGCTGCACTTGTTGGAACAAAAGAAAAACCAAAATATCATTTATATTTTGTAAGGGATTTTTCCTCTTCACAGTTGCCAACGATAGTTTGAAACAATATAATTCGCAATAACTGAAAATATCAACGATAATAAAAATAATAGGTATCAAAATCAACATTCTTTGTTTCTCATTGCAACAACAGAAAAAATTTAACTAATAAAAATTATATGAATCAAAATAAACATTCTTCGTCGCTCATTTGGACATTCAATAATAATTCCTTCAGACATATTTTCTGTCATTGCGTTGTGAACTAACAAATAGCTGAAAACCATTTCAAATTTCTTTTTACTTTAAAAAAACTACCATCTTTGCTCTCGGTAACGAACGTATTTTCTATTTCCTTAGTATGCCACCATTCGGAAATACATACCGAGAAAAAAGACATGAATTTAACATACAGGTTTCTCATTAAACGAAATTTTTAAGCGTTCCACACCTCATGCGATTTATTACTTGCTCATCTACACGTGAGGCCTCATTTCTTAGAGTAAAACAGCGTTTGAACAATAAATAAATAATAAGCATGTTTAAAAAACTAAAAATATAATTACTCTTCCGAATCGGAATGGTATTTTTATCAGCTGCGCATGTGCTTTCTACTCGGAGACATGGTCTGTGGAAATTGTCAACTCAGACCGTTTATTTCATTGTATAACTATTCCACCGAGATTCTGTTATTAAGGCAATATTTAATTGTATTAAAAAATATACCTCGATGCTACATTTTTGATTGTTATTTTGATGTTCCCTTTATAAATATTACTAATACTGAGCAACGTTTCAATTTTCTGAATAATTTCTCCATGATAAATATCCATCATTATTGTTCTATGATGAACGTATTTTTATAATGCATTCGTCCTAGAGCGATTATTTCAAAAATAACTTTGTTAGCTTAGAGCTATAAATATTTGATTATTTTTTATTCACTAATAGAGTTTTATCATATTTTTATCACAGAGAGGTTTTAACGTTAATTAATATAATCGCCAACTCTTAATTTGAACTGTTTTATAAATTATGGCTGCAATTCAAGCTTAAAATTTTTCCTACACAGTTGAAAATAAGCATGTCACCTACCCTACAATTACGATATGTATGTGCAATGCAATCGTTGTGGATAACTTATGGTTTTTAATTTAAAGATTAAACAAATTCATAATTGTTTGTCACATACTTCTTGCAAAATTTGCAAAAGACAAATATTTTTTGTATAAATTAATATATTAAAAGCATTCATTTAGATGATATTCCTAGAAAACGAACTTCACTTCATAAACTAGTAGTAACAAGAAATTTCTCGAAATTTCTTTCTAAAAATTTCTTATTCCTACTAATTTTTTTTTCAAAATATTTAGAAAATTTTTTAGATGTTTAAATTGTGCATTATATACATCCGTTGAGTCGTTGAGTGGCAACTCCAACTTAAATATAATAATTTGACATGCTGGAGGAATCGATGTATGATTTATTTTTCTATGAAAAGGGAGTGTATTATTGAGACATCACATCAACATAAATTTGAACATGTGGTTTTTAAGGATTGCTGGTGGTAGGATTCCTTTCCTAAGAATTATTGAATGCAGGGTACCAAATGCATTTATAATTTATAACTCATAAAAAAAAGATACGAAATAAAGTCCAAATTAGTCTTGGGATATCTGATTATCCTTTCATAAGATTATGCAAAAAAATTTAATTATTCGCCTCAGTCCTTATAAATTATCCTTAGATTCGATTTAGTTTGTCATTCGATAGTCGTTTTTTATACTTGGGATTTATATCTACCCGAAACTGAAGGCTTAGAGTAGATTCTAAGCTATTAAATTTATCCCATAGACTAATTAATTCCAGACCACATAGCCGTTAGGAACTACACCAGAAAGACAAAGAAATTCACCATTGAGACTGTTTATTACTTTTTTCATTTTTAGTTGAATAACATGAGACACCATCTATGTTGTTGTTGTGGCCTATCTTCCAGTTGTCGGATGAAGTTAGACAAGATTCATCAGACCACTCATCCTGCGGAAGTCTAAAAAAAAAGAAGGAGGGACGAATACGTGTCCTCTTTGGGACGTCCCAAGCAGTCCAGGATGTGCTGAGCAGAGTCTTGCCGAGCTTCATATTTTGAGCAGGCTGCAAAAATCTTTCTGCCCTCGAAAAAAGAGACTTTTACTACGACAGTTTACCAGTCTAGAAATTGCCGTTCGAGAGGCTCTGTGACAATGGAGTGCAAATGAATAGCCAGGCTCTTTGCCCACATACCAGGAATGTCTAGAAGGGAGCCTCCACACCTTTGAAAAATCTAGCGTAGACAATGGATTGTTGTTCTATAAAGGTAAAAGTTGAAGATGAAAAATTGAAGAGGCTGAAACCTCTTTGGCCAAGTTATCCGCTGTCTCGTTGCCGTGTCCGTCGACGTGAGATGAGATCCTTTGAAAATGAACATCGTGGAACTTTGTAATAAGTCTGAGTTTGAGAATGATATATATCAGCTTGCTTTATATCCATCTGTGACCTAATGTGAAGACGTTGGAGGGAGAAGCGACTTCCTGAAAGGATTTAAAATTCTCCATTGATGGTTCACCATCAATGTGATAACATGAATCACGATAAATTAAACTATTCATCCATTTTCTAAGCATTAATAATGATATTTCTGCAACACAAAAACTTACTTCTTAAAATTGTTTATTTTATTTTACTTTTTTGATATTTAATGAAAAGACAAGCATTTATTCTTCACATTATGAATTGCAGACTGAAAGGTGAAACAGCATGACCAACTTCTAGCTGATAGTTTTCTTATTCTGATATTTTTTCGTTAAAATGTAATAACTTTTTGTTTCCAGCATCACGTGATTTCTTACTAAATGTCTATACACATAACGTAAGGAATAATTTGATGACAGAATTGTATCTTGAATTCTTTCATCAAATCTAGTCTTTCGATTTTTTTCTTCCTTATAAATGACTTGAAATTCTCTAATTTTTAGTATTTCAAAAATCATTTTAACGAGTAAATAAAAACCTTTTTAAGTTGAATATATCATAAATGAGGAGTTAACGCAAAACAAATGTGAATATCTTAATAACTTTGCATATTGTAAAAACATATGCAAATCTAATCTTCTTGTTAAAAATTTAATTCTAGTTTCATTTTCATGCATATTAATTTGCGGAAACACTTATTTTTGTATAACCGGAACCAAATTACTATATTTTTATAACTACACAAATAATTATCTTCATTTTATTAATGTAACGAGAAATTCAGGATATTTCAACGTTGTTCAGATTAATCTTGTCAAAGCCAGTAAACCGAAAAGTTTCATTGGCAAGGGTAACAGAGAAGGTTTATTTTTTGTTTCTGCTTACACAAGAAATTAATTGGAAAAGTTTCTACTGGACAGAAATTCCAGGTTTTTCTCTATAACTCTTAGGAATCTCGCTTTATTGAAACTTTTCTCTGTACCTTTTCTGTTTATTTCCCTTTTCATATTTTATGAAAGATCAACTTAAAATCACAACTTTTCTGCAACACTGTATAATCTAAATAATTTTGTTAAAATCAATTTTATACTTTGAATAATTTCATTTATTTTGATGAAAATATTGATAAATTTGAACTAATCGAGACATTAGCTTAGCATGTCTTTCAACTCTATGTATGCTAATTTTAAGATAGTGTTTACAAAGAATATGAATTGAGGGTATAAAGAAATTATAATTGATATATTCTGCAATGGGGGTGCACATACTTAATTGACTATCATCTATATTTTTACTACTGTGAATCTTGTCATCATAATACATATATCGTTTCAATAGGCTTAAAATTTACTTTAAATTGGCTTAAATAGTTATTATTACCGTAATTGAAAAATGATTTTTTTAGTTAGGAAGCGATTTTTTAAACATTTACTTGGGTAAAAAGCTATTACATTGTGAAACCATTTGAATAAATTTTTGATCAGTATGTGGTAAAAGGCTGAGATATAAAACTCTGACTGACAGTGTCACATCTCATACAATTTGTTCAGAATGCGACAATTTGCTATTTAAACATATTTTACAGATTTATTCAATATCGCTACTTAGAGCTAAATTTTATCTGTAATCTAGAGCTGTTATTTTAATTTACATCTTGAGAAAGAGTTAGTTCATACCTCTTCTAAATATGATACGCACATGAGTTAAATTAACTAAAAGTTTTCTTTTCATACTTATACTCGTCCTAAATATAATGAACAGAAAGAAAAACTATAACGTCATCTTCTTATAATCTTATTAGTGAGAATGTGCTTAATCTAACTTTGTAAAAAAAATTCTGCATTGTGTGCAATTGATAGGAATTTTGAGAAAATATTATAAAATGTCTTTCAAAGAGACATTTTATGCATCATACAGATTTACTTATTGAGTTTCTAGCTAAGCAGAATAAGTACGTTTTACTTCCTCATATGCAATTTCGGATATTAAAAGAAATGCTTGTAAAAATAGAATGTCAGTTTATTATTCAGAATTTCTCATTATAAATGAAAAAAGAATTTCGGATACGTATCTTAATACTTTGGCTCCAATGAACTTGATCATTCAGTTGCGGTACAGTTCGTGATACAATTTTCAGCTAAATTTTTTCTAACCATAAAACGGTTGTTTCTTTCGTTCTAGTTGAGATCATGGCTACATAACTTAATTACAATTCTCATTGATTTAAAATAACCATGATTTCAGATAACGTTTCATCAACGTCTCACATAATTAATTACGACATCGTAAATCCGACTTATTACTTATGCCTGCCTTAATATCACTATCTTCAAGCAGCAACCAAGGTGAAGTTCACCATCAAATGTTTGAGAACAGTGTCGAAGTTTTTCTTAATTAAACGGGTTTTTTTTTTTTTTATACAAGGAACAAAGCATCAGTTTGTGAAACCGTTTTCCATGAATTTATGCCATTTACACGTTAACAACAAAGAAGAAAAAGCAAAATGAGAAAAACAAAACATTCATTTTAGGGTATGCTTAAAGGCACAGATGCCGAATAAAGTAGGATGCTAAATTTTGAATTTTTTTTAGCGGTGAAAAAATATTCCCAAGATGACGTATTGTGATGTGCGGGATGACCTAAATACTAGGGCTGCCAAACTAGAATTTTCTGCCTAATTCTTATAGGTCTCCATACCTATGACGTAATAAAAGCCAGGTTGCCACATATACAAGATATTCTGCCAAAAAATCACGAAATTCAGATTTTGACATCCTGGATTATACGGCATCTGTGCCAGTTTAAATCAACAAGAAAGGTTTTATTTCTTAAAAATTACATTAATTTATAGAATTCTAAAATTAATAATTGAAATATTTGTACACAATATCTTTTTTTTTAACCTTAAGACTAATGCCTTGCTTATGCTATCGTTATTTGTTATTTATTTATTTTTTTTGCCAATATCATGTATAAGATACTCAATATTCTGCCTCACCTCCATAAATTTTAAGTACCGATATTTATCAGACAAAACACATGTTTTGGTACAGGAAAATTATGAACCACAAAGTGTAATGTTTGTAAAGAATGAGCGCAATAATTATTGATTTGTGAAACAGTTCCAATGCAATTACATCGCAAAAAGCGCAAATATTACAACTAAACCCATTTGTTACATTTTGTTGTAGACCGGAGTATCCACCCTTATGTTTATGTGAAAAATGTCGTTTGGTGATAAACCTTTTCACACATTACAATTTTTAATTTTCTTTTCCTTCGTATCTCATTTGGTTTTAAAAATAGTTTCCTACTGACGGATTGAACCTCTAGAAATGCTAAAAAGCTTCAGTTTATATCACATTTTTTTTGTATAACAAAATTATTATGACCATAACTATGCGTTCAAAAGTTAAGTGATAATTCAAGAAATTATTTGAATTCTAGAATGCACAAGAAATAAATTGTGGAGCTGCAACCGACGGACTAGCGCTCTTGCTTTCTGTTAAACGGTTTTGTATGTTCGAATCCCATTTCATGGCATGGATGTTTTATCATGGTTATAAGTCCACTTTAAACAGTAAGTCTCGATCTATTTAGACCTTTAGGGCAAAAGATGATCATTGCGTGACAAACAAAGCATAAAAATTTATTTAATGCATTTATCCTATCCATCATAATAAAATCAGTTGATATATATACCCTTAAGTATGATGATGAACTTTTGTTATTCTAAGACAAATTTTTCTTTTAGCAAAATACTCATTTAGGTATTTTTAGATTTTCACATTCTTTTCTAGAGCAACAGCCTTTCAAAGTAACGGTAGCTTCAGAACCATTAATTATCATAAGCACATTTCCTTAAAGGACTTTAACGGAAATGGCTTTCCTAAATGTAAGGAACGTGACAACTGCAAAAATAGATGCCAAATTATCTGGCGTTATAACGCTTCTCCTTATACAATTAAAACTTGATGTTAAATGAAAAAAGCAATTTTCTCTATGGAATTAGTTATTTCTTCTAATATTCAGCCAGATTTTTTCATCTAGAAACTAATCATGTTGAATTTTGCTCCCTAGTGTTATAAATGGGTTTTTTTTTCTCGTATGTATGTTAAAGTGTAGCTCAAAATGTCTCAATATATTTATAAATGCTAATATGTTGCTGTCGAAAGAAAAAACCTCATTCTTATTGAGTAACTAAATACTGAAAATGTGTCGCTAATTTAATTTCTGATCTGCTGACTTTTATTTGTATTTTTATCGTTGCTGCAATAATTGAATTTTTTCAAACAAGAAGAAAGCCAAATTTTCGTTAAACCAAAGATGTAAATATTCTTATTCGACTTTTATGAGGCTGATTAATACATTTAGCATATGCAATTTTTTACACGACACTAAATTTTGGGGATTAATACATTTTTTACGTGAGACTAAAGTAACAGAACCTCTTCGTAAAATTCGAAACAAAGCTTCTGATATAGGTTAAAATTGAATCTATATGATGGTTAAGTAAGAAATATTTCATTATTATGTCAATAGTTTGTCCTAAGCTATAAGCTTCATTTCCTCGAAACTAATTTAAAAAATAGAAATTCCCATTTCATTAATTCTTGTATTCAAAAACTGATCATGCGGGATAAGTTGAACATTAATCCCTATTGTTTGAACTAGATCACAAAACTTGATACAGCATCAACTATTCAATTACCTCTAGATTTATGATGATTTAGAATTAGATTAACCACTAAATGACCACAGGGTAAATAATAGTTGATTTTTTCTACAAAGTTCACATTCATTTCTATTAAATAATATAACAAATATCAGTTAATATGAAACAGCAGGAAATCTAAATAACTTCTCAGCAACTTTCTGTCCTGTTAATAAAATAAGTCCGAGACAAACTGTGTATTATTTGACGACCAAATAGCATGTGATTCAAAATAGAAATATTTTTAATTCAGGAGATAGAGGTATTTATTACAGTCTGTCACTACACATTTTACCCAGCAGGATTTATTGTATCGGCTTTTGTAGGATCACTTTTCACAGGCTCATATACTATGATTTTTGACATAAATGGCTAGTTTTTAACACTTCATATTTATTTGAAATTTTACCTTCGATTTTTTGTAACATTAAAAATGATATTTTAATTTATGAAAGCTTTAATATGAAATAATATAAATAACAAAAATAAATAGTTGGCAAATAATTATAATTCTTTCTTCAAATATAATCTTAATGTAACCAAGAAATTTGCACTGACAACAATGGAGAGATTATATATGAATCAAATTAAAATATCAAGAAGTTCCAACAGCCAAACAGTTACCTCTCTGGCTTTCGGCTTAGGCGTGATGGTGCAATAAAAATTGAAAAATATGAGTTTATTTGTTCTGCTACTTATCAACGTTATTAACAGAGCTCAGAATAATTAAAAATAGTTACCAATCACCTGCTTGCTAATTATAAGCTCAACTTGTATGCCATTTATATTTTATATTTTAATAATTTTATCATATATTCTACCGATTAGGACTAAGTCAACACAGACCTAGATAATAATTGCATCCATGAAACTGTTGAGCCGGTAGCTATAATCACAGCCAGAACTTCTGTCATGTAGAACCCTTCAAAGAAGTTCATCACTTCTTAATATTATTCAGTTTAAGCATGTTTTGCATGAAAGGTTTAATACCTGAATCAGCCAAAGATAGTTTTCCATAGTGTGGTGGAAATGCGCAGGATAGTGTAAGCTTTGATGTAGACTCCATTATTTCAATACGGTTCACAATAACGAGATTGTTGAGTTCATATTTGGAAGAATAAACAGATGGAAAGAGATCACTCAAAAGTAACTCGTTAAAAAATATTTCTTTCTAAATGAGATGCTCAACTCAATTTCTCGTAAATTTATATTAACTATTTAAATTTATGTACAATTTCTCTCTTCGTTAACTTTGAACGCGTGATACCATATCTAAATAAATAAAGTAGCACAAAGTATTGTTAATTTTACTATAGAAATGGAATTTATTAATATCATTAATTTATAATTTATTCCATTAATTTATATTTAATAATTTATTTCTTACAACATAGATATTGTTAATTTTGATGTAGCTAAAAATGGCAGTTTCTCTATCTATAGAATGTTATAACTTTAATATCATATTTACATTATTTCTTTGTTTTATGAATTGTAATTTAATTAACTATTATACTTATCAGTATTAAAATTGTTGTAACTAATATCACGATTTGTGACACACCTAGGAAAAAATTGTGATTTGGCATTAACTTTGCTCCTCATCCAAATATAGCGAAACATTATATGCCTTCATATTTGGGTATATAATGCAAAATATTAGTACTTTTCCATTGTGCCCGTGCTTATGATCCTAAAGAAGTAGCATGTTTCTTACAAAAAAAGTGAAAATAATATAACGTAGATATGATGATTTTATAATGACTCGACATTTTGTTTTTTAAATAGAATATATACAGATCAATTTTTGTCTGCATAAAATGACTAAAAACTGATAAACAATATAAATGCTAAGCAAAGCTAAAGCTAGTTGGTGCAAGAGATTGCTTAATGATAATATTTTGCGGGTAAAAGGAGCATTACGGTCATAAATCATCAAGCAATAAAAGATAAATGATGTGTTCTGTCAAATACATTCGTTGAAGTAGTAGGTGTTAGTGGATTTTCCAGGTTTCCTCCCTTGCGATAAGTGAATATATCCCAGTATTTGTAAGAAATTCTCCAGGAAGGTAGAAACCACCAGAGACATTATATAAAAAATGTTTTCAGGTGCTTTTGAAAGTTAGGTTATTTACCATAAGATATCATTTTTGTCTGTACTGTTGAATGTTAAAAAGCATAGATCAGTGGAACAATTTTTGGTTGTTAGATTGTTTAGTATTCACAATTAGTCATGGAATGCGATGATGTTATAAAAGATAATTATAATTTGCATATTAATTTTAATTTCAATTGACATTGATTAACATTGGTCATTATAACATAGAGAAGCTAAAATTTTTACTATTGAGATTCAATAAAATCACGCACACTTGGCGATCTTCTTGAAACTTCCTTACTGCAACGCCAGCTCTCAATAAGCATCTAATTCTCTCAACAAACAACAACTTCTCGCTTGCGTGAGTGCTTATTCAGATGTAAATTACTTCGCTAGAAAACCAACTCCTGCAAAAACTGTTCGAAAGTAGTTTCGTAAGAATACTCCTCTTTTCACGGAATAAGATTTTCCGTACTGTTTCCAAAAGAGAAAGAAGAAACAGAAAAAAATTCGACTTTAAAAGAAAGAGCTCTTCTTTGGGATTAAAGCTTTTCTTCTTTTTGAGAACTTGATGAAATTAAGGTCAAAAGGCTCCCTTCAAAAGGGAAGAAAGTTTTGAAGCAAAAGAATGAAAAGCGACGGAGAAGTGTAACTTCATTAGCATTAATGGACCGGGAATAAGGAGAGGCGTCTCAAGCGACCGGGACTTCCGACGCGGATATTTAAGACCCTTGATTTTCTTTGCGGACGACACATCTCCACGAAGCGCGGGCTCCTCACCAATTACCAGGACGTCATGCATTTAGTAACCATTAAATGAAGATGTGCGTCCATTTAGGAGATGATTTTTAAGAATTTGCGTGTACTAGAAATTGCAAAAAATGATGTTTCGTAGTGTTAAATGATTCAAATAAATGTTTCGTGGTTTTTAGAAACTTTGTATTGGAACTGTTTTGATTTAAACACATTATGCGTTTTAAAGTATTTGAATAATTTTTCTTCAAGGCACGAAATACGTTATGATGTGATTTATTAAATAACAATTATTATTTTATTTTAATTTTAAATTTTGTTTGAGAAAAAAATTAAGATATGAAAATTTATGTTTGCTGTAATATGTTTAGCTAATATTATTCCTACTCAGATTTTCAAACTGGTAAATGATAACTGTCATACTTGTGACTTTCATTACAACAGTTTGAATTCCAGCTCTGGCGTCGAGGTTGGGTGCTTATAGTGGTTTAGAATCCACTCTAAACTGTAACTGTAACTCCACTTCTAACCAATGAACCCCCATGTGCAAAAAATTACCGTTGGACGACTAACAAATCAAACCAAACCAACTCGGGTGTGAAGGATGCTTATTGAGGTTTGGAACCGACTTGAAAGCAAATGATATCTGTAATTATTTACAAAAAGGAAATGCAATATTCTCTCGATTTTTTTTCTTTCAAAGAACACCTTTAAATTGATATTAGTACTCTCATATATAATAAGTGCTTCATAACTGAAGGTAGCCTATGAAGAAGATTCCAAATAAACGTTTTTTTTTTGTCTGGAATCTTTTCTTTAGAAGTCCAATATTTGCGATTATATTTAGGGAACATGAAAATTTCTAGTATACTGATATTGTAAACATTTAAATTTTAAACTAAATGCATCACTTAGTAACCGTGTTAAAAACTAACTAATACATTTTGCAATACAGTTTTGCCTCCTGCTCAATGCAAGGGAAAAGAAAGAAAAATCAAATAAAGTAGTCTTATCTTTTTCATTTCTACGATAACTTTTGAGATTTCTCTAGACTGAACATTATTTACAACAATATGTTTCTTGGTGATAACCCTTTCGAGTGGCAGGTCACGTATGGGGGATCTTTATTTTGGTCCCTGATCTTGAATTACGAAGATTCTTGCTTCTGGAGTTGGAGAGTTGGAATCTACCAGTTAGGTGAAATCAGACGTTTCACCTAACTGGTAGATTCCAACTCTGGAATATGTACAGGTACTTAGCTGCGGCAACAACAACCACATGAGCTTTAAAATAATCTTTTTGAAGTATTTTTCTATCAAATCACAGCCTTCAGAATCCTTCTTGCCTAAAGGTATGTCCACACTTTTTGTCCATATGGTAGGTCATACGGGTAAGCTCCGGTCTCGATCTTATCAACATTTGAACAACAGGATATATATGTTGCGTGTTTACATTTTGCATACATTATTCGTCATGATGAATTCTCAAAAGTTCATCGAATTTCCTTAGTTGAAACAGGTGCATCACACCCATTTATCATCTGAAAAATTCTCTCAAGAAGCATTTGCTCAATTGACAACAGAATGGTTAATGGATTAGTGTTCAGTTTAATAGTTCATTCACTCCATTCCCACCTGGAATGTTGATATTTGAAAGGTAATTCATAATCCCTCGTAAATGGTAGCAGCCAAACTAATAAGAGATAGCAAAATAGAAACCAAACCAAATTTGAAAAACATGCCCGGAACGAGAAACGTGCAGATATTTTATTCGCTTCCAAAATCTCTCAGTTATTATGTCTCTTGCTACAGGACATTCAAATTTATGTATCATATACAAGGATAAATATTTTCAATATACAGATTTATGGTTAAATTATACAAGATTTAAAATGGCTTTCAAATATCCCAACATCCGAATATAATTAAATCAATGTGAAATATATACATACATACATGCATACATACATACCATACATACCATACATACATACATACATACCATACATACCATACATACATACATACATACATACATATATATACATAATTTTTTTGCTGTTTACTACCATTCCTATTATTATAAAATATATCATTGTTGAAAATCAATCTATGTTTTTTGTTTATAAAGTTTAATTAATCATTAACTTATAAGAGAAAAAAATGCAAGATTTGCTCATAAACTAAAAAATTGGTTAACAAACACTTGTGTGTGTGTGTGTGTGTGTGTGTGTGTGTGTGTGTGTGTGTGTGTGTGTGTGTGTGAGAGAGAGAGAGAGAGAGAGAGAGAGAGAGATTGCAAATGATAATTTTATTGAATGGTATCGTACAAAATATTTACATTTGCTATTTATACTGTGAGTTTACTTGTTAGGATCATTTACAAAGTCGGCTTCTCTTTCAGATTTGATGAAAATTATAACTCGACTATCCTCTTAAATCTTTCTTTTCAAGAAAGAAAAATTACAAGTTTTTTATTTTAATTTCTTATAAACAAAATCTTAAAGTTATTGTAAAAAAACATGATTAGTTTTATAACAGAATTTTCAATGTAAAAATTCAAAAGATGTGTGTAAAATTTGTTCAATTACACGATATGAAATTAACCGTCTATTTACTTTAGAGACATATTTTTCATGCTTCACGTGTCTTTCGAGTTAAGCAATTGGACAAAGAATTAAAGCGGCGAAGAATGAAAGCAGCTTCATTTTATATTTTAGTTCCTTATAAGGTTGAAAAAAATGATGAATTCCCAAGCATTTTACATTCAAGTAATTTAATTTCTTAAAATGCATGAACTTTCATATTTTACAAAGTTTTCTTACAAAAGAAGAAATAAAAACATTTATTGTGTCTTTACATTGCTGGAATTTACTCATCAAAATAATAAAATTTATAATTTTAGCATTTATAAATGACTTAGTTGCGTTATTCACTTTAAGCACTTTTTTCGTTGTTAAATATATTAAAGAAAGAAACAATTAAATACTTTGTTGAAAACTGATTTCTAAAATTTGTTATAACATGTATAATTGCTTTAATTAATTAAAAAATAAATAGAACATGTCGACATTAATAAATAATTTACATTTAATAGAAAATGTTTAGTAATATCATTCGAAGTAAATTGTATTTCAGAATAAAAGTTTTAAGAAACAATGCCGCTTTTAAAAAAACTATAACTTCAACTGCATTAGCTTCGGCAATTTTAAAAAAAATCTTCTAGCATCTTTATGAGATATGAATGAAGAAATTTAAAATTAAGACTTCTTGGCCAGAGCTTTTGAAACGTTCAAAAGAAGAAACTTTCATGCTTGATGCCAATAAATTCAGAAATGATCTCCAAAGTGTGGAGTTTATTTTCCTGCCAGTGCAAGATGAGAAAGGAAGCTCTTTTTTACAGGTGAACTCAGAATCATTCACTACAGAGTCATTATAAATTCCGAAGAAGATATAATTTATTTACAATATTCGAATGTGGTGTAGAAAACGAATAAATTTTATTCTTCTGTAAACTATACAATTCTTAAATGTTTTTGGGATAGTAATTTTAAAAACAGACTTATACAATAGAATTCATTTATTTTTATCCTTCATTTTACAACGTTAAATTTAATGTCTCCATAATCTATTTTACTAACGCAAAATGTTTGAATCACTTAACATTTTCAGCAATAAGTATCAAAAACAAAGTGACTATTGGCTTTCTTCATTTTTTGAAAACAAGTATGAATACCCTTTTGAGAATCAAATTTCCTGAAGCAAATTATCTCCTGAGTCCTTACTTTGCCTAAGGAAAAGGCGAAATTTTGAAGGAATTAGAGCAGAATTTTGAATTATATTAGAAAAGACGAGCCCAGAACCTTCAACTCAATGGAAGAAAAACCTTGATGCCAGCTTAGCATTTATTTCGAACTCCCTCGAGATCCATTCTCGATGCATAAGAAGTAGTCACGTGATCCTTAAGAATGGATATGCGAAGGATGGAAGAGTGCGTATTTTCGCAAGAGGAGATACTCGAGTCCCGTTTTTCCCGAAAACGGAATAAGAGTAGAGAGGAGGAGATTGTCTACGTGACCGCTGCTCAAAATGAAAGCTGGAGGGGATTGCTGAGAGCATCCAGGATATCGCAGCTCCTCCCGCTCCGCTGGAGAGACTCCAGCATCCTATTCTCCTTGAGGATTTTCATTCAGATTCTATGGCATGGTATTTTACACGGGAATTAATAAAACCGTACCTGTGAGTAAATGTTCGTTAATTTTGAACTGATACTGTTGAAGTTTGAAATCCAATAAGGCCCAAAATGAAAACACGGTGACAAAAGATTTTGAAATTCTTTGATTTGGATGTAACATCATTATAGTCTTGCCTTTGATAACTTGGTGAAAGAAATTATAGTACTGGTGATGTAGAAACTGGAATTATACTTGACCTAGTCTAAAAACAGAGTGTTGAGACTATTTGTACTCATCAAAAATTACATAGAATCGTGTACCCTCGTAACTAATGTGACACCGAATGGAAGATCACAGCCATGAAGTCAACCTCCTCACTGAATCATGATTTAAAATTAAGTGGTGGTTGGCTTGCAAATAATATATCAACTCAACTCCAGTGCTCTGCTTTATCAGGAACACTTATTAGTTTATAATATTTATTACCAAGAACTACACGTTTCCAATAATGGCTTCGTATTCGAGTCACAGTTGAGATATGTGATGCATTTCTACTCGCATTTCTGTCGAACTTAGTGTTAGGTGAACGAGTTGGTAAGGGTTAGTATTCCCTTGCAACACATCAATAAGCCAAATTATCCAGTAAAAGTTAAACCTAAAAACAGTAATATATATATATATATACGCAGTGGATCAGAAATTGCTTATAACAGCTTACGTTTGCTCTAGACTGTTCACTTCTTGCTATTAGTTTTCCTAACCTGAAACAAATTTGAATGAAATTTTTGGGTTTTCAAAAATGTAGTATTCTGTCAAGTTCTGGAAGTTGATACATGGCTAATTTAAAATGTAGGTAATGTTTCATTTCGAAACTTTCAAAAGATTTTCAAATCATATATATATAAGCCGTAGTTATAACATTGATTTTCACTCACCGTAAAGTTACCCATACTGCAATGTTGATCGCTTTAAAACTTTACTTAATGCAAAAACATAAGCATCAGTTTGTTTGTTTTTTAAATAAATAAATAAAAAAACTTTTATTTGCACATAGCTACTGAAGATAGATGAAGATAAGTAAGGCGTTAAACCTCTTTCTATGTTTCCTCATTTTTTGGGAAAATATGTTCATCCTTTTGATTTTTAATATATTAATGAGGGTTTTTCACCCATTGCTGTGAAAGTGTTTCTGGTTGCCTATTGTTATTAAAATTTTTTCAGATTTTCATAAAAATATTATTTACCGCATTAAATTCATTTTCGATTTTCCCAATACGATTCCTGTTTCCATGTTACTGATGAAAATTTAAACTCGTATGCATTGAAACAAGCATGGAAGGAGTTCTGATTCAACATTGAAAACCTTCCTAAGTAAAGCACGAGTTTCAGTCTTTTCTCACTTCATTTGATTTGTTTCTTTTGATTCATTTTATTCACTTCATTGATTGATATTTATGTGATACATCTTTTCTAGTAACAAAACAGTATTTTTGACTAATTTAAGTAAATAATAAATACCATTGAAACATTAATAAATATGAAATCCTTATTCTGTATGGATTGGATACTGAATATTTATCCAGGTTTGAGTTGTGCACAGCTCCATGCTGAATGGAATGAAACTTGCAACAAGATATTTGTCTGTAGCTAACTTGAATAAAATTAATGCATCATTTAGAAATTTTTATGACCGTATATGTTATTAAAATGAGATATATAACTAACGATGATCTTTGTGAATGTACCTATGCTGAGATGTAAATAATTTATTCGATTTTTCTCACTTTGCGGAAAACGTATTTTCGCCTTCTCCAATGCATTGCCAATAGAAAATACATTGAAATGCCGAAGAAAACAATCTTGATGTCAGTATTTAATAATTTAAAAAAATTTATATATTATGTTTAATATATTTTACTCCACCAAATAAATTTCTTCACAATGACTGAAAGTCAGATTTCCAACAGTAATCGCAAGGATATCGTTTGATATTAATCTTGTTTACTCTTATTGCAAACTTGTTAGCATTCTTAAGTGACTAGCAGATGAATACTATAAGAAAATGCATATACAGTACACGTTCTCTTATACGGATTCATAGGGAATAATGAAATAGTTCCTAATATCGGAAGTTCATAAAGTAGAAAAATAAATGTGGAATCTTAAAATTAATTATTTTTTATTTAATTCTCCTCTCTCTTCAAAATAAAGTACTATGAGAAAAGATATTTAGATTTTTCTTATTAAGAATTTTAATTTTGCATGTGTTTCTTTAAACTATATAGAAACAAATGCAAAATAAAATTGAGGATTATAAACAATTCCTGTTTCCATGTTACTGATGAAAATTTAATTGAAAAATCCTAAGTCCCCTGCCAGTGCAATATCAAATCAAATCAAAGACCAAACCATTAAGCATTAATTAAATACGATGAAAAAATTTCACTTTCTTCTTTTATGGGGCGTAAAATCTTCTTTCTTTAAAAACCAGCAGTAGTCACTCATCATTGTTGGTTCTCGAAGACTTTGGTATCAAGATTCTAATGTCCTGATGGAATCTTTCCCCTTGTTCGTCACTAACAATGCCAAGATTTTCAGGGGGAAAAATCCAAATGTGAATGTAAAAAGTGAATTTTGAGTGATATTTGACACCTCATGGCTTGGTAGGACTTAAGAACCTCTTCTATTAAAATTTTATGTATAATTTTTGTCCTTCTTATTTTCTAAAAACCTTTTACCACTTTTACAAATTATTTCTAAGCTGCTAATTCCTTTTGATTTAGCTTTCCTACAAAAAGTAGAGTCACAAATCACTTTTCTGATTTGAGGTCCAATAAAAATGCCTTCTTTGAACTGAGCTTCACTTAATTATTGAAAAAATCTTTTTTAAATAATTAAACCATTCACCTTCTTTGTACATAACTTTCGCAAAATTTTTCATAAGTCCTAATTTAATGTGAAGTGGAGAAAGACGAAATTTTTCAGATTCAATAAGGGGATTATACTTAATGTTACTAGTTCCAGGCTGAAAAGATGTTCTGTTGGACCATTTTTTTTTAAAAAAATGAT
Organism: Latrodectus elegans; assembly: GCA_030067965.1. Classification (NCBI taxonomy): domain Eukaryota; kingdom Metazoa; phylum Arthropoda; class Arachnida; order Araneae; family Theridiidae; genus Latrodectus; species Latrodectus elegans. The sequence continues at coordinate 100,905,628 of CM057816.1, read as the reverse complement.
GTTCTGTTGCACGACTATCTTACAAACATAAATATCAGTAAAATATTGTAAACCCACCTAGAAAACCAGTTAACATGGCTATGATCTTTAAATCTCCACAAATTTGCCAATTGAATTACTTATATGTAATTGCATTTAGAATAGTTAAAATGCTTATATAAGCTTCTTTCGTCAAAGCTGAATAAGAAACTGGTATGGATGGCTTCTTGTTTCCATTACGGAGCAATACAGCTTTTAAGCTTATTGCTAGTTGAATACAGCTTTTAAGCTGTATTCGGAATAATCTATAAAAAGGTAACATTCTGATGGTTCATGATCGATATCTAGTTCCTTCAATAATCCATCTATATCAAGACAAACTCAAACTGAACCCTCCATTCTATAAAACTCTGCACAATTCTTATTCGAAAATATGTAATATTTGTTCCAACCAACAACAAATTCCACTCTTGCAGTCTAGAAGTGAGAGGTTTCGCTATTTGTTTCGATTGGCCCTGATCCTGCACCAAACCATTCAGTTCATTTTCACGAATAAAATAGGATTTTCTCGAATTCTAAGACCTAAAGTTAAAGTTAAAATTGTCTTCAGCTGTCTATCTGCATCGGATGCGTCTTTAGTGTCATTCACCTCTTGAATGTCAATAGCTATCCAATTCAATGGTGGAGTTAGTATTGGTAAGCCTTCACCATGAGGAACGGTTTGGAGTACAAATGACTTATTAAGATATTCAATTTTATGTATTTGCTTTTTTGAATATCCTTTTGTGTTCGTTTGATAGAAGTAGCAGTTGTCAAAATGATTTGAAGATCCACGCCACACCATAAGTACAGCAAATGGCATAGAGCCTCTGTTGCCTTTCATCCACTGAACGAGGGCCACATTATAGCTTACACAGCACAAGTGTAGAGCCCAACTTTTATCTCAATCACCGATTTGGCACCCGAAATTCAGAAAATAAACTTTCTTCTCTTCTTGTGATAAATGTCTGCCTTTTGATTTTAATATAAGACGTACGCAAATGTAACAAAATATATCAGACGTAGTTTTAAAACATATGCGCTATTTTCGGTATGAAGTAATATAAAAGCACACAACCACACTTAACACAGAATTTTACTATTCTGGGAAGCCGAAACGACTATAAGCGAAATAACTAAGGGTTGCCACCAGGGGTTGGTGCTGGCATTTGGAGCGAATTCATGAAAAATAATGGCCGATTCCATTTTGTGTTATACAAAAAAGAGACGTGGTGGGATTTTTTTAATTGCGGTTATTAAAATAAAAATATGAATTAATTATAAAAATGATAATTTAATTGTTGTTAGCGGTTATACTTTGAGGCACTGGCTGTGTAACGGGATTTATATTGCACTGGCAAAATTTCACCTGAATTAATTCAAAAAATCATATAGATTTCCACATTTGAATGTAATTAGTTACCCACATTTGAATGTAATTAGTTAAAGATATGTGATTCTCCATTAGAAACGTCAATCCAAGTTTCTCAATCATAAAAAAAAGAATTGAAAACTAAATTAGATGTAGAAATGTAAACGCATGAAAAGACATGCATGAAAAATTCTTTAAAATAAAAAGAGAGATTTTTCAAAATATTAATTCGTAAAGGAATATTAAAATTATCATACTAATATAATCAGGCTAGGGACCAACAACCGGTTCCTACAATCCTGAATGTTCATCAATTAGAGTTTTATAAGAAACGAGCGCCCAATATCATTCTGTGCATATTTTTTACGTGCTTAGCTATAAAACTTGTTGTTTTTAGGCTTTAATTTAATCTTTACTGAAAACATTCTTTGGGATTTTTGTTTCTTTTTGCAATATATAATTCTCTTTTCAATAAGTTAAATTGTGACCTAAAATATGTTTCTAAAACTATAATTTCTATTAACAACTCACACTATACTGTTATCTTTATTATGATAATAAACAGCAACTTTAATTATCTATATAAATCAAATCATTATGTGGGTTCATTAAATAGTGTCCACACACACACACAATTGCTCTGAAAATGGTTTTACAGAATGCTATGAATCGTATAGAAGCTGTTGGATTATAACGAAGTTTTAAAATTTAGAGCATATTTTATTTCAAAATGTTGATTACCCCGCTTGTAATTCATTTAAACGGTAGGCTGAGTTGAATTCACTGTAAAGTTGCTGATCACGTGATAAAACCGATTTGAACTTTGCAATACCATTTCTGAAGACTGATCACTTCGAAGACAATGACGTGCGGTAATTTTGTCCCTTTATAAAATTAACATTCATCAGTACTTGTTACGGACACCTAAAAATACACGCGTCATGAATTCCTCATTTCATAATATATCGTTATTATTATTTAATAAGTATGTAACGTTATTTTTATTTAAAGAATATTCATGCAGAACATGTTTTAAATAAAAAAACGATATTCACTTTTATTGAAAAATGTAATGTTTTTACCAGTACATCGAAAGTGTTTACGTTTTTACCGATGTACCTCCAATGAAAAATACTTCATAACTAAATGAAACTCATTACACACATTTCTACCGAACCACGCCTTAATTGATTTAACTGCTTTCTACATCAGTCAATTCAAAATGCAAAGCAGAACTTTGAATTTTTTTCCTTTATAATTTCGACCAAAGCTAAGCAAACATCATTAAAAATTCATAAATATTATTATTTCCCCAAATCCCAATTTTTCTCAAGAACTCTCTCTCTCTCTCTCTCTCTCACTCTCTCTCTCTCTCATTTTCTCTCACTCTCTCTCACTCTCTCTCTCTCACTCACTCTCTCTCTCTCACTCTCTCTCTCACTCACTCTCTCTCTCTCACTCTCTCTCTCTCACTCTCTCTCTCTCTCACTCTCTCTCTCTCTCACTCTCTGACTATACTTTTTTTTTATTGGAAGTGGTAGTTCAGTAGATCTTGCATAAAAATAATTGAATAGTTTTTGATGTGTTGGAGGATCTTCATAAATATTATTTCAAAAAATACAATTGCTTTACATCAAGTTTTACCAAACATTATAATTTCACAAAACAAAAACTGGAAATAAATTTCTCTGATAAGAGTTATTGAAAAAATAAGGTTATACTGTTATTCCGAAATTCTGAAACAAAGTAAAAATAATATATAACATTTCCATACTTTACGATAAAAACATCTGCTTCAGTAGCAATTTTAACAATTGATAATTCGACCATACCGATGAAATAAAATCGCTATTTCTGTATTTCCATAAATATGTTATTATGTGAGAACAGTTAAGTTTATCGTTTAATTTATATTTATCACCACAATTATGTTTTCTTTCATATTTATAGTTTCAATTTAGGTAGGAAATTATAGAATACGATTCCCGGGGATTGTTTTCCTCCAGTTTCCTTTTGGGGATGTTGAATTTGTAACCGGATATAATGTTATTCAGAGAAAAGATTTACTGCACGTCAACTAATTGCCAAAATTCGCCCAACATAAAAAGAAAGAGAGAGAAATTCGTTGCCGGGGGACAATTAATTCTATAAATGAAACTTTATCAAAACATTTATTTTACCCGGATTCGGGAAATTTTAGAATATAACTTCAAATAAATTGTGTTTCCTTTACAAATAATATATATTAATATTTTCTTTAAAATAGAATTTATATATATATATATATATATATATATATATATATATATATATATATATATATATATATATATATATATATATATATATATATATATATATATATATATATATATATATATATATATATATATATATATATATATATATATATATATAATTTAAAGAGGATTGCAGGAAATTTTTTTAACAAGTGGTAGTGACGACTTTTATTTCTACAAATATAATACCCTGTGATCAATATAAGCTTTTATACGACGTGAGTAGAGTCAAAATGATTTTAAATGTCTGCATCGTTCCATGTTCTTTGCTAGCAATCCCAAAGTTTGTCTGTAAATAGCGAATATCATGTGTTAGACAGCGTCCAGTAAAATTTTGCTTCGAAAATTGAATACGATGAAAATAAAAGAGAAGCAAAAGCATAGTGCGCAAAAGGCAAGACAAAACATCCACTATGTGGTTAGTTTAAATCAGGAAGGAGGATTTAAAATTTTGTATAATAGATTAGAGGCAATAACTAAAATGTATTATTCACTTATTATTGTTCTTACTGTCATTCGGTATTTCAACGCAGTTACTATTAATTAGAAGAGGAAGTACAATAAAGGATCATGTAATCAAGTTTTCAGACATGTGACTTTGGCCCAGTGATATCGTCATTCAGTTTAAAGGGCCGAATTGGAGCGAGAGGTGGATGTTCCACTTCTGGTTTTGGTGGCATGGTTGGTGAGGGCGTTCATTCTCGTTATTAGAATGTAGTGTCTTCGTATCTCGACCCATCGCGTTTGCTAACGGTGGCTGGGGCGCTTAAAATATGTAGTGCTTGCAATATCACCCCCCATGTGATGCAGTTAAATAAATAACTAAATTATAATCTTGTGTGTAAATAAAGTAACTCATATATATATATATATATATATATATATATATATATATATATATATATATATATATATATATATAAAGAAGCCAATTAATTTTATGGAATTATTGAGTTAATAGCCGTAACTATTCAGTAGAATTTTATAATTGCTTAACACTTTTAGAAAAGAATTAACTAAAGTTTTAGGTTTGGAACTTTGGGACTGAAGCTTTTAGTTTATGGCCTACATGGTCATGACGTACGTGATATTTGAATAGGATGCAATGTATTTTCAACACTAAAAGCTTCAAGATAATAAATTATATTAGAGCATACACTACACACACACACTAAGCTCATAATTAAGTATCTCAAGGACTGATTATAAATATATGCTTGAAATCAAATAAATCAAGAAATATGAAATAAGAAAATAATATTATGCAAAAAAATTTCTTAATAAAAATTAATTTAATATTTGATTGAGTTAAAAAATTAATATTAACTAAAAGTAAGTAAAAAATAAAAATGGATTAATATGTATGCGTTTGTATGTTTTATAACATTAATTTTAATAATGCGTCCTTTAAAGAGTTGTTTAAATTTAAAAAATTCATAGGGAAATTTCATCGAAAAAATTTGAAAAATTAACATTCAAATAATTTTTCTTGGGCTGTCTTCCAGCTTTTTAAGTCACATCAATGAATGCAATGGACTACTTTCATAAAGCTTCTGAGCACGAATTTATTAGACTTCTGTTCGAGTATAGAACGCATTATCTCCTGCTCACATAAACGATGTTATTAATCACAGCAAGATCATGTTCAGAAGAACTTAATGTGATTTCCATAGATCCATAAAAACTTTAGGAAAGAAGATGGAATTCTAAGACCAATGAAAGTTAGTTTTATGACATTAGGTACCCAGTGTCTTCACTGCATGTGTGATAGATTTATGGTAGCATACTACTAAACATGTTCATATTGTAAAAATTGTTTCGGAAAATGAATGGTAAGGAGAAGCACATTGTAATACAACGATAATGAGTTTTAAACATTTTTGAATAGGATTCTGGTGATTAATTGGCCCACATAAAGCCGAATTACTAGGAAGAAATCAATCAAATATTTTCAGAGTCGGCAATTTTTCTATGCAAAAAAGCTCTACAGACATAAACAGAAAAGGGAGAAATCTTTCTACAATTTTTACTAACGCCCAGTAACACAATCGCCGTTGTGTGATACTGAAATTCACTCTTATCACATAGTGTTGAATTTGCCTTCTAGAGGAAAAACATTGCCCATTAAAAAATTATAAGACCGCTATAGTGTTTTGACATTTTTTCACTTAAAATAGTTCCTTTTCAATTTCGAAGAATAATTGTGATAATAAAAGTAAAAAGAGAAGGCCTATCAATATAGAATTGGAACACATACTTTCGCCTCATAAAAAAAGGGATTTCGAAGAATATGCAATATTTTACTTTACAGCAATAGATTCACTGTTGATCTGGTTCAAATCAAAATATTTTTCTAATTTCTCTTTTACGAAAGGTGGGCTGTAGGATGTTGAATGGAAAATTATTTAATTATAGTTGAAAACTCGAAATAAATCCTAGCTGAGAATTAGAAAAATAACTTTTTTATTCCTATGCATCCAAAATGAATTCTGATAAGAACCAGAAATTGAAATTTCGTCAATAGCGATGGAGATTTAATATGTGAATTATCTGAAGGAAGATCTTTGGATAAATTATTATAACCTTTCAAAAAATGTAAAAACCCTTCCAAAAAGTTGAAAAAATTTAGTTGTAAAGCTGTCTTGTTAGCATGAATTATTTATTTTTCCCAATACATAACTTGCTTAAGAAAAAGTTACCACCGGTATAAATTTGCAGAGTAAACTTCATCTCATTCTTCTCAGAGAAGACAAATACAGTATCAAATATTCTTTCCTTTCCTCACAGTATTCAGTTTCTTCATTGACAATAAACTGTCCATTACAAAAATTCGTAATGCCTAAAATGAGTAGGCACCCGGGAAAATTTTACATATCACCTAATATTTTGCGAAACAACAGTCTTAATAGTTGTGAAATCTTTAAAATACATCAATTTGATTTTAAAAACAAATTAATGTATTTCCGGAAAATATTTAGCTAAATAATCAAAAAATATTGCTTTTCTTTGTTCTTCTTGATATAAATTAATTTGCTTTTTGGAATAAATTAGTTTTTTTTTCCTTTTTGTATAAAACAAAATACATTGATAATAATATTAAAAAGAGAAAGGTATACACCAATGCAAAAAATTACTGGGAAGAAACTTATTGTAGAACAAATTCATGTATAAATAGTGTATATCTTTTTACAGATATGTTCTCTACAAAAAATAAACTAATGTTTATTAAATTAAGAAAAATGAGTACAAAATTTTGCTTTCTTTAGTTGGCCTTGAAGACTCACAAACATTGTTTATAAATGTTTTGAATGATTTCTTATAGAATAACTTAGAAATATATCAAAAATGCTCCCAATAAACCTTTAAATAAAAAATTACTTATTTTGAAGAAAAAATCTTTATCTCCTTCAATAAAATTTAACAAATTTATTCAAACTCAGAATTCTAAATACAAATCAAATGTTTATACAAATTATGAACTGTTTCTATTTTTATACAACCAAGTTTACTACGAAATTCAGTTTTTAGATTATACTTTTATTTTCAATGCTTTATTTTTGAATTTAAATTTTTTTTCGTACTAAGAATTCGACAGATTAAGTTCCACTAATATTTTAGGTAAATATTTTAAATAGGCTTTTTCTGATTTTTTATTATTAAAGTATTCTGTCTCCACCTACGCCACAAGTATCTTTATCAAATTCTTTCTACCATTCTCTGAGGATTACAACCTTTCTGTTAGGTAAATATATATATATATATATATATATATATATATATATATATATATATATATATATATATATATATATATATATATATATATATCACGTATGCAAAAATACTTTTCTCTAAATAGCATTTTACAGAAATTTCATTTGTTTCCTCTGCAGGTAAGCATTTTCTTAAAGTGATAATTTCCATGAATTTAAAAAATATATAGTACAAGTTTATTTCTTAAATTCTATTGATCATGAATGATTCATCCAGTATAATTGCTTCCTTTATTACAGAAATCTCAAAAATTAAAAGTTTTAAAAAATCGATTTTATCTAAAACATTCATGTTTTATCCTCATAATTTCTTAAAAGAAAATTACAATGTCTCACAAAAGTGATGGGACACTTGTGCTTTACAAAAGGAAACTGTAATAAAATTACTTAAAAATACAAATACAAATTTTTTGTGGGTGTGTTTCATATTTAAATTTAGTAACAATTATTACATAACATTTTGTCAAAATATTAGGATATTAATTAAATAAAAAATACTGTTGCTTAGAATGGAGCACAAAAAAACTCACATAAGTGATGAGACACTTACTTTTCTATAAAATATTTATCCAAAAATTTTATTTTTTAAAAGGTTTTAATATTTTGTTGGAATTCCTTTTACTTTTAAAACATTTAATCTTCTTGGGATGGATTTGACTAATTTTTTTTTGTGATTTCTGGAGTGATTTTACTCCATTCTTCTAGAAGCAGCGATTTTAATTGTTGTTTTAAAGAAATGGTGTGTTTGCGAATTCTTGATTCCTGCCAAATATTCTGTATGGGATTTTAAGTCTGGAGATTGTAGTGGTGTTTTTATTATTTCTGAACAGTTATACAGCAGCCAGAGTCTAATGTTCAAAGCAGTGTGCTTGGGGTCATTGTCCTGGTAGAATTTAAAATGGTTATGAAGGTTCAATTTTCATGCTGAAGATTTCAAATTTTGCTTTAGAATGTCAATACACTTGTATTGATCCATTTTATTGTCAATAAAAACAAGATTACCAACTCTAGCGGATGACATACACCCCCTTACCATAACTCCTCCTCCACCATGTTTTACTGTTGGCACCAAGAGTTCTGTTTACGAAATTCTTCCCTCGGTTTTCTCCACACCAAGATTCTACACCGTCAGGACCAAATATATTAAATTTACTCTCATCAGCAAATATAACTTTATTCCAGTAATCAAAATTTTTATATATGTTGGATTTTGCGAAAGTCAGTCTGACTTTTCTATTCTTTTCACTTACGAAGAATTATTTCCTGGCTATTCTACTGTGATATCCAGCAGATCGAATTACTCTTGTAATAGTCTCAAGATTAACAATTACACCTTATAATGCTTGTAAATCAGCAGCAAGTTTAGGAGCACTCATACTTGGATTTTTATTAATAATTCGAACGACAATTCAATTTATTCCATTGGATAGCTTTGATGGTAGGCCATATCCCATTTTATTCTAAATCTTGAATTGACAATAGAATGATTCTTTTTATGTAGTTTAATGATATTGAAAACTGTTGAATTACTTAAGTTAACTGTATTAGCAGTTTCTCTAATGTGGATTTTCCACTTTCAATGTGCAAAGTAATAACTAATTTTCGAATATCAGGCGCAGTTTCTTTTCGTTTAGCATTCATGGATGCACACTGCTAAAAAACACAAAAATCCCAAAACAATCTGGAGAGAAATACTGCAGACGATTTTATAAATTATAGCCAAATGCTTTTGAGTAAAAATAAAATACCCAAAAAATATTTTTATTGCTTATTTCAGACTACTTTTGTTGCATATCTAATGGTGTCCCATCACTTATGTGAGCGAATTTTTGCTTCATTCTAAACAATTGTATTTTTGTTTCATTACTATTTTAATATTTTGACAAAATGTATGCTATGTTATAATTGTTACTAAATTTAAGTATGAAACACACCCACAAAAAATTTGTACTTGTATTTTAAATTAATTTTATAACAGTTTCCTTTTGTAAAGAGCACAAGTGTCCCATCACTTTTGTGAGACACTGTATGTTCTTTGTAAAAACTATAGCTTTTATTTTTCTGGAGCAAAATCGTTACCTAATCATTGTAATTCATTTTCGTTCTCCCCCAATGAACTTAAATTTATGACAACAATGAAAAGGATGTCATTGTGGCCCTGTTGGTTAAGACGTCGTGCATCGAAGAATAGTCATTTTGAATCGGGATTTATCTGAAGATCCGTCGTATTCACTAAATGCATATTCTGCTCCCCAAGTAGGTCGCAATATCTTCCAAGCAAAATGATACTTATTGGAGAGGCATGTCAGGTATTGGGCTGGGTTTTCTACCCAATACCTTCTGTGGCTAGGCCCTTTCTTTTAAATTATGAAGCCTCCATCTCAACAGATTTTACTTAACTGGTCGAGATCTACGCTGTCTATGCATAGACTAGTGTGAAACAACAACAACAATGAAAAATACTTACAAAGATTCGTCAATTTTATCTAATTAAAATCACGCATCCAGAGTTAACAAAAACAATGTAAACACCTTAAGTGATTGACAAATAATGTAAATACCTATTAATCAAAATTAATCATTTAAAATCTGAAAGTATTTTTCTTAGATTTTTATGAGATGCAGAACTAATGAATCGTGGATGTAGAGAGAAATATCTCCCAGGACAAATAAATTATTTGAAATAATTCTGAATGTTATTACAAGTGAATTATTCACAAATATGTAATTAAAGGCTTTTGTATAAAGTAATATAAAAATATTGTATTTTAATATATAAAATTCTATTTCCAGCGAACATTCTTTAATAAACACTGAAAGTCTTATTCGTTAACCTTCTCATATCTATCTTCCGAGTATTAAAACATAGTCATATGTATTCAGAAATTTTAACAAACTCTGCACCTATAATTTATATATTTGCAATTGTAAAGTTATTCAGAGTTTATATTTTGTGTTAGAGACTTAAAAAGAAGAGGAGTACACGAATTACAATACTTATACATAGTATAAAAATTCAACGAATGTTCTGTAATATTTCAAGTTTTATTAAATTTAAAATCTTACGAATAAGTTTATTTGAAAAATAAACGTAGAACTTTAAAAGAAATGCAGGGGGGGGGACTAAAAAAGAACTCGAGGTAAATAACTTTGAGCAACGGAAGCTTTTAGAGAAGTGTACTTAAGAAAAGTGAAACGGTGTTCAAAGATTTAGTTTCAAGTTTCTTTCTCTGCTTCCGAACAGAATATTGAGCTTTATTATACAAGATGACACGTTCTTTAAAATGTTTTGTATCTCATGCCGCATTTAATTTTTGGAATAAAATGAGAATAGGAAATGAGAAATTCTCTATGAACAACGGAAATATTTTCAAACGAAATTCTTTTTTATTAATCATACTTGCTTTCTATTATGTGAACACTTTTTGTATAATGTACAACTTGTTAATCACATGAAATTTACAAAAGGAGATAAACTAAAATAGAACAAAAATAAAAGTAAACGAAATAATTGTTATCTATTCGTTTCTCTTTTCCAATTTTTAACAACTCTGCAAGTAAATATAAGTTAAAAGTCATCATCTAAATCTAACTTTAAAATCAACATATATTTTTAACTTTAACCTCACAAGAAAATCCGTAAGTATTGAGAGCATGAATTATTTTTCATTTATCCATACAGAAAAAGTAAAACAACAGATATTTTTATAAGAATTAAATTTAACGAAATTAACGTGATTACCGTAATTAATTACCAACATTTCATCGAATAAGTTAACTTAAATTTATTATTGAAGAAAAGTCAGTAACATGGCAAAAAGAACTCTCATTTAATAAAATTATCACTTTAATAAATTTACTTAAAATGAAATTAAATAAACGTCAAATAAATAAATTATAATTATATCAAAACAAATAAACCATAAATAAAACGAATTGTAAAAATTATTCATAAAAAAAGTATTATTGGTAAAACTTTGCAATAGCACGTTAGCGGTAGTTGATATTTTATATTTGAGTATCAAGGGAGGACTTTTGTAAAGTTTTCCTTCTCACAGAGCTTGGTGGAATGAGAAGGATAAAGCAATTAAGGTTCAGTTTTATCTAAAGAGTATTAAAAGAAAATGCATATTAGCAAAACATAAAAATCAGTCAGATTTAATAAAATAATAGTTTTAGTCAATTTATAATAAAATTAAATGATTTACGAATAAAATATTCATGTATAAAAATATTGATGAATTTCAGAAATAACCTGCCACAAAAAAATCAGTGATTGTTAATACGTGATTTTAGTATAGTAGAACCCCAATTACCTGAACACCGTGTATCTGAATCGCATTCAGAATTTTGGAATAGTAAATTAGCTTGAAGAAGAGCAGGAAAGTGAGAAAAAAGCTGAAGGAAATTATAAAGATTGTTGTTGCATCAGCATGCTTCTCCATAGTTATCCTTAAGCTGAACTCTACCCGTTAGGATAGAAGTAGCTGGAAAGAGACTTCGTGATTTTGAAACAAGAACCAAGCTGAAGACCCCCAATAATTGGCGTGCCACACCCAAACGTATCATTTCTCTTGGAAGACATTGCGATCACACCAAGTTTTAGCGTGCCTTTATGAAACATGATGGATCTTCAGCTAAGCTGGGACTCGATCTTTCGATTATGAGAACGACGCCCTAACTAATCAGGCTACCGTAACCTGGTAATAGGAGGTAGAAGATGAGAATGAGAGAGATAGACGTGTCTCTTGAAAAACTAGGAAATATCCTTTTGAAATTTTCTGCATGTTCAGAAGCTTAGGCTGAAGATATAGGAAAATGGATTATGACTCAGACCCTGGATTTCAAACTGCAGATGATTGTAATCTAATTGAAAGTGTCGAGAAAGTTGACTTTAATTTCCAAGTTGAAGCAGATACGTGATCATTTGCCGCAATTGCTTTGAAGTGGATGGAGTGTCAGTCCAAGTGTCACCACGTGCAAATTCTCACTGTCAAGCGCATGCGCGACTTAGATTCTCAAAAACAGAGGAAAGCAGTGAAACAGCTTACTTTGACCGAAGTGTTTATCAAGCAATGATTGTCCTTTACAGTTCTGTGCATACCTACTGTATAACGTACAGCACTTCTAATTATCTTAAAACATGTATAAGTGTTGTTTTTTTCATTTAATTGATTCTTTTTCTTTGAAAATATTAAGTTTTTTCCCATTTTTCAATATACAATAGCTAATTAAAATAGAACATTTTTCAAAAAAATCTAGTTAACCGAATTATCTATTATTAGAACGAGTCCAGTTTCGATTGACTTGGATAATTGGAGCTCTCTGCATTGCGAAATGATAAGAGTAGATTTTGTAAGGCTTGCTTTCTTACAAGACTTAATGAAACAAGAGGAATTGCGCCTAGATTCTTTTATTCTGAAAATTTTAGAAAAAAAAGTTTAAACAACAAATTTATCATTTGGTCAAAAATAAAACGCATAATAATATTTAGTAATAAAATTATCGATGTAATGTCAACATTGCCTTAGAGGGCTTAGGATTTATAATTATAAATTGCTTCAGTGGATTTGTCCTATTTTTATGAAATGGGAAAAAATATTTCTATTTCTGGAGTCTATTTTTAAATTATTTGCGAAAAGAGTGTCTGTTTATTCAGAGTCACAATATTGTCAATCTATTCGAATGTCGTTCCATTTGAGTATTTATTCTAAACCCCCAAATTGATCAGTAACATTCTTCTATTTTTTCCAATTCACAACATCACATCTTAAGTTTAAAATATGCTTTAATTAAAACTAATCTTAGTTTATTAAAATTTGCTAATTTTTTTGCAATATTTTTTGTATTAATGAGCCCGTTATATGTATAATTTATCCTCAAGAAATCATGGAATATTACTTCATTTTTTTTATCCTATTGTTTCCACATTTGGTCCTCAAATTCTTTTCGATATACCTCCTGTCATTATGAAAACTATTTTTATTACGTACTTAAATTTTATAGGTGGCACTTATACCTTAAAATGTGTAGGAATTCACTAATTTGCTTAGAGTTAGGACATTCAAGCAAATTGATTAAATATATTCCATCCTATACCGTTATAAATAAACACGTAACCCGAAGCTTTTCTATAGGAACTACATAATTATTTAACATTTTATATACTGCTCAAGAGAAAAATCGCATCTCTCTACTATTTTTTCCTTTAAAACAATAAGTACTCCTTAAAAAGCTTCTGAAGTCTTCTTTTCTAAATTGCTTTAAACATAAAACTCAAGCAGTATGAAGATTTGAAACTGAACTGCTTGCTTCTAAGTGGTTTTAAAAACATTCACTAAAATATTTATTCTCTGAATAAATCTCTAAGATATACATTTTCTAATTATATAATAACATTCTTATCTACAACAACATAACAATATTTTTTCAATTTACATTACTAGAGTTAAATTTCTCCGAAAATATTTTTCAACATTTCTTTCTTACTTTTTATTTTGATCCATGTAATCATAACTTTCCTTTTTATTAGTTATTTTAATATTAGGCATTTAAAAAACAATTTATAATTTCTTGATTAAGGAAACAACAGTTTAGAATATCCATTTTTGGGGTTAAATAATAACGCTGATCTAAACATATTCTTCACTGAAGCTGTTTTAGTATACACCAATTACTTCAATTTTAAAAAAATAAAAGAATTTTAATTCAATTTTAATGTTATGGAATAATGTGAAAATAATATGACATACGATATTTAATATGATTTAAGGACATTTTCACTAAAATATCAATAGTTTTTTTAGTTAAGTTATGAATAAACGTAATGGCATTTTGATTAATAAAAAACTTACGAGAACAAGATGAATGAGTTCTCATTCCCTTTATTTAAATTACACTCTATAACTTTGTTTAGTTTATACAAAAAGAGTTTTTTATTTATCATAATTTCTCAATTAATAAAAACATATTTATATTTAATTAAAAACACCCCATAATATAAACTTTAACAGTGAAAGTTATTACTTTTTTTTATTTCATTGAATTAATAATTTATTTTTTGTTACTTTTTATAAAATATATAGCAAACTGTTCTACTTTCAAATTCTATGCAAATAAAACTTCAAATATAATTGCTAAATAAATATAATATAATTATTCAAAATAAAACCTTGATTATCTAACTAAGATATAAATTACTCATTTATAATTTTTATCTTTATATTCTGAATATAAATCTTAGTCAAGAAAATTCAAAATTCATTTCCTATTTAAAGACTTTTTAATAACTTTATTTTTCAAACAGGAACAAAATAGGAAAACAGTTAATCGATATTAAAATTTAGACATTAAAATTAAAAATAACAAAATTATTAAAATTAACACATAAAGACTTAAAATTTCAAGAAGAGTATACATAAATTATCCAAATTTACCCTCTGCCATTTTGTTGTAAATTTGTACTGGGACAAATCTACCAGACAAGAATATTTTTTAATTTTAAATGATGCACTAGGCCGTAATTTGGTTAGAGATAACTCACTATTATCAGTTTAATAATCTATATATTTTACCATATTATTTACTATTCAATGCCTCCTTTATGCTTTATTTAGTGAATCATTAAAAAAAAGTGTGTAAACCAGCATATCATCGATTTCGACTCAAAGATTTTTAAATATTTATTATAAATAGCAGAATTAAAAATTTACATAAATATCTTCAGATTTTGTATTGCTTTAAATATAATACCAATGCTTCAAAAAGATTTCCAAATCCTCTCTACCAGTGAAGCACTCCAATTCTTATAGGTACTGAAAGCATAAACTACAGCACTGACGATAAATTTGAATACTAACCTCACTCCTCTAAGCGTGTTTTAATAAGCAGAGATGTCTCAGCTATCAACCTCATCACTGTTCCTAATAACTAATACTACATGTGTACTGATTGAAAACATCAACACAATCCTTGACATGACTTTTGAATAGAAACTTCTTTTGTTTTTAATAGTTCAAAGACACCCTTATGTCTTTATTCTCTATGCCTTTTCTAATCATTATTTACAATGAAGACTGAACCAAATGTTTTATATATTGACTGAGAGCTTCTACAGTAAAATTATATTTAATTTGAAATACTAACCTCGTATCTTTATTTGAGTATGTAATAGTAGGAAAACGTTTCTATGCCCCTTCTAAGTAAAACATTAATGAGAAATGAAGCAAAGTAATCTTTATATTGGATTCATTTATACCATTAGCATTAAACTTGAATATCATGCTTTTTCTCTTGAAGGAGTTTAATGGAGCGATGAACATTTTAATCACTAAGCGCAATAAAGATTAAAACAAAACAACTTTTGCACTATTAAGAACATTAGCATAGCATTAACAATAGATATAAATACCAACCTCATACTTGTTTTAAATTTTTGATTACACGAAGATGATCTTTGCCTATTCTTATCTCGAAGCCCAATAAATATGCTGTTAAACTATTTTGTGGTATTTAGATGTTGTCTGTACTTTACAATGCTGTGCAAGACAGTTGATAATCTCTTGTGAAATGAATAATGTTAATCAGAATTAAATGGAACCTAGTGCAGTTACACTGGAAGTTGCTTATCTCATAAGATTATATTATGAGATGTTGATGTCATAAAATTGTCTTTCAGATTCAATTTACTCTCGATATTATCCATAAACCAATCACTTATTTACATGTAAGCAACGGTTTCGTTTTAAGACGATTTTATACAGTAGTTAGGTTATCCAATCATGCAATGTCGAAACTTTCAATATTCATTTAACAATCCTTAACTAAATTCTGTTATTTGATTTTAAAAGAATCACTGTTCACACAGATATGCATTATACTATCCATCACAGAGTCATTCAAAGACATCCAAGCATCTGCAGGTCTTTTATGATGATTTTACATAATAGTTGAGCTGTCCAGGTACGCAAAAAGATTCAACACCCCCTTTATTTTTAAATTTAAATTGCTTATCTTGATATCGGATGATTTAATACACTATCCACCAATAAGTATGTTGACATCTGTGATGAAAAAAATAAACACATTTATTTACAGTCAATAATCGGTAGAGCCTCCACAAGAAGGAATTACAACCTTAATCCTTCACGACATGCTTTTCACAAGTGTCTGGATGTTCTTCAGAGGTATTTTCGTCCTCGCAGCTTAAAGAAGACATGAAACTTCTGTCACGGGTTTCGGACATTAAGTGCACCCCTTAATTCGGTGGTCCAACTCCTTCTAAATATGTTCTATAAGATTCAAGTCTGGACTCTGAGCCGGCCAGTCTGATTGGTTCACTCCATTGTCAGCATACCAATCCTCGGTGGACGTTGTAGCATGACAAGTGGCTGGAAGTAGCAATGATAGAGGGAAATTACCATAGGAATCACGTATGTATATATTATACCATCCATAATGTAATCACACATAGATATTTAAGTAGCACAGCAATATGATTAGAGTGATATGATTCCATTCAATTAAGATGATAATTTTATATCATATCAATTGTTAACATAAAGAGTTCTATCAGTGTCTTTCAGAAGTTCCTCTGTTAATCAATAAAATATTAAAATAGTAAAAAATTTTCAATTTACAATATAGATTTAAAATTTCGAAGTTTTATTCAGCAAAAATGTTGATAAACGTTACCACAATTTAAAATTTTTAAAAAATATAAAAAAAACAAAGCTATTTTTCTGGCACATTTTTGTGTTAAACAACTTTGAAATAATAAAATTTTTAATATTTTAGATACATTTAAACATTTTTGAAAAAATTTATACTATTTTAACATACATATAGTTGTCCAAATAAAAGTATACATCAAATATTAAAAGTAGAAAAGTCTTATTTTTCTGAGTCACACACACACACACACAGAACTTAGTTTTGAGAGTTAGAGTCACGTAAAGATTTTCGTCATATTTAAGGCCAATCAAAGTAAATATTTTTTTCTGAACAGCTTAAAAACAAAAATATGAACAAGAAATGGGAAAAAAGCCGAATTCTTTTCCTAATCTTATAGCCATGAATGAGCCTTTTATTGAAGTTTGAGAAACGATTTTCTTCCTTTGTTTTTATCACCACGCTCCGAAACTTACAAACAAATTAAGTAACCATTTGGCGGAGTCTGGTCACGTTTCCCGAAAGAAGGACCCGATCTGCCGCTGTCGAGACTGCAAATGCGAACTTTTATCCAATATGAGACCAGAAACAAAGTTTGCTTCGTAAATTTCTTCTAATGGGATTTCGCTTATATTTGCTATTGACGATATTACAATGCATTAAATCCATTTGTTATTGTAAATTTCAAACTAATATTTGCATTATTTTTCCATAATTGGTATTTAAAGAAACTTTAAAATCTAATAAAATCAATCAATATCATTTTTTATTTATCAAATCACTGACTGTATAATTTACATCAACCATCTTTTTATCCACAAAATAATATTTTCAACAGTAGTTTTAAAATTAATTTATGCTTAGAAAAATACTGAGACCTTTTAATTATTATATTATCCAGTTATATTGGGGTCATTTTTTTTCAGCACTTTAAGCGGAAGAAAGTGATACCCTTTTTCAAGGGACACAAAAGTGGGTGGGTGAAAATAGACAAACTATGAATTACATTTGCTTAATTTGAATTAACATTGAAAATCATAATTGTGTATCATTCATTTTCTTTGCACTACAAAAATATTTAAAAAAATTATCCAAGATTGAAATTTTACAAACTGTAGATATTAGTATTACATTTTCTTATTTTTCTTTTACTGTTTTGATTCCCATTCTAATTAATTGTAAAGTATATAATATAGATTCTGCGCTCGTATTATATTAAAATAAATTCAACGATGTTCCATTTATAAAACAGTGTAGATAAATATATTTTAAATTATTAGGTCAACTGAAATGTTTATTTCATAATTTTAAAAGAAATGTTTTAGACATAGAGGAGGCGAGTCTTAATAGCCTATTTAGTAGATGTATTTTAATTTAACAAATTTCACCATAGTAAATTATTGTTTTATATATATATGTGTGTGTATATATATATATATGTGTATATATATATATATATATATATATATATATATATATATATATATATATATATATATATATATATATATATATATATATATATATATATATATATATATATAGTTATAGTTAGTAAAATTGAAATTATGAAATCTAAAATCTTGATTATTATCAGGAATATTTAAAAAAAAAAATTAAAGTATATTAAAATATTTAACTACAAAACTTGCATGATGTGTACGTATTTAGATTTAGGGACCCAAAAGTGGATGGATCTTCTTAATTAAAACTAGAGACTAAGTAGAAGAGCCACAGAATGCTACAAGATCTAAAAGCATTGGAGGATATTGTGAATCTGAACTAATTTACGCGTCCAACCACCGCTAGCAAAAATCACGAATCTGTAGCTGCGTAGGACTCGAAATTACCATCTTCTGATAATGAGAATCTAAACATATTAATAATTACCCAAAACAAATAGGCCATCATGGCTCCAATCAAATTATTAAATGGAAGTATCATTTTATATATTTTACAAATAAAAAATTTAACAACAACCCATTCACATACACATATTTCTATAATTTTTCCCCATTGTATGTTTTTTTTTCTCAAATATAAGTCTAGTTTAATGATTTTATTTGATTTCTTATTTTTGAAGAAGTTTAAGCAGAAAGTATAAAAATTAATCAAGAAAAAATTTTAGCAAAGGAATTGAAACAAAATCAATGAAGTCATCTCAAGCTATAATTTTAAACCAATCATTGATCAATGCTCCATTCTCTATTTGCGATGTTTTAGGTGTTATCTTTATTCTGCTCAACTACAAGATAAACATGCTGCAGAAATCTAGACTTCCAATGTTATGCCAATGCTTATATAAATAAGGACTATTTATAAAAGAATTGCAATTTTTAAGACAACACAAAGAGATACAGAAATGATAGAACACTCCATCACAGAAACTGAATCAATTGCATTTCTTCCAGTGCCGCATTTCATGTCAAGTAAAAGTATCTCATCGAATTAATTGTTGCTCTTCTTCAAAGTGATAGCAGGCATCGAACTAAAGCTTTTCCTTATATTCAATTATTTTACCAATTTCTTAGCTTTTTCTTTGCTAATTTGTAATTTTACTTTACTTGTCTTAATGTCACTGTGTTTGCAAAATAGCTTCACAAACAAATATCAAATATACATTATACTACGGTGATCATCTCAAGTGTAAAATCAAAATCCCTCCTATTTAAGGAAGCACAATGTTTATGCTCGTGTAGTATGTACATGCAGATTATTTATAAATTGAAATTTAACAGTTTCTTAAATAGGAAATTAAGTAAACACAGATTAAAAAATGTAACACGTATCTCGTCTATTATAGTTTGGAAACGGTGGTTCTCAATAAATTAAAATACAACACATTCTTAATTGTTTTTCAAAAAAACTATGTCTATCATTCTTTTAAAAATTTGATTTCATCCATTTTTTTTCTTGAATATGTAAATAAAACCAATAAAATAATAATAAAATTCTTTATTACACACCAACACATTCACCGATTTGTGTGTATGTGTGTGTGCACGTGCGTGTGTGTGTGCGTGCCATGATCATATACAAAAGCCTTGACAGTCCAAAATAATTTTTGTAATCGAATAATTTTCATTTTTGCAGAAACTTAAAAGCAAAAGACATCATTCTTTACTTATAGCACATGAAAACCGAGAAATATTGAATATTGGAAAGATAACGCCTGTTGAAATAACAATAAATCTGTCTGTGTAATCTAGAGCACGAAAATAGTAAAATCATCGATATGAAAAACCCGTCTTATGTGTTGCTATTTTAGACAACGATACTCACAGTTTATTGATTCACGTTTCTATTTGGTGATGTCTAGGATCTAACGATTATTGCATTGTTTCCTCTTGAGAAACAAGAATCTATGGTGTGAAATATGGATTGCATCCACAAAAAGTTAATTTGTGTCTTAAGCTAAAGACAGAAGTAAAGGGAATCTTTGGTCTCAAATGTAACTTTCTTGCAGTTTATGTGACAAAAATTGTTGTAACAGAAGAAATTATAAAAGAAGATGTGAAATATAAGAATTGTTAAAGTAAAAAAACTCTCTTTGGATCTTATTTTTTCTTAGATAAAATTCCTAAATTCTTTATTTTACAATACCTCTTTTTAAATATTTTGGAAGCACTCTTATTTTTCTCTGCAATATCACTGTTATGTTTTACCAAAACAATTGTGAACACAAGTGACAAATACTAATTTCTCCAAAATTTCTATTTTCTTGTCTAGAAACACGAAATGATTTCTTACTCTTAAGTAAATTTTTCAAGCTCTTTAACTAAAACTGATAGACAAAAATTTTGCATATATTACTAGTAATACTCATAAAAATGCTATGTTCTTAATCTAACTGATTTACAAGACTTTAATTATATCAAAGAATCAATAAGTGACAGGGATGTAATCAAGGATTTTTATCAATCTGCTTATCGAAACCATTATTTTACTATAGTATTCTCAAATTTCCTATGGTGTTTAAACTATACGAGTAAAATTGAATTATTTTAGATAAAATTAATTTAAAGTGTAAATAATTTAAGATGTTTAAGATGAATTTACGACACAATATATATATATATATATATATATATATATATATATATATATATATATATATATATATATATATATATATATATATATACTTCTTCGTATTTTGATTTGAGAGTTTGTGAGTTCGAATCCTAGGTTAATCGAAGACGACAGTGTTGATGGCAACCGGGTTATGTTAAATGGGTTGAGATCTCTTTGTTCCACTGATGCAATAATAACACTAGGAATACATTGTCATTGCTGGGAATTTTCTGCTTGATCTAAATTTTAAATTATGTGGCTGGCGATTAGGAAAAAGGGAGGGTACCTTTGTAAATCATAATACAATTAATCCTCAATTCTTCCGCTTGCAATGCCAAAGGCTTTAAATGTGCCATAAACTACTAAACTTTAACAAGCAAGAATAACATATCAATAACTAAGTCATTTTAATTGCTATATTTAATTGTATTTATGAATTATTTTACAGACGAATGAGCTAAACATTGCATTCACGATAAAATTATGAATTCAGCATTCCTTTATAGTATAATGAAAATCCATGATGTTTACGAAATATATAGTCATGAATATAAGAATCAAAAGACCATTAATAATAATTTCATGTTCTTAAGATAATTCATACATTTTAGGAAATAGAAAATAAAGTGAGTAAGAGAAGATATCTTATTTCCCTTAAATAGAAAATAATTCAGAAAAACTTTCTTGAAGTTTAATTCATGTTCTGTAATTTATTGAAAATAATTCACGAGCAATTTCTTTCCTTGAAATATAAAACCTTTAAAAACAAGTTTTGATATTTATGAAGAGAAAGCTTAACAAGCAATCCTATATGATATTTTACGTTCAAGTAGAAATTATTTACGATCAAAAGTTTCTAAAATCCGAGTAAAATCTAGCTAAAAGTAATTCTGAAATATAAAAAAATAGAAGCTAGAAATGAGAGATTTTATTACAGATAAGGGAGGATAATATAAGCTTCTTATCTATGCACGAAGAGTTTCTGCATACAGAAAGAATTTTTAAATGTCTTTCAATATAATTACTAGGAAAACACTTTAATTCTTAGCGAAATTTCATAAAAATTATCTCGTTCTTTAAAATTACAAATAGCATTAAGAAAATATTTTTATTTTCTAAATATATATTTCACCACCATTTCTTACAAAAAAAAATTGCATTTCAATATTATGTATCTTTTTCTCAAGTGTAATAATAATCCTTTATTTGAAAAATATTACATATTTTTAATTTATAATGCACCCGTTTTGAATGATATTGAACTTAAATATTCTTGCTAATTTATTGTAATTTTACAACGTAAGTTCAAGATATACATAGAATAAATAATATTATTTACTATAAAATTTCAAAGTAAAATTAAACACCACGTCAAAAGAACTTATAAAGACTTAAACCAACAATCAGTCTCAAGATCATGATTAGTTTTCTGTTTTTTGATATTTTCAACTATATGACAAGTGATTGTAGTGATTATTGGTAGGCTTCCCAATAAAGCGATTTCGTGATGTTTTTCATTATCAGTGATTGTGTGTTCTTCACAATTACTGCAAAAATTCGAATTTTATAAGTCACATTATTATAACGCATGTGAAATATCACTTGACAAAGTATTCGATAAGGGATTCAGTGGTGGAGTACTTTATTAAATAATTGAATGCAACAAAATATACCATTAATTTTTATGTTCAAGGACAATCAAAACGGCAAAATTATATTCTAAATTCTAGGATTTAATACCATTAAAAGTTTCCACAATTGTAATGAAAATTATTTAAATTTCATAATTTGTAACAAAATTGTTGATTAAAGGTGATTAAAAAACATGATATATGGATAATATTCAGGCTTTCATGTGAATGCAATCAATAGAAATGCACACTTTCATTTTTATAGCATGACATGCATGGCAAGGCCTCCCGTTTGGATGCCGGAGGAAAATAAAATCACATTAAAGAAGAAAAGAAATTTATGAAAATCTCGTGGGTAGCACATATTTATGGGATTTTCTGAGAATATGATACATGTATAAATGTCCTTAGCCCTTAGGTTCTGTTGCTACCTATAAATTAGGAATGAAATTGAAAAGAACTAGAGAAGAAAAGAAATGAGATTCCTTGAATCAGAATATGCAGTAAAATATACTATAAGAAGCTATTTAAAATCATTAAATGCATTTACATATTATTCACTGCCAATCAAAACTCTTTTGGGTACATTTATTTTAATAATATATAAACTAAAACTAGATTAATAATCCAACGAACTATATTATAATTAGCACATTACATGGGCTACTAATAGATAAAACTAATCATTATAGTTGAAATTAAAGGTATCTTAGAACGAATTATAAATTAGACCAACAAAAAAAAAAAAAAAGAACTGAAATTTCTATAATATTAAAAGTCAATTCCATAAACTTATGAGTTGAAAAAATTGCAATCGAATTTATTTTCATAATAATGCTTTCATACCTTCACTTCATTTCACATAGAAATCATTGATTGTTACGAAGATATTAAAAAAATATTAAATATAAAACATTTACTGAGTAATATTTCCTTTTGAATATTATACAATATAAATCAATGTTCAGATGATTTCAAAAAAGATTTGTACACCATAAATTTACATTAACAAACTTTAAAAAATAAATCTCAAGCATAATGTTCTGAAATAAGTCACTTCATTATAATTCCTAAATTGCTTAGAAAAACTAGTTTTCTGAATATCGTATAATCAGCAGAACGAGTTTCAGCATTCATCGGTGTTCGCAATATTGTCCAATAGCGGCAACAGTATAATCAAAACAAAGGAAGATAGATTCAGAGAGAAATCTCTTGGTGGGGGATATATCATATTTATATTCTTTTATTTCTGAATATAAATTCTGAAATATTTGCCTTAAATCTTGGGCTGTAATCATACACTACAAAAGAGAAAACCTGAAAGACTTCCAAGGA
Organism: Latrodectus elegans; assembly: GCA_030067965.1. NCBI lineage: Eukaryota > Metazoa > Arthropoda > Arachnida > Araneae > Theridiidae > Latrodectus > Latrodectus elegans. The sequence goes on along the minus strand of CM057816.1, from coordinate 100,881,456 downwards.
CTTTGCTAGACTAAAGTGCAAAGACAAACCATTGAGTACAACATCATATTTCCAATTGTTCAATTGTGACCAGATTTGGAATCGAGAGCTTCTACTCTAACAAGCATTCTCTGTCAATTAGTCACGATAATGAACTTATGCTATTATGCCACGAAGTGACTTGAGTTCAGATACACCCACGTTTATATATAAGCAGAGTTAACCCGAATACCTCTAAGAAAATGTGCGAGAGTTTTTAATTTACATCTAGTTTAACAATATTAACTACGGGGAATTCAGTTGATTCATTGCAATAAATGAAAAAATTTGCAAGTTGTTTCTTTTCCTTTAATCATAATCTGCAAATTGAAATCCATTGATGAATTCGCATTTACATCTTTTCTTATGAACTGAAGCTTAGATTTTGTGAGACATTCATTGCGGTTTTGTAAACATTATTCTTTGCTCTTTATTGAATTTCATTGGGGAATCCAATTTAATTTCATGAATTCCTGTTTTCTATATGTATTTCAGAATTCTATTTTCTTTATCCGTACTAATAAAATGCATCTTGCATTCATAAATATTGCATTTTATTTGATGCCAAAACGCACCTTTGTAACAGTGGCACAAAGGTAAATATGCTCTTATCAATTTATTAACCTACTCAATTTACTTAATTTTCCTTTCTATTTTTATGGGATTCATCAAACTATTTTATGCTATTTTTATGTCTTTAACTTCGATATTTTCCTAATCTTTTCATCAGTTATTTGTTTCCAAGATATTTATCCGTACATTCATGCATATGTCATGTTTTTAATACGTCTTCTGAAAGAATTTCAAACTCTCGATAATTCGAGAATTTTTTAAGGTTGGGTTTCAGACTTTGGATTCAAGAAAATTTAGAAAATGACCAATCCCACGAAAAGTAGAGGTGATGTAATAATTATAACTATTTTTCAAATCATTTCTCCTTAAATTTAAATCCATAGTGTTTATTTAATGATTGGAGTGTATTTACACATCCAAAAGGAAACTGTAAATTAGGCACATCTGCATGACACTATTGATTACAATAAAAGCAGTCATTTGAAAGTCATATATCTTGTCCAAACGCCTCATATTTGAAGAGGTGTCACAGCTAATCAGCGTCGGCTATTAATTCCGCCACTGAGTCAACATGTATTCAATTCTCTAACCTAAATTGAATTTCCATGTAGACATCAACACTGACACTTCAAAGCTTCTGTTGATTATTGTATCTTCGAAATAAAAACTTTTCATATTCAATAACAAAATTGCTATCTTATGTTGATGAGTATATTAAATAAAATAAGTGTTTATATTTGCATGAGAATTAATTTTATTTAATAATTTTCACTTATACTTGTTATATATTGGATATATTAAACAAAATTTAAAATTTTATGATTTACAATATTTTAAGTTTTTAATTCGTAATTTTATCACTACAAAAATGTCACTGTAATATTGATTGGGCATGTTAAATAGTTGTAAATGACATTATAAGGGTATATTATTATACGCTATAGCAAAGTTGGGAAAAGTGTCTGGGTTCTTGATTGGGAGGTAATGGACTCAATACCTGACTCAGTCAAAGATACATTGTGTTCACTAATTGTGACTGGAGCACATGTAATAAAGGCTTTTTAATGTGATTAGTAATCACAATGTTTCTCCGTTGATGTGGTGTGCTTCCATAAGAAAGGTACGAGTTCAGATGTCGTCTCACTCAGTTGATCGTGATTCGAAATTCCAGGTGATTGACTGCTCTCAATGGCTTTTTGAACAATAGAATTATACAACCTTAAACGCATTGTAAACAAATATTAAAATGAAAATTAACTCTATGTAGGGAAATATAGTACTATTATTTTTGAGAAAAATCGTCATTTATTTCTTTTTGGCTCAAAATATGACTTAGTTCTTAATGCACAATCATATGTATCGTTTCAAAAAAATGAAGCTTAATACAAGACTTCCTAAACACATTGAAATACCTTTATTCTGTGAATAATAAAGAAATCATCACGTGATAGAAGATGAATAAACAAAGAAACAATTCGAACTTTGAGACACTTTTTAATAGACAGAAAAATGTTATTGGTTCGATATAAATCACAATAATTATAAAATCTACTGTATAATGTTTCGGCGATATTTCAATGTTTAACATTTGTTGTCAATATTAAGTTTTAAAAAAATTGTAACATATGAATGTTTTTGTAGAAAGCAGAAAACAATATTTTCCGACATTTAACATTATTATTGGTCAATGGTTGTTGCATGGGTTGAATATGAAACCGTCATTGATCTAAACAGTATTTTCAGAAAGTGTTTGACAAGCAAGATCATTTTAATACTCAAAGATAAATTCAACTATACAAATCTTCCTGAGTTCATTAAGGATATTTTTGTTTTGTTAAATGCATTTCCTGAAGAGTTGATTGATTTTTATGAGACAGAAATATTATTAGACTGTTAAATTTTTGTTATATTTACATATAATTGTGTGTGAGAATCTCTAATACATATAAAAAATATAAAACATTTTTTCTTATCTAATTTATAAACATGTGTGTCTTTTAAAATAGAATAGTCTAAATCAGGGTTGATTTTTACACTATTTTTGAAGAATACATTATTTTCTGCATTTAGGAATCTATGCTTATATTTATTTACATATATATTTAATATTTTGAATTACGTGCTCACATTATATATTTATGTTATATGTATTTATATAATATTCACATATTTGAAGGTTATATGTGAATAAATAACATTCATAAGTAGATAGCATATGTAATATATGAAGCTTTACTACAACTATTTTCATAACTTTGGTCATATAAATAAAAATATAAATATTTTCTCATTTAAGATTTAAAAAGATTAAATAAGGTAAGCCTTACTTTATACATTTATTGAAGTAAAATTTAAAAAGAGAATTCTGTATATATTTTACACATTATTAATGAAAGTGAATGTAAAATAATATATAGCAACTAATAGTTGCATTTATAATTTCAAATTAACATTTTAAATAGTTGCTTAAAATTTATATTTTACTTTGTTCAATCATTTGTTATTTATTATATCTAGCATTATATTTTTTGTGATGAAATATTGAAACAGCTATTCTACATAATATTGTTCATCTAAGTTTACGACCTTAAAGAGTATTTCTTAGAGAATTCCCAAGAATAATTAAAAGCACAATAATAAAGTGCTTCTTTCAAGAAGATCATTACAAATTATCAAAATATATTCTAATTTCTAATTAGTGATTTTCTATAAAAAAAAAATATAACTTTAAGAAACTTGTTGATGTTTCAAACTGGACAGGCCATGAGTGGTGACGTCCTGACTGAAAACCTCTCTTCGCAAGTTTTCTTTCTCATTAATATCCACTATTGCATTCTACAATCTTTTTTCAATTTTGTATAAGTAGATATTCTCAATTAGCATTTATTTTAGTAGTACATTCTCATATCTATCTAATACGTAAACCACAATCCGAGAAATATCCAGAATACTTGCGAATTTGAAACAGTCAATGGATTTTTTAAGTGTTATGAACATATCATTATAAATAAGTAATACTTATGCAAGATAGTAATTCTTAATAATGTATTACAGACTTCTATTTTTGTGCCACCATTACACGAGTACGTAGCATTTTCCTTTTTGCGTTCACACTAAAGTGCCTAGACTTTGTATTTTGCCATTTTTGCGGATTTATGTTTCTTTGCTTCCAGTGATTAACATTTTGATGACTTATCTATGCGATTTTGATTCCAATGATTTTGTGCACATCACATAATTTTATAGTAATTTTATGTATGATGCAAGCAGAATATCTAGACTTTTCTGACATTCTACATGAATTTCTAGGTACCAACTTTTATCTATGCAATACATTTTTTATGTTATGTGCATTAAATTTTATTATTCCTGTGTGTTATGTTTCTCCAATAATAATTTTTTAATTTTCAATGTTTAATTTTATATAGTAATCAGATGCTTGGTATTAACTCCATCAATGTAATTTCTTTGTCTTTCCAGGTGAAAGGAGGGAATCTAAGATGACCGGTCAGGTGACAGCACTTATTAGAAGAAATCAACGCTGGTTGATTAACCATTAACCAGGTCGGTTGTTCACTTTTTATTTAGAAAAATACTGACTTATTCCCTTTTACAACCAAATCACATTCATGTATTATTTTATCTGAAATGTCTTACTTTTAAAATAAAAGTGTTAAGTCTCTTAGCATTCGAGATATTTTCAAGAGTGTATTCGCAAGAAGGAATTCTTCAGAAGAATTTAATTGGTTAGAAGGATAAGTAATAAAATGAAACAGTTCATGAAACAGAGCAGTAATTTGCGCGTGACTGAAGTCTCAAAATCAAATTTTAGAAATATTTATTTCAGATCATACAGAGTAAAATATTAGAATTTTAACATACAATGCTATAACGTATTGTTCTTAAAGAACCTGATGTGTGTCAACGAATTCAAATGCTTTCACATCAACTTCGCCAGAAAGTATGTATTTAATTGAGATCACAAGGACTTCTATGTCTATTCGTATAAACTATATTAATATAGAGTTAATTTAATTATTTTTCTAATTTATCACTTTTTTATTATTATCAATGTTTTTGCTATAAAGTCTTCCTTGTGTATGGTAGACTTTGCCGCCATTTTTTTTTCATTTCCCTGAAAACTAAATATACTCAATTACGGTTATGAGATACCAACCCGATAACCTTTGCACACAGTCTCTTTGCGAGGTTATGTTATTCAATACATTGGTATTAAATTTATGACCTACGAATATCTGCGAGAATTATGATCTATCAATTCAATAAATTTATTTAGTGTATGTGTGTGTGCGCGCGTCAGTGTCACGTCTTAAAAAAAGACTTAAAATTCCATAATCTTTAGAAATCAAATCAAACATATTTTTTTCAAAGAAAATTATTTCAATCTTCAAATAGAAAGTTATTAGATATTATCACTCATATTTTATTATAAGAACTGATACATTGGGCCATTGTAATGTTGTTGTTCCATTCTATTTCTTTGTATATAATTTTATATTTTTAATAACCATAGCTTCTTTTCCAAATTTGTCATCTTAACTTAATTTTACTGTCAATCATCTTGTCCACCAGAACCAGGACTATTATTTTCATAAAGTTCTACCGGATCAAGTTCATTGAAAAGTAATTATATTTTATCATCAATAAATGTCTACTTTATCTCAATATTTTCTCTCGTAACTTGTACAGATTAATGTTTTTATTAATAGTGAAAGATAAATTTCCGAATAAATTCGAATAGTTTAAATAATTTTAAATTCATTTCTATAAACACATGTCTGATAAACATAGTAGAGGTATAAAATCATGATTTTCAAATAAAAAGTCTCAGATACGTTCACAGCTAGTATTGAATAATGGCGAAAAAATGTTTATTTCAACCTTTAGTGTAATTTTTCATCCACTGCGTGCTTGGAAGTATTCCTTTCTTTTTGAAACATGAATACTGCCCAATACGATGAAAAATAATTAATTTATGACATGGGCGCTTGTAAAATATGCACTTGATATTTGGATCATGTTATTCAAGTCCTAGTGATAGTAGTTATAAAGCTGAAACCATAATCATGGTTACGCTCATTATGTCAAAGCAGGTTTCCTGCTCATATTGAGAATTATATTTCTTATGCTTTACATACACATTCCTTAAATTTTATTTGAATTCTGCTTTAAGCAATCAATTTTTGTTATTTCTTTATACATCCTTCCATTTTTCTCACTGCACAAAATATTAAGGCGATTAGAATTTGATACAAATAAACGTAAAAAGTGAATATTTGACATAAAAAGTTCAACTTCCTCTTTTTGTAAAGAAAATTCATGAATTTAAGTTGTTAAAATTTTAGGCAGTTTTATATATTTTTCTCCAATTAAGAGATTTGATCATAATTGTTGCCTTTCTTTCCTTTCAACTTAATTTCAAAATTGTTTTTTAAATTAACATTTGGAAGGTTTTAGATCCCTTAGATTTCGTACTTCAATTTAAATTTGAGAATCAATATGAATAAAAAAGATTTTTATTTTTGAAATAAAATTCTTCACCCATATTAGATTTTATAATTAAAGCAACACAATTTAAGATATTAAATTTTGTGGTATAAAACCTGTAATCATCTTAATTCAAATTTCTTTTATTATTACTATACTTTGTTTCATTTCTGCATAGCCAGTTTCCTAACTATTATTAACCTCATCCGGCGAAATTCGTAACTTAAAACGAGGCGCCATTTCTTTCGTAGTTATACCGCAATGTTGGCGATAATAATTTCCTATTCGGAATATATTTCGAAAGTAAAGTTATTTTAACTAGTACTATTTGCATAACTATTACAAATATTTTTATGTTTTAACTACACGTTTAAATTTGAAAAACCAATACAATTATTCCATTTTCATGTGTAAAATTAAAAAACTCATTTGTATAAATATTTAGCCGTCTTTTATACGTGAAGTTAAGGTTGAGCAACAATAATTTCTGCTAGTTTCTTCTTACAAACTGTTTGATAAATCATTACTTGCTTACTTTTGTGTTGATAATTTTTTGTTAGTTACATAAGCAATGTGAAAAGAGTGGGTTATAACAAATTTCGATCAAGTGACAAGGCAGAGAGAGAAAAACATTTTTATTTAAAAATAAAAACTCTTTGGTACAATAGGTATAGAAATTTGTTATGAAATAAAAATAAGGCTACGATGGAGAATTTTGGATTGTCAGAGATTATAAAAAAACGTAATTTTCAAAGTAATAAGTCCCTTTGTAATTTTGACTTGTGGCAACAGAAAACATAGTTCATTTTTTTTTAACTTACCATATAAACGTTTTGTAAATGAACAGCTGCAGCCACACAAAGATCCAATCAACTGAATTCTTACATATCAAATATATTTAGAGAATAATTTAAACGGTAAGGAATCCATTTTAAGCAGCAAGTTATGGTTGAATCAGCTTTCTTGTGAGAAAAATATCTATAAAATTCTTAAATTGTAAATAAGATAAATTAAATAAACTATTATACGGCAGAAATAATTTTAACTAGAAATAAAAACAATAAAATGGCAAGCCCAAATAAAATAAAAACAGTAATTAAAATCACTGATACTTATTTTTAGCAAATAAATATTTATCTATCTAATAAATAATCTATATAATAAATATTTATTTATCTAATAAATAATAGTTATACCGCAATGTCGGTGATAATAATTTCCTATTCGGAATATATTTCGAAAGTAAAGTTATTTTAACTAGTACTATTTGTATAAGTATTACAAATATCCTTATGTTTTTACTACACGTTTAGATTTGAAGTATCAATACAATTATTCCATTTTCATGTGTAAACATAAAGAACTCATTCGTATAAATATTCAGTCGTCTTTTATACGAGAGATTAAGGTTGAGCAACAATAATTTCTGCTAGGTTCTTCTTACAAACTGTTTAATAACTCATTATTTACTTACTTTTATGTTGATAATTTTTTGTTAGTTATATAAGCAGTGTAAAGAAGGTGGTTACTTGCAAAATTCTTCATCTATCTAATAAATATTTATTAGATACCAATGAATTTGTAATGAAATATTCAGAAAAATAATGTAAGGGATATGTTTTATTGAAGGTAAATGGAAAAAGTCACTTATACAACTTACATCTAAATTTATATTTTAGATTCTTTTTATATTGTTCAAATGATTCCATAGTAAAATGTTCACTCTTAAATTGATTAACTTAAATAATTTATAGATTCGTATATCCTTAAAATTTCTTTTAAAAAATATTAGAGAAATTGCTACGAAAATTAATTTTTAAATTTTAAATTAGAATATACAAGTCTTGTATTTAAAATATCTCATTTTAGTGTATGATAAAATACAAATGAACATAATTTGGGAAATATTTAATGAAAATTACTAATAATCCTGTCATTATAAAGCTATTATAACTAGTTTCTATTCCCCACCACATTTAGAATATTTTTATCAAATTATATGTAATTTATTAAAAATAAATATATTTTGCAAATAGAAGCATTTTTTTATAAATTAAACCTTCATTTTTATAAAAGGAAATATTTTTACTTCTTTTTATACTTTAGCGTGTAAAATGAAGCTAATTTTTCTCTCAAATTTCATTTATAATTTTACTTGAAATGTTCAATTTTCTTCGTAGAATTTAATAAACGTTGACATTTTTCTCAGATAATATATTACATCCAAAGAGAGAATAGTTGCCTGATTATACATCACTTTTTCCTGCAAAATGACGAAAAAGAGCTAGATTCTCCTTTTTTAAAAAAATTATTTTTAATTATTTATTTCTTTAATAAATGGAGCTACTAAAAGAATAGCTCCAGTCTTTAGACTAATTTAATATGCAATGAAGTAAGATTCTTGAGAAAGTTTATGATTAAATTGTACATACTTCCAAAAAATATTTAATTACTAAAAAAATGGGCTGTACATTACCCAAGTGTGAATGTTCAAAAAGGTTAAAACATCCTTAAGTGTTCGAATTAAAAATTACTTCTTTGTCACATTTTTAATTAGGTTAATTGCCCTTAATCAAATATTAATGCGATACTTTAATATCCATAAGAAAATTACGCAATAGTATTAATTAATTTTGACTTGCAAAATTCTTCAATCTTTTGCTAATTTAACTAAAACAATCATTTTTATAAACTCGTATTATTAAATAATAAAAGTTGTGACAAAATGCTAATCATTAATATTAGACTTGCAGAAATCCTATTTACGTTTTTCATAATAACAAATCACACACATACAGTTTATAAGATCAATATATTGAGTTTATAATATCTATAAAATAGGGCTGTGTGGTAACCTAGTGGTTAAAGCATCGGCATTGGTTCGATACTCAATGCCGCCAAAAACCCACCGCGTACATGCGATAAAAGTGCTTATTGAATCTGTGAAATCGAAACTCCTGTAGTCGGTCTTTAAGCAGTTACTGTGGGTGCAATGGTCAAGAGTGCCTTCTCTAGAACAATGTCAAAATGGAGGATCCTCTGGTGGTGACATCTGTTGGAGGAAGAGTCTTCTTGGTGCTCTGATTAAACGAAAGACGCACCCCTTACTCACTTCCATTCGCACAGGCGTCGGCAGAGCGAGCTTGGCTTGTCCAAGCTCGTACTGATTACATATATATTGAATTCATGCCACAAATCTAACATACTTTCAAGATTTCAAGATCATCTGGTAGATTTATAAGTTTCAGAATAGCATACAAGTGCTGCCGGGCTGGGAAAGCTTTCATCAAGAGGCACCGGTGTTTTGAATATGCTGGTTTCAAAGCTTCATTTCATAAGCAGACAGAGATACATAATAGATAAGTTTATAGCAATTAAATAGACGTAGATATATATACTGGGTGACCAACTAAAAACAAACAAACTCTTAGGGCATCTGGGTTTACCTATACATTTCTGAATCGCATAGTAGTGCCATCTTGGAAACATTTTCATGACGTATTAGCTGATAACAAAGAGATACAATTGATTCATGTATGCATTTCACAAATAGGCGGAAGGGTTGTCAGATTGCACGAACATCGAGAAATGGAAATGTAGCAATGTAAACACACGAAATGGTAAGGCACAAAACAGAAAAAATTCACTCATTACTTGCTGTTCATGAGCATAAGAGCGAAATAAAAAATTTACAATTAGTATAAAAGGAGTTGTAATTATTGATTTCTGAATGTGTGATTGTTCCCCACCCACTAACTATTTTTATAGATTTCATGTACTCACATATCTTGGATTACTTCAGAAGTCTCAAGAAATGAACGGTTCTTGAAATAGCGAAGTCTTTTCAGCTTCTCTAATGTGTCAGAAAATTATTTTCTTTTCAACTAATCAATTCAAAATAATTTATAGAATGTCATGGAATTTTATTTTCCGTAAATAAAGTTCAAATATAGCTACTAGCGAGAAATAGTTCAGTATGTAATAATTTAAAATGAAATAAAACATGATATAACAATGATGCATATCAGGTTAAAATTGAATTATATTCAATAGTTGCTTTGTCTCTACTGCTTATATAATCTATCATATATTGCTTTGCTTCTATTGTTTATATCTTATTGATTTGCCTATATTGCTTATATCTTATAGCTTTGCCACCCCACTGCTTATATATTATAGCATTTATTATATTATAGCATAAAGAATGTAGGGAAATTGAAAATTTTACTAGAGAGACATATCTGTAGCATTCATCCATTTAAATATTTATAAAATTGTGAATTCATGTCTTCATATCAAATAAGCTGTATATTATTCGCTTGAGGTGGTGACTTTTTTAATATTTTCGTAAAGAATATAAGAGATCTCTTGTAAAAGTTGCAATCCCATTCGGTCTTAACATTTCGCGAAAACAGAAAAAAATATCGCCAAATGCGTAGAAAGTTAATGCGATAATGCATAGTGAGGTAGAAAATAATATAGCCAGCATATTTTGAGAGGGAAATTCTTTTATTTAAATATATAAGGCAAGAAGTATATCTTAATATTTAAGAAAAATTTTAACATCGATTTGAAAGTTTTAATTTATTAGAATGTAAAATCTTCTTGAGAATATATCTCTTGATGATGGAAGTGTTTTCATGTTTTGGATTATCGCTCTTTGCGCTGTGTTCAATTAAAATAGAGTCAATCTCTCATAAATTATTATTAAGTCTATTATAATTTCACAAAGTTTTTCCATACATGTACAGTTCAAAATTAAATTGTTGCTTCAAAATATTAAAAATAAAAAAACGGTAAATTTATTATCAATCATAAAGTGGTTGTTTATTTTGTCCCACTTTTAATCATGATTACGCCATTTTGTTACAATTCTTTGGCTTAAAATATCCATGACGTGAGATAACGTTTCATCTAAATCACATCGTAATAACGCATCCTCGTACATCCGACTTGTTGACGAATTTGCTGCCTGCCTTCAAATCGCATTCTTTAGGCGGCAATAAAAAAGGTGAAGTTCACCATCGAATGTTTGAATATCATCGGTAGTGGGAAAAAATCCATTCATGATTTTTAGTGGTAATAAAGGAATATTTTGTAATTTTAATTTTTTCCGCTTGTAAAAGTTTTCAAAATCTATTCTAAAAATTATCGATAAATTTAAATTATATTCTTTAATAATCTATAAATTATCTCCTGTTCTAAGTAATTAGTTTTCAAATCTTTAGATAAAAATAGAGCAGAAGAAAAAGCAAAATGAAAAAGGCAAGACAAAACATTCACTTTACGGTTAGTTAAAATCGGACTTCACCACTTTACGGTTAGTTAAAATTAGATTTAAATTTTTCAAATTTTATTTCCCTTTGTATTTATTAAATATTATTTCTCTAAATGTGGTATTTTCTCTCATGGAATTAAATTTCATTTTGTTTTACTTATGGGATCAAACCTGTGTACGCAGCGTGTTTTATTAACGTTAATTTCTTTGGTTTCAATTTTATCTTTCACATCTTAATTTTAATTGCATATTATCAAAATTGCAAAGTATTTCTGCGATTCTTTTGTTCTTCTCTCTCTCTTAATATCACATGGTATACTATGATAAGTAATGTATTTCATGTGAGTATGAACTCATTTACTGTAATTAAAATTGCATTTGCATATAGGCGTATGTAAAGGCAATTATTCTTTCACTTCCTAAATACAAACTATAAGGTATATTCTTTATTTAACTTCATATATTTTTAACAAACAAGTGAAAGTTAAATTAAATGTAAGATATTTGTAATATAATACACTGACTTTATTTCTAAAATCTTATGGCCTATAATTTTACTTTGAGATCAGAAAAAAATAATATGAAAACAAAATATAACAAATTAAATTAAAAAGTAAGCACAGTAAAAAATAAAGAAAAAAAGCTAATAAAAATAACAAAAATAAATTGGATGCAAGTAATAAATAATAGACTTATTAATTGCATCCAAAACTCAAAATTAATGATTATTTGTGCTATATTTTGTATGACGGCAAAATGAAATATGTGTCTTGATTGTTCAAAGTCGAACAGTCACGTGGAAAAAATATCTTATTTGCATTTATTATTTTTGTCTTCTTTACAGAAGCATTTCATGACGCAATTATCTAAATATGTCCCAAAATACCTTTAACTGTTAATAAAATAAATATAATACCTTTAAGCTTTTTTAACACTCATTAAGTTAAATGTAGATAGATTTATTACTGACATTTTTAAATGCATTTTGATAGCTTTTAATTTTAAAAATTACCTAAAATTAATACAGTTATAATTTTATATTTAATTCGTACACTTGTTGTGTAAAATAACTTACTGCCATTAATATAATGAACAATGCAAAAAACGGGTGAATTTTATTATTGCTTTTACCTATTGTATGTTTTCTTTTGCAGAGTAATAAAGTATTTGTAACGCAACAAGAAATAATATACCTTGATTTTTAACTTTAAACCATACTATGTAAATATGTATAAAACGTTATTGGAAAATATATACTTTAGGGTGCACCTGGGTGAAAATAAGAATTCTTTTTCTGCTAAACTTGCTCTTGTGAATGCTTGAAGGAATCAAATGACTCTGAAAACACGATAGAGCAACCAGAAATTAACCAACATTGCTAACAATATGTCGCTAAATTGATACAAAAAACTGAGGAACACCTTAAAGTATAGGCCACCCAACGTTACATTTCAGAATTTTGCTTCATTACGTGATTCATTTTGTTACCTTAGTATATAAAGCAAATGTCGGAAACTTTACAATAGTTTCGTTAGTCAGTTCCTTATAAACGCTGAACCGGATAATATATATAAGAATTCCGAATTAAACTAAATTATCTTTAAACTACACATAAGACAAGTTGTTGCTTAGATGCGTTACAATCCCCTATTCTTATTCCTGTTCGAGCAAACCAATTCATAAATTATCCCATCATTTTAATCCTCAATCAAGTGAAGAAGTCAACATCAGAGCTGGTAATCTTCTCCTGTTGATCCCCTTACTTAATAAGTACAAGCTCATAGCAAACGGGTATTAAGCCATACGAAAGTTTAACTTGTTTGGTTCTCTCAACATGGACATATTCGATGGATTTAAGTTTCGAATTCATTACCTTCTGCTTTAATGCTACCATCAATAAGCTAAATACTCCAGCATCAAAACGTATTTTTATAAAATTTCGTTTTTGGTAATTACAAGTTATATGCCCATTTTTCAAATTTTTTATCTTATCTTTCTTAAAAATGAACATTTTATATATTTGCATTCAAATATTGTGTGAAATACAACACTGATGTATCATGTAGAAGATTAAAGAATATTGTGCTGCATCAATATTAAAGAAAAATTTAAACAAGCATGCAGTTTAAATTCGATGCAGGACTTAAACATAAAATTATATTGCAAAACTAAGCGGTAAGAATTTAAAATTACTATTGGATGCCCACACAACCAAAATCTGGGATTTTGAGATTCTGTTACACGCCCATAGTCATGGTGTCATTCATAATTATCTATTGCGGTTATCAAACAATCACTGATGATTCGTTTAATTATTAATTAAATACGTAGAGCCTGATGTTGATTGGATGCGATAATTTTGTGACGTATAGACGTCGTTATACTAAGTGAAATATCTGACAATATTTAGTGAAAATTGAGTTACTTACTGTATCGACGAAATACAATCATTACATGTGTACAAAATATGGACAGGACTTACACAGAAATATCCTTAAAAGATGATAAGTGTTATATTTTATGTAATTACTATAAAAATTTAATATTTAATGTAGTTAAACTTTCCCAAAAAGAATAATTAGACTCATTTATGAGTTATTTGACGAAGAAAATAAAAAAGAAGTTTTTTACGCCTTTAAAATTATTATTTTTATAAGGAACTGTATGAGAACTGGGGAAGTGTCGTTAAATAATTACTACGCTTTGGAATAGAACTGCAATTGTTATTAATTTAAGCTGTAGGTCCCGGTCTAATTAGCCCTCGTGTGCAAAAAAAACGACCGTTGAGCGACAAACAAACAATTGTTATTGATCTGAATTTAAGTTTAATAGTTAGATGATAAGGCCTGACTGGGTAGGTCATCATTCTCTTTATTGGAAGGTATAGAATTCGAGTCCCGTATTCACTGAAGATTGCTCACTAAAAGTGGCAATGTCACGTTAAATAGATCTCAGTCAAATATTCTCCATGTGAAGTAATACAAAGGGCGACAGTATAGGTCTTGATGGTCATCTTGCTTTTAAATTACGAAGACAAAACCATCATTTTCAGCATCTTTTACCTAAGTGGTAGAGACCAACACTTGGTTAGGTACAAGTAAGGCCGTTGGTACTATTAGACTGTAGTTTTGATACTCTCATTTGGTATAGCAGTCTTTTTAAAGTTTATGTATCGATTAAAGGAGTCCTCGTCTACGGAAAAGTGACCATAGAGTGTCCAACAAGCCAAAAATTAATGCTATTCGCTTTAATATCCCTGTTCGAACGAACATTTCTGAATGTAATCATATTTATTTTTGTTCCTTTTGAGTTTCTTTTAATTTTATCGTTCTTTTTGTTATTTATTAATCTAGAGTATTTTTACCAGTAAGTTTTTCTCACTTCTTATTACAGCCCTTTAATAAGACTTATAAATGAATAATACGACGTTATTCATTAATAAAAAAAAAGTTCATCTCCATTTATAAGAATGCCTGATTTTGAAATTTAGAAACAGTCAAATGAAAATTAAAATGTGAAATTTTTCACTAAATAAATGTAAGTAAGGAACTTTAAATATTCTACTTCATTAAAGGTATAGGAAATAATGTGATGCTTACACTGCAAATATATTAGTAACCTATTTTATATATTAGCATTTTCACGTTTTCATGATATGCAACAAATATATAAAGAATAACGCACTTGACACATATCACACAGGTTGAAAATTGCTTGCTTATACAAATATTATTTATTTTATGAGATGCATTATAACCTTTACTCTATCAAAATTTACTTTAAGGATTTTCCATTTAATATTCCTTCGTTGATACAATGTATAAAGGGATTTCAATTACTTTAAAATTAATTTATAAATATGCTTCATAATGCATCACACTCTTTTGGGTGTGTTTTTGCAACTCTAGAAATAAAAATATAGCCCACCACTTAACTAATACAAAACGTTTAATGACTATTTGATTGATGTTTCCCAGAAATATTGACTTTCACAGAAAACTCAGTTATAATAATTATTATTTCCATGCTCTAATCCCATGCTTCACTTCGCCTCGAGCCCATATTGCAAATATAATCTGTGTGATTATCGCATCAACGTGTTCATGACGCTCGGTAAAACTTAATATTTCAGCGTAAATGCTCTGGAACTTAGGGGCCATTGTTCACGGGACGTGAACGCTCAAGAAAGTGCAATAATAAATAAATAAAATTAAACGAACCATACCATTGTGTTGCCAGATCTAAAGGAAACGTTTTCCGGATTATTTACTTAACCTCGAATACAGACTCATCCATCATGTGAATATTGTTTTTTTTTTTTTTTTTTTTCCACGAAGAAAAATTATATTGGCTTCCCTTTGCTTACTCATGGAGTTTTACAAGGAGAACTTTTTCATTTTCTGTTACGGTTAAAATGGCTGAACGAACTCTTCAGGAAAAAAAAGTTTTCAGTTCATTCATCCATCATTTTTTCCTGAGTAATAGCAAATATGCAAATCTGGCATTGTAAGGAAAAGCTGTTTACTAGTAAAAAACTTGACACCCTTTATAGATAGCGAAAATAAAGGATTTAAAGGAGAGTGAACTTTAATTTCCTAATTTTATTCATGAATAAGTGTTACGCAGCAGAATTTATGTTAAATAGTTATTTTTAGTGATAAAAAGTATTGAATTGTGAGACCGATAAAAATAAACTTAGCTGACATTTGGAAAATTAATTTTCTTGAATAATATTCAATTGATTTGCATACAAATTAATGTATGCAACTGTTCTATATTTGAATATTTAGCATTTTCATAACTAAGTATACAAAATATCATTAAAATTTATTATTGTAAAGCGAAAATCTAAATTCAGATACCTAACAAAATAGAGAGAGAAAATGTTTTAAAGAAATCAAAAAATACTGATACTACACTTGATGTGGATACAAAATCCCTGTTGCATGCTTTAAGATATATTTATGGGAATCATCGTTATAGATTTTAAAAATATAAGGAAATTGATATTTATTTATGAAATTATATCTTGTAAATTATAAATTGCAGTAGGACGTTTTATACAATTAATCTGAAATACAAAATATGGAAAAGCTAAATTCTAAAAGGAAACTTTATAATGCGTTACTTTTAGTATTCCGAAACGCGAAAACAAAACTTGTAAAATTTGTTGTTTTAAAATTATATTATAGAATAGAATTTCAATAATTTTTATAATCATGAATATTTTATTCTAGAGCATGAAAATATTTGGTGCACTATATATACGTATCCTGAAATATGACAGCTACAATATGTGTACAACTTAAAACTGTTTCAAGGAATTTATACATATTCATCATATATTCAATTAAAATGTTTTGAGTCAATAAGATCAACAATGCACCACATGCAACATTGTCGATCGTGTCTACTCGGTGATTAAGTCCAACAACATATGCATAGATGTAGTAGTTGATACGTTGATAGATGCTAAATGGTAATCAGTTTTAAAGTTTTACATTTAAGTGCTCATAGATCACATTGAGGAAAGAAATTCTATTGATTCTATCAGTCAAAACACTAGAAGTTTGTTGGTTCTTCATAATTTAGGAGCAAGTACCAAATAGACGGTAACAAGTCTTGACTTTCTTCCCCCAAAGGTATCACTTCACTTGAAGGACAATGCGAATACTTACTATTGAACATTCCACATCCGCTTTTAGTGAGCACAATTTTTTTTATTTGTTCAGAAATTCAACTCACTACCTTCCGATAGTGAGAACAACCTTCCTAGGAAACCTGGCATAAGCAGTCATTGTCGACCAACATGTCAAATTTTACCAAATGCCCATGGTGAACCTAGGGTCACAGAGGGCATTTCGTTGTATCATATAGGAACATTATAATGCGGTATTGAAACATTATGCCAAATCAGCTCTATTTCTTAAAATAACCTATCGATTACTATCGTTTCCACCGCGTTTACTATTTAGATACTACTTTGAGTCTTAACTGCTAGGAAAATTATTTGTTTGTACTGTGAAAAAAAAGCTGACAACTTTAACTATTACCTATCATCATACAACTAATGAGAATGGAGTATAAGCCGGATTCTTGATAAGTATTAATTGACCATTGTGTAAGCCGATAAGCTATTGTAAAAGTTGGCGATGAGTCATAATGATGCAAGTTATATTTACAAAATATAGACACTCGTGGAAGCCATGACTGCGCACTTACGTAGTGGGAATGTCATCCAATGGAGCTCCACGTATTTCCCTAGTCCGGTTGAAGCATTAATGAAAAGCATTCCACGTGCTTTTTTCACTGATACTTGAGTAGGTTGTCCGCTTGTCGAAAGCATAGATTCTTGGCTCACCAGGGGCTAGTGCTAGGATATATTCTTCGGATCATAAGATCTGGATTCAATCCCAGCTATTGTTGAACAGCGGGAGATGCCCTCGACACGCATTCCTGTCTAGGAATTTTCTGGATTTTCTCTCTTGCAAACCGTGAAATTGCCCAATATCTATGAAAAATCCCTTCTCCAGACATTTTATGCAGTAAATTGAAAATGCCCTATAGCAGGTGCTTGGCTCTTCACTACACGGTGATCAAAACACAGACTCTGAACAAACAATATTCTTTCAGGGAACTTTCGGCGGCTAATTGTGTCAATGGTATGCCCAATGTTGTATCACATCAAAACACGTGGAATAATTAATTAGGAATTTTGGCCCTTCCGCGTGCATTAGCATAAATTTCAATGACCATAAAGTTAATATAGAATGACATCGATGAAAGATTATTTAGCTCAAGGTGGTCTTTCAAAAGTTTTCGTTCAGAAATAAGCTTTCGAAACATATGCGTCTCAAAACGATCATCTCTATGATCCTAACAGCGAAACAACATATGACTAGAATTTTTAAAATATCATGAAGACTTCTTAAAATCTTCAATTGTTGCGTTTGCACTGATGATATGCAACAATAGCAATTATTTACTTATCAAATCAGTCCTCGTGTGCAACAATAAGGGACTGAATCAAAACAAAGACATCAATGATTTCAAAATTTTTAAGATGAGTAATGCTTTATAAAAGCATCTGGAATATCAAATAAATACACTACTGGCCATTAAAATTGCTACACAAGTAAGAAATGCAGATAACAAAATGATATTTATTGGACAAATATATTATACTAGAAATAGCAAGTGATTAAATTTTCAAAAAATTTGACAGGATAGATCCTGAGAAATCATTACCCAGAACAAACTCCTCTGGCAGTAATAACAGCAGTTATACGCCTGGGCATTGAGTGAAATAGAGATTGGATTGCATGTACAGGTACAGATGCCCATGCATCTTCAACACGATGCCACAGTTCATCAACCGTAGTGACTGGCGTTTGGTGACGAGCCAGTCGCTCAACAACCATTGACCAGACGTTTTCTATTGGTGAAAGATCTGGAGAACGTGCTGACCAGGTCAACAGCCGAACATGTTCCGTATCAAGGAATGTCCGTACAATACCGGCAAAATGCGGTCGGGCATTATCCTGCTGAAACGTAGGGTTTCGCAGGGCTCGAATAAAGGGTAGAGCCACGGGTCGTAACCCACCAGAAATGTAACGTGCACTGTTCAAAGCACCGTCAATGCGAACAAGAGGTGACCGAGACGTGTATCCAATGGCACCCCATACCATCACGCCAGGAGATGGGCCAGTATGACGATGACGAATGCACGCTGCCAGTGTGCGTTCACCACGATGCCGCCAAAGACGTATGCGACCATCATGATGCTGTACACAGAACCTGGATTCATCTGAAAAGATGACGTCTCGCCATTCGTGCGCCCAGGTTCATCGTTGATCACACCATTGAAGGCGCTCTTGTCTATGACGCAGCGTCAAGGGAAGCCGCAGCCATGGTCTTCGAGCTGAGAGTCCATGCAGCTGCAAACGTCGTCGAACTGTTCGTGCAGACACTTGTTGTCTTCCAAACGATCCCGTTTCTTTACTCACGGCTCGTGACGTGGTTGTACGATCTATTACTGCCATGCGGATAATATGCCTGTATTCTCGGCTGCTGCTGGTGATAGGTGGCCGTTGAGATCCCGCATGGCGTTCCGTATTACCGTCCTGAACCCATCGATTCCATATTCTGCTAACAGTCATTGGATCTCGACCGACGCAAGCAGCAATACTGCGATAAGATAAACCGCAATCCCGGTACGCTACAATTCAACCTTTATCAAAGTCAGAAACGTGCTGGTACGCATTTCTCCTTCTTACACGAGACATCACAACAACTTTTCACCAGGTAACAACGTTCAAATGCAATTTGTGTGTGAGGAACCAGCTGAACAATTTCCTCATTTAAACACAATTTAGGTGTCGCTACTGGCGCCTGCTTTGTCTGAATGCGCTGAAAAGCTAATCATTTGCATATCACACCACCTTCTTCCTTTCGTATAAATTTCCTTTCTGTAGCATGTCACTTTCCTGGTGTTGCAATTTTAATGGCCAGTAGTGTATATTGAAAAAACTTTCACCCGCAAACACACACTTTTTTAAAAAAAATGAAAGTTAATAAAAACAAATTCATTTACACACAAATATAAGCCTCTGTTGACACGTAAACAGCCAACTTTGTTCATACATTCTAAGCAATCAGTTCCTTCGTCTAGTTAAAGTTGTAAAAACTAAGATCTAATAGCATCGGAAAACTTACCAGATGTTCCTTTATCTTTCATTTATATTGAAATCTCTATACTAAAAGGCTGAAACTTCTAAAAAATTTATGATAACCTGTAATTGACTGTAAATTTCATAAAACACCAATTTTTCCCATTTAAATTGTTTTTTAAAAAATTTTCGTTGCTTAGTAAAAGGAAAAAACATACAAGTTTTATAATTCTTAATTAAAATGTATACATTAACAAATAAACATCACAATATTTTATAGTTAATTTTAAACAATATTAATTAAACAATTATTGTATAAAATATTCTTTCATAAATGTGTGTTTAGTTCATTTTGCATAAAAATCAGAAACGTTTTGTGATTTTCAAGAGATTTTAAGCATTTTTAATTAACGGAAACTTTCTTAAATGCAATCTTGCCTGATAACAATTAAATTAATGCAGAATACCTCAAAAATATTCTCCCCAAGAGTCAAATGAGCACAAAAACTGAAACTTTTTTCAGCATTTTCATTTCAATCCATAAGAAAAGTAATGTTATAGATTTTTCAATAATTTTTAGCATTCCAGCTCGAGCAATTCTTATAGCACATTCAATTAAAAGATAGCGTGTCTTAAGTGATCAAAAAACTATTTCACTAGCTGTTTTTAAAATGTATCCTTAAAATTTTAATTGTGTTTTTACTTTTGGAATTAATGATTCTGTGCTTACGAAACCACGTGGCCACCGAAGAATTACTCTGGTGCAAGAAAGGAATGCTAATTTAATTAGAGAACATTTTCCTCGGAGTAAAAGAAGGAAATTAAAATCTCTCACGCAACAAACTGAGAAATGATTCATTCTTTCCACTTTAAATATGCATTTTTTTTAAAAAAAATTTCATCATCATCGTTAATACCACTTTTTTTTTTCATTAGAATATTCTAAATTTTTAATATTTTAATTTTGTTAGTAACTGATATAGAATGAAAAGCTTTTAAGTCTTACTAGTTTGAAAATCACATTTTTCTAATGGCCGGCCATTTTTGACCATTTTTAAACCCTTAACATTATGAAAGAGAGGAATGATGTCTCTTTTTGTGAGGGAGGCACTTTGAGAGTAAACCATCATAGCCTCGAAAAACAGTGATTCTTCGAAATTTAGAGGAAGAGGCAGAACAGAAGAATCCAGATTTGACCAACCACAACCAAAATCAGTAACATTTCACTTGGAAAACGTTTTGACCTGGCCTATTTAAATTATCCCAGCTATCATTAACGAACGCGTAGGTTCCTTGACTGGGTCCGTATAAAATCCGCAACCGCTTCTGGGAACAACGCCTTCCCAGAGAAGGCGAGTGTGATTAAAGCTGGAAATGTTAACAGCATCATTTCCGGAAGGAAAGCCACTTTGGTATAAAAGTCACATTTATCAAAAAGGGCTAAAAAAATTTTAACATTTCACAGAAATACTTCGTGAAGTTAATATATAAATGTAATAGCTGTGCACATAACAAACACGAAATCTTGATTTTTGTCTTAAAATAAGCATATCAGTTAATAAAAAGCACAAAAATAACATAGAAGTGTTGAAAATGCTTATTAATTCACGAATATAATTGTAAAGTTAAAAATCGTTCACCTTTGAAATCGAATTCTTTGTGTTATATTGATTATGAGCAGGACACTCGTTTTATAATAAAGTAGTGGCGAATAACCTATACACATCTTGCACATTCTCATTATGGTTCTATATTATGAACTTCTGTTTATAATGCAAGATTCATTGTTCGATACTGGCCCGAAAAGAGTTATTGTGCTTCTGTTACAGAATTACAAGGGAAAAAACCGGAAAAAATTTAAAACTTATAACCTATAGATATTTATTATTGAATTATATAAAATTAAGATGAGCACGAATTTCACTTGAAATTCCTACCAACACGTGAGTATCGAACTCACTGATCCCAGCCTGCAAGTGCATTTTTTACTCTTGCTTGAGAAATGAAATAATGTGCAATGAAAATTTGAAGAGTTTAAATTATTTTTAAACTGTTTATATTAATTCATATATCGAGCTACAACAAATATTAAATGATGGTTTTCTAGTCTATACAAAATTACACACACGCGCGGAACATAAATAACTAAAATTCACCGATCAAATATTCAAATTATTACTGTCACAAGCCTTAAAACTTTAATTAGTGTATCAACATATAAAGGTTTTTGATCAATAAAATATCAAGTTATTAATTGCTATCATATCGAGGATATGAAAATAAAGTTATTAATGCTAATATTTTACTATATTAGAGCTGCATAAGAAATTTTTATTTTGGTGTTATCTAATACCCTCTTTAGCAAATACGCATGATTATGTTTATAGCAAATATTTCTACTATGATATATTCTTTTTGATTCCACCAAAAATGTACAGTTGCTCCAACCACTGGAATTCACAGAAATAGAAGAGTGTAACAAAAATACCAATGACATTTTTGCTAGGAAACATTTTACCATAAACAAATTTTAATTATGTTTTTGTTAATAATATGATGCCCCATTACTGATAGCAGAAGGCGTTTAACTATTCTTACAATCCAAAGCAATAATCGCCGCCTCAAGATAGAATTAACACTGCTGACAGTGAGGGAGTAGGATACTTACTTGTGGTATGGATGGTTCATTTTATGTTCCGAGACAGATTTGAGACCAACAAGAACATACATCTACCAGAAGCTGTTCCTGGCCACATTTTCGCTTGCATTGATTTAAATAAAGGCTAGCTGTGCTCCATTGCTTGAAGACGTTGGGGTTCTTGGATCTGGTTTGATGTTACTGTCAACCAGGAGCCATAGCACACACAAACGGAAAACTCTTCATACAAAAGAGGAATATTTATCATCACTAAAAAATATATATCCGGAACACTCTCAAGGACTCACCCTCGGAAAGATACAAACGTGCACGTAGAAATCAGAAAAACTACAACTATCTGTTTTTCCAACATGGAAGGATTAAATTTGGAAGATTTTACCCCGAAAATTGTTAACTTGACTGTAGACCACCAAAGTTCGTATTTTTCTTCTAGCAGTTGGAATAAGTGATATTTTCAAACATTTCTAAGCTAGAATACTTTAGAAAAAAGAACACAGTTACTGTAATTATTGTGAAAATAAAAGTGATGCGTGTGAAATGTATTCATTATTTAAATTTAGTTCCGATTTAATTTATATAGACTCTTTTGCAACTTGATAAAACTTAGCTTGTGTAACTTTTGAGTTTAAGTTTGCTTGGCTTGTAAAAAAGATAGCAAGAAATAATTTTAATAAAATTTATAAATAACTTATCCATAAATTAATAAAAAACTATAATTTTTTATCTGCATTGAAATCATATGCGTAGAGTTTTAAATTTCAGTTTTATGAAAATGAAAGGACTGTATAGTTGAGAAATAATCTTTAAAAATACAGAAATTCTGGATTTATTCAAAAAAATTCTTCTGCTTTTATAGTTTTGCATATTTTGTGCAACTAATAAAATTATTAAATCAATTTTTATTTATATAATTATGATCTTTATTTAAACTAAAAATCTTTTACATGGTTCTAAATTAACCAAAGTTTAATTATTGTAGAAATAAGATACTCCCTCGTTGCATATTTTTCACGGAGCTTCTGGTTCTCTTTTTTCGACTACAAAATCCTATTTCTTCTGGTGGGTCATCAGGCACTCCGATGTAACTAAAAGCCTAAAACTGCGTTTTTTTTTTTTTTTTTTTTTTTTTTTTTTTTTTTTTTTTTAAATGCTTATTAACTTATTAACTTGTTTTTCTAAAATAATATCAGTTTCTTGAATCTCATCAAAGAATATTTTATAATAGTTAATGTAAATTTCTTATTTTCCAAAATATTTTTTTAGTACTTTAGCCTTTTTTTATGCCAGAGGCTGTTGGAGAAAAGGCAAAAGCAAAATTGCTTCACCTATGTATGGACACTTTCATAACATTAAACTGCCTTTGGCTATCTTACAAGAATGAAAATTTTATTGAAAATCTTGCATATTTTATAAAAAACGAAAATATCTATTGTATTACATGCATTTTTTGGCAGCATCAGTAAGTTGCAAAATACAGCATGTGCATACATTAGTAAAAGTTTTTTTTTTCCTTTTTTAATTCGATTATTTTACTGAATACTAGATTTTTACTTAAATGAATAATGCATTTATATAAGCTAAACATCCTTTAAAAGAAAACTATCTAAGCTATTAAAGATCGCATAATCTATCATGGAAATTTTTGATCAACACAAAGAAATGTTATGGGATAATAATATTTATTATTATGGCTAACAATATTAACTATATTCCAGTCGTTTATATTAATTGAATCTAAAAAATAAAAACAAAACAGTGAATAGAATATTGAATACTAATCATGAATAATGTTAATTTCGGGAATACAAATAATTTATAGTCTATTGCCTTAATAAGTTACTTAAATAGTAATTAATCTGGGAGTTAAAGTAATAAAATTAATATGCATGCTAATATTTCTCATTTAGGAGCACCAGTTGTTTCATTCCCTAATATTGTATTACAACAGAGAATGAATTCCTAAAAACCAAGATGATGATTCTGCGATACTATTACCGTAGTATCGCAGAATCATAATAAGTAAACATTTAATGTTGGGATAAGCAAAGCATTAGTCTTACGATTTAAAAAAGATTATTTGCAAACATTGCAACAATTGATACAGAATTCTATTAATTCTAATAATTAAAATTTTTAAAACTTAAATCGCCCTTGCTAATTTAAACTAACTATAAATTAAATGTTTTGTCTTGTATTTTTCATTTTGTGCTTTTTCTTCTGTTCTATTGTGAACGATTTAATTAATGGCTTGATTCAGTGGAAAACAGATTCTCAAACCAATGCTTAGCTCTTTATATAAGAAATTGTTTTATTAAAAAAATTAACTTTGACAATATTCTCCTACATTCGATGGTGAACTTCGCCTTTTTTGCTGCAGATCAAAGAATGGGATTTGAAGGCAAGTAGCAAATCCATCGACAAGTCGGATGTACTACGCTGTCTCAATACGATGTGATGTAGAGGAAAAGTTATCTGACGTCATGCATATTTGTGACTCATATGAGAATTGTAATAAAGTGGTGTAGCCATGATCTCAGCTGAGATGAAAGAAACAACCACTTTATATAGTTAATGAAATAAAATTTCAGATTCAGATAACAATTCTTTGCTTAAAACTTTTGAAGGAAATCTCAAATCCGGATCTCTCTTACATCATCTCAAACACAAATACAAGGAATAGCAACACAAATGTAAAATACTTTTTGTAATGATGGCATAAAAATAATACTTTTTGTAATGGTGGAAAATATTAATTGAGATTTTGATACACATGTGATCGCTAATAATTCAAACGAATCGTTATATTAAGTAAGTACGGACATACAACTTGACAATTTTTTAATGTTCCTTTAATGTTAAATTTAGTAAACATGAGTTATCTCAACTTGTCACAAGCATTATGGTATCTTTTTAATGAAGCTAGGTTTTGCTTGTTGGAGCAGGAAATTTCTCAAAATGCCCTGTCAAACAAGTAACACCCACACACGCTACCACAAGGATAACTCTCACAAGTAGTCTGGTTAACTGCGATTGCTATGGCAACAACAGCTGTCCATTTCAAATGCAAATTAATGGCGTAATGATTTATCTGCATTTAGATGTTCTCAATGCGTTCAGTAAGCCAAAATTGGTACCATTCCTCTGGCTCCTCCATTTAAAAATGAAACATGCCTTGTTTTCACAGCAATAAGCAAGCACATACATATTGATGGTAATTATTCTCTTAGTATAAGTAGCATAACTTTATCCATTTTAATGGGGTGTAACGCACAATTTCCTCTGATGCAAAATTTGCTCTGATTTTTGATCATTCCCTTGGAAAAAATACAGCTTAGATGTACTATTAATATATCCTGTTTTCTTTCTTATGACCAATATATCCTATTGTCTTTCATATGAATATTCCTGTTGTCTTTCATATGAATATTCCTGTTGTCTTTCATATGAATATTCCTGTTGTCTTTCATATGAATATTCCTGTTGTCTTTCATATGAATATTCCTGTTGTCTTTCATATGAATATTCCTGTTGTCTTTCATATGAATATTCCTGTTGTCTTTCATATGAATATTCCTGTTGTCTTTCATATGAATATTCCTGTTGTCTTTCATATGAATATTCCTGTTGTCTTTCATATGAATATTCTGTTGTCTTTCATATGAATATTCCTGTTGTCTTTCATATGAATATTCCTGTTGTCTTTCATATGTACAATCCTGTTGTCCTTCATATGACCAATATATCCTGTTGTCTTTCATGGCACTACTGCTAATAATTGTTTTTCAACAAGGAATTATTAAACAAATTAAAAATGGATACCAAAAAATGTTTCGAGGAGTGAAAAATTCCCTATAACTAATATTTTCCTCAGATTTTATCTTATAATCAAAAGCCTAAAAAACATATGAGATAATATGGAGGGTAAGCTGTGTAATTAAACTAGTATGAGTTAGTTTACTTATCCGTAAAATAACTTGTTTTTATACTGATATATCTCCAATTTTTTAGTTTTACACCCTATTTTAAACGAATATTTAAATCAAATGTTTGCTATAAAATCTGAGACATTAAATATGATATCATATATGTTTAGCTTATCCATAGAGACTATTTAATACTTGTTGTATTCACTTATTTGTACAACTTTTTTTGCCTTGCAACAAATTCAAGCCTTGAGATAATTTAATTTAAATTTTCTTTAATTGATAAAACCTTTTCGCTGCAATCCTTATTATTATGCACATCATTGCATAAATAACATATTCTGGTTTAAATTAGGGAATAATAAACTACTATTTATATATTACAAACAAATCACTGATTCATATTAATAAAATATTTAAATTCACTTTACTTTTTTAGTTTGAGTTTATTACTTAAGTCTCTTTCATGGCACTACTGCTAATAGTCTCTAACATACTTTCTAAGTAGTCCACTTTAAAAGTACTGAGATCTTAACCGAATGCTAAAGTGAGTATTTTGAGTTAAACATCTTACATGTTACATGCTTAGCTGATATCGACAACTAGCCTATTATGATGGATCTCATCATTTTAATAGACATCAAATACAAATATTAAACTTGGTATTGAATGTTAAAGTTCCCTTAAAAAAGGCATAACAAAGTTCTTGAAACAACATTTCCATCAAAAATCTATTGATGGTAAATTGTTCTCTTCGAAAGCTGATAACATATTAACAACATATAACAATGATATTAACAACTACAATTATTTTTTTACTTTATTTATACAGTTCCCTCTTGGAGTTCAATTTTACTGTTGAAGAGTGTATTTATACTGTTCTAAATTATTGTAGTATTTTCTACAGCTCGTATAATTCAGGGTATGTTAAGGCTCACTTTACTTCATTATCCCAAAACTGAATCAGAAAGAAGAAAGTCGTTCACGTTTGCTTCTTAGAATACAATAAGAATACATCTAATCATTTAATAACATGATATAAAATAAATTCACAGTATAAAATATTTAATTAAGAAAATTTAATTTAAACAAATATTTTACAATTTTAGAATTTTTTCATAAGTTAACTTATACAATTACTATTAAAAACATTCGTTTCCATCAACCTTTAGAAAATATCTTATTTGCATTTATCGGTTTTGAATAAAATAATTAAAATTCCAGAAAACGAGAACACTATTTTATGACATTCATCGATTTTTACATCCCTCTACTTATGTAAGTTTGATGCAGAAAATTCTCCCGGAGTTTTTAGCTTAAATAACGCATTAACTGCATTGTTACGATTCTCTGTTTCATACTTCCAAATATTGTAATTACTCAATAATGTCTGCTGAAATTTCCAAATCGTATGTTAAGAAATAAAAGTGCAGTTGTTATTCTATTCATAGAAAATACCGATTTTGTAACTTGTGAAGAACAACTGTTTTGCTTCACTAACATTGAAAGCATAAATGAAGCCAAAATAAGGGGGACCGACTCAATATCTAAACTAAGACTAATTGACGGCGGACTTATTCCATTTCCAATAATAACTCAAATTTTACTTCCCGTAATGATGTTAGCTGAAAATATTCTACTGATTAAAGATTAGGGAAACAGTAAACTAGTCATCGAAGGCCATCAATCAAAAACATTCGCCAGACCTATATTGATTAAAAATATTCATAAATTTACAGAATGATCAAAAGAGATAAGTAATTAAGAATTTCCATTAAGAATGGATTTGCAAAAACTATAAATGCATATTCCAACATCTCCCATAGTTATAATTTTTCAACGGAAAACTTTCATTGGAACGTTCTAATTAAACAGAAAAAGGCCACGTTACACATTGAGCGAAATTGGATGGCTGCCAGTCTTAACTACACTTCAATTTTTAACTAAGGAAAATTTACCATTCAGTAATTAGTGACGGCTAAATTTAGAACAAATAGTCACACCCTATTTACCGTGGACAATGAAGAATAAAATCTTCCCACTCACAGAACAACTCGCACGGACAGCTATGCTACGAATTTCATCTTGAATTCTTATCTAATTTATTAATCAGGGTAATTGGTTTTCGAGAGCAGCCATTTTGAATTCCTAGTAGGAAACTTCAATAAGCTCTCCCAACAGTGCATTATATTTTCTTCTACGCAAAATCCATTCAAGAGAAAGAGTGAAAATTTTTAGAAGATAGGAGCAACATTAACTCATTAAAATAATTGACTTTTAATTGTTTTTGTATACATAAATATAATATAGATATGAAAAACAGTCATATATCAATTTATATATATATATCTGTCAAGTTTCGCTCGATTGTTTTCCATTAAGTCATCTTTATTTAAGGGAACTAGTTACCTCAAAACACTAATACGTACATACATTGATATTTTGGGGTAACTAATTTCCTTAAATAAACATGAATTAATAGAAAACAATCAAGCAAAGTTTTTCAGAGATAATATTTGTAAATTATGTTTATTAAACGAGAGTACAGAAATTAATTTTCTTTAGAAAAATACTTTTTTCTATTTAGAAAAGACCATGCACATATACTTTCTATTGACAAACTTTTCGTTTTACTGAAAGAGCATACATACTTTTATATTCTTAATGAAATGTCTTGGAAAAATAAATGGAATTAAAATGTATTATCGCACAATCATCATTAAACTTAAAATAATATTTTCATGTGTATTCTTTGCTTGCAAAAAAATTCCTGATTTTCACTTTCGCCGTTCGAAAAGCAGTGGGAATGAAATCTGTCACAGAATATTTGACATCATCTCTATTACAGTGGTGCAAAACAAACCCATAAACGCTTGATCTAAGTATTCAACTGCCAACTGGGTTGAACCACATTTAAAGAAAGAAAGAAATATAGTTAATATAAGTAATAAGTTATATGTAATTTTCCTCTTGTTAAAATTAAGCTCTTTTTTCATTTAAGGAACTATAAATCAAAATGACAAGACATTTTCTCCTAATTCAATGAAAGTTGTATTTCTTTTTTTATTTTTGTGTCTCAATAAGCCGCTTTCATGCAAATATCGAATTTTACAAAGATGTTAATTATCATATCAACGAAAGAAATGTCACATCAATCTTTTATAAAGTCCAAAATGTGAGCTCATGAATCTGTTTTTTGCCCCAAATACCGTAACTTTATGAAATTCCATTTTTATTAAGAAAAAAGCATTTTTCTATTCTTGTATCTATAACATGGAATCACCATACATTTAATCATACATAGATGTTCCTATGGGAAGAGAAAATATTCATTAAGAAAATGCGAGGTTTCTTTCATGTGAACCAAAAAGTGAAGTCATTGTATTAACACTTGATTAAACACGCTGATTTAATTCTCTGGGTGCGCGTCTTCTTCCTTTTTGCATCTCATATCTCCTCCTTCTTCAGCTGGGATGAAATGTTGGCTCTCTCCCTTAAAACATTTCTCAGATTGAAAAGGAGTCTCTCTATTCCATTCGATATTCATTTTAAGTAGGAGGATTTTTCTGACACAAAAGGAAAAAACAATTTTATATTCCATAAGAATTCGAAATGTTAGGATGATGGCGTGTGAACTTTTCGAAATGCACTCGGGTTTAAAGGACTTATCAAGGGCATTTTTACCAGCGTTTTTTACGGCATTCTCTAACAATAGCTTCAGTCCGTTGATCCAACGTCTCTTCTTCGTTGAGTTTCATTACTGGAAAGAAAATGATGATATTTGACCTGCTTTTTCATTAGGTTTACAGACAGAAAAGAAAGTAACAAAACAGTGATTTTCCTCTTTTTTTGAAAAATGAAAGTTGGTGTCATTTGTAATCAATAAAATCCAACTTTTTTAAAAAAAACATCCAAAAGATATTTAAAAAAATTGGCTAGTTTCAAAAGTATTTCATGATAAATCTTTTACCTTTTTCCTCAAATAATCCACTTTCAATTAACTATTAAGTATTTTTATAAATTTAATTCTAGATAACAATGAATTTTGTTATAAATTAAATATTTGTTCCGATTATACCACAGTACATTTGAAATGTTTTCATTTGTGCACCAACGTATAAAATTTTATAATTTTAAAAATAAGTTATTAAACGAAGTATAATGGAATTTCGTTAATGCAAACTGATAGAGAAGAATAAAACCTCCTAAGTATGGTAAATTATCTGAAAATCAAATTTTAAAGACACATTAATTATAGTTGAGTAAATTTCATCGCGTTATTATAACATAACATTATATAAAAAAAATTGTTTAACAGTTACACATTTCCTTCTAATAATTGAGCGCAATTGTGGCTGGGTTCGTAAAGGCATTATTCTTTTTACCAAAAATAATAATTGGTTTTATATTGACACAATCAAAATTTTGATGAAAGTAGAATTGCTTCTGTTCACAAAGCCTCCAAAAACTTAGCGTGCATGTGGAGAGGAAGGTACCAGCTCAGGTATGACCTCTTCACCGGTCCATGGTTCGAAATGACGAGGCACTTACTGGTGCACATTTAGATTAACGGGTTTGGAGAGTATACCAAACCCATTAACCTAAAAATGTAGTCCGAGGCTCGGTTGCACCGCTATGTGTGTAGGTACATAAGCCCCTGTAAATGAAATCATACCTCTACAAGGGAAGTCTGGGAGATCTTTCTGATTAATCCATGCTTGTTAATTGTATGGACCCACCAGCTTTCAGACTTATGATATCATATTCATTTGATGAGCTACTGTGTAAATTGCTACTGTTTCTGCCCTTCACAGCGGCAAAAAGTTAAATAATCCTGGTTTCCAATCAAAACAAAAGAAAAATCGTAGATAATTTCTGCTGTTTTCAAAACTTATGAGAAGCGTATGTTTAGCCTGAGAAATGTAATGTAAGGATGTATGAGAAAATATGCACAAACAATCAACCAAATTCTGTTGACCATAAACAATATAGCATTACAATCATACTGTGATTCTCCTCCAATAAAATTATTCGTTAATCGAACAGTTCAAATACTTTAACAATGTCTTCGGAATTTAACTACCCACAATTATATAATTCCATTATCAATGAATTTTCTATGCAATAATGAAAAAAAAATTAAGCAATTGTAAGTAACTGCCATTGACAATTAGTGATTATCACTATTAAGTAAAGCTAAGAGTGATTATCCTTATAAATAAAATTAGCAAACTTAATTTCTAATAGAAATTTAAAAACTAAAATAAGATTTTTTAAATTAAAATTTTCCAATTTAAAAATTATTAAAAATTCAAATAGAGCTAATTCAAAAAATTTTACTGACTTTTATTCAAAATTTGATTTGCTTCAATTTGAGCGAATTATCAAAATCGTACATAAATTCAATTGAATGTGTTTTTATTTTTTCAATATAATAGTGATTACTAATTTTGAGTAATGATTATATTACTACAAAATAAATATTTAATTTGTGTGAACTATATATATATATATATATATATATATATATATATATATATATATTAATAATAATTAAAAAATTTCCAATCACTATCTTCTTCTAAAAGTATGAGCAGATATTTTCAAGCCAATTATATTTATTTAAGCATTACGGTTTTATTAAGGACTGATCACTAAAAGTACTTTCTTTAGTACTCAGCGATTATCAATACTATAAATGCAGTTCGTGTTATTACTTTATATATTTTGTAGTGATGAAAATCGCTTCTTTATTTATGAAATTAAGATTTATTGGATTATTGCTTTTGGTTAAATTCAAATAATTAATATGAATTTCACTACAATTAATTAATTAGCAATCAATTAATAAACCCATTAATCTGTCATACCTCTTTTCTCTTTCTCAGTACTTCATTGCAGTAGTGTTTATGTTTGGTGGTAAGTGATAGGATTTATTCATTCTCGTTAATGGACAGTCTTTCTCTCTATTTTCCAGGAGTCGAGAATGTGTAGTTGGCTGCTCTGCTTGCTTGCAGTTCTCTCACTCTCAATGTTTTCATCAATAGCCCAGCAAGTCACCCCAGAGGACATACCAAGGTCAGTACTCAGATTCCTTTTCTCCTGCTTTTAAATTTTTTTTTTTTTTTTTTTTTTTTAAAAAAAAAAAAACTGATATTTCTGATCTTTTTTGAGATTTAGATTTTTTAAGGGATAGAGAAAATAAAAATCATTCCATAACACTGCATTCACTTTAACTGAGGTATCTTACTCTGTATAGAAAATGGTCTTCATAAACTCTAATAATTTTTATCAAAAGTAAACCTACGTTCTTTAGTAAAACTACAAATATTGCCATCCTGTTAGTTGAAAAATGGTCATATTCTGTTAAATAATGATACATTTTCTGTGAGGATGCAATTGAGCTCAAAGTCATTTGCAGCGATTCATAAAGTAAAAAACAAAAGTCCTCTGCCACCAATACAAGAAAACTGCTAATGTCCGTATGAGATGAAAATATTTCTTCGTTTCTGTAAAATATTTATATATTTACTAAGCGCTTATATGTCTATATAGATTATTATATAATATAAAATTTCATAATTCCATCATTCTTCTTGAATACAATCTTTTCTATATAAATATGTGCTAATTACACGCATTTTTTTTTCTTCAAGTAAACAAGATTTGATAAGAACAGGATGGTTTTAAATATAGAAATTAACTAAGATAGAAATATAATTTGCATAAGATCTTCAATTTAAGGAATTTTTGAATCAGAGAGCTTTAATGATAAAAAGCATCGACTAATCTCAATTAATATTTAAAATTCATTATCAGATAGTGAAAAATCTTTAATGGTCAGGTTTAACCACCTGCCAATGATTTGTTTTTAATATTACGAATAAAGTAATTTATTTATAAGTTAAAATGAGTTTCCAGTGCCCACGAATGTACAGAAAAATTACGTATTTTATAAAATACGGTACAGTTCATTTCTAAATTTTACAAATGTTCAAATGAACAATGCTGTTTTATTTAATAAGTTATGACTCATTTTTTTATTCTATAGAATTCCTATATTTATTAAATTCAATATATGTTATAAATGGTTATATATGTTATTAGTTTTTTCATTGTACAATCTTAAATTCATTAAACTCGCACACACACACACACATTATATGCATATATAATCTATTTTATTTTCTTAAAAAACATCTTTCGAAGAAACGCTCACAGTTATTGTCTTCTTAATAAATATTTTACAATTTAGCCTTGAAGTTGTAGTCGATATTGCCAGCAACATCTGGCCTTCTCTCAAACGCTCTTTTGGTTGCCAAACTGTTGAAACAGTTCTGCTAATTCAAACAATTTTTAAACTTTTTCGTTATGATAGCCTAAGAATTTGTGTATCACTTTTTTATTCATTGAAAATGAAAACTTTTATATTTTTTCTTGAACAGTTGTGTGCAAATTTAATTTCCTACAATGCTACACAAGTACAGATGTTAATTATTTTCAGTCTCACAAACACACAAGTAAATTAGTACTTCATACATTTAGAATTCTTTCTTAAATATAGCTGAAATAATTTGAATTTCTTTAAATATCAAAATACTGTGTTTTTTTAAAAAAATTGAGTATCATTTACTTTATAAAAATAGAAATATTTTATTTGCACGAATCTTAAATGATAATCATTAGATTTGTTCCTAAAAGACAAATCCCTAAAGAGAATTGAATTGCGCCATTTATATTCTGTTATATTGCTGCAGATCTATCTCCTCGGCACGAAAGTTTTCTCAGACATAATTTACGCAGTAAAATCTTTTTCACATTATGTGTTCTCGATGTGATTGTTATCAATGTATACAAAGGCTATGGAGAATAATACCTCAGATATTGCTGTCTGATTTCCCAGATTTGAAATCGATATTTCACCACATACAATAACATGCTATTCTAGGACAAACCGTTTTCTTTAAGTCATCATACCATAAATAATGCAAATTGCTTTTGTTTCGTAATAAGCATCTCTACAAGAAGAATTGAAATTTTCGTAATAAGCAGTCTTTTAAGAATCAAACCGTTTTCAACATCATGAATACTAGAAAAGTAAATTGATATCTGCATCTGTAGTTCAATTCCAACACAAGCGAACACCCTCGGTATTTTCCAAACAAATGTCTCCAAAAATCTCTTCGTAATTTTTTTCTTAAAATAACTGCAAGCATTTGGGTGATTTCCCCTTCGCCACAATAAGACCAGAAACTGCTACTCATTTGTCGCTATCCATCTGGCAGCGGTGAGCCAAGTCACGGGGGCGAATAACATTACCCGAGCCATACCAACACATTATATGGGACCATATTCATACACCATCACAGAAGAAAGAACAGAGAAACTTCGAGAGAAAGTAACACCTATACCCGAACTGGTATTCAAACTCGGGAGTCAGGGTAGCCAACCACTCAACCATCGGTCGGTTCTTGGTGATTTCTGATCACATATATTTTGACTGCAGATAATTTTAAATGATAACACGTCTCTCGAATTCATGTTGAAAGAAAATGTAATGATAGGGAAAATTTATGGTAGCTAGAAGAACTGTTTTCAAACTACTGAATGATACCAATGTATCAATAAAATACTCATATGATTTCTTAAACTGACAAATCGATCGTAAATCATTGCAACACGACTATAGACGACTATAGTTTTTGATTTTATGTGAACCATTGAAATTAAGCCTTATAAACTCTTAGTAGAACCAGATTTAAAGTTTGATTTTCTAAATTTGACATAATACAATATATAGGACAATGATTTTTTAAGTTGAGTTGCATTCAAATTAAGTGCATTTAATTAACTTCATGGATTTTGTGTGAAGAAAAGCATTTCTTTAATATTATTTATTCCTTCAGCGAAGTAAAAATGACGAGATTAGATTAAGTACGATGTACCAAATCAAATCACACCTTGCTACACAGTGAATCAAACAAAAATCTATTTAAAATCTGAAAATGGAGGTAGGAATAGGGCAAAATATTAAATAACCCTTCACCTCTACTATTATTATTATCTCTTTCAAAATGAAATATATAAATATGGTTTTTTTAAGTTAGATTAACAATAACTGAGTTAGATTAAATTTTAAGTGGAAAGGTAAAATCATTCAAAGCATCTAATACTGTTTTACATATTCCACATAAACTTGTAAATATATACACATAAACTGATATTTTTGAATGCAATTTTATAAAACTAGTACATGATTTGCTTATCCCCGTTTACTCAACCCAATATCGAACTATCAGCTGAAGAGTTTGGGTATAGGCTTTCGTTTCAAGAGTCCATGGATTTGATTCCCATCTCGCAAGTTTGAGATAGTTTTTCCAATCCTTTTTTAACTGGAAATAAATTAACATATTTTATTTGATTTTCACTCTAAAAATAAAAACATATGTTATAAAAACATTTATTAGCTTAGAAAATAAATAAATTAATCATAAATTACACTCAAAAATTATATTCAAAAATTGATATTTAAATATGTGTCATATGGAAGCCTTAAATGATTTCATTGAATTAAATAAGTTTTCATTTTCATCATTTCTTTTTTGAATACCTTCTTTAAGCTCAATAAATTTATTTTTACAAACAAAATATATTACTTTCAATTTGCTAGTGCACTTCAGGCTTAACTGCAAATATTTTATAAAACAAAAATTATTTTATTTGTCTGAAAATGAATGATTTCTCACAAAAATTTGAAAAATAATAGAAATCATTTAAATCATGCATTCAGATAACACTAATGACATTGTCATATAATACATTGAAAGCTCCAAAAAATATCATTTCAGTATATATTATATTCAACTGCTTTTCATATATTAAAGACACGTGAACATTGTTCATTAAATTAAAAGTAATATATTGAATATTCAAATACAATCGTAATCAATATGTGTGTGCGAGGTTCAATGTCTGCAAATCAACACAACACAGTTTTCAAGTCTCTACGACTTAGTCTGAGAATAATTCCATCGAATTTCTTAGCAAATTTTAAGATTAGTAGCCAATATTTTAAGAAACAGACTTTTCTATTTCTTCGAAAGAAATACAAATTTCGTATGAAGATTGGAAATAATGAAGAGGCATTCATGTCATTTATTTAGGTGACACTTCTTGAATTTTTATACAGTAAAATATGAAATCAAATAAGTATTAACATGTTTCTTCAGCTATTTTTTCCGACCCGAAGATATCCTACTATTGCACATCAAACTGAATACAAATATACTTGGTATTGTATACACTAAGTACATTTTAATTTTTCCTAAAATTGTTACCTGTAAATAGTTCTATTTAATTTGCCAATATATATACTAAGTTTATTTAGCCCATATTTTTCTTCCCATATAAGTTTAATATGTTATTTTATGAACCTCATTTGTCTATAATTGTGTTATACGAATTACCATTTAAAGAGAAATTAAAATTTCAGTTTAGCATAGCAGGATAATTAAATATAAATTTAAGACGGAATTTTACAAAATCAACGAATTTGGAGAGGAAAATGAATTTTTTTCTTGTTAATTAAAAAAGCATCCTCATATTCATTTGAAGAGTAAAAAAAGTTCAAGGTATTATTTAATATCCTTATTCTGCATGGAACAACAAAAGATAAATGCTGCGCGGTGCTCTTCTGCGCGGGCATCCGTCGCAGTGGGTGCTTCACAGATGTCCGAAGTTTGTCTTTTGCCTCCCGTAAATACGGCCATCTCTGAAAAATCCTTCTAGAAAACAGTTTGCGCAGGGAGCGTTAAAAATGCCTTGCAATGGCCCCTGTCGTTAAGTTGTTCACTAAAATGTATAAAAACACATTTATAATTTTAATTTTTAAAACTCTATATTTTATATTTTCCATTGAAAATAAACAAAAGATTTCTGCTTAAGAAACATTCCTACCATTCTGGCTTCCTTGCTTCTAGAAAAAAAATTTCTATTACAATTATTATTAACAATAATGGCTAACTCATGTTTCTAATATACTCTCTTTACGCGTATTTCCCTCTTAATATTTCTTCTTCAATTATTCCTTCTGGAAATTTATATATATATATATATATATATATATATATATATATATATATATATATATATGTATGTATGTATGTATATGTATATTATATACATATACATATATTATATACATATATATATTATATATATATATATATACATATATATAATTTGAGATAGTCCAATATTGTCCTAAATTGAGTATTCCGAAATTTTATTTTTATTTGTCAGTCCATATTGCAATTCATTAAAAATAAAATATTAATCACTTTTCATATATTACATCCCTTCATGAAAATATAGATTATAGCTATATGAATTTAAAAGTCAAAAACGGGAAAAACTGCAGTTTATATGTGTAAGATAGTTCGTTGATATGTCATACTTTATAAAACCCAAATTTTATTTATTCAGTAATTACCTTTGTGTGCTTCCTTTTTTCAAACTTATTTCTGTGCAATTACATTATTATAATGGAATTCTTTTCAGGTTTGAATCCGAAACCGATAAACAGATACTGGATGTCATCTTGGATCGTAAGCGATACGATTACAGAGTGCGACCGAGCAGTAAGTAACAATGAAAGCAATTTCTTATGTTCAAGAAACTTTTCCATCACTTCGAAAGCAATAAATAGTTCACTGACTGCATTATTTCCATCAAAATTGCCAAAGGAATCGATCCCTCTGGATTAAGGCTTATTGTTCGGTAGCTTAACTCTCGCCGAGTTGGGCAGTCAAAAATCATTCAAATATAATAACCCATCTCTGCTTTTTTCATTCTTTTACTCAACATCATTTTTTCTTCAGTAAAATTTAATAAATATTTGTTCTGTTTGTGTGTGTTAGGCATTTCTAATATAAAAATTCATCATTTTTTTAATCATTGTTATCTTATTCGCATTAATAATTCATTATTATATGAATGAAATAAATGTAGTTTTTAGCTGTTATTTTTCAAAAGAACCGATTCATTATTTAAATTTTCAAGCCATTCAACCCTCAGTTCATAGAATGAATTCTATTTAGGGGTGGAAATTTTCATTCAATAAAAAGCAACTTTTCATCTGTTGTTAAGAATAATATCTCATTTTTATACACAAATTCATTTTGCAGAGATAAAAACTTATTTACTTGTATTTTGATTTCTTGGATTTTTATATCATCAAGGGATTGAAAATATCTTTGACTGCGTATTTCTTGTAAGTTTATTCTCGAGTTAGTTTATTGTCTCACATAATATTCTTAATTATATATATATATATATATATATATATATATATATATATATATATATATATATATATATATATATATATATATATATATATATATATATATATATATATTATATATATATATATATATATATATATATATATATATATATATATATATATATATATATATATATATATATATATATATATATATATATATTTGAATTTTTTGTTAAAGGCTTAGCATCAAAAATTATTTTTGATTTGAAGAAAGGAAAAATTTGCTATTCTGTGTTAAATAGTTCTTGATTTTAATTATTTTTTGATTAAAAAACTGTTTAACTTAATGTATATTATGTGTACTAAATGTGTTTCTTCTCATTATTTATTCAAAACATCGGGAAATAATTCCAAGTAATCAATATTTAAATCACACGTCGACATATATTACAACGAAAGAGCGGATAGCTTGACTAAAGAAAATTGCAGCCCCTCTAATTTTTCCACTTCAACCCTCATATTTTTAGAACATCTAAGCCGAATTCTGGATGGAGCAGTAGTGTCCCTTCTAGCCATTTCTGATGTGTGGGCAAGGAGCCTGGCTCTTCATTTGCACTCCACTGTGACAGAGCCTCTCGAACGGCAATTTTCAGTCTGGCAAACTGTCGTAGTAAAAGTCTCTCCTTTCACGAAACAAAAAGATCATTTAGACTGCTCAAAATTTGCAGCTTAGCAATCTTTTACAGAGAACATCCTAGACTGCCAGGGACTTTCCAAGAGGTCAAATATTTATCTCCTTTTTTTTTTCCTATCTATTTGGTGAAATCAGACGACAGGAGGAGGAAAAGAAGCCGCAGCAAGACTTCAGGAGCTTTCATAAACTGGATGTTTTATGATACTTAAGCATTTAATATGACCGGGTTTTACTTGAACATTTAGTTTGTTTTGTTGGCAAAGATATCACTTCGTGTGTGTGTTTATTACATACATTAAACTATGCAGGCGTCAACATAGTAAAACTTCAAATGCATGGCTTCTTAAGCCATCTGTTGCGCAGAAACTTCATCATTTTTATGATAAACTCGCACTTCTATAGGAACATCTTACACAAACTGCTAAGGGATCACATTTGATTATACAAATCTTTATTATATGAAAATATTTTTCAATAGAAATTGAAAAGATTAGTGAATAAACTATTAACAATATCCTAAAGCACCAAAAAGGCAAAACTTTTATTTGAAAAATATTTATAACATGTAACAAAATAAATAACAAAAGAACTTAAAATATGACAGCAGATAAAATGCAATAATATTATCTACCTTCTTATATTTTTCAGAATAATTCTGAAAGTCTTTCTATTAGTATGAAATCAGAAAGTAAATGATTGCAAATTAAATTTGCTACAATATAATTGGAAAATAAGAAAGAAAAATTAATTTTTTGTTATTCTCTTTATTAATCATATCTCTTTAAATAATTGGGAAATGTTATTTTATAATTTTGGATAAAATAATTACAACTTATGTTTTACAGCTATATTATTATTATAACTCGTTACTATTAAGATAAAATTTAGCAACTTCCTATTTTCATTCGTTGAATTTTATAATGCACATTAAATTCTTGATAATTGACACTGCTTTTCTAATCATTAAACAAACAACAAGAAGTATAATTTAAGACAAAGTGGAAATTGTAACTAAAAGTAGTTAAAAGTATTTTTAAATACATTTGAAAAATCTTTCATTTACCATATTTGTTCTCTATTATTTCCTTTCTTTCAGTGTGTCTTGCTGCTTACCTTTTTCTGAGAAATATATAATTTTTTATTCCTATTTTTCATTAGTGAATCTACTTATTTTAAAATTGTTTCATCACATTTCATCAGAAATTGCTTATGGTATTTATGAGGCTATACGCATCATTAGTTAAGAACAGCTGCTTCTAATACGAGTTAGAGAATAAATGAACAAATTCACTACTTTTGAAAAGGCTGCATTTTCAAAAATATTTCACGTATACAAATGAGAGACATGTGAAGAGAAACAAAAACTCACCAAGTTTATACACCCTCTACAGATGTTTACTATGCCTTACCTTTTTGTGAACACGACACGCGTCCAGTTCATAATCACGTCCTTGAAATGCCGAGGTACCGCCATAAAGTGTTTTGCTTACACGATGCTTTCCGAAAGCTCATTACACAGCTATAATAGTTAGCATATTCAAGAATTCAAAAAGTTCATTTCTCTTATCCCTTTTCACTGCTAGTACTAACCTCGATCTATCTCACCTGATTGAATGGGACTCATTCTGCCACCAAGAAAACACAATACAAACTGTGTGATTGTAGTTTTATTTATACATTTCTCATGTGATTACTAGAAACACATTACAAAATGCAGCTGTTTAAAATAAAAACATTCATAAATCATATAATTATATAATAATATTATTATACTATCATATAATAAAATAAATCATAAATATTCTTACCTTTTGTACTAGCATAAGATTTAAACCATATTCAGAAATTTATTTAGTAAAATTATCATAATTTTAGCAACATGTTAATGGATAGAAGAGATTCCTGGTTGTTTAGACTTTATGGGAAAATTTATGCTATGAGTTCAAAAATTCTGAAAATATTTGTAAAATTTTATAAAAAAATTTTATCATTCTTCTGAAAACAAAGAATATTGTTCAAAAATATTTTTTGAAAAATTTTAAATTAAGAATATTTTATTTACGGTGTATGAATTATTTCGGGTGTTTGGAAGCACTTTTGGTCAATGTTATAAGAACATCTTATATTTCCATCCATTTGATCTATTTACCCAAAGCTTTTCTACTTTATAGATATCGTATTCAATTGCTTTGCAATGAAAGATTATACTATGTTAAATGTTTA
Organism: Latrodectus elegans; assembly: GCA_030067965.1. Taxonomy (NCBI): domain Eukaryota; kingdom Metazoa; phylum Arthropoda; class Arachnida; order Araneae; family Theridiidae; genus Latrodectus; species Latrodectus elegans. The sequence continues at coordinate 100,839,622 of CM057816.1, read as the reverse complement.
CCAACTAGTTTTCTCAATTCATTTATATAACAATGGATTTAAAAATGAACATGTCGACAGTTCTTAATGTTGATGACCTTGAGAAGTTTCAATGTTTTCGTTATGCCCAAACAATGAAAACCAATAAAATTAACTCTAATAAAGCAATGAAATTATTAAATAAACAATGAAATAATAAAGTATTATATATGAAATATATGCTACTTGATTTTATTTTAATACACAAATGATTTAAAATTTTACAAACCAATTAACTGAAAGAGTAATTTGGAGTATCTAATGTTAAAATACAATATTTTGATTTTCGATATTTTGATATACTACTATATTATTTTGATTTATTCGATACTTTGATACAATATTTGATATTTTGGTTATACTGTACGTTTATTCTAATATTTTCCCTGATAATACAATTATTATCAGATAATATATTACCAATGAAAACAAGAACATAAGCAGTTGATGTTCATGTGAAATTCGTTTATATATATATATGTGTACCCATTAATTTTCTAAAAATTATATGCACTCATATAAAAGAAAATATACATTTATAAATGTTTGCATAAAGGGAAAATGTATATGAAAATCGGTATTTTAATGAAAAATGAAAGCAAAGAAATGTTCATGCTTTTTTCATTGTCAACTGGAAAACAAAATTCCAAATTTAGTGCCATTCAAAATTTCAATATGAACAAGAAGATTGATCGAAAGATTCAATTTTATAACATATATATATATATATATATATATATATATATATATATATATATATATATATATATTATATATATATATATATATATATATATATATATAATGCAAGATTAGATATAGAAGTGAAAAGCCCAAAAATATATATAAAAATACTTATGTTTAGTAATACATCCAGCGCAAAAGCAGCTAAAATAGAATTACTAAAATATAGTTAATATAATGTTTCATAAATTAATTCTAGATGGATAATAATACATTGAAAATATTATATATATATATATATATATATATATATATATATATATATATATATATATATATATATATATATATATATATATATATATATATATATAAAATATATATATATATAATATATATATATATAATATTTATATATATACATATATATATATATATATATATATAATATATATATGTATATTAAACATCAGTTTATATTTGTTCTCTAAATAATAAATCAATTTTAATGTAGCACTATAATTTTTACAAAATAAAAATATATTTGAAATAGACATGTAGCTTGTATTAATAAATTTGTATGTAATTCATGTATTATTCTTGCATTTATAGGCTCTTTGAACTTTCATTTCTTTACTTTTCTTTGCAGACAAAACTGAGGTGAACGTGACCGTCCTTATTTTATCACTCTCCTCTCCTGATGAATCCAGTCTTGTAAGTGAGTTACATTCTCTCATCAAATCTCATGTTGCAATTGCAGCATTCCATCTCCCTCTCTCTAAGATGTGTGCAATGTTGCTAAATGCCCTCTTCTTTTTACCACTCGTACAAACCCAATCTTTTAGTACTAAATGTGAATTGTTAGTACCGAAAAATAAATACGTATTTCTAAACTAAAATTTGCAAATTTTAAAGCAACGATTTTCAACATATCTTTCATAACAGTTTATTAACTTTCATTTAAATTATTATAAGTATATATATATATATATATATATATATATATATATATATATATATATATAAATATATATATATATATATATATATATATATATATATATATATATATATATATATATATGCTGCATGGGGTATTCAAATTGAAAGGTGCGAAAGGTCATAACACAGAGTAACCGTTAACATATTTGCCTACGCTGCTGCATGAGAACGTAGCGTGATATCCAGAGAGGAATCTTCGTCATGGATCGGAGCATGCAGAGGCTTTTAGCAGTGGAAGAAGAAAGTTGACGCTTTTAGTAAAAGCATCATTCAATTGATGCTGTAGTATGTGTGAAGACATGCATACATTGTGGTGCAGACGAGTCCCGGACTGTACATTTAGGTTAACGGGTATGGAATACTCGCCCATCACTAAGTGCTTCATGGTTTTGAACCATAGTCAGGTGACGAGGTTCCCTAAACTGGCATCTTCCTCTCCACATCCACGCCCCACCAGCGCAAGGACTTAGGACGTCCCATATGAACGTGGACAACCCTACGAACTTTAGTACGCTAACTAGGCGGAGTACGTTGTCACCCTCCCAATCACTGCCCACGGAAAATGTGGCTTCACTTTGATGATCTGAACGTGGAATTTTTATAATTTCATTTGTTATATTATTTATATAGGGTTTAGTGTAAAAGCGGGTAGCCCTTAGTTTGGCGAAAAAAAATGGCCATAAAATTTAACTTCTGGTAACCTTGGTACTTTCAGTGGCTTAACTAACGTATCTTTAGAACTGCCATTTTGTTATTTACATTTTGGGTACTATATTGGCTTTAAAAAATTGCCTAAAAATCTAGGATACCCACTCATAAGTAAATTTTAACCCTTATATTATGTAATAATGTCCTTACATTAATGACCATGAATATAAAATTTTCTAAGATCTTGAATTGTGCACAGCATCACCTGGAGCATCTTTTTTTTCCTTCATGGTTTGCACTTAAGAGATTTTCTGCGCCATCCATGAAAAATAGATTTAATGATGACACTCGTTCTTAAATTTTCTTCCAAAGAATTCTTAGATATTTCGTTTAAATATAAGGCAAAATAAATCGATAGCATTTCATAGCTTTCTACGACCTCAGAAAATCGGAAGAGGCAGTAAAAGGCACTCAAGGGAAATCAGAGCTACAGATTTCAGGGATTCAATATTATTCAAGAGTGCTCAGTTGTGTACGTTTGGGTATCTAAGTTGTACTTTCTTTAATGCTCTTCTTCAGAAGTTCTGATTTTATTTTACTTGATAATGCTGAATAAAAATTCCATACACCTTCAGACAATTATTTTACGTAAAATAAACAACTTTGAAAACTTTATGATCACTTTTAATATTTATAAGGGTAATATACACTATTAGAAGTTTTTATTGAATGCATAAGGGAATATACATACATAATATGTGATTAGAAAATTATTAACAGTGGGAAACTTTATGTTGAATTGACATACAAACACTTTATCAGGAAGGTTAATAAATTAAACTTGAGTTTAATGGAAAACAAATGAATTTGCAGAATCTACAGGATATCATACCAAAAAACCAGAAGTGCATTAATTACTAATAGCACTCAATAAAAAGGAAGTTACTTCCTGTGTTTACCATCGTGCATCTGTAAAACCACATGCAAGAGAGCGCTGTTTTCGACAGTGGGTTGCAACATATCTGGTAGGATAATTCACGTTGATAAATACTTATTAAAAAGTGGAAAAGTAAAATATATTTTAAAGCCTCAGAGATATTCAGGGCAAATATTTTTAAACACCATTTTGCTTAAACATTTTAAGCATAAGCATTGATTTTGTTCTTGCTGCGTCACAACGTACATCATATGTAGTATACATAGTACAGACAGTCGAAATATGCTATAGAACTACTTGCAAATTTTATCTGAAAGAAAAACATCCCACTGTTGAATATTAATGTAAATCTGAACCAGAGAGTTAAAATTCAATATATGAAAGGAATTTTTTGTGTGCTCCCGCATCGTTTGCTTTGATCAGTGTGAAAGTTTTGAATGTTGATGGTGTCATTCGAGTGTAACAAAGATTCATTGATATGTCATGAAATTCTAATAACTATTCGAGTAAGAACGTGAATTGTGAAGGCTGGTTTGCCAGGTTTTGTGGGAAGTTCACGATAGTCCTATTGGTTAGGGCGTCATTCTCAGTACCAAAAGATAGTGAGTTCAAACCTCGTCTTAATTGGAGGTCCACCGTATTCATTAAGGACTCAAATAAATCATGGTTGCAATGTCCTCCAAATTAATTGATCTTCTGGTGGTGGTATATCAAGGGGTCTTCTACTTGGTTCCTGCTTCTAAATTACGAAGACTGACTTCCAACTGGTTGCTTCCATCTAACTGTTAAAGTGAAACTCTGGTTAAATACAGGAAAATAGGCTGATACAACACGTTTCTATGGTGAATCTTATTCCGGAAAGACTGTAATATGTTTTAAAGGAATTTTACTTTGCATGACTCGCTACTTTCTTCATATCTATATATTTGTAGCTATGTACAATATTGACAATGTGTAATGAATATTTGGTTTGTTTGTAAATTATGATTGCTTTGTATTCTAGAATTAATTTAGTCAAAAGCTAATAAATAAAATATAAGTATAATCTGACAGCCGAAAACTGTTTTAATGTATTTGATATGTTGAAAATTGCAAAGAAGCATGCATGCTTGAAGCATATTGAGCCTTCGAAGAACTTTTTATTGCATCATATTTTATGTTCCAAGAGAATAAGTTCGAAAAAATCCCAAACATTAATAATTTTGGCACATCATCATAACAGATATAGTTGCAGAAAAGAGAGAAACACAACATTCATTTCTCATTGTTCAACAGTGGCTGAAAGGAAATCAGAAACATTCTACTTCAAAAAGCATGATTTTTCTCTGTATTCATGGTGATCCCTATTGGAAAATATTTGTTTGAACATATGGAATGCACTTCAGATGATATCATTTTATCTCGTAAATTTTTAAATTTTTTAAATCGCTTTTTAATTGAGGCTTATTTAAAAAGCACTGCTCCAAATATTGAATACTATACCATATGGAAAATATGAAAAAAAGATTCGCTGATTGATTTCGAATATTCTTAAGACTATAGAAGTATCGACTGTTAGTGAACTCTTATTTTAATCATATAGTATTTCTTATTTCTATCAAATAATTATAAAATTTTCTGTATTACTTTCATTGATTTCAACAGAATGTACTTTATAATTATCAAGGATTTGCTTGAATGCTTCTTACACTTAGATACCGGGAAACGTTTAACCTAACTCTCAGAATCCGAAATAAGACAAACAATTAATTACCAAAAAGTCAAATGCTAATAATTCTATCATGTTGTGTCATTTATTTATTTATTTGAATGAGTATCTTATTTGATTTTTGCTGATCTGATAGCCTAAATGGGTAGAGCTGTTGGCTCCGATTTAACAGTTCGTTTATTCAAATTTCACCTTCGGCTTGGATGTTTGTAGTGGTTCAAAATCTACTTTAAACAATAGGTCCCTGTCTAACTAGACTTGTACTCAAAAACTAACATTTGGACGACAAACAAAACAAACCTACTCGGTAAGTTGGAAGTAAGCTGAACTTCATGATGATAACTGTTACTACGCTGTGATTATTTGATAGTAACAGTCATAAAAAAGGCTTTGTTTTAAGCAATTTCAGAGAGATCGCTTTAAGTTAATACTATAAACAACTCGCTAATCTCAATGTAGCCATTCAAGGGAAGTACTTCTTTGAAAGTCTTTGAAAGATTTGACAAGAATTTATGCAAGTGTAAGATATGTTAAATTAATATATTAATTTAATATGCTGGGCTAATATATTAATTTAATATCAAAATAGTAAAAGTGTGCTATACTTTGATTCACAAAGTATAGCACACTTTTTACTATTTTGATTTTTTGGACTTTTTAGCTTTAAATATTCATCTGGTATAGTAAGAGTTATGAAACTGTATACTGTTCAGCAGGAATTTAAGAAACTTGTTTACTGATACTTGTTATCTCAGAAAAACTTTTTTTGTTTTTACCGATATTTAACCTTATAGAAATTTTTTGTTTCAGTAAGAACCTTTTATCTTTGTAACCAGAAATCTATCGAAGTGATCTAATTCCTTTACAAATAGGCCAAACTTATTTTTATATTCATCCAGATAATATTTAAATGGTTAATCCTGAACATTGTCTCTTGTTTTTGACAGCAAGTTTTACTCATGATGCCTAACAGTAACACTGGATCTCAGATACAAACGTTTCAACAGGACCTCTATATTCAACGAGAAGCCTCCTGGTCTTACTCAGAAGTCACAATGACAATCCTGCCATCACAAAAGTTCCTGATTCAATTTGCCCTCTAATTTTGGATGAATTTCCGTAATCTTTAATATAAACCTATAAAAAGGAATCTGTCTTAGTCAAAGATGGATTCCTTTGTATAGGTCTGTATTAAAGATTGCTGTAATTCAGTCAAAACTACAGAGCACCTACAAATAACAACAATAAATCTGAATGTCGATACTAAGATTTTGAACTTTGAATACATGTTTCATTTTGTTTTTTCAAGTGGCAAGCATTTTGAGGAATTCATTTTTTAATGTTTTCTTTTGTGTATAAAATCATGAAAATTAGAACTTTTCCATTCAAAAACTAATTAATATTTTCCTCCCTATATAGAGTGTAAAGTACTCTGTATATTAACAATATATTGTTTATAAATGATTTTAAAAATTATTACTTTAAAAATTCACTAAATGACCTCAATTTAAAAAAGGGTATTTTGATTAATAAAAAGAAAAAATCTTTGTAAAAGGTTTATCTTCACACATTAAAACATTACTTTTTGCAATCATTTTTGCAAAAACTTTTTGTTATGGCAAAAAAAATATCTTTTACAAAATTTTCAATGAAATATTTGAAGATATGCTTTTAATGAATAGAACAGACTTATGGCCTTTATCATTTTCGATTCATAAAATGTAGTCATCAACAATGAATAGAAGCTTATTGTGGTAGGAAGCTACGAATTAATTTTTTTTTGATTGATTCTTCTTCTGTAATCTCTTTTTTGATTTTAAAATGTACATTGGGTTATTCTATGCTTATTTTATTTTTTGTGGTCATCACAATGTCTTCTGTTTGAGGAAAACATTGGTAAAATTCTTATCTTAAACTAACTGTTAGTTGACGCTTCTTGTCGATTTCAGGAGATTATTGTTCAGTGTAAATCTGAAAAGACATTTTACATACAACTATGGGATATTTTTTCTCATAAAAGAAAGGAATCTAAACATTTTTTTCATTTGAGGATTCAAAATCTTGTAGTCAAAAAAGAATTAAAAAAAAAGACAAAAATAAAAATTGTGGGTTTTGTACTTCAAATTTCGAAGTATTCCAATCCTTTTCCTCTTCCAAGAATCTCTCCAAACGAACTTAATTTTTGCATGATTCATATTATTTATATTACATAAAATCAAAATACCATTCTTTGATTAAATCAAATTTGGATGATACCATCTACTGATATAAACAGATATAGTGCTACTTTTGAATGTATGGAACTAAATGTGAATAGAGAGTTGAATTGAGTGCTTTTTTAGCTCATTGCTTTTAACATTTCAAAGAATTTTAGCTATTATATTACCCATAACAGATCACAATATTGTTGCTTTGTTTAAACTGATGAAATACAGATTTTCATTATCATGCTATGAATTTGTCATGCAAATAATATTTCAATGTGCGTGATTACTGTAACTCGAGGAAAGTAATATCAATGGTTCCTTATAACCGATAATAATTCATTATATCTTCCTAAATGTTCGGATACAGTTGTTGTAATACGAAAATGCTTAAACGTGAAATAAAATTCCCTTATAAATGTCCACATTTAAAATCGAAGATTGTTTTGAACTCATCCAATTCCTTTCCTCCAATAGAAGTACGAAGTAGAATTCCTCCTCCACCAGAGCTGGGATGATCACCGACTGAGGTACGAAGATAAGGGGAAGCACAGGTACCTGAACGCAATCTCCCACCACCAAAGCCTCTGGACCCCGGACATCTACTTCATCAAGCACGGGGAGTTCAAGGCTCCCTTGGCGCAGGTGCACATGGCTCTGAAGATCTTCAACAACGGCTCCGTCCGATACATAACTAGGTAAGAGAAAAAAGAGATATCATTGTAAGTCTTCAAACCAACCCATAAAGTTACATAAAGCAATCCATTTAAGAACAATAATATAAAAAAAATTATATGCTTATTTTGTATATATTTACACCATTAGCAAATGCTCCACTTAATTTCTAACATTTTTGTAACCATAAACTCCATCCTGACAATCTTATAATTGAAGTCAATGACAGAAAATATTAATATAATAAGTGAAAACTGAGTTTGTTTTACAATATCTTTTGTATATTTATTTTAGTAATTTAGAATTATTTGAGGGACAGCGATTCATCGTCAAAATCTCATCAATTTTATATTTTTAGATTCAACTTTGTTATTTTAAGCAATTCAATGTTTTCCATTTAATATTACAAAATGTGTTCTGAAAATAATATTCGATTCGTTTTCATTTTTTAATGCAATTTTTGAAAATTCCTTTAAACAAAGTTGATACAGTCAATCATTTTCATAATTATAAAATTTTATACCGAATGAATATTGTACTTAACTAAAATAAATATTACTTTGAATCCCAGCTTTCAAGCATTCCGAAAAAGATTAGGAAACTGATTTAAAATAAAATTCATACATTTTATAAAAGACTCAAGAATTTATTTCATAGGCACCAAGAAAATATCTTCCATATTCTAGTAAATAAAATGATTTGCATACATTTTTCAAGCTAGAAAGATGACTTCAATATTTTGGTTTGAGACTTCGTGCTTTTAAATTATCATTAAATATTATTGAATTTTTATGCATGATTGTACACTACTAGCCATTAAAATTGCTACACTAGGAAGAAATGCATATAACAAAATGATATTTATTGGACAAATATATTATACTAAAAATAACAAGTGATTAAATTTTCAAAACATTTGGCTGGATAGATCCTGAGAAATCAGTACCCAGAAAAACCACCTCTGGCAGTAATAACAGCAGTTATACGCCTGGGCATTGAGTCAAACAGAGATTGGATTGCATGTACAGGTACAGATGCCCATGCAGCTTCAACACGATGCTACAGTTCATCCACCGTAGTGACTGGCGTTTGGTGACGAGCCAGTCGCTCGGCAACCATTGACCAGACGTTTCCTGTTGGTGAAAGATCTTGAGAACGTGCTGGCCAGGGCAACAACCGAACATGTTCCGTATCAAGGAAGGTCCGTACAATACCGGCAACATGCCATCGGGCATTATCCTGCTGAAACGTAGGGTTTCGCAGGGCTCGAATAAAGGGTAGAGCCACGGGTCGTAACACACCAGAAATGTAACATGCACTGTTCAAACCACCGTCAATGTGAACAAGAGGTGACCGAGACGTGTATCCAATATCACCCCATACCATCACGTCAGGTGATGAGCCAGTATGACGGTGACGAATGCCCGCTGCCAGTGTGCGTTTACCACGATGCCACCACGATGATGTGCGACGGATGCGACCATGATGATACTGTACACAGAACCTGGATTCATCTGAAAAGATGACGTCTCACCATTTGTGCGCCCAGGTTCGTCGTTGATCACACCATTGAAGGCGCTCTTGTATATGACGCAGCGTCAAGGGAAGCCGCAACCATGTTCTCCGAGCTGAGAGTCCATGCTGCTGCAAACGTCGTCGAACTGTTCGTGCAGACACTTGTTGTCTTCCAAACGACCCCTTTTCTTGACTCACGGCTCGTGACGTGGTTGCATGATCCATTACGGCCATGCGGATAATATGCCTGTCTTCTCGGCTGCTAGTGATAGGTGACCGTTGAGATCCCGCATGGTGTTCCGTATTACCGTCCTGAACCCATCGAATCCATATTCTGCTAACAGTCATTGGATCTCGACCGACGCGAGCAGCAATACTGCGATAAGATAAACCGAAATCCCGATACGCTACAATTCTACCTTTATCAAAGTCAGAAACGTGCTGGTACGCATTTCTCCTTCTTACACGAGGCATCCCAACAACCTTTCACCAGGTAACAACGTTAAAATGCAATTTGTGTGTGAGGAACCAGCTGAACAATTTCCTCATTTAAGCACAATGTAGGTGTCGCTGCTGGCGCCTGCTTTGTCTGAATGCGCTGAAAAGCTAATCATTTGCATATCACAGCACCTTCTTCCTTTTGTATATATTTCACGTCTGTAGCATGTCGCCTTCTTGGTGTAGCAATTTTAATGACCAGTAGTGTATAAATGCCTTGTTATAGCATTAGAAAGCTGTTTCCAATTTAGTATTTTTATGTAATTCCGAGTAACCTTTCTCCTGGAATTTTGCAATTCTTTTGTTGTTTACTTATAATGATCTTGTGTACATATAATGATTTTTCTTAAAAGGAACTCTACAAACAGTAAAAATTGATTGAATTACGTGAAATAATAGCCAACAAAATAATATCGCATTCTTTTTCCAGGCGCAGTATGATTTTAAATTGTCAAGGAAATCTGCAGATATTTCCTTTCGATAATCCCAAGTGTCCTTTTGCAATCGAAAGTGGTAAGTGCCTGGCTTATTCTAAATATTTTTTTTTCTCATTCAATAATCATGAACACAAAACATTTTGTTATATTTTATTCTTCCGCGGGAGAGATGTTGGCAAATTTTCATTTGAGTTTACTTTAATCAGTTCTTAAAAGTTAATATCTAAAAACTGGTTAAGTTGCATTTCGTGAATCTCATATACATTAAGACTATAATCATTACTTTATATTATACTATTCTGACACTGAACAGCTCTTAATGTAATTATTATTTACTAAAGGTGCGGTATTAAGCCTTTCATTTGAATTATAAGTAGTCTTAATTTGCACTCTTCATTAGTTTTAGAATAAATTCTTAATCATGAAAATTCATTATAGTTTTAGTAAATGTAACAAAACAACTGAATTTATTGCACAAGTTCTGATGATGCTCCTCTTTTCTCAAAAGAACAACACGAAACTGCTTCCGTTAGTTTGTTGTTTCAGATCTGTTTTAAACTCAATATTTTAATAAGATAAAGTGCCTTGACTGCACCACATTTTTAATGAATCAAATGTAAGATTTTATTAAATATGCATCAATAAATCTGAAAATAGATAAAGATTTTCTATGCTCTTCAACTATTCTATGTGTTTCTCTTTCCAAGTTCTAAATACTGAAAACAGTTTAATATTTCATAATTTACCACGTTGAGGCGCTCTCAATCGTCCGATAATTCTGAAGAAAACAGATTTATTAAGCTAAAAAACATAATCATGAGGTAATACTGATATAATGTCACTTTTCAACAAATGATTTAAACAAATAATTACACATAATTTTTTTAAAAAAAGAATAATCTAAATGGTAACTACAAATCAAATAAAGCATAAGATACCAAAAACAGTTTAAACCCGTGTGAATTTTTTTCAAACTTTACATATAAGAATATGCTAGTTTAAATCAAGAAAAAAAAGGAATCAATAATTCAGCGAAAGAAATCATTTGGTTATTAAAACTTAAATGAATCAACGAGGTACGCAATACTGAAAATGACTCTGCTATAAAAGTTTTTATTTATCATATCACAGTAAGTCCAAAGCTTTGCTATGTCGCATAATATTAAAAGAAATCCAATTGATAGAAAAAGGAAACGTTAAAAACTAAATTAATGATCATAATTGATAGATTTAATGATTAATATCATTAAATCTAGTACGCATATGATAACACAAATAAAAAACAAATAAATTGACACGAAGTTTTTTGATGGTCTTAGCTAAGCCTTTTGCAGAAAGTGGCTGTTCCAAATCACATAAACTATTGTCAAGAAAGGTTAATCAAGATCTATTTCCGTTGACAATATTAGTAGTAACTACATGAAAAAAAATGAAAATTAATGGAATTATAATGCAAATCTAATTCATGGTTTTCTCTCTACTCTAACAGAAAGTTGATAAGAGCATTGATAACAGGGAAAACTATCTGATTTGAATATGGCAAACTATTCAATCAGTAAAGTTAAAAAATAAGTTTTACCCCATTAATGAGCATAAACATGTTACTTGACCTAAAGAAAATTCAAAATTTTAATTAAACAAAAAATATTATTACGGATTATAAACTTCTTGTTCCAAACATTTTATAAAGGGGAGATATGAAGTAGAAAATACACGGGTTTAGAGTTATATTTTTTTGTGTGTGTATGTTTAGATTTCCGTATCATTTCATTGGAAAAAAACTTTGTTAGGCCTTCCTTTAAATACCATTGGCAATAAAGTCGTTCTACAAGTTGACGATGCTTTATCTCTTGCTATTACTACGAATATCATAAAATCTCGTGAGTCATGAAAAAATTGTACAGAACAATATGAATTTTAGCCAATAATAGAAATATTTGATTGTGTTACGATAATAAGTCATTTATTTCTCTTTAAATGAGTGTTCAGTTTACTTTTACATTAAAAAATGGTAAAACTTAAGGTCCTTCAACTAAGCAACAAAATTAGATTAAGTACTGTCAAAGTTGTACAATTTTGGATATGAAACTTTATTTGAAGTCAAACAATGGTATTTTTATGAAAATGATGGATTTAAAGTATTTTTGAATTAATTTATTTTTGCAAATAAATTGTTTTACATCGTTTCATAATCGTTTGTTCTGAAGCTTAACTTTTTTAAAAAATAATACCTCTTTTAATTCTTATTCAGTATATACAAAGAACAATAAAAACTGAATTGACAAAAATTGAGCCATTTTTATGATCAACATGTATTTTATGATGTCACTACGTTAAACAGGAATATACTGAATATGATCGGAGCAAGAGAAAAATGTATATACATAAATATAGCAAATAACTAAAACAAAACGCATTACAATTTTGATTCTTCTTTTAACCAGAAACAACACGGCAGAGATTTCTTTCGTTCAGTCACGCTTTTGTTGTTTAAATGGTTAATATTACATGTGGCCTCTGTTTACATTTCTGTCTGCTTATAAATATGCAAACTACCAAAACTTTCGAAAGAAATAAAATCCTTATTGACACACTCCTCCGACCAAGGTCATTGATGACGGGGATTGAGGTGTAGCCGCAGCTGCAATTTAATTATTCCCCTCAGAATTAAGACTTTAATTCCTCGCGTCTTCCTCTGAATGGGCCATGTACATCCGGGCACTCTTCCCAACTGATTAGAGCCAGAGGCTTGAATATGCAAATTTTACAGCCTGGAGAACGGCGTGTCAAATGTCTCCACAAAGGCATTGATATCACTTACAGAAAATGGGAAATAATTAGATTTCGCCTCCCTTTTAAAGGAATATTCCTTCCTCCCTCCACCCCCAAAAGAGTAGCGCGAATGCGTTGCTCGAATCGTTGATTTCAAATGGCGCGAATCACAAAACTGAAATTAGCTTAAGTAGCGAACCTTCGACTCCAGACTAATAGAGTAATGAAAATGCTAGCGATTATTTTTAGAAGCATTGGCACTGGATTTCCAGGAAGGCATTGAAAAGAGCTCTTTCTTTGTTTACATTTTCTTCAAATTATTTACTAGCTTTGCAACCGAGTGAAAGCTTTGTGGTTTGACCCCTGGTCTTAGAAGTTACCCCTTGTGTGCAAAATGTGACGACACATGGTGTCAAAAAAATCAAACCATTTATGGTCTTCAGTTTGGCAGCTCGCTCTTTGATTTTCACTTCTAGGGATAGCATTTATAATTCAATTCAGATTTAGTCACCATTCCAATGAAGTCTCTAGAGTAAAAATTTCTCGTAGAATAACAATTCGCATAAATTTATCAAAAACCACAGTTAAGATATCTCCTACCCCTTAAATCATGTCCTATCACATCAGAAATATGAAACAATAAATTTTACATTATTTTATTCCCATTTATGATTTAACTCTTTATTTCCTGTAGGGTGTTCTGATTTTATAAATTCCAAAAGAAAACGTTTAACTTACATTTTAAAGGTATCGTACTTTTGAATATTTTTTTCTGATTTTGAGATCAGACACATTTTATTTAAGATAATTCTATTTAAACTGACATATGCTGTTAACTCTCTAATTTTGCACTAAGTAATACATACTTGAAACTCAAACAAAAGATAGTTTTTGTTGGATAGCATTGTATTTCTAAGTATTTTAAATAAATATTATCAGTGGGCGTTTTCTAATAATTTAAACAACAATCTATTCAGCACATTTAGCGTGGATGTATTTCAAAATACAAAATTTTATGCAATATTAATAGGTTATGCAGTTTTTTTAATATTCACCACTTTTTTTTCTCGTGAGAAGAAATTTAATTGATAGTTCTTTTCCTCTACTACGAGCGACAAAACTCAGAAATATTTTACTCATTTCAATACAATTATGGAATTGAGCGGCAATTTATTGGAAAAGCACAAATATTTTTTCATGTGATTCAAGAGATATTTGCTATCTTTTTTTAACAACTTCAATAATAACAAACAAAAATAAAATCAACAGAATGATTACAACACGTTATTGATTTAAAAAAGTTTAATTTAATATCCTAATAGTATATAATATACCATGGAAGTGTATAAATGTTTAATCTTAATTTCTCTCTATGATTTATGTTGTAATTATTCTTAACTTTTTCAAGTAGTTGTTTCTAAGAAAAGAATTTTCGTAAAATAAATGCTAGTTTATGAAAATATTATTATTGGTGAATTTTATTATACCTATCAGTCTATTTTTTCATGGTTATTAGCGAACTTTTTCCAAATTTATTTCATATCACACAAACTCATGCGTAAAGTGATAAAATGTATTCATTTGAGACATCATTGTGGATAAATCTGAAGATTGTGAGGAAACATTTAAATATATATACTACATCTGTTATTAATAATGGGGTGTATTCTTGTGTTGACAGAGAGAAAGCTAGAAAAAATCTCAAACCTTCTATGTGCTATCAACCAATGGACAAATTCTTGATAGACATTATGATTACGATTCTATCTGGCAACATAAAAAAGACATTTTTATTGAGATTTTCCTCCCAATTAAAACTAGATTCTTCCCTAACTTAAAAAATTAAATTTAGAATTCAATAACTGTTAAAAATAAGAATTTTAAGAAATATTGAATGTAATCCAATTTTAAAAGTATTGTCTTAAGAAAATGTATGGTTACCTTTTACAAAGTAAATAAAGTCAATTCTTGGCACAGAAAAAAAATTGACCTCAAAAACAGAATTATTCAATAATCTATAAGAATAAATCAATAAAAAAATGTGCATCTCGGCATAGTTTGATGCATTAACTTTAAATCTTAAAATTAAATGCAAATTATAGTGAGACAAATTATGTAATTTTGAGACAATTTTTAAAAAAATGTTCTAAATTACATTATAAAATGTAGGGGAATGATTTTTAATTTTATGATTGTTATAAGACTTAGATTTTAGTATTAAATCAAAATTTATACCTTACATGAAATGTCTTACTTCATAGAGGACTATTTGAAAAATTAGTTGCAAGAACTTAATTGATAACTCTGTTTATTTGATAACTATATCTTGATTTCTAAAAACTTAATAATATCTACGTATATTAGAAAAAATCTTAATTTCAATAACAAATTTAATTTTAAATTTTTCTTTAGTTCTCAAATTTATGTGAAATACAATGAGAGTATTAACTATCCATCACAGTAAACGTTTAAATAGTTTTTGGTACAGATGAATAATGCCCAGTACAATTAGAAACAGGTTTAAAATTGATAAATTCAAAACTTCTCCTAAATATTAGAGAAAACTGTGAAAAAAAAACTTGGTATTTTGTAGTTAATAAGAGGGTTACTCTGAAATTTTTGAGATACGCGCAGACAAGAATTTACAAAATAAAAATAACGGTTTAATTTTAAAATATAAAGTATTTTAACACAGAAGACGATATTTTACTGATTTACATCAAATTGTTTAGCATAGAATAAATTTTAAACAGAAGAGAAAATGGAGTTCACGCGAGAACATTTTCGTGCTACGAATTTCTACGATTTTACAGCAGTATTAAATCAAGAAGAATGTATTCAACGGTTGCAATTAGCATTTGGTGATGAATCTCCAGCACGTGCAACTGTATTCAGATGGTTTAGAAAATTTAGAAGAGATCGCAATTTTCTTCAGGATGAAGAACACCCAGGAAGACCGCCGTAGGCAGTAATCCCGGATAATGTGTCTGCCATACGAAAAATGTTAATGGATGATAATCGCTGTACCTATCAAATGATACAGAAGTAACTTAACATTGGATCCACAGCCATACACAAAACTATTCATGAAAAATTGCATATGAAAAAAGTACTTTGCCGTTGGGTTCCCCATAATCTAACTGAGCACCAAAAAGAGAAGTGTGTCAGAATCAGTAAAGAAACTCTTAAATTGCTAAATGATGGTGGCCACCGCATCATTTCTAAAATTTTAACTGGTGATGAAACATACGTACCGTTTTTTGACATTCCAACACGTCAAGAAAGCAAAGTATGGGTCTTTGAATATGATCCCAGGCCGACAATGGTGAAAAAACAACGCGCACTGAAAAAAATGATGGATGCCATTTTCTTCAGAAGTACGGGATTGGTCAAAGCCATCAAGTTGGAAGTACAGAAGTCAGTATCAGCAAACTGGTATACCACTAAATGTCTTCCAGAAATTCTACAAGAACTGAATGTTAGGGGACTAGTGCTTCACAATGACAATGCATCTTCACATACAGCCAGATTAAAGGTTGATTTTCTTAAACAAAAACAAATTGGAGTGATCGGACATCCACCGTATTCACCTGATCTAGCTATGTGCGAATTTTGGTTATTCTTCAATCTAAAAAAGAACTTACGTGGACGTCTTTTTCATTCAGAAGAAGAGATTGATGTGGCTATAAATGCATTTTTTTCATCTATTCCAAGAAATGAATGGCTTGAGGCATTTAATCTGTGGAAAATTCGTCTACGAAAGTGCATTGATGCTGGAGGAGACTACTTTGAACACACCTAAAATTTTGTAAATATAACTTTAAAAACCTAGTTGTATCTCAAAAATTTCAGAGTGATCCTCGTTTGAGAATTAGATAATATTGAACATTTAATTTTGAGTTTTTTGCTTGGCTCTCAAATTTAAATCATTACTAAGTTTAGTCAGCTTATACTAAGAGAATATTAATCTCCCACCAAAGTTAATTAGTTAATTTTGACACGTATTTATATATTTTTATATAAATTAATTGTTTCCAATAAAATTAGAATCAGATTTAATTTTGCTAAATTCCAAAACTCTCCTGAGTATTAAAGAAAACTGTAAAAAGTTGGTATTCTGTTCTTATTAATAAATAATAAAAAATAATAAATATCATAAATGAACTGTTCAAAATTTTTGGAGCACGTTGAAGTAATTAAAAATTCCACTGACATCGTTAATGTCAAATGAGGCAAATAAATCAACGTTACTGAAGTCTAAAGTCAAA
The DNA here is from genome assembly GCA_030067965.1 of Latrodectus elegans. Lineage (NCBI taxonomy): Eukaryota > Metazoa > Arthropoda > Arachnida > Araneae > Theridiidae > Latrodectus > Latrodectus elegans. The sequence goes on along the minus strand of CM057816.1, from coordinate 100,822,256 downwards.
AATAAGGTATAAGTGCTGAAACTGATTCTGCAGAAGGAATTTTTTCATTGCAGAAGGATCTCATTCATAAAATTCATGTAAAATTGTATGAATGAGCGATCTTTTGTACTAAGAAAGAGCTACATCAAAATGTTACAATGTGATTTACTGAATTTTTTTATTTTAACTTATAATCCAGATATCTGGATCGTTTTAAAATATAAAAGTATGTTGTTTGAATAATAAAGAGTGCTTTTATCCAGGCTAATGAAATGGAAATGTTATATGATAACCATTCCAAGATCCTCAATTTTTGAAAAAAAATCCAAGTAGCAGCAGATAGGTGACAAGATAGGAAACATAAATCATGTAAATGGCTCTTCGAGGCAATATTTTTCAAATATAAAGTCAATTTCTTTAAGCAACTGAATCAATGAGCTCAAACCAAAGAAAGAATCTGAAATAAGTTTCATTAGAATACTCTTTATATAAATAGGTCTGTGTTGTGTATCATACTGACCTCGATACATCAGATGAACTAAATAAGCTGAATGTCAGTAGTGAATGCAAAGTGACTGAAACCAATTATGAAATGATAAGCTACTTAACAACAAGTTTTGATTATTTTGATAATACACATATTTTTGTGTACCAACTAAATGACATTCGAAATAACTCTACATTTATTCGGTAAAGATTCTATTATAAGCGCTACAGGTTTATGAATCAGAGTCATTATTGATGGACGTCAAACCTACTATCATATCAAACATCATATCTACTATCATGTCATCATGCAAAACAGCAGTTTGATGGCCCCAAGTAAGAAAATGAGACACAGACATCATGTCTTTCTTATGTTGCAGCCAGTAAGGAGGCCTTTTTTCTGAAATATTAAGATAGAATCCTTCATCTGGTAAAAAGCATTCTTGAAGTAAAAACAATGCATTGTAGGGAGTTCCATCCCACTCTCTTAAGTTACATCTAGTAGAGAAAGATTGAAATACACGATTTAAACTTCCCGAATAATTCCTTTTTTTTTCTGTATTACATTTTGCTACGTCTACTCTCCAGTTTATTATATTTCAATGCTGTCCCTAAACAATTTTCTGCACTTATTTGTTTGCTGGCTTAATTTTCTTTAATAGCCTTAAAATTAACACTGTTTAAAACATATGAAAGTATAAGAAAATCTTATCTATAAATAATTTTAAGCAACTAGCCTTAAAAACGGCTTATACCGTATATCACAGATGTTTTACCATATTATTAAAGAGCATGTCGCAGGAATTAAGGGTAAATGTTACGAGCAAATAAATTTGTCAGCAGAATAGCATAAATAATTAATTCGATATGAATTATGAAATAATACAATTCTGTTTTTGGAATACAAAGAAAAAAGAAGCTTATAAGTGAAATAAAAACAGATAACATATTAAAAATGCATAGATTGATGGAAATTGAGGAATTTAATATGTATATTGTTAAAAAAATATATTAAAGAATTTCAATATAATTCTACACATGTAAACTATATATATACTTTAAATATTTTTAATTTTTATGTACCACAATCACACATATATAACCAGTCTCCTACTCCACATTCTAAATTTATAGATTATAGAGGAGACCGGTTCTATTTCTGTGACTCATTTCAGAAAAAATCAATAATTATAATATTTTATAATTATACTATTCACTTTTCAGATTACTTATGTTTCTTTCCTTAAAATCTTTTGAAATAGTCCTTATAAATTATTTTAATCAGTAGTAATACTTTTTTCGAGAATGAGTTACAATAGAGAAAAAAACATTTTTAAAATGAATGATATCAATTTTTATGCAATCCCACGACTCCAACACTGATAACAAACGGTAATATTAGCACATCAAATTAAAAGGAATAGTTCTTATTTTTGCAAAATCTGAAAGGATAAAATTTTTTCATCCAAGCTCTGTTTTTACACTAACAGTAATCTTTTTCGTCAGTCTCCAAAGAGTTATAAGAGATTAAAAACACTTAAAATAAGTCTGTTCTCAAGGGATTAGTAAATATTTTGATAAAGTAACATCTCTTGTATTACATTTTTATTACATTTTTTATATATTTTGCGATTCATTAATGTAATATAATATATTTTTACGACAATTTTATGTATATTTATTAAATTTATTGTTTGAATTTTGATGTTTTAGGAATTATATATATATATATATATTTATATATATATATATATATATATATATATATATATATATATATATATATATATATATATATGTATATATATGTATATATATGTATGTATGTATGTATGTATATTGAAAAGATAATATAAGTTCATAAACTTATTAAAGAAATTGTAATAGTAAAACGATTAGAAAAGTTTATGCGATAAAAAAAGTGATACATATTAAGAAAGTGAGAGTCGTTATTCAATTTCCTGTGAATAAAGACCATGCCCGCTTTAGGATTTTTTTATCAAATCATTCGACTGTTACAGGTTTGATTTAGTATGTTGCTCGATGGTCATTTTTGGCACCCGATGACAGGTCACAGTTAGGATCTAAAATTTAAAATTAATTTCAAATCCCTGCAGGAATTAAAGCTTAATGTGCGATTCAAACCTCTGTTGTACCACATGTTCAGCAGAATTTTCAATGTGTTCGACATTCTTAGAATAATAAGACCTGTGTTCATACTCACCATCCTTATATAAAAATTATTCCAAAAGTGGAATTTTTAAATCTGGAGTCACCCCCAAATAGACCAAATTTGGCATTCAACAATTTTTTCCCGAAATTGAACGAAAACTTTGACATATTTCAACTGATAACCTAACAACTGAAGTCTGTTGTAGAGGATTTTAACATTTGTCATAGAATGCTTACTGAGACCACATTTCTTATTTATTTCCATCACCGTTTCTTAGCTCGTTATAATTCCCTTTTCATAATCTGTAATCCTATTTCTGAATGAAGAAGACTCAGAAAATTTTTCCACCCCTTCCTTACCAGATATGTGAAAAGCAGAAAAATGACATCCATCTAATGCTGTTCAATAGAATCTGGAATAGAATCTAAGACTTTTTCCCATAGGAAAGCAAATGGAGAAACAAAAAAGAAGCTGTTTCAGAGTTTTCGCCCATACCTTTGTGACGCTTTCCGTAGGCTGTTTCCTTAAATAGGGAGTTATATTCTTATATAGCAAAGAAGAAAATCTTGGAAACCATCAAGCAGCTACCCTGCAAAGTGTGTGAGAAAAAGCTCGAAGTCTATCTCTTGTTGTTCGATAACAATTAAGATTGAACCCAAATAATTTCACTTCTAAAAGGCAGTTTTACAACTATCCCACTTTAAGGCCTTAAGAAAGAGCACTGATATTAAAAGAGGATAAGAAGAACATTTGTCTCTTTAAATAATGATGTAAAGAAAGCGTTTGAGAAATGTTTTAATGAGGCAAAAACATAATTTTAAGCAACCTGAGTTAAATAATCTGGTCCTGCTCTGAAATAAATACTTTATAATTAATTAACAAATTTTTGGTGATTCTTACTACTTTCAATTCCTAAGTGATTGAGAACTATACTAAATCTGAAAAATATGCGAATATCTTTTTTAAAGTGTCCTTGTAGAATGCATAATATTGATTTCAAATATGAATAACACTGTTATGTATTGCATTTTAAAATATAACCTTGTTAGTGATCAAGTCATTCAACATGTTAAATCCACTCATTTTTCTTCCTATTATAAATTCTATTGTGTTTCTGATGATATTGAATTGAAATCTGTCTTAAGCAATATTTTCAAAATTCTTTTAATTTCATTTATATTCTGTTATTTTAGTTTTATAGAAATTTCGCAATAAAACAATTTGCTTTAATATCTGAATAACATTTTTTTAACATTAAGCGTATGAATACATAAAGATATTTTATAAAATATAAATAGATAATAGAGAAATTAAATTTTATATTTCTAACGAAGAAAATATATTATCCAACAAAGATCATTTTATAAAAGATAATAGAAATTAAATTTTACATTTCGAACGAAGAAAATATATTATCCAACAAAAATCATTTTATATAAAAATCATTTCTAGCTTAAAACATTTTCCGTATTAAAAATATATATTTACGACAACTGTTTGAGGAAATTGAAGTAGTTGGCGAATTTTCCGGAAAATGTGATAAAGATATCCGTTAGAATATAGAATTTATCTCATCAGGATTGTTTCCGAATGAGAAGATTTGCGATTAGCCGGACACTTTAATTTGACATAATTAGAGTCAAAAGCTTTCGTATGCAAATTTGTCAACTGAGGAAAAGAGAGGGTTAAATGTGACTAAACCGATGACGTTTGACTGAAAATAATTGAGTTTCGTTTCTCCTTAAGTGCGACTTCTTCCCTTTCCGGTGAGAATGGACGTTTGGTGTCTGAAATTTAATATTTTCATTACTATTATAAAAGTTGATATTAAAAGGATAATTAATTAAAAGTAAGTTGTTGATACTGAGAAAATTAAAAATAATATAATATATTCGTATTAATATTCTTGAATACGTCTAGCATCATTACTCTTAAAATTACAAATACAAAAAAAATTATAATTATTAATAGTTATTTTGTCTCGGTGATTCGTTTTAGGAAAAGAGAGTTAATAGAATCAGAATTTGGGGTTAATTCTGGGGTTTACAAGACGCATCAAAATGATGCATCTTGTAAACCCAGAGCATTTTAAATGTGTTTAGAAATATTATCAAAATTGATCGCATTTTTATAACGTCCCTTGCATTGAGCTTTTATCAGCTGGACGAGATAAATATGCATCGAAATTAGTTTTCTGTTGTGTTTTTCTTGTTTCCAATCCCCGTGATCAGCAAAGCTAGATCAGCTCCATGAGTCCATTCACCCTAAAAAAGTCAAGCACCAGAAGGGGATCCCGAATCAGATCTCGCTTAGTAAGCCCCAAACAACATAAAATGTAGTCAGGAGAGGCCTGCACCGAAGAACATTTAGTGCAAGTCTTGAAATGTTTGTTACCACCTACGAAAGTCATGGAAAGCAGATGGTCGCTTGTTTTCTTCTAATGTTTTGGAATAAATTTCTATGTGTGGTATCTCGCAAAATATGAGTAAGTTTTTGAAACATTCATAATAAAATTTTAATAAATTAGTTTTACCATCCAATAACTACACCAATGAGAGTAGATGCAAATATGTCTTTGTCATTCTCTCAAATGAATGAAATCCGATAAGAAGTAAAAAAGACGAAACGTAGGATGGATGAGAATTGCAGACAGATTGAGTATTTATGTAAAAGATACGCGGAAAGAGAGTAAAATATTCATGTAATGTGCTAAAATATTATTGAACAATGAAATCGTTCTATCACTGTAGATATATATTTTATTTTTATAAAGATAAATATTTGCATAGAGAGAAATTTTGAAAAGAAAGAGTATAAAATAAATATATAAATATTATAGGTAAAATATATATACAATGTTTATATATTTTACCTATAATTTTTAATTATAATTATTTCTAAATGATTATTTTTACTTTAAATATGTGTATTAATTCGCGCATCAAATGAACATTTGTTCTCGGAATTCTCAAACTGTTCTCGAAATGAAATGTATATAGACTTCTGTAAACCCTCATACTTTAAATAGCATAATTCAAAACAGATTTTGCAGAGAGATGCCAAATTTGAGCAAAATAAAACTACATAAGATAAAGAAATACAGTAAAAAAAATATTTTTTAACAAAACAAAAGCTGTGAACAAAAGCGTCTCATTTTGTTTCACATTAAATGCTACAAAAAAATGTCCTCAGACTCAAGTTATCAGAAACTTTTTGACGAATGCGTCGAATGAAATTGTCCGCCCCGTCAGATACTAGAGGATAATGAGAAGTTTAACTGACATCTCCCGAGATGAAAAAGGGAAACTTTTCCAGTTTCATGATGTTATTTTCCTTGAAACAAACTTTCACTTTGTTTATGTTGCACATTTTTTGCTCATCACCGCTTCCGGTGACAAGAGATGATGAATCAAGATCCCCTTCCAAATACTAATAAAAACGTATTTTACGACAAGAATTGAGAAAAACTCTTTGAAAAATAATTTCAGAGAAAATATCCTTGGAAACAACATATTGAAGATTTCCAAATGCGTTAAATAAATACTTTTTAAATGAGTTAAGCAGTATTATGTAAGTATACACACTCTATATAAATATAATTTTAATATATATAGCATAAAGTATAATTCAAAAAAAAAACACTGTATAGTCTTTTGATCTTGCTAATGTTATGACACTATTTTACCAAGACATTCATTAGAACTAGACTACTATTTTCAACATCCGGCATTTTAAAACAAAAACACTTAATGTTCCCATTTTTTAAATCCGGGATTTAAAAAAACGGGAACAATATGTGATGCTTGAAACAAAATAAACAGTTTTATGAGATAGAGACTAAAAGAAACATTACCGAAAAATGAAACTACGATTAAGCTATATTTAGTAATGGTAACATATTGTGTTTAATAACAATTTGCAAGGCATTTTTTGTATGTTATTCACAGTAAAGTAGCTTACAAACCTTTTTACTGATTTTTGTTATATGATAACTACTAATTAAGGGTTATTAAGCATACGCAAAAACTGACAAAAGGAATTACTTATTATGATAATGCCCGGCTGGTAGGGTCCATTTGGCTCCTTTTCAGTACCACATAAAAAAGTGGAAATTATGGCATTTTGTTTAGAGGACACCCAGAGCGGATTTGCCCTTGTGAATTCCGAAAATGCATGAGACCAAACAAAAGATCCCCAGACTTGCCATGGCATCCCCAGAGGCATCATTTCACTGGGAGGTCATATTTACGTACACACATTAACGAAAATCTTCAGTGGGTTCCGAGTTCAAATCCACTGCCTACCGATAACAGGAAAGAAAGCCCTAATCAACCAGGCTTCCGCGGATTCACTGGCAAAAAGTAAAAGCTGATATTTTGAACTTGACCGATGTCTTTGAAAAACTTATTACATCAACACACATTTAAAGTGTGAAAAATATTATTAGAATACTATTCATCACTTCCATTAAGTGCAAAAACAATACATGTCAAGCAATCTATTCCTTTTCTGTGGAGAAAATCGTATCGAATAACAAGTGCGGTTTTTAGTTTCGATCTTTAAAGATGATGAATTTAATATTAGTGTGACAAGAATGAGATTTTCTCCCTTGAAGAATAGGCATGAGGGTTGGTAAACCTTGTTGAGTAAAGTTGCTTTTCAACTACAAAAAGAGCTTACCGAACAGTTTGGGGTAGCACAAAGATTAATCACTCGCATGCAGTAAGAAGGAATCAGAAAGCAAGAGATATGATCTATGCATCGACACATGGATGAACGCGTATTGAAGGGCAAAATCCATGAATCTGTTGAACAAGCGATGTCCAAAATGTTTTGGAAAATTGTGAGAAAGGATGAAAAGAGATAATGACAATCTGAAAAGTAAAAAACATTGGGAAATCATGGTATATCAACATTATCAAAATGAAACGAGACATTCACTGCAAAAACATTCTCCTGTGTATATGAGAAGACAGGAAATGCATGCTTTGTAGCAAACTCTGTTGGGGAATCAGGTTTAAAAATAATGTCTATGTACTATAAGCAACAATTATTAATGATTTAAGTAAGAAGTCAATTAAACAATTAGAAACGTCACTCTAATGGCAAAGTTTTTGTAGTGTAAAATTGCTCCATGATAATACAAAATATTATGTTGTAAAAATGGTCAGATACACATGAGTAACACTTGGTTGAGTAATTTTGAATGCCAGGAGTATATTTCCACAAATTAAACCTTTCGAATTATCATTCATCAAGATCTTCTATGCACTTCTAAATGGTTGACAAAGTTTTAAAATGAGTTTGTTTGTTTGTTTTTCGCTCAACGGTCATTTTTTGCACACAAGGGCTAATTAGACCGGGACCTACGGCTTAAAGTGGATTCCGAACCACTACAAACATCCATGACCAAGGTGGGACTCGAACCTACGAACTGTTGAACCGAAGGCAAGAGCGCTAACCATTAGGCTGCCAGCTCGGCAGTTTTAAAATGAGATCGTGATTTCATGACGTCAAAACACATCATTCGGACATCATTCTACACACTGGGCACTCATCAACTATCCAACTGATGGGGAACGATTTTAGATAATAACATTTACTACTTTCAGAAATAGTAGTATTATTCTCAGATACATAATCATTTCTATGAAGCATACTTTGAAGCTTTTTATATCCTCTAATACAGTTATATACTAATTAATTACCATAGTTTATTAACACCTTTGACATAATTAGATTATTTTGATGAAATACAGCGTTATTAAATGTGATTTTTTTTATTTGTATGAAAATATTTTATTAGAAATTTCCTATACAAGTAAAAAATGTAAAGTTAAACTCTTACACAATATATTTTAAATTTTTGCTTACAAAATTATGAGAGAACAATGTAGCTTTAAAAGAAAATCTGCAATGAGACAGCTAAAAGCATATTTAGTTAGTAAAAAACATTCACCATTTAAAGCAAAATGTGTCGAGAGAATGAGCCAAGTTTATATATAATACTAATGGGGCTTGCCTCACTATGCCGTAAGATGTATGAATTCATTTTCCATGAGACACTTTCAATTATTTGTCCTATTTCTTTGTGTCTCCCAAAAGATAGTTTCTTGCCCCATCACCCATTTCATGTACTTAACACGAGAATTTCGTGTATCCTTACTTCTGTATGAACAAAGTAGAACATTATGTCATGGAAAGTTATACTATTTCGTTACAATTTTACATACAAGAGTTGAAAATGTCTGAGTGAGGGAATTTACCTTCATTATTGAGTACTACAAATCTTTCTTGCTCAAGCATCTTTTCCATTATAATATTGAAAAATAGAACACTTGTTACCAATTTTGGATATTCTTTATCCCTTATATATTACAATCTCACCAAGAAAATTCAATTTACCGGAAAAATGTCCTCACACAGCTCGAGTTGCATAAGAATTTTTAGATTTTTTGATTTCTTGGTTGATTCAAAATTCTGAATACCTTCTTTACTCTCTAAGGAACAATTTTTTTAATTTATAACTGTGTAGAACCAGCTAACTGACAATTTTATTTATCTAATTTAAAGATACCTATTCAAGATTAGTATTTTCACCTGCACCGAAATAACATCATGAAATTTTTTTTCATAATCTTTTTGATATAATGTCTTGTTTTATGTAAAAAAAAAATTGCGCGTTGATTTTTAAACACTTTTTTGAATTTTAAACTGTAGATAAAACAATAGCTTTTTTTAAAATATAGTTGAATGTAAGTATATTAAAAACATTTAGAAGAAAATTTAGTAGCCACTAACAGTGAAAATGTAGTCTACAAGTTTCGAAAAAAAATTTATCTAAGCATTTTTAGTGACACAATTTGTTTTATTAAGGAAAGAAATATTGAAAGTAAGGTTTTTACTTCGAATATTATAGACTGTGATGGGGAAGAATGCCACCCTTGTGTCTGACAAAAGTGATTCAACCCAGGCGAAAGAATTTGTACTGAAAGTATGTGTACAAGTTATAAGCACTGTAATTTCAATGTTCCTCTGATAGTAAAATGTGCCGTTGATATCAGCTGAGATTTTCACCGGGTCATGCAACTATGACTTAGAAATTTGCGCATTAATGACATTAGTCAGAAGATACAAGCAAACGTAGAGCATGGCATTTCTCTAATAATTTCAAGAACGCTCTTTCTTACGATATGATCGATCTATCAATCATTTCACATCACACAGAAAGACTTTTACTCGAAAATGTTGTTTTAATACATCTTCCAAAAAGATGATTCTGTAATACTTTTTTAATTAAGTGTATAAATTAACTATATTAAATTTAATTATGATTCGCTATATATAGATTTAAAATTCAAAGAAAAAATAGTAAATATTCATTAAAGACGATTTTTTTTCCATTTACACATATTTTGGTACCATGAAATTATATATATTATCTAGAGAAAAGATTTTAGGAATCTTTCCAAATAATTTTCTCTAGAGACACTTCCGTATTAATAAAAAATTTATGAGTTTATAATTCTTTATTCATGGCATTAACCTGAAACAAAAATAGCTCAGCAAAACTGTTTCTTCTTTTAGCTTCTTATTTTGATAGTTTTTATAACTTTTCTATGGGTATTCGTTTTCCTTTTTATCTCTGTTCCCGAAGGAAGAGAAAAATAAAAGCGTCCTTTCGAGCTCTGGAATCAGTTTGTTCTATGCCGATGATTCTATTTTCTTTCTTTTTCCAGTGTCCCACGAGATTTCGGAGCTGGAACTGAAGTGGGAGAAGCAGCCTGGAGGAGTGAGTGGCGCCACGTCGCTCCGGTACCATAATGCCTATTTAGTCAAAAACGAAACGGGAATATGCAACTGCCACGACACCTGGCGAGGTAAGTCTAGACTCACGAAAATTCAAAGCTTACTTGTGAACTGACTGAAACCAGATTATAAGTGTCATTCATATACTTTTGGTAAATATTAATACAAAATGTGTTAATTTATATATTAGATTTTGCTAAATATTCTTAATTTTAATTATTAAATTGTATGTATATATATATATATATATATATATATATATATATATATATATATATATATATATATATATATATATATATATCAAATGTTTTATTTTCAAAGTTTTAAAAATACAACTCAACTAAATCAAGAAATTTCAACATTTGGTGTTGGATTTGGATTAATATATACATATATATTCTCTCTCTCACTCCATTTTACCTCTACTTTACTAATTTTTCATCTGTGAAAGAAAAGAATGGCATAAAATTGAATGAACCCCCTTAATTACGTATTACTAGAATCCTTTTCATTTGTTTGATATGCATTATTTGGCTCAGTACCTTCACACTTCTTCCGATAGGATTGCAAAGTAAAGCACCACTTGGCGTGGGTTGCGACTAGGAGTGTGACCACTCTCACTGGGTTTCTGGAGCTTCCTGAATTGTGTCCACGTTAGTCTGTGGCTTCCAAAATTTTTCCGCTGGTGTAGCGTAGATGTGAAAAGAAATAATTCATCTCAAGAATGAGCTCGCCACTTGACCATGGTTCAAAATTGTGAAGTGTTTGGTGATTACTGAATGCTCCAAACTGTTACTGAGCTAGACACAGTTCAGGGGTCACCTGCACTGCTATGCATTATTTCTTAAGTACCGGGATTGGATTTAAAATATTTGTCATCAAGAATAAATTAACAAATGACGAAGACATATTAATGTGAAATAAATATGTAACTTTTCTTATTATTAACAAACCATATATTTTTTCAGAACAAACGAAGAAATTCGGATTGGTGGTAAGCCTATTGTAGTAGCAAGGATACGATGGACTTTTTCAATTTTTAGTTATACAAATATATTATAATTGCTTCAAACTGTGAAAATATTTTTTATTTTTAGCATTTTGTATGTTGTTTAACATTTTCAGGTTCTTTAGTTAAGTCTAGCAATGTTTCATATAGATTTTAAATAAAATCCTGCATGAATAACTAACTTGAGATTTTCTCTTTGTGCTATAGGTGAATACAGCTGTCTCCGCGTTCTTTTAGTGTTCACGAGAGACAAGATTTTCTACTTCAGTACCGTCTTTGGGCCCGGCGTCGTCCTGGTGACGAGTTCCTTCATCAGCTTCTGGCTGGACATCAACGCTGTGCCTGCACGCGTCATGATTGGTGTTACCACCATGTTGAACTTTTGCACCACCACCAACAGCTTCCGGTCCACCTTGCCAGTGGTGTCGAACCTCACAGCAATGAACCTGTGGGACGGCGTCTGCATGTTCTTCATCTACGCATCCATGCTTGAGTTCATCATCGTCAACTACCTGCACAGGAAGTACCCACACAGGGCGGCCGCTGAAGGCTTTAGAGCGGCCGGGGCCTCCTCCAGCCTGGGACGGTGGTGCGGAAACTTCGAGGTTAGTTGGGAAGAGAAATGGGTCACACGTATTTTATCTATCCTACTTTAAGTACATACAGAAAATGTAAATTACGTTTTTATTTCAAACCAGGCCCTTTCTGGGCATTCAATTTTTCTCCATGGTCAATAAGGAACGAATCTGATACTGAAGTTATAAGTTGTATACCATGCCTTCGTTCATGAATATATATATTTATATGTGTGAAAGACAAAGCTCCGTTTAGATAAACGCTTCAGGTTTTGTTATATAGATCTTTATTTGCATTTTTAAAAGCTGTTAATCGCATTAATTCTTAAGCAAGGCTATGGTATTTAAACTAGAGTTAAATCATTTAGTAAAATAAGATCTATGCACAGTTACAAGTCTGTAGACGTGTGCTGCAAACATTTAATCATCAAAAAAATACAAAAGTGACAAAATTTGAGATGTATCCTCTGTTTTATAATTAATATAAATATTACAGACACTACAGATGATTACTTTATAGAGGATGTGGTGAATAATTTTTGTTGAATAATTCATAATAAGAAATAATCTTGATATGGAACTAATCAAAGCTTCTATTTAATATAGCATCAAAGTTGTTATAATTTGTAAGTCTGTGGTCTTGTTATGCTTACGATAATTCATTCATCATGAACTTATAATTTAAAATAACTACCGAAACAACTAATTGTCCTCTCATTGGCTCGATCCTCAGCCCAGTTCTTATGAATAACCATATTAAAAATATCCCATACTTTGCAATAGCATTAACACGTAAATGGAATTTTGAATGTACACTATTTACTTGGTAACAAAATAATTATTTCGTTACTCGTAATATTCATAAAAAAATCGAGCCCTTTTCGATAACAACGAAACCACTTTTCTGCACAAAACGTCTCTCTGATTTCTTAATAAGTTGGACTCCATAATAATTCATTCCTTCATGCATTTTACAATTTGTTTGCTTATTACTAAATAAATAATTGCAATTTTTTAACATTTATATAATCAGAATTATTTTTTAAAAACCTCACTCCAGTTGATACATTGTTTGCTTAATGCCTTAATATCGATTTTTTCTAATTAATTATTTTAAAATCACATTCTTATTCTTAAATGAATATCGAAGGTTATTTACATGAATGCATAATTTACATAGACTTGCATCTCAATCAATATATATTATAGTCAAAGCTTCTAATTTAATAATTGAAATATTTAAATTTTAATTTAAAATCCAGGAAATTGATAAAATTTTTTTTGGACAATATATAAAACACAAGCTAAAACTAACTTCATCTCTAATTTCTAGATGTTGAAAATAAGAAAGTTTTGTTCGAATTTTATAGGAAGTATCTTTTACTTCTGAAACATAAAATAATATTTTCAACTATAAATTAAGAATGAATAATTTTTTACTCGTGTGTTTTATAAGTATTTCTCGAACTTTAATGTAGAAGCACTAATATTTCTTGTTGGAAAATCTTATTAACAGAAAATCTCATATAATTTTATGATATTGAAATTAAAAAACATTTTTTCACTAACACTAATATCTAAAGAACATGACTGTTTTGCTTTATAGTTTATGTGAGACATTCTTTCCTTATAATAAATGTATTTGTAAATTTAAAATGCACAAGTAATCCCTATTTTCAGAAATGGACATGAGTCATAAATGAGTCATCACCAGCATCAGAAATATTTTGCTATAAAATTGATTAGCAATTCGACATAAATCAGTATATACAGTTAGTTTTAATCTGCCTCCTATTAAAATATTTTAATTAATATTCCCATCAAGTTACTTTATGTTGGGTTATATGAATTAATAAATCTTTTTTATTTACGAGAAAAATGTTCCATTTCTGTAGCAAATAATTTCTAAATTTCTAAAAATATGAAGAAAAATTTCCATATTATAATTACCAATTATCTCGAAAGTGTAGAAGTATACTATCTTATAGTCATGCTAAAAATTACGATTTTATATAGTTATCAACGTATATATATATATATATATATATATATAGTTTAAAACTTTAAAGTAAAATTTTCCGCCACGTTAAACAACTGAAACATTTCAAAGTCATAAAAAGAGAAAACTTTTTGATAGAGTTTTAAATACCTTGGGTAAATAACAGAGACTGAGTTAATTGGTCTGCAATTTCCAAATAATCTTTTTTCCCTCTTTTTATACGAAATTGAGCAGCCTTTTTAACTACCCTACATCAGATACTCCAACAAACGAATTAAAAATCAATAGCAAAACACATTCAGTTGTTAAAGGAACCACGTGATCAAAACAATTGGACAAATTAGATCTGTTTCCGTTAATTTAAAAGGATTAGTTTTTTCTGAACAATAACACCATCATTAGGAAAAGTGGGGAAGTGTTTCGACTAGCTCGCTATTTATTTCTTCAGCATTGTGCTCGTTATTAATGACAGTGGCTAGAAATCGCTCAATAAGTATTCATTATTCCCTTCATTCTAATAATTAACTCAACATCATCATATTGAATGAAAGATTTATATATGCGTGTCTGAATTCATTGCTGTGTTCTTCTGGTTAAAAAAAAGTGTCTCTTTGATTCTTAACCTTTGGTACAAATTAATCTCGAAAATTCTTTGTGTGATTAGTTTAAGTCTTTGAAATTAAATATTTCATAAATAAAAATAAAAGAAATGTTTTAATGTAGGGGGAAGAAAGTCCTTATTCTTAAGATATAAAAGAGGTTGTTTACAAATATTGCAATTATTAATTTAAAATTCCATTAATTAAGGGAATTTTAAAAAATTTAAATCGTCCTTACCGATTTAAAATAACTATATAGAAGATATTTTTACTGACTTTTTTTCATTTTGCTTTCTCTTCTCATTTATTATCAACATGTTAATAACTTGAATCAATAGAAAATGGCTTCCCGGCACAGAGGTTGTATAATCAAGGATGCCAAAATCTGACTTTTTTGGCGACGAAAGAATGTTGCCAAGATTACGTATTATCACCTCTCGCAATGACGTTAATGCTAGGGTTGCTAAAATAGAATGTTCTACATAATTCTCATAGGTCTCGACCTCTATGACGTAATGAAAACTAGGTTGCCAGATAAGCAAGAAAATCCGCCAAAAAGTAATCAAACTCAGAATTTAGCATCTTGGATTATATGGCATCTGTACCAGCTTCCCAAACCAATGCTTTGGTCTTTATATAAGAAATCATTTTATTAACAAAATGAACTTCGGAAGTATTTTCAGATATTTGATGGTGAACTTCACCATGTTTGCTGCCGCTTGAAGAATGAAATTGGTAGGCATGCAGAAAATTCTTTGATAAGTCGGATTTACGAGGCGTATCAATGCGATGTGTCGTAGATATAAAATATTGTTTGACGTCATGGATATTTTAAACCAATAAGAACAGCCATACAGTGCGTAATCATGCTCGCAGCTAGAAGGAAGGAAACAACCACTTTAGGGTTAACATGTCTTCAGAATTTCTCAAGTTATTCAAAGCTTTTCTAGTACAATATTTATTTTTCTGTTATTAAAGTTCATTAAAGTGAATTTTCATCTCATTAAAGTGAAACTATTCCTTTTTTAGTATAGTTTATAGTTATACACTCTAATATCTAATTTGTACTGCAAATCAAGCTCTGATTGCAGTTCTTAAATTTTAATATTTAGTATATAATTGAATCAGTTTTTGCTTATTTTTTCTTTTCCTTAATTTAACCAATTCTATGTATTATATTAGCTTACATAATTTGGTTAAATTACAGTTTTAAAAATTGATGTGTAGAACGTGTAGAATAATTAAGAATTTCTGATATATAATATGCTTGCATATTTTGTTAATCTCATTAAGGAATATATATGAGAATGTTGTGAAAAAGATGATATATTTGATTGTTTCTTATTTATAAGAAAAAATTCCAATATTTCAGTTTATATTAATAATATTCAGTTTCTATTCTGTTTGTATTATCTTATAAAGGAGAAAATATAGTGATTTTGTGGAAGAGATGTCTCTCGTTTTTGAAATTTCCCATTTATAACAATGGCTAAAATCAATGAAATTGATGAATTTATATTTTACCTGTCTGTTTGAGGAATATATAAAATAATGTTGTGTCAAAGATTAAATTTTTCAGTGTTTTTCATTTATAAAGGGCAATTTTCAATATTTATTGTGTTTTTATGATATTATAAATACATCGCATAAAATATAAATACATCGCATGACATTTTTTGTGAAAAATATGGTGTTTTAAAGTTTTTTCTTTACAGAAAATTTTGTACTCTACAAAGTTAATGAGTTAATCATAATTAGAGAGTCAAAACCGCAGCGACCTGTTTGGTTAGGGCGTCTGAAGGTAAGGAATTCAAACCCGAACCTAGTGAAGATTCGCCGTGTACGCTAACGTAAAATAGATCGTGGTTGCAATGTTCTCCACGTGAAATGATACCGCTATGATTGGCAGGCAAATATTGGGGGTCTTCTGTTTATTACCTGCTTCTAAATTGCAAAGACCTACCTACTTTTGGGATGCACGATGGCGTGACCTCCCCAAAGACAAAGTCAACTCTTTGCAGGTTGATCAATGGATCCTAGTAGTCAGGCATTACAAATTAGTTTTATTGAGGGATAAGCATGGAAACGTTGCGAAATATCTGGCTCTTTTTTCAGCCTTTCCCATTTATATACAGTGACATTAATCTTTCAGGCTTATTTGCATAATACTATGAACATATATCTTTCTCAGGAAAGCAAGGAACTATTGAGAAGAAGAAAGAGGGGTTCTTAAGACCTTCCTCTTGCCTTGGGTTTAAGGAGCTAATTTCCAATGAAGAATAAAGCTGGGAGTGTTGTGAATTATTAGAGTTGTTCACTGTTTCCCATTTATACAATGATATAACTTTTTACTTTTGATTTTCTAGAACTCATAAGATTGCGTCTGACCGGCTTCATAAAAGACTGAAAAAGTTAAACACCTAAGAAATTTAAGAATTTTCAGAATTCTAACTATCATTTAATAAAAATAATAAAACATACATATTATATATATATATATATATATATATATATATATATATATATATATATATATATATATATATATATATATATATATATATATATATATATATATATATATATATATATATATATATATATATATATATATATATATATATATATATATATATATATATATATATTAATGAATAAATTTATTAAAATTATTTGATTGAATACATATATTTTTGTTAAGAAGAATTTTGATAAGAATTTTCCTATAATATAACATTTACTTGACAATATATATATATATATATATATATATATATTGTCAAGTAAGTGTTATATATTTTAGGAATTCATAGCATTGATAGTGAGGAAAATTCTTATCAAAATTTTTCTTAACAAAAATATATGTATTCAATCAAATAATTTTAATAAATTTATTCATTAATATATATATATATATATATACATATGTATATGTATATATATATATATATATACATATGTATATGTATAATTACTCTCAATCCCTTATATTACAAAGATAACTAATTTAATATATTAAAGAACACATTGGTGTGTTTTTTATGAGATTTAAAAACACATAAAACGACATATCAGTATTTTTTTCAATGATTATCAAATCTTTCTTTATTGAGAGCTATATGAATAATATTTTTTTTTTGTTTCGCATAATCATTTAATATGCATGACGACACACTTAGTTCATTTTTATAGAACCAATCATAGTATTTTAATCAGTCATAATAAAACTTATTTTTCTATATTTAATTTTGTCTGACGCCTTATATTCCCTTTTATCACCCAAAAACTAATTTGAATAGGACCTCCCATTTGAAATAGACTTCGGATTTCAACAAGCATCCACCCTCGAATTAGGAATCAAACGCTTGATTTGTTGAGCTAAAATTTAAAGCACAGACTATGTACTTTCCAGAATCGGCAATATTTAACAAACGAAATCCTACTATCAGGTAAAAACTGAAAGTTGCTCTTCAAAAGGAAAAAAATGACGTCCAACGTTTAAACTTGGCTCTCAGAAATGAAACGCTGGTGTTACAAAAAAATAAATTCATTAACTGAATGGAAAATATAAGGGAAAGCTTTTAATATCAGTTAAAATGAAAGAGACAATAAACTTAAATCACGAATGTATGTTATAATTAATGAATACAACGTGGTCACGATGAGTGCCCCAAAAATATAATAGCAATTAATGTTTTCATATAACATAAATACTATGAAGAATTGTTGGCAGGATTTTATATTATATGCATTTTTACAAAAAAAGGCTTATTTGATTACATTCATACATCTTAAAATATGTTCTGCATCACTTTAAATATTCTTGCTCAAGATGCGAATCGAACACACGAATACCAGAGAATAACTAACGATAACTTCCACAGTATTGTGAAGGATTCCACAAAATATCAGACCTGTAATGATATATATAAATATTATAATTTCTTTTTCCCCTTATATCATGACATGCAGAATCTCGTTAATTGTATTTCATATTTTATTCTCGATTTTCTCTTTCTTTTCTGTCCTTCCGTCGAAGACAATATTACTTTAAGATTCAAAATATGTTCATAAGCCATTTTTTTAATTGATTAGTAAGATTTAGCTTTTACACAGTGAAATGGGTCATAACTTTAACACTGAAGGAACTGCCTCGATTGGGTTGAAAGTGAACAATCCTTACCACTAATATCCGTTTATGACTATTATTACTTGAAATACCATTATTATTAACTGGATAAATTATAATAAAATAAAAAGCTTTCAATTAATATTTTGTTTAAACTTACATTAAAGTATACGAAAAACTCAATAATTAATTTATCAATGTCACAACTTTTGTAATTTCTTCATTGGAAAAATCATTACTGAATGCTGATAATAATATATGAATACAGTAAGAAACTAGATACCTTCTCGAATGTCAAAAATCAAGCTGGAAAGAAAACAAAATTTTGTTGTGATAGTGACAGCACAGTGTGCTGCTTTATTTGTCTCACTATAGAATTAGATAGATGGTTGTTCTGTGTGTGTGAACTTAGGAGATGATACATAAATATTCATCATTAAGGTCATTTATTGTACATGGTGATGTCCAACTATTTATAAGATTTTTAAGACGACTATTTATAAGACGGGTTTTCAAAAAGTTAAAAATCCTAACAAATAATTGGTAGTTGCTGATTTTTTTTTTTTTTGCCTTTGTTCTGGTAACTATCACAATGTACTTAATCAAGTCTCTCACCATTTTGCATAAAATAGTTCTCCAAAACAGAAGTTTCTGGAAAAACCAACCAAAGAAGTATCTAATAAAGGAGAACTTGATTTTTGTCTGCCTCTCAATGGTCCTTTTTAGCATTCAGTTCGACCCGTCAAATTATAGTGCTAAAACTAACTAAAGACCCTGCTCTACAATTTAAAGTGAATACCCTTTATCCACTTTAGATGTCACTTATTACACATATTCACTTTACATCTTACTTTTACTTATTACAAACATCCAAGTTGAAGGTGCGATTCGAACAGACGTATCATTGAACCAAATCCAATAACTGTTCAGCTGTCATCTTGGTATGACTAGTTGAGGAATGCTCGCTTTAGAGTAACGGTCCTGATTGCGACCATAGACATTGCTGAACAATAAGAAATGCCTTGATTTACTATTTTATCCACGTACGTCACTCAAAATGGCAGCTAGAGTTTTCTTTGGGTTTCCTCCTTTGCAACATATGAATACAGCCTATTTTCTAAGAAATAACTTCTCCAATGGCAATACGGGGTGGGGGCTTCACAGTGCCTCACAAGAATTTCCAACTGTTAAGCTGTTTACCGAGCTATTTTTCTTTATTGATGGAATTACATTTGATCAGTATCAGGAAATCTAGCCACAGTTGTTTATTTGAATGTTTCATTAGTTTTAGGATAAATTACTTTTAGTTTTAGGATAAATCAAAGATGCTTTATATAAAATGCGTATTTATGCTATACAAATATGTACATATAATTTGAAATCGGTGAAATTTTAAAATATATACGTAAGAATCAAATAACTTTGACTTCATTTATTTTGATAAGGATTTTGAGTAATTTTCCTAATTACATAATGCTTGCGATTCTATAATAAAGTTTGAAACATTTACTAAATAATGATGAGGAGCAAAGCTTAATTAATTTCTATTTACGTTAATCCGATGAGTACTATTAAAATATCCGTTATTAATATATGTTTAGTTAACTTATATATTTAAAGCTTAACATTATGATCACATTCTAAATTATAGAAATATTTGTATTTCATTTAAATTATTTCTAACGACAATTAGACCATATATAAAATATTTTCATTTTGGTTATTAATTCATCATTATGAAACCCTTAATTTCTATGTAAGATGTGTTTCATACATTTCAATATTTTATTTATCATTATATAAATTTCCTTTTAAGTATGGCCATTCTTTAATCTTAATTTAATAGATGAATGTTAATATTTAATAAAAACTCTGAAATGCGTAAAAACGATATTTTTAAGTTATTAAAATTGAATTATAGCATCTACATTTGGCTCCCTATTGCTATTAAATGCAGTCATTAAACATTGCAAGCCATTCAGTAACCTCAAACTATAATCACATTTTTTTACGAGGTCAGTCCGCAGTTTAAAACTCTTCTTAAAATCCATAATGTGCTAATAGTGTTATTGTTCATAGGGCTGTCTACATGATAATCTTTAATAGATTGGAATAGTGAACTCTCTCTTTGTTTAGTTCTCGGAAAGCGTAGTATCATTTTCCGGTCAATAAATTCCCATGTGGACATAAAATGATGCTTTTCTCACCAAATGTTATTTTGCCTTAACTGATTTTAATAACTAAATATAATATTGGTTCAGATGTACTCTGAAAAAGTGGTAAGAATATATTGCACCGAGCTTCGGGGTTTATGTTGATTAAAAGTCTCGACAAAACATTCCCTTAAAAATCACAAGACTTCTGTACTTAGCAATTTTCATAAAATACAGCAAACTTCAGCTGTAGAAATGACAGCAACACAACTCCAATTCATCTAATACAACAGGAAACAGATTCCAAGCACAGAAATCTCCAATATCCTAGACAAATATCAGCTGATGTAAAACAGGGTGCAATTTATCAAAGCGCTCTGAATCCGAATGACACCAAGTAACAATGAAATGATAAAAATGTTATAATAATAATGGCAGGACAATTTTTTTTAAAGTATTATAATAAGTCGAGAAATATTTTACTATAACAATAAACTTTAAGAAAAATTTCATCTTCTGCAAAACGTTTTTCATATTCAAGTATATTTATTAACAATTTTAGATCATATTTCTTTTAACACTTTTGTTTCTAGTACCCAGCCTCTCGAGCAATCGTGGCCGAGTAGTTAAAACGTCTCGAAATCCGTTGGGATATCCCCGTGTAGGTTCCAATCCTATGGACAATGTTTTGTTTTTCCATAATCAGAAACACTTATAATATTCATTTGAAAAAGAGTATATTTATACAGAATTTTCCTGTAGGAAATACCAATCTTAAGCTAAGAAAATGTGAACTAATGAATATAAGGAATTAAAAATAAAGAATTAAATAATCTCAAAATTGCATAACAGTTTTATCTGAATAAAATATGAATTATAATTTCATTTTCAGCCAATATTTTTCAGAAAAAATATAAGTGCTGATGAAAGAAAGGGTGAAATAACTGGTGAATATTCTTGATCAGAATGATAACGAATAACAATAAAATGACAAAAATATTACGATAATAATTGAATAAGATATTTTTACGACACATATTATATTTAGTCGAAAAACATTTTACTACAATAATAAACGTCAAATCAATTCCTTCTCAAGAAATTATTTTCCATATCGAAGCATGGTTATCAAAATTTTAGATCATATTATTTTAACATTTTTGTTTCTGGTACCCCTTCTCGTTTGCAGTCGTGGCCGAGTGGTTAAGGCGATGGACTTGAAATCTGTTGGGAAATTCCAGCGTAGTGTCGTATTTTACAAGCTGCGGCATTAAATCTTAAATACTTCTTTTCTCATCTGGTAATGAGAAATCTTTATTTTTTGAGAATTTTGTACTCATTATGTTAGTAAAACAGTAGCACAGATTTCGATTTAAGAATAAACTTTTGTAAGGTATCAATGTTGCCCTGAAGCAGCATTCAAGATTGATAGTCTTCACTGACACATCTGCGTCGAGCGGCAGTATTTGCACTTGACGGGGGAAAATCTAAGAATTCCACTAGGGTTTCTGGAAGGCTCTTCCCTATCTCGCTTGATATTCGTCCCAGACCATATTTTCATTATTAATTTTGCTAAAAAATATATAGTTTAAGATAATAGCATCACTTAAAGCCATCAAAATCTAGTCTTTTCAGAAATCCACTTAAAACATTTACAAAATCCTCATCTAAATCAGAACTGAACAGTGGTAATTATAACGTACCTCTTCTTTCCATAAATTTTCTTTAAAAGACGACATAATTTAAGAACTTGTAACTCTCTTGATGAACTGACGATGTATTTACTGGATTTTACACGCTTGACACACATCCAAAGAACAGTAGAATACTATTTTATGTAAGCAAATGGCAGTGCAGAAAAGCTACACTGATATAAGCGTAAAGTTTAAACAAGAAATACGGTGGAGTTCTTTCTTGAAATTATAGTATTAAATACATTTGTAAAGCGAGCCAATTATTGCTTCTAATACTGTGGAAACTGGAAAATATTATTATTCATCAAAATAAATATGAAAAAAAATTTTTTTTTTCTCAGCCGAATCTTATTAATGTTTGCTTTTAAAAAATGTTGACTTCATTTTCTATGGAAATACATGTACGTGTGATATGCAGAAAACTTAAATGTTGAAAATATTTATTTTCCTCATAATAAGTAATATTTTATAGAGATTTTGGCATACAAATTGATAAAAAAAAGATAATATAATTATCGGGAAAATTCTAAGCATTTTATAGCAGGATAGCAATCTTATTTAATATCATGAAATTTTAACAGTAAGATATCATCTAATTACAATTTTTAATAAATTGCGTTAAATAATATTTAATTTAATAAACCTACTTTTGTCCCACTGTTTCTATAGTGAAAAATATTGAAAATTTAAATAAAGGCTTATTTTTAAGCTTTTTTTAATATTTTTATGTGCAGTGTGAGTTGTTTTCTCCTTTTTACAACTTGAGCGTGAAACTATTTTTCTTAATTTAAAATGCATTGCTTAGTAGCGAGAAATTATTTGAAAATGTAAGAGCAAGGAAAGAAATAATAGAAGTGCTCTCAAAAATAAACACAATGCACTTTTACAAACTGTCGCCACAGGTGCAAAAAGGAATTTCGTAACATAAAACTGTGCTCGGGGCTTAATAACCAGCAGCGTGACGTATTTCACGAAAATGTTTGAAAGAGCCCGATTCTTTACTACTGTGTTGACCAGGAAGATGAAACAAAGGGTACACAAAAGAACATTTTAAGAAAGAAAAATAGAGAAAAAGCATTTACGGGAAAACCTGCGGTTTTCCGTCAAGCGGGAGCAGTCCCTCTTAGGAAGCACGCATGCTCCGGAGAGTAAAACTACGTTGCTATAGCAACTTTGACGTCATTGCCCGGGCATTACCAGATGTTTGGGGAGACTGCTTCAAAAGGATCGTAAGAGAATAAATGGACTGCGGCCGAAAGTGTCGCCTACCATTCATTATACTCTTGATTTAATAATTTTTTTTAAATAAGGATCTATATTCTGATATAATAATTAAAATTAATGTGAGAAAAATTCTTATTCTCTTATGAAAATTTATTCCATTTTTAAGCTATCTTCATTAAAAAATGGAAGACTCCAGAATTTAAGTACTAAATTAATTTCTGAAACATAATAAAAGGTGCAATAAAAATTCATTTTTGTGGTTAAATTTTTAATTTTTTTAAAAATATTTTTTCTAAATTAAAGTTATTAGCGTACATATATATCACTTTTGAAACATGGCATACATATGAATAAGCAATCACAACATTTGTATGCATGTTACAAATATATAAGCATGCAAGCGTTTATTGTGAGTTACTTAAGTAGTACAGGATAAAGTATTCCAAAAACTTGCACACTTATAATCTTAAAATGTCAGAACAATTTCAAAAACTGTATGAGCACGTATATAAGCAAATTACAATATTCATATAAATTAATGTAAGATTAGACTCTTAATAAATAAAAATAGTTAAAACATTAAAAATAGTATATGGAAGACAATAGCGAACTAATAATATTATAATGTCGTTAATCTCAATAGAATAATCAATTAATGAGAAATTTGCGCATTGGAGAGCGGGGGGCTTACTTTAAAAAAAACTCCTATATAATAGGATATTTTAGGTACAAGAACATTAATTACTCAGAAATTTTAGAGGGAAGGATTCTGTACATTGAAGTGCTACAACACATTTCTAATATATATATATATATATATATATATATATATATATATATATATATATATATATATATATATATATATATATATATATATATATATATATATATATATATATCATATATATATATCATTTATATATATATCATATGTGTGTGTGTGTGTGTGTGTGTGTGTGTGTGTGTGTGTGTGTGTGTTCAATAAAAGACATTTTAGTCAAGACACATTATTCTTTCGATAAACTCCATCATTTTGGTATGCATGCAGTCAATGCTTCCTATGATTTAGATGAACACTTCCAATCAAGGAAAGACTTATTAAGAAAAAGATCCAGTCAGAGCTTGAAAAAAAACTCACCGGATACTTTCACATTCATTATTGTTGAGCTATTGTTGGTTTCAGCAGTTTCTTACTGAATGTTTAACTCGGTGGTATTTTTTACGCACTTCATATTGGAGTGCACTTTTTAACTTTTATGAATCTTTACACATCTGAAATAGAAAACTTTTACCAGAAATTTAAAGTATTTGGTTCTTATACTTGTAATCCTTGAACAGGATTACAAGCTGTAAAGTCACTTGAGTAAAAATTCCTGTGTTTGATATTAGCCTTTGTTAAAGAAAGGTAAATGGATTTTACGCTTCTAGTTTCCAAAATCAGATACTTTTCGTAATGGGTGATAGGAAATCTTCGGGATTTTCAACCTTGTAACTTGCCATATTAAGACTTGGCATCTGTGCAAGTCTTTCCAAAATAAATGAAAATAAAATGCACAAATGTCTTAAAGAAGTTTTCAGCTGTTAAAAATCCATCGTGTGTGGTGTCAGAAGTCAGGAACCCAACAGAATTTCTGCAGTGGTTGTCAGAAAGGCACTTGAAGTAAGTCCTTATCAGCAGAGCGCTTCTCTGCAATACCACAGAAAATTCTAACCATATAAAAACTTCATTTTGCCAAGGGTATATCTGTTTTACATCTCTAGAGATTGATACCTTTACTCAAAGCAGAACTCATTGCTGTTAATACTGTCAAAAATAAAATCCCTCTCGTTCATTAAACATAAATCTTCGACAATTGCGTTCCTTTTTAGGAAACTTCACGTAGAATGTCTCTTGAAGCATTTATGCCACTGTGGATTAAGAAACGTTAAATTTCTTAACATTTTCTGATACACTGAATGAATTATTCGTTAACTATATTCAATGTTTAAGTTCTGTTTGTCCCACTCCATTCATGCGACAATACTAAAGTCACAAATATTTTTCAGGTGAAACATTTGAGTAGAATGAAAGAACGTTTATAACAAAGGGGTAGTTGGTAGTTATTTGTACAAGGGTAACAGTGATTCTCACTGTTAGATAACTTATAAATTGCATAATTTACGTTATCCAAAACTTAAATTATGCAATTTATAAGTTAAATCCAATCATAAGACTTCACAACTCAAATCTTCCCTTGGGTGTGTATGTCATTACAACAAAGACTTGTTTTACATATTTCTAAGCGAAACTAAACTCTGTCGCACAACAACTCATGTGGAGCAAGGCCTACAGGGCCCATTTTATTTTCTTGACCGAGAGGCTCTAGGGTGCAAACATATGCCCCGATTAGGTGATCAGACTAACACGAAATCCATAGTGTTTAATTTCCAAGCATGCTTGATACTTAATTTATCGACCAACTGAAGGGATGAAAGGCTGAGTCGACTTTGAACAGCTCGAGGATCGAACTTCGGACCTCTGCCTTGGGAGCTTAAATGCTACCACTAAGCCCCCGGGCTTCATTTTACATACTGTTATCCCACCAAATTTGTTTCCAGTTTCCTTAAATGCTGAAGTTTTATCAGAACTGCTTGATTTCTCAGTCACATGTTATCACTGAATATTAAAAAATTATGTTGATTCACAATTTATTATTACTGCTGATGGATACCACCTGTTTAGGAAAAAGTTTACTAAGATTAATTTTCTTTTAATGGGAGTATTTTAACTATTCTCTGCTGAAAGTAGCACCTACATAATTTAATTATTTCCACTCCTGCATTTTACTAGCACTCTCCTTTTTTCCATAGTTTGAATTTCCCATTTTTGAGCCCTATTTTAACCTTAAAAAGCTCATCCTACTCAAGAGTTATGTGGAATTGTAACTTCAGTAAAATAATTTTTAATGTTTATTTTTAATTTCAATATGTACGACTCTGTATTGATATATAATTAATATGAGAATTAATATAAATTATTTTAATATATTTACGGTAATAAAAAAATGTTTTAGTAATGATAATAAGCATACCTGCTGTAAATTCCTTGTTTTTAATAGCATCAATATCAAATCGAGTTAGCCTAAGAAATCGATGTAAAATTGACAGATTTTTCATAAATCCAATTCGTTTTCGTAAGTAGATATAATAAGTTTTTCCTCCACATGTTGTTGAAAATGCATTAAAATAGTATTTTCAGATGTTTCCCATAGATATGAATATATATAGTGAACTGGTTAAATTTCTTTTGTTGTTTTTACTTTTTTGGATTTTGTGGAATATTGGAATGTTTCCAACAACTCGGGAAGTAAACAGCTTCGCAAATACTGATTGATGTAAAATTAAAGATCACTTTTGGAAGGAGATTTTTTTCAGGGTTTTTTCCAAATATTCTCTTTTTTTTAAAGCTCCTTCCTGTGTTTAAGGCCTTTGTTAAATTTTCGAAAGATTAAATTCTTTAATGTATAGTTTACGATACCTATTACTAGCTCCCCTAACTGACTGATTTCTGATTCTGATGTTCAGCTCCTCATCCTTTGAGTCGTTCATCGATTTCTTGAAAAAATATTATTTTGGATTCAACTGATTATTTTGCTCTTATATCATTCAATTTATTTTCTACATTTGAAGGTAATAACTTTGATCTTATCCTCATATTCGTAAGCAAAAACGTATTCTCTCCATATATGGTAATAGGGAACGTACGCGTTTTTCTTAATACGCATTCTTTTATATTCATCTATTTCAATACGCGTTATTTTGCTTCTTTCTCAATAAATAATTTTATTCTGAGCGGAAAAATCTTTTATCAATATGAATAATTTAGACAATAGTAATTTCACAATTTTATATTAAACTCATGTTTTTTGAGAATTTGTTATAGATTTTTAAATATTATTGTAAATTCAAATAACATTCATGCTTTTTCTATGATATTAAAGTCTAAAATTTTAAGCATCTTAAGTTTGCTTATTTCATTTTGGAATGTGAGCCAATCCAATGCAGTCGAAGCTTTTTCTTTTCTGTTCAAACTATTGAATGGCATGAGAATTGGAATGTAATTAGAATCCTGTGTTTTCTTAATATAGACATTACAAGGAATAAAAAATCCTATTACCCACGGAAGGTCAATAATATTTTTGTATAATTAATTTAAATAAGTTTTGTAGTTTTATAAATAACTATTTTTTTTCCATTTTCAAAGTTTTTTATTCATTCTTTTCTTTTTTCGTTGTACTGATGACAAGAATTAGTGCTTAAGCCATTAATTAGCGGTCTCTTCAAAATCTTTTAACAATATCCTCATACATAGGAAGGTGAAAGACACATATTTAAGTGTTAAAAAATTATGTGCTAATTAAAATCTCATAGGTAATAACGTTCTCTTTACCGTGATTCATAATATTTCAAATTTTATTTTTGGAATTAAGTCACTATAGATAATTATACTCATATTGAAACTTGTCAGTCATGAAAACAGTTAAAGAAGATGGGAAAACCTATTAAGAAATAGGGAGGATTTATTTACTGCTTACGATGTTGGTGATAGTAACATCCATGTAAAAATGGCATCATGAGTTATTCTGAGGACAACTCAGTGAAAAGAATGGCCAGATCAATCTCTAGACCTGAATCCCATTCAGAACATTTATGATATTGTAAGAAAAAAATGTATGTACTCACGTCCTCATTTTCATCACTTTTACATATATGGTACAGCTGCCGTATAACCCACCATGCGAGTTTCTGAATTCTTTTGGCGAAAAAAAAATGTTGCCAAGATGACCTATTTGTAACATAAATTCTTTTCTGAATAAAGTTTAGGCATCTAAATAATAAATATTAACATAAAAAATGAAAAGCGTAAATATATATTTTCGAAATATTGGGATTTTAAGAAAAGAAAACATAGGAATATTAATTTTGTAAATGTAAATACAAATTTCAAGAAAAATACAACATGAATTCTAAGAAAAACATAGGAAAATTTGCAAAAAAAATTATAAAAAAACAATTTAAATTTTACCTTATAATTTTAAAAAATAAAATAAGGAATAGCATTTTTTTAGATGTATAAATACAAATAATAAAATATTCATTTACTTAATAAGCAATTAAAAAAGAAGTTTTTGTTTTAATAATATAAATAAAAAAATTGCCAGGCATATAAACTTAAAAAGGAGATATCGACACAATTTTAAACAGTAATTTTAAACATTTAATACAAAATAAACAAGGAATTATTTAATATAATGAAAAAGAAAAATACAATCTGGACTTCAATTATCCAAACAGCCAAGAAATCAGCAGAACTTACTAAAGAATTCACAGATAAACTATCCTCACAAAAATTCTTAATAAAATTCAAAAATGAAATAAAATATTCTAAATTTCCTCACATGTAAATACTAGGGTTGTCGAAATAGAATTTTCCATATAATTTTTATTATTCTCTATCTCTGTGATGTAATGAAAAACAAGATTTCAAATAAACAAGGAAATCCTCTAAAAAAGTTAAATTCATAAATTCTCATGATGGATTATCAGACAACTGTGAAAATTTAAACAAAAGAGTGTGTTTTTCACTAAAAAATGACGTCTATTTCAACAAAATATACAGTATTTTTAGTGTTTTTAAGCTGTTTTTGATGAAAAATAGACCTTTTTTTCACTTTCAAAATTTCAACAAAAAAATTTGACCTTCCATTCAAAAAATGATCACTAAAAACATGCATTATTTTTATGTTTTTAAGCTGTACCTTTTTTTTTTAATAAAAATTGAGTTTTTAAGCAGTTTTATTATAAAAATTTGGGTTTTTTGGATATTTAAACGTATGTTTTTTTTTTTTTTTATAAGAAATGCAAGGTTTTTTGTAAGTTTTTGAAAAGATAAGATAAAAGCCATTGCATGTGTTTTTTTAAAGAAAATCTATTTTTTCTATATGGAAGAAAGGTTTTAATTTATTTGATTGTCCATCTCTACCAATTGATAATTTAACACGATCATTTTTTTTACCATATGCAAAACATGTAACAGATTCGGTATCAGTTGTTAAAGGTCTAGTAAATATAAATTCTTCTCCAATTTGTAATCGTATTAAAGGACTATGTATACGATTATCAGATTTTAAAAAAATTGTAATTTTCATATGCATATTAGTTTCTAGTTTCAAATCTGGTTCTAGTAGTTTAGAGCTCATTAAATTGAATTCTACAAGTCTAAAACCTCCTGTATGATATGTTGCGTATTTCTCTTTAATAGTAACATAGAAATTTTGAGAATCGACATATTCTTTTGTTGCGGCATCTTTATTTATAACAGGATTTGCAACGCTCGAAAGTCTTACATTTCCAAAATTATACACACCGTTTTTAATTAAAGAAAGTACATATAATCTATCATTATCTATTATTAATATATTATCACTCTTTTTATTATTGATGAGTGTTTTTCTGTCTACATAATATTTATTACACACATCGTATTTATCAGTAGGAGTTGGAATATTAATTATTTTTTTGTTATTAGCATCGAAAGCATTTTCTTTCAAAACTAAAGCATTGTTTACAAAGTAAAGTTTATTAACAGCATTTTTTCATTTACAGGATCTTTTATATTGCTAATTATTTTATCTTTAGCATCAAAATTACCTTGAGCTGAATGTATTAAACTTCTGTGTTCTAATTCTTTTACAATTTTATTCACATAATTCATATTAGCTGTATCATGTAAATCTTTTGGATCTGACACATTTGAAATTCTTTTATGTTTTGCGTTATAGTTATCATTTTGTGAATGAGTAAGAGAAGCATCTGATAAATTTCTAACATCATTTTTAAAATGTTCATGAATTCTATCCACATTAGATTTTGTTTCTGAATCACTTAATAATTTTGGTTCATTTACATTTTTTAAATTCTTTTTTTCTATATCGTAATTTTCATCGTTTGTTAATTTAAATCCTACCAGAAGGACCTGGAGTTCCTTCTTTTATTTCATCATCAAAAAAAGGATAATAAGCTGTCATTTATTAATGTAATAAACTCATTATGCTTTCAATGTTTTAATCATAGTTATTTCTTCAGATTTCATATTCATAGAGCAATTGTTTATTTCTTTCAAAATGAAGTAGAAAAAGTAATTTTTGGTAGTATTATTTTTTAACCTCCAATTGAATTCGATCATTAAATTATTCAGGTTTGTGTAATTTTCATGGTTCTCTAGATTAAAACAAATTATAGGATAGTTACTAAAATTTGAATAATCTATCGTGAAGCTTGTTTCTGCATATATATTGTTCATTCCTGCTTCTAAAAGAGCTGTATATATTCGATTATAATGTTTTTATTAAAATCCATAAAATAACTTACTGTTAGAACTTTTATGTTATTAATCATTAACCAGCATTCTGTCATATCCAAGTTATCAAACATCATGTTGTTTCGGTTCATATTTTCAATTCTTTCATCATTTTGAGGAATGACGTAAAAACTTAAAACTTCATCAGATGTTGCAGGAATATTATAAGATGCACTAGCATTTTTATTAAATAAATTTGATTTAATAATATTATAATGATCCCAATTTATTTCTATAGGAGTATCAAATAGTTTTAGTTGATTGAATTTTACAGCAGCTGAATTTTTAAATCTAACATATGGTAACCAGAGAGAGAGGTCTTCAACAACTGCTTTGAAATCAGGATTTTGAATATCTGTATATAACATATTTTTACCATCATTTCTTTGAATTTCTATTTTAATTTGAAATTCTGTAATTACTTTTCTATATTCTCTGAAAAAATCAAATATATATTTTAATGGTATCCATATTCTTACAGTTTGACTACCTTTAGTGAATTTCCATCTTTTTGCAAATCCATCATAATATTTTTTATTCATTTTGAAGTTATTATAAAAATCAGTAATTTTCGTTGCATCAACCAAAGTTCCATTATATTTGAAATTATCTCTGTCAGCATATTCAGAAGTATCCCTATAGAAAAACATATTAGTAGCTTCCGATGTTGAATAATCAGGTGTGAAATTTATCAATCCTAATATTTGATTCATGATTGCTTTATAATTAATAGTAAATTCAATTTCAGTATTTCCTATAATTAATCTGCTCAAATTAATTAAACCACCACCATTTACAAAAGTAATATTTTCATTATTTATATTGCTTCCATCACCTTTTACAATTTTAATTTCTTGTTGCAGATAGCCTTCAGAATATAATATATTAGCATTTGTATCATTTATAAAGAAATTATATGTAGCATTTTCATATGGATTGTTTTTATCTCTATTCTCATGTTTAATTTCTCTATATTCAAAGCTTTCAATTTCGTTATTATAATAACAACTGGTATCACTCAAATCATAGATTTTGTTCATTTATTTAGGATAAAAAAATTTCAATCCTGCACCATGCTTTTTCCTTTTTTGATAAAATCTCATTTAATTTTTCTATTATGAAATCTTTAGATTTTTCTTCTATTTTCTTACACTTTCTGTATAATCTGCCTTTATTCATTTATTTAGCTATAAATCTGTACTGTACTTCCTGTCTACTTGCTTCAATTAGTTCACCTCGATGATTTGTAATTTTTATTCTAATTCTATATATGGAATCAGATTTAACTGGGAAAAATATAGGTTTCTCAGATTCTTTAGAATATAAACTTCCAGCAGGATTTGTAGTCGTAAATGAGTAAATCACATCAGATTGAAAGTGATTTATATAAGTACCATTTACCATATCACAATGAATATAAATATTATCATTTCCATTAGCTATATCTGCTATATATTTACCTTCTTGTTCTGCATCTTCATATATTTTTGCTTCAAATCCTAAAATTTTGTACAATTCACTTTTAGATAAATCAATTTTATAATGATCTTTCAATTTAATTGCAAATCTTTGCCTTTCTTCTATAATTCCAAATAATATTGGAGGATCATTTCCAAAGTATTTAACCATGTAACGATTTAATTCCTATATACTATAATGATCATTTGGAATAATGAAATCTATCCATTTCTTACCATCAAAATATGAAAATTTATTATTTTTGTCATTAATATTATTCCAAGAAATGTACATAGAAAATAAATGAAGTGCTATTTCCTTAAAATTAAAAGAGTTGTAATATTCCATTGTAAAATCTTCTGATTTACTAGCATTTTTAGAATCTAAAATGAGGTACTTCATTTATTTATAAGTAACAATTTTCTCATTGGAAATACTAGGTCCTTGGGTAAATGAACATAATACATCAATAGGGGATTTACCTTTATTTCTTTCAGTTATATATTTCAAACAATATAAACCACATTTTACAGATGTAGGTTGTTGTAAAAAACTAGAATTATAACGAATTTCTTTTCCTGAAGATTTTAAATAATTGACTATATTTTTAGGAAGAAAATCATTTTTTATTTTTATTTTTTCATATTCATATTCTCCAAATGGATCAAAATATTCTGTAAAATCATATATTGGATCATTATAATAACAAACCCAGTGAGTTCCACTACCTGTAGATACATCTAAATTAACAATTCCATTTTCAAATTTTCTTATATTTTTAGGTAACATATCTATAGTAAATGTACCCCTAAATTTTTTTTTCGTTTTTCCTATTTTCTTCTATTATTTTGTTGGATATTCCGAGGGAAGATAAGCCCCTTTTCCACAGCGTTTTTTTTTTTTAATCCCAGATCCTGAAATTTTATCTAATATTTTTTAGTACCCCATCCTGCTGCACCACTAGCAGTTCCAAGATCTAAAGATGTTAGAATAGGAATCAGGAATGCTAAAAATCCTCCAGTTTTTTGTAACTGAGTTTTACTAATTGTAATTCTTTTACCTTTAGCAATTTGATTGATTTGTGTATTAGTAAGATGTAAATCATAATTAGGAGTTTTACTTATATCTATTTGCAGGGAAACTTCTTCTCCATTTTTATATCTGGATTTTAATTTAGAAATTTGATTATCACTCAAATAAACTTTTTTGTTACATGCTTATTTGTTAATTCATCTAATTTGTTTATACCACTGCCTATATATTTATTTCCTGCTTTAAGAGTATTCAATGCTTTTATATACATTTTTAATCCATTCATGTTAGAATCGGCTTCATTTATTTTATCTTGCATGTTTCGTTTTTTGTTCTCACTAGTTTCATAATTTCTGTTTTAAGTTAAATTTCCTTTAAGTCTTTTATAATCATCTCGTTTAGATTTTGCTATAATAATTATTTCATCCAACTCTTCATCTGTTTTATTTAATAGCTCAGAAGGCAATTCTAATCCTTCATTTTTAAGTAAATCAAAACCTAAATCTTTATTAAAATTCGATCTTATTATTCCTTCAGATTTATCCATTAAATTTCTAGCATCTGAAGAATAGTATAGTTCCAAATGCTTAGATGATTCATGTTCAGGTGAAAAAGACATATAAACTGTTAAATCTTTTATAGCATATTGAATACATTCAAGATTTTGTTTTCTTGAAATTTCCTGGTCTTGTAATTTTTTAATTACTGGTTTATGAAATTCTCTTAGTTATTTTTCATTACCTAACTCGTATTCAAGTTTAACTTCATTATTTTTTCTTTTTTCAGATTGTAATTTTATTAATTCTAACTCATTTCTAATATGTTGTTTTAATTTTTTATTTCTTTCAAGTTCAATAATATCCATTTATTTATTAGTAAATAATTTTCTACTCTGAGAAGATTATTTTTACAACGAGTAGATTATTTTTTACTCCGAGTAGATATTTTAAAAATAAATAAATGATAAAAATAAAAGATTATACAGAACCTGAAGAATTTACAGATGAAAATCAAAATCCTTCATTACCAAAACATCCTTTTATAGATTTTTAATTGCAGGCAGTTCAGGATCAGGAAAAACTAATTTCCTCGTTAATTTAATATATGATTATTTGAAATTTGATGGTTTGTTTGTATGTGCTAAAGATATTTATGAACCAAAAGATATTACACTGCAAGAAAATTTTACAATGTTCGATGACATAGAAAGAGAAGATATCGTGAATTGTAAAAACATAAAGAGAAAAGAATTATTGTTGGAATTGTTTAATAAATACAAAAAAGAACAAGTATAATTTTCTTCTGATTCCAAAGAATTCATAAAAGTAGATGATTTAGATCCATGTATGAAAAATCTAGTAATTTTTGATGATTGTATAACTGAAAAAGATCAAATTATATAGCTGAATTGTTTATTAGAGGAAGAAAGAAAAATGCTTCCATTATTTATCTGAGTTAATCATATTATTCTACTCCTATTAATATATGGAAGAATTGTAATTATTTTATTTTCTTTAGTTTACAACACCAAGAGAAATCCAAAAGATAATTAGAGAAATTGATGGAAATCTTACTAATGAAGAATTTAAGAAATTATACAAGAAAGAAATTCAAAAACGTTTTGATTTCTTTATGTTGGATTTAGTAAATATAAATATGAGATATCAAAGACATTTTGAGCCTTTATAAATGGAAGAATATTTGGAAAAGAGAGTTTTTATCTATCGAAAGTTTTATCAATTGATGAATAAATTGAGGGTTTCTTTATCAGTAAGTAAGTTTTTATTCAATGCATCTGGTTTATCTAGATTTGTTTTTCTTCCCTTATCAACATTGAGTGTAACAGCAGACGTCATTGAAATAATTGATAAGTCTTTAAATATTTCTGCTAAAAAGAGTGAATTCAAACAAGCTTATAAATTTTATAAGCAGTTATTAAATTTATTGAAATCAAATAGTTTGACTGAAAAAGAAGTGTATATGAGAGAAGATGAATATATTCAAAATTTACAGTATTTTCCTATAGAAAAATAAATAAAAATACTCAATTAAATGGTTATAAGTATGTAGATAAATGATTTTATATCTAAATAAATGTGTAATAAAAAGAATTGCAAATGTAAAAATGGAAAAGGTGTTATTAATAAATGTATTAATAATTTACCATTTAATATGCAACTACCTGGACATTCATTTACGGGACCTGGAACTCAATTACTACATGGAAAAACAATATTAAATCCAGATTTATCATACAAAGAATGGAGCAAACCAATTAACAGAGTTGATGAAGGTGCATATAGACATGATATGTGTTATTCAAAAAATAAAGATACTAAAACAAGAAATGAAATATGCGATACAAATAAGTTTTAGATGAAATTCCAAATCCTAAAATTCATGAAAGATTAGAAAGAGGAATTGTTAAACCAATCATTAAAGCAAAAAAGACATTTGGAATGGGTTCACTCATTTATTGTTTAGAATGTAAAACTCATACAGATAGTAAAAACTTTATAACTACTACATCCAAAAATGGAAAACCTATGATGAAAGGAATTTGTGTCAATTGTAATTCAAAGAAAAGTGTTTTTTTAAAAAAACAAATTACACTTTAAAAGATGTATATTATGATCCTTTAAAAGGTTATTGTGGTATCAATGAGTTAAAAAGAAAAACCAAATTTACTCAAAAAGAAATTACTGATTTTCTTCATACTCAAGAGGTATATACCAGATATAAACCAATTAATAGAAAATTTAAAAGAAGGATTTATGTATCTCATATTGATGATCAATGGCAAGCAGATTTATTATTCATAAAACCATTTAGTAAATATAATAAATATAATGATGGTATCAATTATACATTAACTGTTATAGATATATTTAGTAAATATGCATGGGCTGTTCCAATTAAAAGAAAAACAGGTGAAGAGGAATCAAATGCTTTTAAAAAGATATTCAATGAAAGAAAACCGTTAAATATTCAATCTGATTATGGTTTGGAGTTCTTATCTTCTTTAACAAAAAAATTGTTTTCAGAAAATAATATTCAGTGGTTTGGTACTAATACAGAAATTAAATGATCAGTAGTTGAACGATTCAATAGAACTTTAAATGTAAAAATAAGAAAATATTTAGCAGCCAATATAATACAAAAAGATGTATGTAGATGTATTAGATAAATTAGTTTACAATTATAATAACTCTTATCATAGATCTATTAAAATGACACCAACAGAAGCAAGTAAAAAAGAAAATGAAAATATTGTATATAATAATTTGTATGTTAAAAAGATAATGAAAAAACCAAAATTTAAAGAAGGTGATAAAGTAAGAATTTCAAAATATAAAGAAACGTTTACAAGAGGTTATCATCCTACATTTACAGATGAAATTTTTATAATATCTGAAGTGTTAAAAACAGATCCAATTACTTATAGAATAAGAGATTTAAACAACGAAAAAATTAAAGGCACTTATTATGAGAATGAATTAGTTAAATATGATAAAAAAGATAATGTATATAAAATTGAAAAAATAATAAAAAAGAAAAGAAACAAGTTATTTGTAAAGTGGTTAAATTATCCAGAAGAATATAATAGTTGGATAGATATAAAAGATTTAATTCAAAATTAAGAGGTGAGAAATCACCCACCCCTTTAAAATGATAATTTTAGGTAGGGAGAATTCTCATCCCCCAAGAATTTGTTATTAAAAGTAAAAATCATTCTAATTTCATGAATTATTTCATTTCAGACAACAAACCAAATTCCGGGTGTAGTGAAATCACTTAAAAATACAAACCTTTTGATTAGTTTTTATTTTATTTAGTTTTTTGATATCCATTATGAATTACTCAATTGTATAGTTATTTAAAAGTCTTATACCATTGAAATATACTGTTGAGAATTCTTATAAAATTTTATATAAAGAGCATGGTAGTAAAGGGGGGACGTTTTGTACCCTCCCTTTAAAATTTATTATTTTGTACTTTTATTATCAATTTTTTAAGAGAACACTATTTTATATTTAAATAAATATCTTTGAAAAAAATATTACAAAAGTATTACTATTGAATATCAATCTATTTACATTTAGAATAGAATTAGAATATGATAATTTAAGACATAGAAATCATCAGATAGTTGTATTTTTTGGAAGACCAGATTTTAAATTAGATAGTTATGATAATATGAGGATAATGGAATTACATATAAAAAGAATATTAAAATTACATTATTTCAAGCAATTAATATTTAAAGATATATTTGAAGAATTTGAAGATAATTATGATTTGTTAGATATTTGGGTTTATAGATTAAGAAAAACTTTACGAATTAAAAAAATTATAAAAAAAAGAAAAAGATTTATATACATTTATATTTTAATTACTACAAAAATTATTTAATGAGTATATTAATAATTTAAAATTATTTACTTAAAAAACATATATATTTAATAAATAAATATTAATTATCTTAATAAATATAAATAAATATTAATATGTTTAATAATTAATATTCAATTAATGAATTTAGAAAAAAATAGCAAAACAGCCCTTTCAGTGTGGTGGACTTTAGCTTGAAATTATAACATTTATTTTGGGGTTGTGCCAGCACACCCCAGAGGGCCAGACAGTCCACCACACTTTTTACATCTCGATCCCAGATTTTTTTTATTTCCGGGTTCTAGGTTAAGAGCCCTAATTAATTGCATCAATTCATTCTATCTTTTTTTTTTTCTAGAAGAGCGAGCGGGGCTCGAACTCTGGACTAATTCATGCTATTCAGTTACTCTAACCACTATATATATTTTTTTTTTGTTTATCTAATAACTTTATCTAATAAACTTTGTTTTCACAACTGATGACAGTCTTTCAATGAATAGTGCTACCATCTATACTTCAAAATTAGAAAATATATAAATGGATGATTTTATTCAAGCTGAAAAAATATATTATTCTAGTGAGGAAGAAAATAATATTTCTGTACCAAATCAATATTTAAAAATTTTTAAAAATATTCTAAAGAAAGATGCTACTTATGACAGTTCAGAAGAGGAAAATTATTATAATATAAATATTCAATCATTTTGGAAACAGAGATATGTAAGTAGAATAAATTTTTTCAAACAATTAAAAAGAAAACATAATTTAAATTTTACATTGCAATCTGATGAATGTTTTACAAATATTTAGATTTTAATTATTACAAAAAAACTATAAAATATTTGTATATCATGAAAAAGATTTGTGAACATATTAGAATAGAAAATAATTTAAAAGTTAAAGAAAATAAAAATGAATGGAATAAGTTTTTAGCCTTTTCAAATAATTAGAATTTTTTTATTTTATAGATAGCACCAAACTAGAACTACTTAAAAATTATTCAAAACATAATTAATATAAAGTATTTCTACTTAAGAAGAAAAAATGAAATAACAATAATTTTATGGATGCCGTGAAATACGGCACCATTAAAATTAATTATTTTAATATGATTAAAATTATTATCAGAATTTCAATTTCCATTTAAAAATATAAATCATAATAAATGGATATGATTTGTAGAGATTGTAAAATAAAAAAGAATGAAGAAGAATTTTATTTGCATATAAAGAAAAGAATGACTCGTTGTATTTCATGTACTAAAGCAGAATGTTCACAACGTGTGTTGTGTGAATGTGGAGTCTACTCGTACTGTACTAAATGGCATAAAGCTAGACAACAAAAATCAAATAAACATAAAAGATTATTAGCAGCTGCTATAGCTACTAATGAAATTTCAAATATTAAATTTTAATGTTCTTAAAATTATTTTATCTTTTTCAAAAGCCTTTATAAAAAATACTTTCTAAATAAATTGATAGCTCTAATTGTCAATTTTTAAAAATTCTATTTTTAAAATCCCTTTATAAAAATTACTTTCTAATAAATAGAAATAAAAACTCTTTCATTTTTATTTCTATTGAATTATGGCTTTTGTTCATATTGAAAATGCTTTGAATACTTTGAGTATTCAAAATTTGAAAAATGTTATAAAAGATTTAAAAATAAAAAGTAAAAGAAAATCTAAGAATGATATTATTAAATCTATAATATCATATATTAGAAAAACTGGAAATTATAAACAAGTGTTAACAAATATATTAGATTTAGATACTTCTGATTATTTAGATCGTAAAAAGAA
This sequence comes from Latrodectus elegans, assembly GCA_030067965.1. Lineage (NCBI taxonomy): Eukaryota > Metazoa > Arthropoda > Arachnida > Araneae > Theridiidae > Latrodectus > Latrodectus elegans. Next base: position 100,782,339 of record CM057816.1, on the reverse strand, counting down.
AATATTTATTAAATATCCAAAGTGAAGAGAAAATACTAAAAAATTATTTGATTCATATAATTTAAAATTTAATAAAGATACTAAAGATTTTGAACCTGTGAAAAATAGCAAAGAGTAAAACTAGAAAAGTTAAATTGAAGAAAAACTGAATGAGTTATTTAAACCTCATTATGAAATTATAGAAATTAAAGGTAAATATATAAAAAAATATATGACTCATAGAAAATCTTATAAGATTGTAAAGATTAATAAAATTAAACCTGTACAATATTTTAATATTTTATCAGATTTATTTAGAAAAGCTATAAGAAATATAAATGTTAAAGTTGATATAATTGTGCATAATCCAAAATTAAGTGCTCCTTTTCATCCTAAAATGATGTCTACTAAAGATGCTTATGAAGTATATTTAGAAACATTAAATAATAAGATTGAATACAAGGAACTTATATAACCGAATGTATTTTTAGTATTCATGTAATTAAACTACCAGAAGGAGGTAGACATAAATCATTAAGAATATTTTTAGAAACAGATCCTTCAAGGAATAGAAGTATTTGTCAAATAAAAAATAATGATAATATATGTTTAGCTAGATCTATTGTCACTGCTCTAGCTGTTCAAAATCCAAAATTATTATGTGATAAATTAAATCATCAAAAACTAACAGAAAATAATATAGCATATATTAGAAAAGGTCGTTTATTACAAAAAATCTTAGCTGTAAAACTACATAATTTATGTAATATTCCTTTAGAAATATGTAGCTTAGAAGAGGTTAAAATATTTGAACAATTCTAGGATATTCAAATTAATATTTACTGTAGAGAAAACTGTAATCAAAGTTTATATTCTGGAGAATATAAATCTACATGTATTTGCATATTCAAGATTCAAAATCATTTTAATGTCATTACTTCTTTTACAGGATTTTTAGGTAACGATCATTATTGTAATTACTGTAAAATAGGATATAAGAAAACTAATCATCACAAAATCCTTTGAAATGTAATAGATGTTTTGTTCAAAATTCTGATTGTAAAGGAGATGAAATATTTTGCAATAAATGCAATTGAAAATTTATAGGTAAAGAATGTTTTGAAAATCACAAAACAAAAAATGATAAAGGTTATAGTGTTTGTAAAATATTATGGAAATGTTTAAAGTGTAAAAGAAATGCAAGTAGCTTAGAAAGAAAACGTAAGGATCATAAATGATGTGAACTGAGATGTAAAAATTGTTGGAGATGGGTAATGAATGATCACAAATGCTTTATGAAACAATAGAGTTCAAAAGGAAGTATGTGTAAACAGTACTTTCATACGATATCAAAAAGATTGGTGTGAAAAATGTAAATTTGATTACACTGAAAATATATGTATTCTTTGATCTTGAAACAATGCAAGAAACTGGAATTCATGAAGTTAATCTATTAATATGTCGCGAAGGTAAATTGAGAAAATATTTAAAGATGAATTTTGTAGTTAAGGATAATCATTATGGAGATACCTGTTTGGCTCATTATGAAAAGGGATTTGATTTTCAATTTTTAGCTAAATATTGTTTCAAAAATAACATCAAAGTATTTACTATGGTAATAAATTAACTTATATACATTCTCCTGCTTACAATATAAGATTTATTGATTCCATAAATTTCACAATGATACCACTTAAAAAATTTCCAAAAACGTTTGGATCAACTGAATTAGCTAACGGATACTTTCCACATCTTTTTAATACCAAAAGTAATCAAAATTATGTTGGTAAATATCCTGATAAATATTACTATGGATATGATACAATGGTTACTAATGAAAGAAATAATTTTAATAAATGTGGTATAACTCTGTTAAAAATGAAACATTTAACTTTCGAAAAGAATTGAGGAAATATTGTAGATCAGATGTAGATATTTTAAGAAAAGGATGCTTGGAATTGAGAAGATAATTTTTAGAAACTGTTAATGTAGATCCTTTTAAATATGTAATATTAGCAGGTGTATGCATGGGTATTTACAGAGATAAATTCTTGAAAAAAGATACTATAGCTATTGATAATGATACAATTCATAAAGATCAATATAGTAAAAAATCAATTGCTTGGTTAGATTATATTTCAAAAAAGGAAAATATTAATATTCAACATGCTTTGAATGGAGGAGAGAAAAAATTGAAATTAGGAAATGAAACGTATAAAATTGATGGATTTCATGAAAATACAATTTTTCAATTCTATGGCTGTTATTGGCATGGATTTAAAAATTGTTTTTCTGGTATACAAATAAATCTTAAAAGTCAAATGTTGATGAGAGATTTATATGAAGGATTTAAAATGTAAAAGGATTTAAAATGTCTTATCAGAGTGAAACAATGTTAGATTTTGATAACCGAATGAAAATAATTACAGGTGAAACTGATTGTCAGTATTTTATATCTTTAATATTTTATATCTTCAGTATTTTATATCTTTAATATTTTATATCTTCAGTATTTTATATCTTTAATATTTTATATCTTCAGTATTTTATATCTTTAATATTTTTTACTCTCAATTTTTAAAATTATTAAAAAGCTTTCTAAAAATGCATTTAAAATAAAATTACTTATCTATCATTGATATTCAAGGATTTATTCTACCAGATAAAAAAAAATCATCAGAGAAATTAGATGGACACATTTAACACAATCAATTGCTGAAACAATTCAAGTATTTACACCCAATTGTGAATTAACAGAACAAGAAATGAAAATTGTTCGTAAATGCACTCATGAAATTCACGGTCTAAGATTTAAAAGGTATTCAGATGATAAAAGTTTATGGATTAGTAATGAAAATGTTAAAAATTATATTCAATATTTATATGACGAATATGGTGGTAGATTTGCTTATAAAGGAGGAACAATTGAAAAAGAAATATTTGAAGAATTAAATATACCAGCTGTTGATATTGATGTACCTAAATGTCCTAGAATATTAAGTCCTATGTGCACTCTACATAAATGTTGTCAGTATAAGAAATTCATACAAAAAATAGTTTGTAATAAATGGAAGAAATAAAACACTTAGATATTAGTGAAGAAATAATAGAGAATTCAAAATTAATTAACGAGCTAATTGAAATCAATAAAATACATGACAGATATGGAATTGAAGATTTAATAATGAAATATATTGATCAAATAAGAGAATTAATTTTAAAAGTTGAAAATAAAGATATAAGAGAAAAAGCACTTGTGATCTAGTAGATGAAACATCTTATTACATTATTAATAACTATCTTCAGAAAATATTTTTGAAAACGTAAAATCATTTAATAAAATGAAATATCATAAATGGAAGAATTCAACAACATCAAAAAGAATATATATCATGAAACTTTTAAATTGAGAGATTTGGAAGTTGGAAAATACAATTTGATATCTCTGAAAAAAAAATCAAAACAAAATTTGGATCTTCATTAATTGCAAAACTAGAAGTAAACAATAATGAAAAAGAATTTTACTTAAGTTCTTGCCATGCTGATTTATCCGAAAGAGCAATTAAAAAAAATAAATAAAAAATAACTATCTATTCAATTACAAAGGTAAAATAAATGATAAATGATAAATGATTACGAGTTGGAAGTTTAAATCTTTATCTTTTAAAAAAAAAAAATTATAGTAAACACAAAAAACACAAATTTTTATAAAAAAAACTGCTTAAAAAACTCAATTTTTATCAAAAACACAGCTTAAAAACATAAAAATAATGCATTTTTAGTGATCATTTTTTCAATGGAAGGTCAAATTTTTTGTTGAAATTTTGAAAGTGAAAAAAAGCTCTATTTTTCATCAAAAATAGCTTAAAAATAATAAAAATACTGTATATTTTAGTGGAAAAGACATCACATTTTTTAATGAAAAACACACTTTTTTGTTTAAATTTTAAAAATCAAAAATGCTTTATTTTTGCAAATTTTTATCAAAAAACAAATATAAAACTTGCAAAATAGGTCTTATTTTGCAAAAAATACTGCATTTTTAGAGTGTCCTCAAGCCCCCACCCCCATATACTATATATATATATATATATATATATATATATATATATATATATCATTGCGATGCTTATACTAACTTATGAAACAATAATTATTTGTTTTGTGCTACCTACATTGTGTCTGCTTCACTTTTATCAATTTCTACTCATTACTTTTTAAATAATTATTATTAATGAATTTTTTCTAAATTTTTGCGGACTGGTCTCAAAGGTTTAAAATATTTGATATAACACTCTCATTAGTTATGCCATTATATTTGCTATTCACTAAAATGAAACTTGTTATAATAAATTTTGCTTACTCTTTACATCAGAATTTCATTCTAATTAAAAACTTACTTTTGAGTGTTTTTAACTGTCTAAATATTAAAAACATTTCCTAAATAAAAGGCATAGCAGAAGAATTAATATTATTAATATACAATTTCACCGTCATTTTACTAATTTTATTTCTGCAAATAATATAATAAAATTATTTTCTTTTACTAATTACTATTGTTTGTAAATACAAATTTACTATTAAGCACATTTCTTATATAAATTTGTAGTAAACATGTAATTAAAAATAGAACACTCTCAAAAAACTTCCGTTATATTGCAAAATTGTATTGTTTCTGCATTATATTTCATATTAATTCGTAATTAATGAATATTACCGATAAAATTGGAATAAATTTTTAAAATTTGTTGACATTCTTCAAATGCTTCAAAGTTAACGCAATAAAATTTCCTCAAATAATATTAAAATGACAAATTTTTCATTTGTTTGTTTAGAATATTATACATACATACCCTTATTGTAAGACAAAAAATAAAATGATTGAATCGCTTTTTTGGCTGTTCTTTTTTTCAAAATTCTTATTTGGTACCCATTTTTAATAATAAAAAGGGAAGTAAGAATAGATATACAATGAAATCATGAGTCATGTGATGCATTTTATGTTATTCAGGATAGCAAAAAAAAAAAAAATATATATATATATATATATATATATATATATATATATATATATATATATATATATATATATATATATATATATATATAGATATAGATATAGATATAGATATAGATATATAGATAGATAGATCGATAGATATAGATATAATAGTATATTTCCTAAATATTTTATGAAATGAATAAACAAATATTAGATGGATAATAATACATTGAAAATACCAAGTGGTAAACAACACATTGAAACTACGAAATATGGTAAATAGTTGGAAAAATGTTTAAAATTTCCAAGAAAAATATAAAATGGAACGAAGTACCAACATGGCTAGCTTCGTCAGGAGGTGTTGACCACATTGGCACAAAGTATGGCTTTTCTGCACTGGCCCAACACATAGTCTTAAAGAAGCCAGTACACCCAAAGCCACATCAAAAGTTCAAATCAAAATATCAAGCTAGAATAAAAGAAGTAAAATTACACTTAATTTATAATAATCAAATTAAAACCAGATCCAAATCCACATCTAAATACATCTTCAAATCTGCAAGAACCGCACCAAATACTATGTGTAAGCCAAATAAATGCATAAGTTAACGACTAAGTGGAAATATTGTTGGCATTTCAAGCTTATTATATGAGCTTCAAGGCTTGGGTGACCCTAAATAAATAGACTAGAAAATATTTTAACTCATAATAACATTCTAATTAAATTTAAATTTATTAAACACTATTTGGCTAGTAGAGCACTGCTTATATAAGAGTGAGGTAAGGCGTAGTTTTATACTACAGAACGGTGGCTTTTGATGTGGCTTTGAGTGTACTGGCTTCTTTAAGACTACGTCTTGGGCCAGTGTAGAAAAGCCATACTTTGTGCCAATGTGGTCAACACTCCCTGACAAAGCTGGCCATGCTGGTACTTCGTTCAATTTTATATTTTTCTTGGAAATTTTAAGCATTTTTCCAACTATTTACTATATTTCGTATTTTCAATGTATTGTTTTCCATTTGATATTTTCAATGTTTTATTCTCAATCTAATATTTAAATTTATGAATATATTATTATTCTCCATTTGGTAGTTTCTTTGTAATTTAAATGTATTATTCTCTATCTACTATTTGATTATTAATTTCATAAAATATACTATTAATTATATTTTAGTAATTCTATTTTAGCTACTTTTGCGCAGAATAATGTATTACTAAGCATAAATGTTTTTATCTATTCTGGTACTTTTCAGTTCTATATCTAATCATGTATTATATATATAATATATATAACAAAATATTATTTAAAATGCATATTGCATTGTCAAAACATTAGTTTAGAATGGTGTTATATTTAATTTCAAAGAAAAAATATTCCTATTATAAGGTTTTTTTTTTTTTTTTTTCTAATGGAAATTTTCATTAAAAATTTTTTAAACTAAATTATTTTTAATGGGATTAAAAATGGCAAGGATTTATAATGCTAATTTAGTGACATTAGACAGATTTTGCTCACTATCATTTCCCTTTCATATTCTATTTACACCTACTTATCACCAATATTTTCTCATCATTGGCATATTTTCAGTTTCGGATTCCCAACACATTTGCTGCTGCCATCTATTGTAAACTGCTAAAACTAGAAACACTGGAAGTTCTTGTTTGTAGTCTTCCTTTTACTTTCATTTCACTTGTATTGTTTCACATATTTTTTTCCATATTCTACATAATTTTTTATTTAATTTATTTTCTTTTACACTTAATGACCCCCAAAGAAGTTCCAATTTTCAATAAAATTCAGATATTTTTATTACTGATATTCTATTTCCCTCAACTCAAATTCAGATGAAAACAGCTAATAATGATTTCATTATAGAGAAATAATAATTTGATTATTAGTTTCATTCATAACATTAGAGCTAAAATTTTCATCAATATAATAGAAATATGATAATTTAAATTAAAATGTTATTAAAATATAAAAAAATCTTTGAATCCTAATACGAGTATAATGGCAACAATGAATTAGTGACAGAAAATTAAAACATTGAATTACTAAAAAAAATTTACTACTGAAACGCAGTTCAACAATTTTAGAAGATATTTTGCTCATTTTAAATTTAATTCTTTTATTTTCATTATAATTTCTAATTATTTTCTCGAAATGACAAATTTTCTTCCGACTCCATCCGAAGCAAAAAAAAAAAGAGCTATATATATATATATATATATATATATATATATATATATATATATATATATATATATATATATATATATATATATATATATATATATATATATATATATATATATATATATATATATATATATATATTATATATATATATATATATATATATATATATATATATATATATATATGTATGTATATATATATATATATATATATATATATATATATATATATATATATATATATATATATATATATATATATATATATATATATATATATATATATATATATATATATATATATATATATATATATATATATATATATATATACTACATAATTCTTATATGAGATCTATTTTTAAAATAATAAAAAAGAAGTAAGTAAAAAATATACAACAAAAATAATTGCGCGCGCGCGCGTGTGTGTGTGTGTGTTCTTAATAGTTTTAAAATGAAGAAGAAATATTCTGAAATATACACACATTCAGTTGCAGTTGGTACAAATTTAAAATTTTATTGAATAATATTTAATATTAAAGCTCTACAAAACTTCTTATTTCAAGTTTTTAAATCAGCATTTCTAATTGTGTTACAATATTTTAAAAGTTTAACACTTATAATTTGGAAATTATTTTTTATATTCATTAAATTTACATGCTACGATCAATATATACTCATCTTGAAATAAAATATTTTTAAGTGAGTGAAAGCGTTATATTGATGAATACTTAGTTTATTAACACAATATCAGATGTAAGCCTATTCTTTTTAACAGAACCTGATTCTAAAATATTTAATGTAAATTGTGACAACCAATTCTATTTATTCATGCAGAAAATCTTCAATTTGTGTGCTCTATTTGTTTTATAATTATATTTTCGACTGCCCACAAAGGATTAAATGTTTGGTTTTATGAAATATTTTCACAACTAACACTTAAATAGTTTTATTATCTGTCGCTTTATTCAGTATTTCTTGAGTCAAAATTATATATATATATATATATATATATATATATATATATATATATATATATATATATATATATATATATATATATATATATATATATATATATATATATATATATATATATATATATATATATATATATATATATATATACGACAAAGAAGTAAAAAGAATCAAAATGTCATTTTGAACTAATTGGAATGTCTCAGATCAAGAATAATTCAGAACTGGTATAGTCGATAATATGTACTAGTGCATCACTTTTATTCTACTAACAAATGGTTATTGGAGTGAAGGTCACAATAAGAGCCCTGGTGTGATAAGTAGAAGAGAAAGAATGTTGCCCAGTAAAAAAGATAGATGTCACCTTCCGCGCTGAGGAAAAGTCCCTATTATTATGACATTCCTTCGAAGATTCATGGGGAGGTACTGTAAGTGAATGATTTTTATCGTCCCCGGTGCGACACATGAAATGAATTAAATCATTGCTGATTGCTCACTAAATTATTAATAATAAAGACAATGAAAGTAAAGCAAGTACGATTAATAAGTGCGCATATACAAAAATTTTATCGAAAGAAACTAAATGCAAATCTTCCCTGTGAATGTCATCAAATCTTTTGCGATTGACATGAATAGCGGATAGGAACTTTTACGACATTTGGAAGCCATACGTTTTAAAAACAAAATGATTTTGAATTTTTGAAACTTTTACATCAAAAATATGCTCAAGAAAAAGAGAAATTAGACCAGAATATTATTTTTGAACGATATTAATATATATTTAAGGGTTAAAATTTTAAAAAATAAACAATATTTTCAAACATTCTTGAAACGAATAAGCGATATTAAATTACACTCTCAAATTTAGAACATTCTTTGACTAGAAGTTCCTGCATTTACATTCTACCTGGTTGAAAATTCCAGCGGAAAAAAAATGTGGCTCCAAACTTTGCAATTTTGTGAGTGCTAGCCAGAACTATTTCATGAGTTCTCGCTTTTTCATGTTTTTAAATTTAAACGCGTGCAAGTTTTCAATTTATGATTACGCTTTCCATAATAGTGTCTGTACAAAACTTTGAATAGGAATTAAAAATAAATTTTTATCTATTTGCTTGAAGTATACATTTTCTCTTTTCTCCTACATTTTGAAAAAATGATTAAAATTTGCTAAGTTTTGAGACACATTTTTTGTCAAAATGCTCGATAGAACAAGAAGTAAACATTGAAATTTCAAAAATCGCATTCATAAAAATTAATTAATATTTAAATTATCTTTTTTTTTTTTTTTTTTTTTTTTTTTTTTTGCAAACATTTTTGTATTATTTTGTATTACTACTAATATGATAAAAAATACTAGTTAAAACTGAAAGCCTAAAATGTCTGAGTAAACAATCATTAAATGAAACTGTATGTGATAATTTAACAATATATATATATATATATATATATATATATATATATATATATATATATATATATATATATATATATATATATATATATATACATATAAATAATATACAATACATATATATATAATATATATATAAATATATATATATATATATCATGTATGTTGTTAAATTAACAATACATATTCTTATGTATACGTCTCTATAAAGTATAATATGCAAATTATACATTATCATAGGCAAACACGTGATTTTGATTAAATTAAGCAAACACTTATATTAAGGCTATATTTTATAGAACTTGTCTCATGAAGGGAATAACACAATGTACTGAGGAACCTGACCTTATATATATTTCTTCAGAACATGTTTGGGATATGTTCGCACTTTTGAGATTTCCTCGTTCTTAGCATAAATTCCAGATTGCATTTCTTCAGGAGTGATACTTCATTTCTCAAAGTTTTACCTATAACTTTATTGCATCCATCCAAAACTAATGCCTTAGCTATTTTGGGTATAAGGAGGGAACCACATGCCATATTAAATAAATTGCATACTTTCCAAACCGGACGTTTTTAATTATTAATTGTTAGAAATATTTTCTTGTTTGCATATCATTTTTATGTTATGTTTATTTTATCATTTCAAAGAACCAACATTTAATTTCCTTTGCTAATAATTAAAATAGCAGTTTGTTAAACTAATTAAAATAGCAGCGTGATCCTAGAAAATTTTGTAAATTTATGATCAACAGATAATATAAAAGGAAAGAAGGAAAATTATGAATTTGATAAGAAATATTTAAAAACTTTATTTCGAAATTTTTCTTTAATAAAAGGTATAATGCCATAGCAATAACATTTTTCTATAACAGAACGATATATTTCACTTAAAACTAAAAATAACGGAATCCATTTTGAATTACCGATGTGAAACAAGGATGGAACTTGGATTGGAAAATGAAATGCTCAGAAGAAATTGAAATTTTGCGCCAAATACTTTCGGTACTGTTTCTTTGCTGGCAAGAAGCTAGAACGCTGAGGATTTGTAAAGGCTTTGGAAGGCTTGTAATTTAAAACATCTACAAATATTATGCAAGTCTTTTTTAGTCGTGAAAGATAATCTTTCAGTTGGAGAACATTCAGTGATTATTTTGCTTAAAATTCTAGGTTTCGGAAATTTTTTATCCAGTTGTATTCCCATATTATCTTCTTTATGTAAAGGAAGTTTACCTACTTTATCTAAATGTCCAAAATGAGTTGCTTGAACCTCAACAGCTACGTTATTACCTTTAATAACTGCTTTAATTGTAGCTGGACAGGTTCCAGAAATTTTATTTGAGCCACCACATTTCACGTGTCTTTTCCTTTCCTTCACAATTCGTTTATTCCCACTTCGATGGCAAATGAAATATCTTACAACTGCATCACATCTGATAACTTTTCAAACTTCTCTGCACAAAATGAGCGATTGTATTCTCTTCAAATTCCTTTTCCCAAGATTTATAACATTCAACTGAATCAAACGAATGCTTTTCAAATGACATATTAATTTCAGTGTGGTGTAAAGAATAGTGCTTGCGTAAATCTTCGTATGACCTCGCATTCTCAGGGCATAAGCCACAAAGTAATAAACCAAAAATATTTAACTTCACATCTGGATGAAATGGCCTAACATGAGCGTATAAATTACATTTTCGAATGAATTCACCTTCGCAATATTCGCAAGCAAATCTGCTAGTAGAACTCATGATTACAGAGATTCAATAAAACAAAATAAATTTCTTCAGAAGTAATAAAATAATTGCGTACCTTAACTTGGAAAAACTGCTAACGAGTGGTATTCCCCTTTTAGGCTTAAGAATATAGAATATGTAAACAACTAGTTATACTTCATCCAACAATACCGTCACACACCCACGGGATGATTTTGGAACAAATATTCCCGCCTAGCATGGTTGGCGAAACAGTTTTCTACATTTGTCTACTAATCGCCACATAAACCATAAGTTTTCTTCTGCGTATGCACAATCAGCTGTACGAAGAGATGCTTCTCCAAAAGCCTCGTAATTATGAAGGTGGCACATCTTCCTCACAACTGCCACTCATGGCTAGGGACACTTCACTTTTCTGATCATACGGGAAACAACCTGATCGATTAGGGCTCCATTTCCAGATTTTAGTATAATCCAGTTAAATGATATAGCACTTAATAAATGTGCTTGAAACATTTTTCTATCCATATATATGTAACTATTTAAGCTTTTACATGATTGCAAAAATAAATTTATGGAGAACACAATTAAAACTTAACAAACATTTATATTTAAGTGGAAAAAATGAGTGCAGAGATTATACTACAGAAAGGTAGGATAATTTTTAAACGAGAGTTTTGCGTCCTTTTACATTTTTAACTAAAAGTTAACGAACTAAAATATATAATTGATTACCATAGCTTTTCCATAAATATGATATTTCCTTGTTGAGTTTTTACTTTCAAAATAAATATAAATTTCTATTATGTTTCTATCTTAGTTAAATTAGTTATTGGAAAAATAAAAAATTAATTACGAGTTCTTTGTTATTTCTTTATATATATTTTAAAGTTTTAAGCTGACATTTAAGGATTTTTATTTGAAATCCCTTTTCAAAATGAATAGGTAAATACTTTAATAAAAATATTCATATTAATGTTACCAAAATAATAATCTTCAAATAAGTGAAACGGCATTTTATTTCATTTTTTTGAATAACATGTTTGTGTGCAAAATAGAACTTTTAATAAGTGTTCCAAGAAATTTATTGCATCCACTATTTTAATATGCAAAAACAAGTAACTCATACATATTCCAACATAAATGAACAATTTGTCCATACAATTTTTAATATTATGTATTCTAAAAATAACTATTGCATTAACGATTTTAATACATAAATGATTCATTAATGCTTTTTTTTTTCCAAATATGATTTAACAATACTTTTTTTACATTGAATTAAACTTTTTTAATTATGCAAGTCTTAGTTAGAAAAAGTTTAATTCAATGCAGATCTTAATTATGCAGCCTTTAAGCTGTTAAAATAATGATATTTATCTAGAAGACGTAACAGTGATTCTATCTCAATTTTCCTAGAGCTTGATCAGCGTCGTCCCAATGAATTATATTACAGAACCGGTATTCTTCTGTTGTCAAACTAAGATCTTTTTTAATGAATTTACTAAGAACCATGAGCAGAAAAGAGCTGAAGATGGAAATGCATAATTGGATGTTTTTGAGAAAATCACCTATTTCTGTCCAAAACGCGGAAATCCGTTTGCAGTGGAGTCGAGAAAATGATACAGGACATCTGAGGATTCAGAACATGTACTGTGACCGGATATGTTTGTGTGTGTGAATCACACAACATCTTCAGATTTTTCACCGGTGGAATATGTCGAAAACCATGAATCCATCTTTCCTTTAACACACGATACATGGGTCTGGTTGGAGTATCAATGTATGGGGCATGCAAGTGATGCCCTGGTGTTTATCTAGGGTAAATAAAAACTAGGAAGTACCAAGGTATTCTGGTAGATCAAGTACACCTTGCAAAGTTGTAACTCTTCTTTATAGATAGATATTCCATAAATGCACGATAATATAACGATACATCGTTCCAAAAATAATCGAAATTGGCTCTCTAAGCAGCAGTCTGACTTTCAACACGTTTCCTGGACTCCGTATACAGAAAATATGGATGTGATGAAAGGAAACATCTGACAGCACTCTCCTCTTTCATATATTCTATGAAATTTAAAAAACCTGCAAAGCCAATGCATGGTATTCTCTAAGCATAAATGCATTCCAGATGCATGTAGACTCGGTGTCTTAAACAATAAGAACTATTATCCACACAAGCAAAAGATAGTCTATAACAAAATACTGATCTAGAGTTTCTAATTCATCGGCCCAATGGGTGTAGTTTTGTAACTTATTTTATACGAATTTTACAATTTACTCAGTTAATTTAAATTGGCATCTAATATGTAATACATCAAAGCTCAACAATATATTGAATTTTTAATTGTTTTTTGTTACCTTATATTGAATTGACATTAATAGGATTGGATTAATTAATAGTAGTTTACTCATATCACCTCGTTTCGCTATCCTCTGATTCTTGTATTTTAATTACTTATTGTTTTTATTTAAACAAATAGTTTTATTGTGCAAATTTAACCCTAAATTCCAATTTAATAATTATTCTGAAATTTTCAGCAATCCAGTGTCTTGAAGGACAACAACAGCAACGATCCCAACATCACAGGAGAACAAGTGGCTTCTTCCAGGGATGAACCCGATGAAGAAAACAGATTCACTTCTTTCTTTGGGTGGCTCAAAAGACCAACCCAGCCCATTCTTCCTCCCAACTACAATCGACAGAGGCTGTCCAAGCTCATCGACAATGTCTCCAAAATCCTCTTCCCGCTATCGTTCGGTCTCTTCGTCCTAGGCTACTTCCTAACCTACGCCGTCATCAAGCCCACGCACACAGAGAACTGGGAACTTTTGAGTAATGGCTATGCAAACTAGGCTACCATCACACAGACGTCGTTGTCGAAATTCTCGCTAATATGCAGCAAACTTCCTTCGAATCTCCATTGAGATTTGAGAAACAACTTCCACTTGCAAACGAGACAATTTCGTTTTGCGAAATCATTGTCAATGATGTCTCTGAGACATTCATTTGGCCGAACTGCGTCAGTCTCTAAACTCCGTTAAAAAAGAAATTCATGGGAGTTCACTGTGAGGGTTCACTAACATATATTTCTCCTTTTGGACTTATAACTCCAAGTGCTGTGATTATTATCTGATAGAATTTCTAGTCGCACTCTGCCATCAACAGTCTCATCACTCTGACATCAGCAGCTGCACTGGTGTATAATCTCTAAATATTAATTTATTTAATTCATTTTTAAAACAGTGTGTATTTATAAGATTCAAGCATTCTAATGGTGCAACGTTTTCAAAGCATTCTCACCACCACATATGCAGTATGTGAATTCATTCATTAATTTGAGAGGTTTTGAATGAACTCAAAGTAAAAACTACTTAACAATGAAATCGTTCATGCAATGCCAAGAAAGCACTTTGTAACTTAGAATGTTAGCAAAGTGTGTACAACATTCGAAAGTTAATTCATATATTATCCTTAAATCAGCTTTATTTAGAAGAAAAAAACATGGCGAAAAATCCCGGGGCCAAAAAAAAGTTACTGTTGTTCACACTGTCACAAAGCTAATATCGTATTAAAAATGAGTCAAAAATCAAAAATATTAAAGATATTATGCAAATTATTTATTTCTTTACTCAATATATATAGAAAAGTATTTAACACTTATTAATTATCGTGTTTTTTAATTGAAGTGTGGTACTTTCTAAGAAATTGAATACAAGCTGACAATATTTGTTCTTCTAAAAAATTTAATAATTATTCGGTACGAGTTAAACGATGAAAAATTTATTTAATTGAAATAAGATATTCACTTCGTGGAAATTGAATACGTTTCCTTAAAAATCTATGTTTTGTATTTATTTTTAAATCATATCAACTCTGTTAATCACTTATTTTATTTTAAATATTAAAAAATTTCTAATACTCCAAGTACTATTCATATCATATTTCCAACAAAAATATTAAGTAATCATAAGTATTAAATATTTCAAAAATTTAACCACGTGATTCATCGTACAGGGAAATAGTTAGATTTTGTTTGTAGGCTGACATATTTATGCTCGACATCGTCCAAAAAGGAAATATATATAATTTTATTTCAATTCATTTTAGAGCAATTTTATAAAAATTTAAAGTATTTTTTAAAATTTCTTTTTGAAAAATATCAATGAAACATATAAATTTTAGATTTCTGATAATTTGGATTAGGATCATTAAACCAAATGATAAAATTTTCAGAGAAAGAAAGCATTTTAATGAAAAAATATTTATAATAATTATATCACAGAGCTTCTAGCTTGAAATTTCTTTTCTGTAAATAATCAAGTTAAATAGAGGTAATCTCAAATATAAGAATATACTATGTATATTCTCATTCATACATATTTCATTATTAAATTTCATTATATTTAATAGAATTTTTTAAATTATTGAAATCCCATAAAGGGTTCCATATGATTAAATTTTCGATTTTTGTTGAAAGTAAATTTGGGATGACGTAGACTGAAAAGTAAATTAAATGTTAATTATTCGCATAACTGCAAATATTAATAAATTGATGAAAAGTAGGGTTGCAAATTTATCCTGAAGTCTTTTTATCTACAAATCAGGATCTATTAGTTATGAAGTCATTTTAAGGAATGGCATTGAGCATGAATGCATATTTTAATTTTTTCTAACCTATCACCAAGTCACATCCAGACAATAATGTAAATTTTGTTGCCAAATCATTTTCCTCATAGAAACTTAAGGATATAAAAATCTTTTATTCATATTAATTCATTTACAACATAAATAGGGGATATTATAGCAGTTTTAACATTCATTCCATCATACGAACAGTTCGTTTTTGTAACTCGTACTACGATTTATTTGTCATTTTTTTGCTTAAATAGAATATGAAACTACATTGCAAAAATATTGGCGAATAAAGTAAGATTTTTATAATACATTCGCGGATATAAATATAAAATTCACCACTTTATTCTTTGTTCTATTTTATTCAAATATTAAAACGAAAACAAATATATTCCATCCGTAATGAGAATAAACATAGCTTCACTTCTGAAAATTATCAACTAATATGGAAGATCATATATTGTCAGCAACAAAAAACATTTATTATTTCAGATAAAAACAATTTATGATATTATACATTTTTTTTCTGTCTTCTAGATGAATATAAATGCGGAACATATTTCACAAGACTACCGTGCACAAACGAGGTCAAATCATTTGACTTGGCTGATTAAAATATATAAACTTTGTTAGAAAATGTTTAATAACACAGTTTAATCAAATGAATTGAAAAAGAATTTCTTATAAATGCAAAAATTTGATATGGTAAAAGATATATATTTTCTTATCTCTTCCTGAAACAGTTCTCTCGGTCTTTCCGAAGAGGAAGAGAATTATCTTCACAAAAAAGAAATCAGCATATCATTGAGAATTATTATCTCAAGTTAACAGTTGAGTGTAGTGTTATCGCACATTGTTGTTGAGCCTACCAGGATTTGACTTTGACTGTCAAGACATGTACAGTTCAGTTGCAAAATGTTAAATGTGATATGTATAGAAAGTTGGCTGAAGAGCTTGTGAGAGTTTTTAGTAACTATTATTTCTACAGAAAGTTTCCGATTGTTGCCAAGTACACTACATGCTCGGTGTTTTGAAAACACTTACCAGAATAGTTAATTGATGCATGCCATTTTCCTTACTTGTACAAAGAAAGTGAAAAATTATTTAGGTTTGAATTTCCAAAAGAATTAATTTTGAATGATTATATAAATATCTATCAGTCAATTATGTTAGAATATATGTAAGTGTGTGTAAATGTTTTATTTATATAACAAATTTAATATTCTATAAACTAATGTACGGTTTAAACAAAAAATAAAAAATTTCTAAAAAAATAAATGATGGGGGAAAAGTGTTGGCTGTCTTAGAAATAACAAAATACTTAGCAAATTGCTAACTTAAAATCAAAATTTTAAATGACTTTAAAAGTAGTAGATTTTTGACGCCAAAATCTATAAGTGATTTTAATGAATTTGATTTTGGTTCAGTGCGCACATACATCTGGTAATTTTAAGATTATATTAATAAAGGCCATCACACACAATGTGTGCTTCTTCTTTTGCAAAATATTAAGCGTTTGTCAAATTCTTTTAAATACTTAAGAATTTCTTTTTACGAAATCTAATATTCTTGAACTCTTAAATATCACGAATTTTTTTTTCCTGTATTTGCTTTAAATTTGTTCCAGGAGGATTTTTATTTTCAAAAGAGTTCTTTAAAAAAATTCTGAAATTTCACTTTTCGATCATCCCATCATTTCCAAATTTCGTAGGATTTTATTTATTTGTTTTATGGATTAACAAATATTATTTCTAGTGTTATCTCTAAATGCAACTTAATTTTTGAAAGGATTGCACATTCCAAATTTCCAAGATTGAATGAGTATTAATAACCAAAGAGCATTTGATTCTTAAATTTTGCCGGTAAATGCAACTGAAATCTCTAAAATATTCTATTTTTCGAATTTTGAAGTGTTGCCAAAAATTGATAGCAGCCCATACAAGATGACTTAAGTGTGATCTTGTCTCGTTTCTAATTTTATGCGAAAAATCAACTCGATCTGTTTTTCGACTTTTATACGATTTTGCAAAGATTTGATTTTTTTCAGTCAGACTTGATTGGCGTCATTTGCAGTTTTTTCTTTCAATTAAAGTAATGGAAATTTAAAAATGATTTTACTTTTTAAATTTCAAACTCTCTTTTCCCTTGATCGATAAGTTTTAGTATTCATAATTTCATTTGACTTTGTTATTTTGCCTCTTAAAAATAAATTAAAAACAAAATACTTCTGCAGAAACTCGATAATCTCTTAGATGTAATGAATCCAAAGCATTCTTTTGCCTACTAAAATCCATTTAAATATTTCATATATAACTGTGAGAAAAATATTTCTTGTTTTATTCTTAACTCAAAAAAGATGGATCGTTACAAAGTTCACTTATGTCATGATTCTCAAAAAGACCTTTTTCTTTGTTCAGCAATCTCAAACCAAAAACTGATTTGCTCATTTTTTAATTCTAACTAGAAGCCGTATCACATTAAATATGAAGAACACTGGTCTTTTCCCAAAAATAATAAGCCGCTGATTGGTTGATGACGTCAATAAAATCATTTTGACGTCATTTCTTGTTTGCTAGAAAGAAAATGGCTGAAAGGGCGAGATTCTAAAAACAGGAGAGTTATCATATTTGACTAGATATAATACATTAACAGTAGCCGATTTTGTCTCTAAAATCTTATAAATAAACTTAGATTATATATGATTATATATTATTAGATATGCCGATTATGACAGATCTTTATTTTATAATAAACTTTGATAATATAATTTATACTGGACCACCCAGAAAATGTCCAAGATCTTGTGTCATTAATCGATTCAAAAGAAAACAATAGGAATCGAACTAAGTATGTATACAAATAAAAATGAAATTATAAATTTATATACTTTTGATTTATTAGTTATATGATCGTCAATAGAAATTAAATAGCATTTCTCCTTTCAATTGTACAGTTTTAATTTCATTTTTATTCACACAGAAAAATTCTTTAATACCCTTCGATAGAAGTTCATCAAAATTTTTCTTCTTACAGGGCGAAAAATGTTAATTAGATTATAACTTATACTTAAATATAAATTATTCGAGACTTTTATACATTCCAGTTTTTTTCTTATAGTCTGAAAAATATGAACATCTTATAATTTATAGTTTAGTAATATACGTTTAAATACATTAAATATATACTATAATAAATAATACTTATTTCTAGAATTTCCCTTTAAGATTCGGATTCTAGAAATCTCTATTAATTCGACACTTAACTTCTTAACTAGAATCATTTAAAACATTATTAAGTAAAGTATATTAAATATTATTGATGATATTGATGATTTGATTTTTATTTTAAATAATTAGGAAAAAATCGTTCCGTTTAACAGGATTATATTAGCGAAATAAATTTCTTCCCTTCTCATTTGTTTATATTTATGCATCAAGATTATTATTGTAAAGAACTATTAAATGAGAAATCTTCCAATAAAGCCAAAAGGTAGAAAAAAATTTAAAAATTTTATTCATATATAGATTTTTACTATTTTAAACTGCAGAATAATTTCGCCCTTCTCTAAAAAAATCAAGCATTAATAATTGATAAAACTGCAATTCTGAAAGTAGACATCGTATTCAGAGGGTTTATTTTATTTTGAGCAACTCTCTTTCACGACAGAAGCTAAATAATACAACTGATAACATATGATGCGTTAATTGATTAGCTGTTCTGAAAAGTAAAACAATTAATAATAGAGAAAGATTTCCACAATAAATGTGTGTTTTAGATCTGAAAAATTGTTAAAAATTCAGAAGCATTGTCCTTCGATAAGTAAGTACAGTAAATTTGATTGACAACTCATTCAGCCAATCAGCAGCTTGTCTTTATAACATTTCCTAGTATTCAGAGTGATAGAAGTTTGACTTCGAAATACCTTTTTGGCTTTTTGATTTTTCTGGCACTGCTTCAAAATACATCACTAAATCGAATGATATTATCTATTTAGTACGAAAAGTAAAAGTCTATTGGAGAAATTTATTGTACAAAAGTAAAAGTTTATTGGATATTAAACCATCTTACTGAACGACAACTGTCAATATTTAAAAATATCGCCAAATAATTGATATCAAGTAGTTAATGCATCATCAAATATAAATATTCAATATAAATGCTGCCACTATTTCATTCAATAGAAAACATTTATGCTATTTTTCACTAGTGATTCTAAATTTGGCGAGGTACTACTAGTTTGGCGGTGACTTTAAATTAAAAATAAAATGTTAATCATCATTTTTTTATGTGAAATACCAACTTTTGTACTTATTCTTTTGAATTTTTCACTCTAGAAGTTACATTCAGCCAACTGGATTCATTTGCATCAAAAAATGTATTGTTCATCTGGTGAAGAAAGTTGCATTCATTTGTATTACGTCCCTTATATGTGAGAGTGTCCCTCCTATATATACATATAATATTTGTATATATTTATCATATATTTTCCACCCAAACATATATATATCGCTGCTATATTCTTCATAAAATCATAATGTATAAGTATATATATACATAAACAAATATAAATAGATCACGAGCGAGAGATTATACATACTGGAGCCTATATATATAAATATACAACATAAAACGCGTGTATATATTTGCGAGAAAAATTATTTTGCCTATCTTTGTGAAGATTAGCTGTAATTTTCCGATATTTCTTCAAGATGATTGTAAACAATGCATATAATCAAATACAGGATTGTATCTTTGCTTCCGCGACAAATAAAATCTCTTATTCATCTACTATGTTGTCTGCTTTTTTCTGTGTTTGCTATTTTTGTCGTCTGGTGCTAGTATATTTAAGTACCTAGAATATTTTTATTAATTGAATAAATAACAATAATAATGAAAAATCAACATAATGATAAAATAAATAACAAATATTTTTAGCGTGACAAATTTATACAGTATTAAAAACAGTGACGTGTGCATCTGCACAACTCCGGGATTGACAACATTCTTCTTGAATGCCCATCTGTTTCACAAGAAAGGAACGAGCTTCGTAAGGACTTGAATAACAGGTGGCCTTCCGATTTTAGAGGATCTAGTGAAGAAAAAGACTTTAATTTTTTTTTTTTTTTAATTTATCCATTCTGTAATTTAACTCCTTTTTTTATTTCCATATCTCATTTTTTTCTCTCTGTTTTTTTTTTTTTTCATCTCCTGATTTATCTTTATTTTGTTATGTAGTACATATGTTATACCGTCGGATCCTGTGTGATATTCTTTGGTGAACAGAGTGACATTTCTGATTTATATATATATATATATATATATGTAGCAAAAACGTTTTTTTTTTTTTTTCTTTTTTTTTTTTTTTTTAAATACAATTATTAACATTGGTAAGAA
The DNA here is from genome assembly GCA_030067965.1 of Latrodectus elegans. Taxonomy (NCBI): domain Eukaryota; kingdom Metazoa; phylum Arthropoda; class Arachnida; order Araneae; family Theridiidae; genus Latrodectus; species Latrodectus elegans. Next base: position 100,761,021 of record CM057816.1, on the reverse strand, counting down.
CTGTTACAACAATTATATTCTCATGATAGGCCATCTAGTAAAAACGTTTATTACCTTCAATATTTATGCTTAAGAATGCGGAAAACTTGTGTCCTTTGTGAATACAAGGACAAACGTATAAAGACTATTTTAAGATTTTACAAGGAAACGAAATATCTGCCTACTTTGTTTTCCAAGATTTAAATTTCAAAAGTCATTCCCCAGGTAATTCAATAAATTTTTATGATAACGGTAACCTCTGTCATGTTCTTGCAATAATACGGTTGATTATTCAATGAGATTAACTAAAACCCCAACAAAACAAAGATTTTATATGAATAGAATTTGGCTCATAATAATAACAAAAATAATTCAATGATAAATAAAATTTATGTTTAAAAAAATTTAGTTTGAAATTATTAATATTTTATCATGTATGTTTTTCATTGATTCGTTCACTTAATATTGTTTTATTGATTTCATTATCGATTTTTAATTTTTTTGCACTAGATTTTTTATTTAATTCATATTGTGTTACGATTTTCATTGTGGCAACAAGAAAAAAAGCGATAATACAAAAATAAAGAAAATTTTGATATTCTTCTAAGCAAAATATTTATTCCCACTTCCTCTCTGTCACAAATTAACTCCAAATATTTCAGCTTGAAGTTTTTTCAAAGGCTGAAAAGACCAATACAGTTTCCTTAGTATAGAAGTTAAACATAACAATTTTAAGAGATGGAAACCCAGGCTTCCTTGCTTTACTTTTGACTAACTGCTTGGCTAAGGCGGATTTTTACATCTCTTCTGTGATTCCTAGAACATTCCTGCAGTGAGCCTATAGTAACTTGGCTTCTATTACTCCTACTGACTTACGAAAATTCAAAAATGTTGAACTGTGTATTTTCGCCAAAAATCTTATCAAGTGTCGCCCAGCTGCTACAAAAAATATCATGAAGCTGCCTTAGAGTTTATAAATTCATTTTACAGGTCTGAAAACTCCTATTTTACCCGAATAAACGTTATTTTGACAAAAAAGTTCAAATTAAATGATAATAATTGAATAGAAATATAAGATATTTACAAATATTTAATCTATTTACATATTTTTCCTAACACTGCCTTCTCCTTAAAGGCTGCACATCCCGCACAACTATTCTCACTCTAACAACAATTCAATCACAAGATAGAGACACTTTTCAAAATTCAGAAGAGCTCCAATAATCCGAACTACATATAACCAAATCGCTTTCAGATTTTCAGAAAAATAAATTAGAATGAAGAAGCAAACAAAATGAAATAAAAGAAAAAGCTCAAGAAAAAGAAAGGAAAGAGAAGTGAGAAAATGAGAGTGAGAGAAAGAAGTGTCATTTGAAACATTTAGAGGCATTCTTTTGAAAAACCCTGGATGTTCATTAAGTAATTAGGAGATAGAAGAATAGATTATGAGTCAGGTCCTAGATTTGAAATTGCAAAGGATTTTTAAAATATTGTAAGAAAAGTAGATGATTTTGCTGTCCAAGTTCAAGTAGACACGAATTCATCAGGAGATGAAACATTTGCCAGCTATTAAACAGCTTTCAAGTGAATCCCCAATGTGACCTCGTGCAAATTCTTGCCGTCAAGCAAGTGTCCTGAAACGCATGTAAGGCACTGAAACAGCTAACTCTGTCTGAAATGTTCAGCAATCTATAACTTTCATTTACAACACTGTACATATACTGTATTAATCATCACGGAACAGCATTTGTTCCGTAATGATTAATACAGTATATTACATTCCGGATGATTAATACAGTATATGTACAGTGTTGTTCAGTGTAAGTACCTTAACATGTACACTATTTATCTTTTTATTTAATTGATCAAAAAATTGTTCTTTCGTTTAAAAAATGGATAGTTTTTCTTTCCATTTTCAACATACAATAATTAAATAGACCCTTTTTCCGAAAAAATTCAACTAACCGAAGTTTTTGTTATCTACCTGGAGTCCAGTTCATTGATTCGAATAATTAGAAATCTATTTTATCAGTATGATAGATAGTCAATTTATCACAACATACAACTTACGATTTGAAGAAAGTATTATTTGAATCCTTACATGTTATTTTTAATTAACATTTGTACTGTGTAAACTTTTCCCTTCGCATTTGTGACTTATGTGACAATCTTTTACTACATTTTGGATTTTAAAGCCAAATTTCAACATCTCCTTTATATCTCCGGTTGGAAGATTTTCTATCATATTGGCTTTTCATAGCTTTGTCACGATGTTGATTCTTTCTCTGAAGAAATGATACACATCCTCCAAACGAGCCTGCAGGTCCTCGAGATCCTAGACTGCCAAGATAGAAAATTTCAGTTTTTGCCAAAACAAGAGATCGCATTGTAATTTTAGGTCTCTCCCAGAGCCCAATTCAGGGCTAGGTACACAGAAGATAGGTGCAACGACAAAATGATGTTTGGAAATTTGTAAAACATGTAGTTTCATAAACTGTACTCCGATAAGCTAAAAGAAAAAGAAGTAATTTCTTATTCATATCTTGCTAATTTCGTGATGCAAATATCGCGAGGTGATTTATGATCATCTTGTGGTTCTTTCTCAGTATGATGACATTGTTGAAAAATATTGGAGAGCCCGTGAACTAATGGTTTAGGCGCTAATGTTCGACATTTATAAATAATAATTTATGATCATCTTATTAAACGTTTATAATATTCTATCCGAATGAAATTTTAGAGATGTCATATGAGTTTTCTCCAGCTCCAAGCAGTTCACTCAGTCTCTGTAAAATGACTGAATTGAAATTGTTGTCGTGGTTAAAGAGGATAATGGGAAGTACGTCAAATCGGGAAATCCAATTTTCAGTTAGTACCTTCGTGGTCAGGAATTGAATACGTCTTTGGCTATTCGATGTAGTTGTCTGTGACCTAAATATACTTATTGCCTTTGGCGATTCGAAGAAAGCTTAAGGTGTCCAATCCAATTCTTTCAAACAGTACTCCAACATTATATTTTTGTAGCCGTCTCTTACCTCGAGTTATTCGTTGTGGTTGGTATGAAGTTTGACTATGCAACACAATAGTTGTATAAATTATTTATTTGTTCATTTTATTTTAAATCTTGAATTAACTCAGTAAGCAAATATAATCATTCTTAATATTCGTATGAGTGATTAACTGAATTATGTTAAATATTGATCGTCTATATTTTTTCTAATTAGATATAATATTCTTATACATATAACTAGATTAGATATGTTTCTTTAATCATGGGTAGGTCTGGGTTTTTTTTAATATACTTACTACAAGGCCTTTTACTGCTTTTTTCCAATGTTGAGATGTTAATGAATAAGAGTAGTATATAGGGGGGTATAAGGAACACTCAAAAAATGCAATATTTTTTGCAAAATAAGACCTATTTTGTAAGTTTTATAGTTGTTTTTTGATAAAAATTTGCAAAAATTGAGCATTTTTAAATTTTTAAAATTAAAAAAAAAAGAGTATTTTTTATTAAAAATTGATGATTTTTTACTATAAAATTCAGTCTTTTTATCGTTTTTTAAGTGTTTTATGATAAAAAAAATTGATAAAAGTAAAATTTTTTATATCTAAAATTTAAACGAAATTATGTTTTTTAATTAAAAATGTGTTATTTTTGTAAGTTTTTGAAAAAAGAAGATAAAAGCCACTGCATGTGTTTTTTTAAAGATAATCTATTTTTTCTATATGCAAGAAAGGTTTTAATTTATTTGATTGTCCATCACTACCAATTGATAATTTAATACGATCGTTTCTTTTACCATATGCAAAACATGTAACCGATTCGGTATCAGTTGTTAAAGTTCTAGTAAATATAAATTCTTCTCCAATTTGTAATTGTACTAAAGGACTATGTGTACGATTTTCAGATTTCAAAAAAATTGTAATTTTCATATGCATATTAGTTATTAGATTTAAATCAGGTTCTAGTAGTTTAGAGCTCATTAAATTGAATTCTACAGGTCTAAAACCTCCTGTATGGTATGTTGCATATCTCTCTTTAATAGTAGCATAGAAATTTTGAGAATCGACATATTCTTTTGTTGCGGCATCTTTATTTATAACAGGATTTGCAACGCTTGAAAGTCTTACATTTCCAAAATTATACACATCATTTTTAATTAAAGAAGGTACATATAATCCATCATTATCTCTAATTAATATATTATCACTCTTTTTATTATTGATGAGTGTTTTTCTGTCTACATAATATTTATTACACACATCGTATTTATCAGTAGGAGTTGGAATATTAATTATTTTTTTGTTATTAGCATCGAAAGCATTTTTTTTTTTCAAAACTAAAGCACTGTTTTCAAAGTAACGTTTATTAACAGCATTTTTGTCATTTACAGGATCTTTTATATTGCTAATTATTTTATCTTTAGCATCAAAACTACCTTCAGCTGAATGTATTAAACTTTTCTGTTCCAATTCCTTTACGATTTTATTCACATAATTCATATTAGCTGTATCATGTAAATCTATTGGATCTGACACATTTGAAATTCTTTTATGTTTTGCATTATAGTTTTCATTTTGTAAATGAATAAGAGAAGCATCTGATAAATTTCTAACATCATTTTTAAAATGTTCATGAATTCTATCCACATAAGATTTTGTTGCTGAATCATTCAATAATTTTGGTTCATTTACATTTCTTAAATTCTTTTTTTCTATATCGTAACTTCCATCGTTTGTTAATTTAAATCCTACACCTGGAGGACCTGGAGGTCCTTCTTTTATTTCATCATCAAACTCATTTCTTTGAATTTCTATTTTGATTTGAAATCCTGTAAATAATTTTCTATATTCTCTGAAAAAATCAAATATATATTTTAATGGTATCCATATTCTTACAGTTTGACTACCTTTAGTGAATTTCCATCTCTTTGCAAATCCATCATTGAATTTTTCATTCATTTTGAAGTTAATATAAAAATCAGTAATTTTAGTTGCATCAACCAAAGTTCCATTATATTTGAAATTATCTCTGTCAGCATATTCAGAAGTATCCATATAGAAAAACATATTAGTAGCTTCCGATGTTGAATAATCAGGTGTGAAATTTATCAATCCTAATACTTGATTCAGGATTGCTTTATAATTAATAGTAGATTCAATTTCAATATTTCCTATTGTTAATCTGCTCGAATTAATTAAACCACCACCATTTACAAAAGTAATATTTTCATTATTTATATTGCTTCCATCACCTTTTACAATTTTAATTTCTTGTTGCAGATAGCCTTCAGAATATAATATATTAGCATTTGTATCATTTATAAAGAAATTATATGTAGCATTTTCATATGGATTGTTTTTATCTCTATTCTCATGTTTAATTTCTCTATATTCAAAGCTTTCTATTTCGTTATTATAATAATAACTGGTATCACTCAAATCATAAATTTTGTTCATTTATTTAGGATAAAAAATTTTCAATCCTGCACCATTTTTTTTCTTTTTTGATAAAATCTCATTTAATTTTTCTATTATGAAATCTTAAGATTTTTCTTCTATAATAGGTTTAGCATTTTCTATTAAATCAGAAAAGAAACCTCTTCCTTCTATTTTCTTACTCTTTCTGTACAATCTGTGTTTATTCATTTATTTAGCTATAAATCTATACTGTACTTCTTGTCTATTTAAATCAATTAGTTCATCTCGATGATTTGTAATTTTCGCTCTAATTCTATGTATGGAATCAGATTTAACTGGAAAAAATATAGGTTTCTCAAATTCTTTAGAATATAAACTTCCAGGAGGATTTGTGGTTGTAAATGAGTAAATCACATCAGATTGAAAGTGATTTATATAAGCACCATTTACTATATCACAATGAATATAAATATTATCATTTCCATTAGCTATATCTGCTATATATTTACCTTCTTGCTCTGCATCTTCATATATTTTTGCTTCAAATCCTAAAATTTTGTACAATTCACTTTTGGATAAATCAATTTTATAATGATCTTTCAATTTAATTGCAAATCTATGTCTTTCTTCTATAATTCCATATAATATTGGAGGATCATTTCCAAAGTATTTAACCATGTAACGATTCAAACCTTTTATACTGTAATGACCATTTGGAATAGTGAAATCTATCCATTTCTTACTATCAAAATATGAAAATTTATTATTTTTGTCAAAAATATTATTCCAAGAAATGTACATAGAAAATGACTGAAGAGCTATTTCCTTAAAATTAAAAGGGTTGGAATATTCAATTGTAAAATCTTCTGATTTACTAGCATTTTTAGAATCTAAAATGAGGTACTTCGTTTATTTATAAGTAACAATTTTCTCATTGGAAATACTAGGTTCTTGAGTAAATGAATATAATATATCAATAGGTGATTTACCTTTATTTCTCTTTCAGTTATATATTTCATAAATTATAAACCACATTTTACAGATGTAGGTTGTTGTAAAAATCTAGAATATTAACGAATTTCTTTTCCTGAAGATTTTAAATAATTGACTATATTTTTAGGAAGAAAATCATTTTTTATTTTTATTTTTTCAAATTCATATTCTCCAAAGGGATCAAAATATTCTACAAAATCATACATTGGATCATTATAATAACAAACCCAGTGAGTTCCACTACCTGTAGATACATCTAAATTAATAATTCTATTTTCAAATTTTCTTATATTTTTAGGTAGCATATCTATAGTAAATGTACCTCTAAATCCTTTTTCGTTTTTCATATTTTCTTCTATTATTTTGTTGGATATTCCGAGGGAAGATAAACCCCCTTTCCACAACGTTTTTTTTTTTTTAATTCCAGATCTTGAAATTTTATCTAATATTTTTTTAGTACCCCATCCTGCTGCACCACTAGCAGCTCCAAGACCTAAAGATATCAGAATAGGAATCAGGAATGGTAAAAATCCTCCAGTTTTTTGTAACTGAGTTTTACTAATTGTAATTCTTTTACCTTTAGCAATTTGATTGATTTGTGTATTGGTAAGATGTAAATCATAATTAGGAGTTTTACTTTTATCTATTTGCAAGGAAACTTCTCCTTTTTTATATCCAGATTTTAACTTTGAAATTTGATTTTTTTTTTTTTTTTTTATCACTCAAATAAACTTTTTTTGTTACATACATTTATTTAAAGTAAAAATTTTTTATAATATTCTTTTACATAATCATTTGTTAATGTGCCTTCGTTTAAAATTTTATCAAGAATAATAACTATTTGATTATATAATTTTTTAGACTTAGAGCCTTTGCATATTTTATTTGTCAATTCATGTAATTTGTTTAGACCACTGCCTATATATTCATTTCCTGCTTTAAGAGTATTCAATGCTTTTATATACATTTTTAAACCATTCATGTTAGCATCGGCTTCTATTATTTTATCTTGTATTTTTTGTTTTTTCTTCTCACTGGTTTCATAATTTCTGTTTTTATTTAAATTTCCTTTAAGTCTTTTATAATCATCTCGTTTAGATTTTGCTATACTAATTATTTCATCTAACTTTTCATCTGTTTTATTTAATAGCTTAGAAGGCAATTCTAATCCTTCATTTTTAAGTAAATCAAAATCTAAATCTTTATTAAAATTCAATTTTATTATTCCCTCAGCTTTATCCATTAAATTTCCAGCATCTGAAGAATAGTCCAAATGTTTAGAGGATTCATGTTGAGGTAAAAAAGACATATTATCTGTTAAATCTTTTATAGCATATTAAATACTTTCAAGATTTTGTTTTCTTGAAATTTCTTGGTCTTGTAATTTTTTAATTACTGGTTTATGAAATTCTCTTAATGATTTTTCAATAACTAAATCGGATTCAAGTTTAACTTCATTATTTTTTCTTTTTTCAGATTGTAATTTTATTAATTCTAACTCATTTCTAATATGTTGTTTTAATTTTTTATTTCTTTCACGTTCAATAATATCCATTTATTTATCAGTAAATAATTTTCTATTCCGAGTAGATTATTTTTTACTCCGAGTAGATATTTTAAAAGTAAATAAATGATAAAAATAAAAGATTATACGCCCGGAACCTGAAGAATTTACAGATGAAAATCAAAATCCTTCATTACCAAAACATCCTTTTAGACTTTTAATTGTAGGCAGTTCAAGATCAGGAAAAACTAATTTCCTCGTTAATTTAATATATGATTATTTGAAATTTGATGGTTTGTTTGTATGTGCTAAAGATATTTATGAACCAAAATATATTACACTGCAAGAAAATTTTACAATGTTTGATGACATAGAAAGAGAAGATATTGTAAATTGTAAAAACATAAAGAGAAAAAAATTATTGTTGGAATTGTTTAATAAATATAAAAAAGAACAAGTATTATTTTCTTCTGATTCCAAAGAATTCATAAAAGTAGATGATTTAGATCCATAAATGAAAAATCTAGTAATTTTTGATGATTGTATAACTGAAAAAGATCAAAGCGATATAGCTGAATTGTTTATCAGAGGAAGAAAGAAAAATGCTTCCATTATTTATCTGAGTCAATCATATTATTCTACTCCTATTAATATAAGAAAGAATTGTGATTATTTTATTTTCTTTAGCTTACAACCAAGAGAAATCCAACAGATAATTAGAGAAATTGATGGAAATCTTACTAATGAAGAATTTAAGAAATTATACAGGAAAGCAATTCAAAAACGTTTTGATTTCTTTATGTTGGATTTAGTAAATATAAATATGAGATATCGAAGAAATTTTGACCCTTTATAAATGGAAGAATATTTGGAAAAGAGAGTTTATATCTATCGAAAGTCTTATCAATTGATGAATAAATTGAGTGTTTCGTTATCAGTTAGTAAGTTTTTATTCAGCGCATCTGGTTTATCTGGATTCGTTTTTCTTCCCTTATCAGCATTGAGTGTAACAGCAGGCGTCACTGAAATAATTGATAAGTCTTTAAATATCTCTGCTAAAAAGAGTGAATACAAACAAGCTTATAAATTTTATAAGCAGTTATTAAATTTATTGAAATCAAATAGTTTGACTGAACAAGAAGTGTATATGAGAGAAGATGAATATATTCAAAATTTACAATATTTCCCTATAGAAAAATATATAAAGAAAACTCAATTAAATGGTTATAAGTATGTTGATAAATAATTTTATATCTAAATAAATGTGTAATAAAAAGAATTGCAAATGTAAAAATGGAAAAGGTGTTGTTAATAAATCTATTAATAATTTACCATTTGAAATGCATCTACCTGGGCATTCATTTACTGGACCTGGAACTCAATTACTACATGGAAAAACAAGATTAAATCCAGATTTGTCATATAAAGAATGGAGCAAACCAATTAACAGAGTCGATGAAACTGCATATAGACATGATATTTGTTATTTAAAAAATAAAGATACTAAAACAAGAAATTAAATATGTGATACAAATATGTTAAAATAATTAGATGAAATTCCAAATCCTACAATTTGTGAAAGATTAGAAAGAGGAGTTGTTAAACCAATCATTAAAGCAAAAAAGATATTTGGAATGGGTTCACTCATTTATTGTTTAAAATGTAAAACCCAAACAGATAGTAAAGATGTTATAACAACTACATCCAAAAATGGAAAACCTATGATGAAAAGAATTTGTGTCAATTGTAATTCAAAGAAAAGTGTTTTTTTAAAAAAACAAATGACACTATAAAGATGTATATTATGATCCTTTAAAAGGTTATTGTGGTATCAACGAGTTAAAAAGAAAAACTAAATTTACTCAAAAAGATATTACTGATTTTTTTCATACTCAAGATGTATATACAAGATACAAACCAATTAATAGAAAATTTAAAAGAAGAAGGATTTATGTATCTCATATTGATGATCAATGGCAAGCAGATTTATTATTCATAAAACCATTTAGTAAATATAATGATGGTATCAATTACATATTAACTGTTATAGATATATTTAGTAAATATGCATGGGCTGTTCCAATTAAAAGAAAAACTGGTGAAGAGGTATCAAATGCTTTTAAAAAGATATTCAAAGAGAGAAAACCATTAAATATTCAATCTGATTATGGTTTGGAATTCTTATCTTCTTTAACGCAAAAATTGTTTTTAGAAAATAATATTCAGTGGTTTGGTACTAATAATACAGAAATTAAATGCTCAGTAGTTGAACGATTCAATAGAACTTTAAATTTAAAAATAAGAAAATATTTAGCAGCTAATAATACAAGACGATATATAGATGTATTAGATAAATTAGTTTACAATTGTAATAACTCTTATCATAGATCTATTAAAATGACACCAACAGAAGTAAGTAAAAAAGAAAATGAAAATATTGTATATATAATAATTTGTATGTTAAAAAGATAATCAAAAAACCAAAATTTAAAGAAGGTGATAAAGTAAGAATATCAAAATATAAAGAAACGTTTACAAGAGGTTATCATCCTACATTTACAGATGAAATTTTTATAATATCTGAAGTGTTAAAAACAGATCCAATTACTTATAGAATAAGAGATTTAAACAACGAAGTAATCAAAGGCACTTATTATGAGAATGAATTAGTTAAATATGATAAAAAAGATAATGTATATAAAATTGAAAAAATAATAAAAAAGAAAAGATACAAGTTATTTGTAAAGTGGTTAAATTATCCAGAAGAATATAATAGTTGAATAGATAAAAAAGATTTAATTCAAGGTGAGTAAATCACCCTTTAAAATGATAATTTCAGGTAGGGAGAATTCTCTCCCCCCAAGAATTGTTAATAAAAGGGGGGGACGTTTTGTACCCTCCCTTTAAAATTTATTATGTATTTTTATTATTAATTTTTTAAGAGGACGCTATTTTATATTTAAATAAATATGTTTGAAAAAATATTACAAAAGTATTACTATTGAATATCAATCTATTTACATTTAGAATAGAATTGGAATATGATAATTTAAGACATAGAAATCATCAGATAGTTGTATTTTTTGGAAGACCAGATTTTAAATTAGATAGTTATGATAATATGAGGATAATGGAATTACATATAAAAAGAATATTAAAATTACATTATTTCAAGCGATTAATATTTACATAATATATGAAGAATTTGAAGATAATTGTGATTTGTTAGATGTTTGGGTTTATAGATTAAGAGAAACTTTACGAATTAAAAAAATTATAAGAAAAGAAAAAGATTTATATATATTTATATTTTAATTTATTCAAAAATTATTTAATGAGTATATTAATAATTTAAAATTAATTATTTGAAAAATATATTAAATAAATTAATATTAATTATATTAATAAAAATAAATATTAATATGTTTAATAATAAATATTCAATTAATAAATTTAAAAAAAAAGAGCAAAACGGCCCTTTCAGTATGGTGGAATTTAACTTGAAATTATAACATTTATTTTGGGGGATTCCATCACCCCCCAGAGGGCTATACAATACACCACACTTTTTACACCTCGGTCCCAGTTTTTTTCATTTCCTGGTTCTAGGTTAAGAACCCTATTTTAATTGCATCACCTCATTCTACCTTTTTTTTTTTTCTAGAAAAGCGAGCAGGGGGCTCGAACTCAGGATTAATTCATGCATTTCAGTTACTCTAACCACTATACTAACTGGGACCTGTGAGATTAACTTTTTTCTTTGGGTTTATCTAATAACTTTATCCAATAAACTGTTCTCACAACTGATAACAGTCTTTCAATGAATAGTGCTTCCATCTATATTTTTAAATTAGAAAATATATAAATGGATGATTTTATTCAAGCTGAAAATATACATTATTCTAGTGATGAAGAAAATAATATTTCTGTACCAAATGAATATTTAAAAGTTTTTAAAAATATTCAAAAGAAAGATATTACTTATGACAGTTCAGAAGATGAAAATTATTATAATATAAATATTCAATCATTTTTGAAACAGAGATATGTAAGTAGGATAAATTTTTTCAAACAATTAAAAAGAAAACATAATATAAATTTTACATTACAAGCTGATGAAATGTTTTACAAATACTTAGATTTTAATTATTACAAAAAAACTATAAAATATTTGTATGTCATGAAAAATATTTGTGAATATTTTGGAATAGAAAATAATTTAAAAGTTAAAGAAAATAAAAATGATTGGAATGAGTTTTTAGCATTTTTAAATAATTAGAAATTTTTGATTTTATAGATAGCTACTTAAAAATTATTCAAAATATAATTAATATAAAGTATTTCTCCTTAAGTAGAAAAAATGAAATAATAATTTTAAAATTAATGTAATTATTTCAGAATTACAATTTCCATTTAAAAAAAATAAACCATAATAAATGGATATGATTTGTAGAGATTGTAAGATAAAAAAGAATGAAGAAGAATTTTATATGCATATTAAGAAAAGAATGACTCGTTGTATCCAATGTACCAAAGATATTTATTCTCAATCTGAGCGCTGTATTTGTGGCAGGTACTACACCTTATGGCATCGCGCGAGACATGAGAAAAGCAAAATACACAAAAAATTGTTAGCAGATATAATTGCTGCTAATGAAATATGAAATATTAACATCTTTTAAAATATTTTATTTTTTCAAAAGCCTTTATAAAAATACTTTCTAATAAATAGAAAATAAAAAATTCTATTTTTAAAATCCCTTTATAAAAATACTTTCTAATAAATAGAAAATTCTATTTTTGAAATCCCTTTATAAAATTACTTTCTAATAAATAGAAATAAAAAATTTCTTGTTTTTTATTTCAATACAAGTATGGCTTTTGTTCACATTGAAAATGCTTTGAATACTTTGAGTATTCAAAAGTTGAAAAATGTTATAAAAGATTTAAAAATGAAAAGTAAAAGTAAATCTAAGACTGATATTATTAAATCTATAATATCATATATTAGAAAAACTGGAAATTATAAACTAGTGTTAACAGATATATTAGATTTAGATACTTCTGATTATTTAGATCGTAAAAAGAAAATATTTATTAAATATCCAAAGAGAAGAGAAAATATTAAAAAATTATTTGATTCATATAATTTAAAATTTAATAAAGATACTAAAGATTTTGAACCTGTGAAAAATAAAATAATTAAAAGAGAAGTAAAATTGAAAGAGTTATTTAAACCCGATTATGAAATTATTGAAATGAAAGGTGCTTATGTAAAAAAATACAAAGTTCATAGAAAACAATACAGAGTTGTAGGATCTAAAATTTTACCTGAACAATATCATAATATTTTACAAAATATATTTAAGAAAGCAATTGGAAATTTAAGAGCGAAAGTTGATGTAATTGTACACAATCCAAAGTTAAATAAACCTTTTCATAATAAAATTATGTCAACTAAACAAATTTTTGAAGAATATATAGATAAGTTATCAAATCAAATAGAGTATAAAGAACTTGATATAACTGATTGTTTATTTGATTTTAATGTAATTGAATTACCTGAAGGTGGTAGAAGTAGAGTATTAAAAGTTCATTCAGATGCCGATGTTACAAATAAAAGAAGTATCTGCCAGATTAAAAATGATGATAATATATGTTTAGCAAGAAGTATTGTAACTGCTTTATCTGTACAAAATCCAAAGTTATTATGTGAAAAACTGAATTGTGAAGAACTTACAAATATACAAATAAAATATATTAAAATGGGTAGAGTTTTGCAGAAAACATTAGCAACAAAATTACATGAATTTTGTAATATTCCCTTAGAAGTTTGCAACTTGAAACATGTTAAAATATTTGAAGAATTCTTAGATATTCAAATAAATATATTTTACAGAGAGAATTTTAATGAACGAACATATAGTGGTTCTTATAAACCTACATGTATTTATATATATAAGAACAGAAATCATTTTGATGTAATTACATCTATTAAAGGATTTTTGGGTAGAGAAAATTACTGCGATTATTGTAAAATAAGTTATAAAAGAAGTAATCAGCATAGATGTCCTTTGAAATGTGATAGATGCTTCACAAAAAATAGTAAACATTGTGATGGAGAAGAAAAATTATGTAAGAAATGTAATCGATCGTTTAAAGGTAAAGAATGCTATAAATATCATAAAATGAAAAATGATAAAGGTTTTAGTGTTTGTAACTGTTTATATAAATGTATTAAATGTAAACGAATAATCAACAGTTTTGAGAGGAAAAAAGAAGATCATAAGTGTGGTGAAAAACGATGTAAAAATTGTTGGAAATGGGTTTTTAATAATCACAAATGCTATATGAAACATCGAGATTCTAAAGGTGGAAAATGTAAAAATGATTGCCCAAAAAATATATCACTTAAAAAAGAATGGTGTGAGTTTTGTCAAAATACTTATACGGAAAAATATTTATTCTTTGATGTTGAAACTAATCAAGAAACTGGAAATCATAAAGTTAATCTTGTCATATGTCAGAATTATAAAGGAGACACATTTACATTTGATAATGATGAAGAATTTTGTAAGTGGTTATTTCACAAAAATCACTTTGGATATATTGTTTTAGCTCACTTTGGTAAAGGATTTGATTTCCAATTTTTAGCTAAATATTGCTTCAAAAATCACATTAAAGTATTTACGATATACCAAGGAAACAAATTGAATTACATGCAAGCATCTGAATACAATATTAAATTCATCGATAGTATTAATTTTACAATGATACCGTTAAGAGATTTTTCCTAAAACATTTGAATTAGAAGAACTTAAAAAAGGATTTTTTCCTCATTATTTTAATACAAAAGAAAATCAGAATTATATTGGTAAATATCCAGATAAGGAATACTTTGGTTACAATTCTATGAAATCCAAAGAAAGAAAAGAATTCTTAAAATGGTATGAAACAGTTAAAAACGATACATTTGATTTTCAAAAAGAATCCATCAGCTATTGTAAATCAGACGTAGATATTTTAAGAAGGGGTTGTAAAGAATTACGAGAAAAATTTTTAGAAATTGCAAATATTGATCCATTTCAATACGTTACATTAGCAGGTGTTTGTATGGCCATATTCAAAGATAAGTTTTTAAAAGAAAAAACGATTGCCGTTGATAATGATACATTTCAAAAAGATAAATATTCTAAGAAATCTATTGCATGGTTAGATTTCATTTCTAAGAATGAAAATATAAATATACAACATGCTTTAAATGGTGGAGAAAAAAAATTGAAATTAGGAAATAAGTATTATAAAGTTGATGGATTTTGGAAAAATACTGTATACCAGTTTCAAGGTTGTCACTGGCATGGATGTCCTAGGTGTTATAGAGAATCAACTATTAATCCACAAAATCAAATATGCATGAAAGATTTATATGATCATACAAAAAGGATTAATAAAAAAATAATAAAGAATGGATATGAATTAATTGAGATGTGGGAATGTGATTTTGATAATAATAAAGAAATGATTAAATATATGAAAAAAGAATGGTCTAGAGATTTTGTAGAACCTTTAAACCCTAGAGATGCTTTCAGTGGTGGTAGAGTTGAACCAACCAAATTGATATATGAATTCAAGGACAATGAAAAAGTCAGGTATATTGATGTTTGTTCATTATATCCAACTGTTAACTATTTTGATTATTATCCCATTGGTCATCCAGACAAGATATTTAATCCTGAAAAATATGATAAGAAACTGGTTTGGATTAATTAAATGTAAGGTGCTTCCACCTAGAAAATTATATAATCCTGTATTACCTTTTAAAGGTGAAAATCTATTATTTTCCTTATGTAAATCATGCTCTAAAATCGTTAAATGTAAACACTTTAAAGATCTAATAGAAAAGAAAAAATGTAAAGAATGTTATGAAATTAGAAACAAAAAATGTACACATACTGATGATGAAAGATGTTTTGTAGGTACATGGACTACAACTGAAATGGAATTAGCAATTACTAAAGGATATAAAATTCTTAAAATATACGAGATTTGGAATTTTAAAAGGAAATCAAATCAATTATTTAAAGAGTATGTTAAAATGCTCTTAAAGATAAAATTGGAAACAGATGATAAATTGAAAGGTCCTAAAGATTTTAAAACTAAACAAGAATATAAAAAATATAAGAAAGAATATAAAAAACTGGTAAAAGATAAATTGGATATAAAATTAGGAAAATTAAGAAAAAATCCTGGCATGAGATTTATATCAAAAATATGTTTGAATTCTTTATGGGGTAAGTTTGGTCAACGAAATAACTTACCTCAAAAAGAATATGTTATGGAATTGGATGATTTCTATAGAATTATATAAGATGATAACATTAAGGAATTAAACATGAATTTTTTAAATGATGAGTGTGTGGAAATGAGTTATAAAATGAAAGATCAATACGTTAAAAACAATTTTAATACAAACATTTATGTGGCTATATTTACTACGAGTTCTGCAAGAATTAGATTGTATAAAATGCTTGATAAATTAGGAGATAAAGTGATTTATTATGATACGGATAGTGTGGTATATATCGATGATGGAACCAATAAAATCGAAACTGGTTGCATGCTAGGTGATTGGACCGATGAATAAGGAGAAAATAAATGTATGAAAATGTGGATATCTGGAGTTCCAAAAGATTATGGATATATTCTAAACGATGGGAGTGTAAAAGGTAAAATTAAAGGATTTAAGATGTCTTATAAAGACGAAACTGTTTTGAATTTTGAAGAAAGAATGAAAGTTATTACAGGAGAAACTGATTACTTAGAAATATCCAATAACCAATTTAAAATTGAGAAAGATAGATCTATTACAGTGAATAAAATAAATAAAAGATATATGTTTGGTTATGATAAACGAAGAATTTTAGATAACTATGATACAGTACCTTTTGGATATTGATCTTATATATTTAAAAATTTATATTTTTAATATTTTATATCTTTAATACTTTTTATTCTTAACTTTTTATATCTTTCATATTTTATATTTTTTTTAAAATTATTTATAAAAACGCATTTAAAATAAAATGACTGATATATCATTGATATTCAATATTCAAGGATTTATCCTTCCAGATAAAAAAATCATCAGAGAAATTAGTTGGACACATTTAACAGAACCAATTGCTGAAACAATTCAAGTATTTACACCCAATTGTGAATTAACAGAACAAGAAATGAAAATTGTTCGAAAATGCACTCATGAAATTCACGGTCTAAGATTTAAAAGATATTCAGATGATAAAAGTTTATGGATTAGTAATGAAAATGTTAAAAATTATATTCAATATTTATATGATGAATATGGTGGTAGATTTGCTTATAAAGGAGGAACAATTTAAAAAGAAATATTTGAAGAATTAAATATACCAGCTGTTGATATTGATGTACCTAAATGCCCTAGAATATTAGGTCCTATGTGCACTCTATATAAATGTTGTCAGTATAAGAAATTCATTCAAAAAATAGTTTGTAATAAATGGAAGAAATAAAACACTTAGATATTAGTGAAGAAATAATAGAGAATTCAAAATTAATTAACGAGCTAATTGAAATCAATAAAATACATGACAGATATGGAATTGATGATTTAATAATGAAATATATTGACCAAATGAGAGAATTAATTTTAAAAGTTGAAAATAAAGATATAAGAGAAAAAGCACTTGATCTAGTAGATGAAACATCTTTTGTTACATTATAAATAAATATCTTCAGAAAATATTTTTGAAAACGTAAAATCATTTAATAAAATGAAATATCATAAATGGAAGAATTCAACAACGTCAAATAGAATATATATCCTGAAACTTTTAAATTGAGAGATTTAGAAGTTGGAAAACACAATTTGATATCTTTGAAAAAAATCAAAACAAAATTTGGATCTTCATTAATTTCAAAACTAGAAGTAAACGATAGTGAAAAAAATTTTACTTAAGTTCTTGCCATGCTGATTTATCTGAAAGAGCAATTAAAAAAATAAATAAAAATAATTATCTATTCAATTACAAAGGTAAAATAAATGATAAATATTATGATTACGAGATGGAAGAAGTTTAAATCTTTATATTTTTAAAAAAACGCATACAATGGCTTATATTTTCTTTTTTAAAAAAACTTACAAAAATATCACATTTCTTATTAAAAAACATAATTTCGTTTAAATTTTAGATATAAAAAATTTTACTTTCATCAATTTTTTTTATCATAAAACACTTAAAAAACGATAAAAAGACTGAATTTTGTAGTAAAAAATCATCAATTTTTAATGAAAAATACTCTTTTTTTTAATTTTAAAAATTTAAAAATGCTCTATTTTTGCAAATTTTTATCAAAAAACAACTATAAAACTTACAAAATAGGTCTTATTTTGCAAAAAATATTGCATTTTTTGAGTGTTCCATATACCCCCCTATATACTACTAATAAGTTATATGCTTTGTTTCTTGGACATTTAAAACAATGTACACTACTGGCCATTAAAATTGCTACACCAAGAAGGCGACATGCTACAGACGTGAAATTTATATGAAAGGAAGAAGGTGCTGTGATATGCAAATGATTAGCTCTTCAGCGCATTCAGACAAAGCAGGCGCCAGTAGCGACACTTACATTGTGTTTAAATGAGGAAATTGTTCAAACGGTTTCTCATACACAAATTGCATTTGAACGTTGTTGCCTGGTGAAAAGTTGTTGTGATGCCTCATGTAAGAAGGAGAAATGCGTATCAGCACGTTTCTGACTTTGATAAAGGTCGAATTGTAGCATACCGGGATTGCGGTTTATCTTATCGCAGTATTGCTGTTCGCGTCGGTCGAGATCCAATGACTGTTAGCAGAATATGGAATCAATGGGTTCAGGACGGTAATACGGAATGCCATGCGGGATCTCAACGGCCACCTATCACTAGCAGCCGAGAAAACAGGTATATTATCCGCATGGCCGTAATGAATCGTGCAACCACGTCACGAGCCGAGAGTCAAGAAACGGGGTCGTTTGGAAGACAAGTGTCTTCACGAACAGTTCGACGACGTTTGCAGCAGCATGGACTCTCAGCTAGGAGACCATGGCTGCGGCTTCCCTTGACGCTGCGTCATAGACAAGAGCGCCTTCAATGTTGTGATCAATGACGAACCTGCGCGCACGAATGGCGAGACGTCATCTTTTCAGATGAATCCAGGTTCTGTATACAGCATCATGATGGTCGCAACCGTGTTTGGCGGCATCGTGGTGAACGCACACTGGCAGCGTGCATTCGTCATCGTCATACTGGCCCATCACCTGGCGTGATAGTATGGGGTGCCATTGGATACACGTCTCGGTCACCTCTTGTTCGCATTGACGGTGCTTTGAACAGTGCACGTTACATTTCTGGTGTGTTACCACCCGTGGCTCTACCCTTTATTCGAACCCTTGCGAAACCCTACGTTTCAGCAGGATAATGCCCGACCGCATGTTGTCGGTATTGTACGGACCTTCCTTGATACGGAACATGTTCGGCTGTTGCCCTGGCCAGCACGTTCTCCAGATCTTTCACGAATAGAAAACGTCTGGTCAATGGTTGCCGAGCGACTGGCTCGTCACCAAACGCCAGTCACTACGGTTGATGAACGGTGGCATCGTGTTGAAGCTGTATGGGCATCTGTACCTGTACATGCAATTCAATCTCTGTTTGACTCAATGCCCAAGCGTATAACTGCTGTTATTACTGCCAGAGGTGGTTGTTCTGGGTACTGATTTCTCAGGATCTATCCAGCCAAATTTTTTGAAAATTTAATCACGTGTTATTTCTAGTATAATATATTTGTCCAATAAATATCATTTAGTTATCTGCATTTCTTCCTGGTGTAGCAATTTTAATGGCCAGTAGTGTGTGTGTGTGTATATATATATATATATTTGTATATATACATATATATATATATATATATATATATATATATATATATATATATATATATATTTGTATATATACATATGCATTGCTGTGTGTGTGAGAGAGAGATTTCTAAATTTTCCATAAGTGTTTCTTATTGTGTTTTACAGGAAATGGCACCGTTTTCATCATCGGAAAATAGAGGCCGAACCCCGACTAAACAGACGCTGTGTTTTCTAAAGCGGTTAGGACACGGTAAATAGCTCGTGGTCACCTCTGAGGGTAGCAAATTAAGAGTTTGTAACTCTTATGTTTGGTCCCTGCTTTTAAATTACGAAGTCTTCTACTCGGTCGCTTCTACCAAAGTGGTGAAGACAACTGTAGTCTACGTACTGGGAAATGTGATGTTAAACAATATAATATTTGCATCAAATGCTTGTTTTGATGCAAATATTATATTGTTTTGCATCAAATGCTTGTTTTGATGCAAATATTATATTGTTTTGCATCAAATGCTTGTTTTGAAAAGATCGAAAAAACATTTATGCAGGTATATTAGAAGAAGTATCAAAGATGTTTGATAGCATCTCATGTGATAAACAATAGTAAAAAAACTATTACATTTTACACTTAATAGACATTAACGCTACATTTTAGTCTAAGTAGATGCAACTGAAGTAAATATTTTAATGAACATATCTTCCAAGAACATGTGTGCACTCTTTTCTTCAGAAAGGATTTCTTCAAGTATTTTTATTGAAATCAAAAGTGTGTAAATCTTGTATATATATAATTAACAATTATTTTTTTAATTACGCCCTTATGTTGGCTTCTTCGAGCATAATAAGTCTTGCAGTCCAATAAAGAAATGAAGTATCTCCAGGAGTGGAGAGCGTCTTGAAATGTGAAGAAGTGCGGGCTTTCTGGAGGGCAGATCATTTCCAAAGATGCTCGCCATCCATGTCAACGTGTTCCCTACATAAAATGCAGTCTGGTGAATACACAAGCCCAATGTGATATAGATGTTTCTGGAGAAAATCATGCCCAGTAAGTAATCTGAAACAGGAGACCCCTATAGATCTAGGTAGATATCTAGGAATAACACATTATAGGTGTGCAATTCTGGAATAAGTAATGGTTGACTACCATTGCTGAATGGTCAATTCCGTAATTAATAAATTTCTTCATAACTGCTATATATGTTAGTATACATTTATCTAAAAAGTCAAGAGAGAGATTTTATATATTCTTTTGTAATAATTTCAATCAAGTATTTATGAAACTTTTTAATCCAGAATGGGAATATTTTGATGTTCCTGAAATTTATGGATGCAGAAATTCAGTTGGAGAAAATTTGGTGACCTTGATGGGCAGAAATTATTTAAAATGCATGGCATAATTAAAAAATATTATAGTCGTAGAAGACCAACGATTACTTGTAAATATTTTGATAAGAAATTCTGTGGTGTTATGTGAAGGTGAACAGTGAAGGAAAATGGAATAGTAAAAAATAATAAGCAACTAAATTTCAAAGAAAGCTGTTTAAGGCAGTATAGAGGCTTTAAAAGGGATTTGATTTATTACTCAGTTCTTTAATTATGAATGATCCTAAAATTCTCATAAAGATTATTCTTATAAGGAAAAATTAAATAAATTTTTTGTAAAGAAACTTTTATTCTGTAAAACCTTAAACATAACTTTTTGCCAACAAATATTCACTAAACCTGTAATAAAATATTATAAGCAAATTCGTTTTTAACAGGTGTATATACTGTGATCTCATTCCTGTTATTTATTTTCGCCTAATGAATGGATTTGAGTGAGTGTATCATTGAATAAGCTAAGCTATTGGCAGCATAATTACTTTAGAATACATCTTGTCTAACAGGTGAATTGATAATCACTATATGAAGATTTTAAGGTGGAGAGTTGTGCAGTCGGTAAACTATACAATCAATAGTTAACCAATTTCAGTCTCATGAAAGCCTTAACTAGTTAAGAAATTCAGTTATAGAGAAAAGGAATAAACCTCTCTCAGGTGATTTGGCAAATATCGAGACTTAAGAATCAGCCTGTCCAATGTATGAATTCGCTACAGAAAGAGACTATTTCAAATGTTGATTGGAGCGTTCCAGACAGACAAACAAATAATCCTGTCAATCCAGGAGATGAATTGATAGTAAAATTATCAAGGATAAATAGAGATCATTATTTTTAAAATTCAGAACTATTTTCCTTATCAGTAAAAAATATAAGTATACTGAGATAAATTTTCAGATTAAAAGTGAGTAGCACAGTTTTATAAGAGTTAAAAGAAATTTTTATAATTTCACTATGATATGTGCTCAGAACATATTACAGTGTAATTACGCGCTAAAAATAAAGATCAATAAGAAAAAGAAATGTTATTTAATGAATTGGAAAACATAGTCTATAAATGTCCACAAAAGAACTAAAGTTATTATTGGAAATTTCAATCCAAAAAATGGGAAGAAAATCAATTTATCAATTAAATACTTGTCTGGAAAGTTTACATATTGGTTATAACTCCAAAAGTAGAAAAACTTGTTTATTTTCTAAAAATTTGAAAATAAGCTCTTTTCTTTTACATAAAGATTTTCATAAAATGATTTGGAAGTCTAAATTTACAAAAGATTGTTCCCTTTCAGGATCATTTAATAAATGGTCTATTTGATATATTATATGATGCTGAAAAGGAAAAAATCGTTTGGGTGTACAGAACTTTAAAAGATCAAATATTGACAACAATCATTATTTTATAATAAATAAATTCAAAGTGGATCTTATTAAATATTTTTTCCTAAAGAAAAAAAGAACCTCTAAGAAACTTAACATTGAAAAGATCCAAAAACATTTCTCTCGGTCTAGTTTAAATGGGAAAAAAACAGCAGGGAGATTTAGAAAAGCAAGGGAACAAAATGCTAATTTAACTTATAATGAATATAACCAAATAATTACAGAAATGGAGTATGAAGTCTAGCCAAAAATAAATTCTTCCATGAAGAGGAAATCATTCTATGCAGAGTATAGAGAAATTAACAAAGAAAATAATGTAAATAAGAACATGTGATATAAAAACATTGCATAGAGAATTACTGAATAAAATAGGTTTAAAGAAGTTAAGAAAGCAATAGTATAAAAAAGAGTGATCTGTATGTGAATAGTTCTTCCCAATTACTGAATTCTAAAATAATTTCATATTAAAAGGATTTAATTAAATTTCATACATATGTAAACACTATATGAAAGAAATCCAAATCGCAAATATTTGTAATTACAAAAAACATCCCGAATCCATAAGCAATGATCAAGAACTTTAAATAGATTAAAACAAAATTTTAAAACCCTTTTTGAAAAACGAGATTTATAATAAGAAACTTTATTTCCATTATAAATGTAAAAATTGATAAAAAAAAATTTTTAAATTAAAGCATTTTGCCAGCTCAAAAGTTTCTCACTATATTAAGCACTAATAGGTATAATAAAGCAGATGCCACTGATGCTAAACTATTTAATCTTTTGAGTCCGGCGTCATCGTTTCAAAAAACTGCTCCTAGGACGGCGCGAGAAGATGACATTTCCTACCCCCTTGACCGAAAGGAGAGGGTCATTTTCCTCCCATTTAAGTGCCCCAGGTTTCACTGGGACGAATCTTTAACTTTTGAGGGAGATACGCCGCGCTAGGTCTGCCATAATTCTAATGAAATTGTAAATGCGTTTACCATAAATACTGTACTTATCGACAAGCTATCGATTTTTTTCTAAACGTTGTTTTATATACCACATTAAGAAATGTTATAAGAATTTGAAGATTATATACATGCATTTGTTAAACAAACTTAGTCTGTTTTAAAAACAATATGGTGTATATTAATTTATTACAGAGAATTTTCAGAAATAATTATTTAAAATAATTTACAAACTTCTTAATGAATTTGTAATTAGTTATAATAAAAATTGATAAGCAATAAACTAACTGAATATTTCAAAACATTCCTAAAAACAACCTGCCTAATATTAAAATATGTAAATAAATAAAGATATTTTTAACAAATATTTCCTTTTTATGAGTAAGTACAAGCAAATTTCTGGAGTTGCATTTGAAAAAGATTAAAAGTAATCTGTGTGTTAAATACAGAAATGGTTTCAATTTTCTTTTGATTTAAGTATTTTTATTTATAACAAATTTCTATATTGAATGGATTAAAATATATGCTTTTACATCCTTCATTTTAAGGAAAAAGCTTAAAAATGGAATTTTTCTTTCTGCATGTTTCTGCAGCTAAGTATAAAACGTTTTGCACAATGAAGGTAGCCAGACGAATCTTGAGTTTCTCCTTTATATGTAGAATTTACGTTAATTGTTTAATAAAATTACATTTGTGTCATACAATAAATAGTAATACTCGGTTCATTTCTCAATAACTGAGAATTTGAAAATGTTCATTCAAAAATAATGCATTCCAAAATATACTCGTATCAGTCTCAGAAAATATTTTTATAAAATTCTTATTAGAATCGTAGCAAAAAAGCATTAGCTTTATATTGGGAATAAATTCTTTTCAGTATTTTTAGCTTTTTATAAAACTATGCTTAAATTATTTTTAAAAAAACTAAAAACCGTGATTAGTTTAATTTTATACAGAAATTAAAATTACGTAGAAGAAAGATTGACACAACTAAAAGGCAACTTTTTATATATACCTGCATCTCAATTTATGATTGAAAGTATTTTCATTTTTATATTTATTTTATTTCTACCTACATGTTATTTTGTGAGATAAAAAATGCAATGTGCTCCTGGGATATTTTCCATAAACAGTACGTCGAAAGGAAGAAACCAAGAAACATGTCTAGCATCTATTCCGATATTTGTGTACATAAAAAAAGTGACGTTTAGTACTCTTTATTCAATAGTGCATTGACTAATGAATAAAATATATTTCACATTGAAGAGCATATTTCTAACACTAAATCAAAACTATTTCTTTGTAAAAATTTATTTCATTAGTCCATCTAAAAATCTAGAATGTGAAAATAGCTCTTATATTACATGAATACTGTTTCTTAATGAAAATGTTTCTTGAAGACTCTTAAATCTTTGGAATTGGGAATTTCCTAACACATACTTTCTCAAGTGTAAATTATTATGAGAAACTTTTAACATTCCTTTATAATATTTTCTTATTTTAACTTTTAAAATATCAATCTCAAAACCAGTAATTTTGGTCAGGGGTTAGACCAAAATAGTCCTATTTACAGGGATTATAATTGTCAAAATGTAAGGACAAATGCTAATTTTTGAGGTTTTATTATGTAATTCAGAAATAGTTAACCAATGCAGAAGCAGTGCTACCAATTTACTGATAGTTAAAAATCATAAAATACAATATATAAAATCTCAGACTCTCATAAATATGAAATTGGTAATTAAAGAAAAACCATTAATATAAATTAAAATAAAAATATTCTTTATATGTGTGTAGTTCTGTATAGTGTGTATGTGTAATAGGAATATATTGCTTGAATATCACTCTTCCTTTGAATTTTATAATGACTTCATCAATTGCAAGTTTTTCAGACGGATGATAGTGTTCTTAAAAGATTTATTAAAAAATCAAAAATCTTTCGTAATTTCTATAATCTGTCGTATTCTTCATCTAGTTTTGGTTTTCTTATTGTCTGTAAAATGTAAAAATATCAATACATTAAAAATCTATCGTGGGACATATTTTTTCTAAAAACAGGAGTTTCAATCAATTCATCTGTCGACCAATAATCTTTGATGTTATCTTTATCCATATGGCCCATTAAAAGAATAAATCCTAAGATTTTTTAAATTCTTCTACATCAATATCAGTCCACTTTGTCCCATGTTTTCTTATTACTTTCTGGATGTAACTCTAATATTTGAGAAGCATATCTATTTGTTTCATCTGCAATAAAGTTTAAAATTTCTTCTGAAAAAATAAATAAAAAAAAATTGTCCTCAACTAAATCCTTTATTCGCCCAGAAATACCGTAATTCCCGTAAATTTAAAATGATAGGATTATCATCTGCTTTTGCCTTACGTCAATCAAAATCAAATGATACAGAGGAATTTGCATCATTATTGCCATCAAAAAAACTAATATCCTTGCATTCAGATTCATCACAGAAATCAGAATCACTGTCTGCAAAATTTTCTTCTTCTAATTCTTGCAATAAATTTTTAATTTCTTCATCAGTCAATCCTTTACGACGTGAAACCATCAAAATATTTTTTCTAGTGACGAAAAAAAGTAACTGATTGTAATGAAAAAATTTTTTAAAGTGAGGATGAAAATGCTTCCCTTTTAAAAAGAGTAGCCAATAATATCGTTTTTCGCCAAAATTCTCCACTCAAAGAAGTTCCCAAATTTTACGACTTTCACACACAAAAGAGCAGCAATTAAAGCGCACTCAACTGCCCCGTAAAACTTGAGCGGGAAAAAGTCAGGCGCTTGAAAGGGGGAAAAAAATCCATGGTACAACTGTTGTACCACAGCCGTCCTCTGAGACACTCGTTTTCGTGGTACAACAGTTGTACCGCCGGGACGAAAAGGTTAAAAATATAGAATCGACATTTATTATAAATATTCATAAAATTATTTCTAGTATTTCTGCAACAGAAAATATATTCAATATTTTGGGAAGATTTGTCTACACTATACACAAGAAAGATTATCAACTAAATTATACCAACAATAGGAATATACACTTCTTAATACAGAATCTAGAACTTTTATCGAACATAATATTAGGTAAATACTAATGCAGTTTCTTAAAATCAAAATCTATATAGACCAGTTATTTGATAATCAATCGATTTTAATATCACCGTTAGTGATTTGTTTATTGATTTTAAGTCTGCCTTATAAATTATTTGTAGTAATAATATTAACATAGCATTCAATTTTATTAATCTAATTTGAGCTACATTTCAGCACATGAAAATAAAGACAGATACTATAATCATTCTTTAGAAGTAAGATTCAATGAGTAAAAACCTGATGCAACCCTATTCTGGCATGCTTACATATCAACTTGGTTCTCGAAATGATTATGAGAAAATGTGGATATGAGTGGCCATAAATCATCTTTCAGAAGTCCCTATTAATTTCCTGATATCATTAACTTTAGGAAATTTGTGTCTGTAGTTAATTACATTTTAAAATCATAAATGTTTAAGATCAGAGTTTATTTTTACATCAATTTTTTAAGTTTAGATTAAAGTTGAAAACTGAAATCTGTATCTGTTTGCAAATAAACAGTGTAAAGAATGAGAATTTTCATTTTTTTTTAAATTTGGAGTTAGAGGTATTGATTTTGTTTAAAAGGATATTAAAAATAATAAAAAGTTAGTTTACTTTTTATATATGAGTTAGTATGAATGTTATTAGTGTTTTATACTTAATATATCAGTTAAATTATATATTGCATAGAAACTTTGAAGTGCATATTTATGTTGATTCATTATAAATTATTATGTAAAATAGTATTCTTTTGGATGTATATTGTTTATTTTACTAGAATTAGATGTGGAGTGATTAATGATTAAATATATACTCAAAAGTTAATCTGTTCGGTATTATTCAATTTAATTAAAATTTGAATTTCCATGTGTAATCATGTCTTAAAAATGTCCTTATTATTTAAATATCTTTTTTTTAATTTGACAACCTTTTATACTAAAACGTGTATGTATTCTAAAAAAGCTATAATTTTATTTTCTATTGTTAAATATCTATTTTTTATTAATTCATATGCATTTTTCTGGTTACTAGAAATTTTGAGATTTAAAAGTTGAAAAGTTTCTTGACTATCATAAAGCATTTTTTAATAAAGCATTAATAAAATAAACACTTCTATGATTAGTATCACCAAACTTGCATTTGAATGTTTTGCAGTAAGTATTCATGAATTTGACTCACACAACTTTAGAAGAAAGTTTGGAATCTAGTTATTGCTTCCATTTGATTTATCCTCTTGTTGAAAACGTTATTAAAAAGCAACAACAAAACAAACTTTTTTTCCCTCTGATTACTTTTTCATTAAAATTTTGGTTTAATTATCATTTATTTTGTTTGATTTGTTTGGAAATATCGTATGTATGTGTGTGAAATTGAGAAAAAAAAATTTTTTTTTAATTTATTTACATTTCTTATTCTAATGTTAGCATTTTAATGAACAAAATAACTGACTTGACTTAAGAAAAAAAACACTTTTCTATAGCAATTAACTATTAGACATTTTAGATTTCTTTATTATTCAAACTATAAATAAAATAATTGCAAATTATTTTTTATTCTTTTTGAAAGTATTTATTTTTAACCTCATTTAAGAGTTTAACTTAAAATCATTGTGCAATAAATATTTATTGCTGTAATGAAAAAATATTAGAATATAAAACATACTCTCTCTCTTTTTAATTTAAGTCAGCATTATTTGATTATAAATGTATTAAGCTATGTGTTTTTCCACTTATATAGATTTTTCAGAAATAACCTGATGTATGATTTTTAAAAACTTAGAATTCTATTCAATTTTGAAATTAAATAATACTTTATAAATCAATGTATTACATTTTCTTAAAAAAAATTTCACATAATTATTAAAAACAAATTTTAATTATTCATTGAAAAATATTAAAATAATAATATAGAACATAGTATTAATACTAAAAATTTATATTTGTGCAAATGTTAAAGAGCTTAATAATTTTTGCTAATTATGCATGTCAATACAAATTAATTTAATAAAAACAAATTCATTACACCTTTTCATGTTTTTTTTTTTTTTTACTATTATACAAAATTGTAAATTTCATTAGTATATAGTAGAGGTAAGTATAGTACAATGGCTCACAAATTCATAAAATACTGTTTCTCCAAATTAGTACACTCAAATGTATTTTGACGCTCTAAATGTATAGTACTACATATTCGAAAACTTGACTGAATTTGAGGCTTTCTAAGATCAGTCTTTGTAGTTATCTTGATTTTCTTGAAAAGTGCTTAATTTTATAGTTGCATGGAAGGAAAAAAATGCTTCCATTTTGAAATTATGCTAATAAAGAAAAGATTTTTCAATTATATCATGCGAGAATAATTTCAATCACAAATAAAAGCAATCATTATTAATGATGTTAAGTAAAAGAAGAAGCCCAAAAAACCTCAGTTAAGTGATGGCTTCCATATTTTTTCTGCATTGCAAATGCAAAATAGATAGTCTGTCAAAAATCTTATAATGAGTATTTAGAGTGTTTTTTTTTATTTTTCATATCCTTTATTTTTTTATCCAAATCATAAAGGATTTAGAAATATCTCATTGGCATTTAGCTTATGAAACAGAAAAATAATATTGTTTACAGCTGTTTTTATACAACTGGTATTTTTCTTATTCAATGAACTTGGAAATATATTTTCAGTTGCATTTCAAGACTCTAAAATCTCTAAGGAAGAGGAAAGTTAGTAATTCCAAAGCACAATTTGTGATGAAATTAGTGCCTACTGCATATTTTTGAAATACTATTTTTGTTCAAATGAATTCCATTGGATCTAATTTTACTCTATACTTTGTGAAACATTGAAAGTGTAAATAAAAAAAGAATTAGATGTTTACATATCTCATTGATCAAAAAGAATGGACGAATATATTTTTCTTTGGGACATGCAGGATTAAAAAAAAATTTTTTTAATGATGAATTTTGTTCCAGTAAATGGATTAATGTACAGAAGATGTTTTGAGGCTCCATAGATGAGAAAGATTTGTTATTTCATAAAAAGTTAAATGTTCGCCTGAGTTCTTTAAGATTCTTACACTGATGCTTGTGCATGCAATTTGCATGTGCTATAAAAAATGAATTTAGTCATTTTGAACGTAAATTGTGTGTCCTACTCAAAAAAATATTAAGAGGTACAAAAATATTAAAAATTTATCTCAAAAATGTTTTTCAAAAAAAGCCAAGTTTTTCCTCATAACTTTTTCATACAACACTCCTTTTTTAATCTATATCATTAACTAACTATTAGATTTCATATTTTGTTTAGTAGATTGATAAGAAATATTAGATATGAGTTTTTAATCTCTTGATAATGCTGTCAAAAAAAGATGCATAGTTTCTGTTAAATGTAAATCACAAAGAAGCTAAATACTTGTTATTCTTTGAAAATTTAGGTGATGGTTCAGAAGTAAATAAATTAATTGCTTTTCTCTAAAATTTAAGTATTTTCTTTCAAAATTAATTTAAATCATTCTAATTTCCTTTAATTGAATTACCATTTCTGATTGTATACTTCCTGTCTATCATAATACAAAAACTCAAGAAAGGTGAAAATCATCAGATATTTTCATTCATTTTTTATGAATATAACTTTGTTTAAAGGAATCTGCTTATAATTTTTGTTCCAGTCTATGAAAAAAGTTCACCAATAGTATGTTTTTAGAAAAAGAAGATGATAAATGAAAAATGAGGAAAAAACAGAAAAGGGAAAAAAGACAAAAAATACTGTACTGAATAAAAATAAATAAGGTAGCAAAATATTTAATACCACAGTGCTCTAGAAAATAATTTTACAAAGATCTGTGTTGCATCATCTCCAACAACTTCCTCTACATTGTCACTAAGAAAGGATCACAATATAAACTGAACAAACATTTATTAGAAGTAAAGATCTACAGATAAAACTGCATGTATTACACAAGTGAGATAACCTCAATAGTGTGGGATTTTATTGCCAAAAGTCAGTTATGGTTGCCAGGCTGAGAGTCCAGTTAAGCATACGGCACTCTCTTGTTTTTCCATTCAGCTAGTGTTATACGCATGTGCCTGGTTGGTGATACAACAGCATGGCCATCGCAATTTAAAAGATAATGTAGCATTTTGCTTGATATGTACTTCATCAGGAAAACTAGGAAAGTCTGGTAAAATTAATGATTCGCAAGAAATGAATATTATTAAGATAATATTGTACGCTGTCAATGATAACATTAAAAGCATTACAGGAAAACCACCTGTAATTTAACAAAAAATAACGCGAATTAAAAAAACTCTAACATTTGAAATATTTTGTGTATTATTATAACTGCAGAAAGAAAAAATATTAAGTAAAAGCATATGATTTTATTATTTAACTTAATTATACTTAATTATTTAATAAAATTTTTGATTTGCTTGGGTAAATCATTAAATTGTTAATTCAATTATTAATTTTTATAAATTTTATCGATTGTATGTGTTAAAATTTTTAAAAATGTCCTAAAAATTTGTGATCTGTTTTTTTTTTTTTTTTTTTTTTTTTTTTTACTATTATGCTTGTAATCTATTACAAATTAATTGTTTGTTACTCCAACTTGCTGCCTTACTAACACACCATTTGAAATGCAAGTGGCCATTACTTTTCTAACGTTTTCTTGTAAAAATATCAGTTTATTTTTAATATGAAGAAAGATTTTACTCCTTATTCTATTAATTTCAAAATCAAATTCAATAAATTTTCACATAAAACAATTGATATTTCTTTAAATTTTTAAGAAGAAAGTAACTTTAACCATTTGCATCATAAAATGTAAATTCTATGATAAAAAAAAATCTTTTATTAGACTTATAAGGTGATGAAATATATGATTGTACATTTTTATTCTCTTCAACAAAAAACAGAATCTATTCTTATTATTAAAGCTACTAATGATTCACAGCCTATAATAGAATTCTTATTGTATGCTCTAATAAAGATATCTCTCTCTCTGTTCTTTTACATGAAGAAGTAAGAGTTCTATGTTGCCATTTTTTAAAATAAATTTGTATGAAAAGAGTTTTAAGATGTATATAAAACCTATTTGTTCAAGTCTTTGAAGTGAAATTTGATAATGCAGACAATTATATTGAATTCGCACTTTTTTTTTAAATTTATAAATTAAAATATATTTATAATGTTTATCAAAGTTTCAAGCAATTAACTTGTTAATATTTTTATTAAAGAAATTTTTAATGATATTTTAAAAGAAATCATTTTGCCATAAAAATAAGGTTGTTAATGGCACAATTAGAGGAGTCTTGTTTATTAAATAGGTAAAAAAAAAAATTTTATTTCTTGTATCAACGCCCGGTTAAAATGTTTTCTATCTCTTTAATCCCTGTGCATCTTTCATACAACCAAATATAAGAATTGGTTACTGAATCGTTTATTCTTCAGTATTCAATTCAACAGTTTTTAAAATTGGTTTACAACTCTGGATATGTATCTGACATGGATGTGTTAATATATAGAATCGACATTTATTATAAATATTCATAAAATTATTTCTAGTATTTCTGCAACAGAAAATATATTCAATATTTTGGGAAGATTTGTCTACACTATACACAAGAAAGATTATCAACTAAATTATACCAACAATAGGAATATACACTTCTTAATACAGAATCTAGAACTTTATCGAACATAATATTAGGCAAATACTAATGCAGTTTCTTAAAATCAAAATCTATATAGACCAGTTATTTGGATAATCAATCGATTTTAATATCACCGTTAGTGATTTGTTTATTGATTTTAAGTCTGCCTTCATAAATTATTTGTAGTAATAATATTAACATAGCATTCAATTTTATTAATCTAATTTGAGCTACATTTCAGCACATGAAAATAAAGACAGATACTATAATCATTCTTTTAGAAGTAAGATTCAATGAGTAAAAAACCTGATGCAACCCTATTCTGGCATGCTTACACCTGTCAACTTGGTTCTCGAAATGATTATGAGAAAATGTGGATATGAGTGGCCATAAATCATCTTTCAGAAGTCCCTATTAATTTCCTGATATCATTAACTTTAGGAAATTTGTGTCTGTAGTTAATTACATTTTAAATCATAAATGTTTAAGATCAGAGTTTATTTTTACATCAATTTTTTAAGTTTTAGATTAAAGTTGAAAACTGAAATCTGTATCTGTTTGCAAATAAACAGTGTAAAGAATGAGAATTTTCATTTTTTTTTAAATTTGGAGTTAGAGGTATTGATTTTTGTTTAAAAGGATACAAAAAAAATAATAAAAAGTTAGTTTACTTTTTATATATGAGTTAGTATGAATGTTATTAGTGTTTTATGTACTTAATATATCAGTTAAATTATATATTGCATAGAAACTTTGAAGTGCATGTTTTATGCTGATTCATTATAAATTATTATGTAAAATAGTATTCTTTTTGGATGTATATTGTTTATTTTACTAGAATTAGATGTGGAGTGATTAATGATTAAATATATACTCAAAAGTTAATCTGTTCGGTATTATTCAATTTAATTAAAATTTGAATTTCCATGTGTAATCATGTCTTAAAAATGTCCTTATTATTTAAATATCTTTTTTTTAATTTGACAACCTTTTATACTAAAACGTGTGTATGTATTCTAAAAGCTATAATTTTATTTTCTATTGTTAAATATCTATTTTTTATTAATTCATATGCATTTTTCTGGTTACTAGAAATTTTGAGAATTTAAAAGTTGAAAAGTTTCTTGACTATCATAAAAAGCATTTTTTTAATAAAGCATTAATAAAATAAACACTTCTATGATTAGTATCACCAAACTTGCATTTGAATGTTTTGCAGTAAGTATTCATGAATTTGACTCACAACTTTAGAAGAAAGTTTGGAATCTAGTTATTGCTTCCATTTGATTTATCCCTCTTGTTGAAAACGTTATTAAAAAGCAACAAAACAAACTTTTTTCCCTCTGATTACTTTTTCATTAAAATTTTGGTTTAATTATCATTTTTTTTTGTTTGATTTGTTTGGAAATATTGTATGTATGTGTGTGAAATTGAGAAAAAAAAATTTTTTTTTAATTTATTTACATTTCTTATTCTAATGTTAGCATTTTAATGAACAAAATAACTGACTTGACTTAAGAAAAAAAACACTTTTCTATAGCAATTAACTATTAGACATTTTAGATTTCTTTATTATTCAAACTATAAATAAAATAATTGCAAATTATTTTTTATTCTTTTTGAAAGTATTTATTTTTAACCTCATTTAAGAGTTTAACTTAAAATCATTGTGCAATAAATATTTATTGCTGTAATGAAAAAATATTAGAATATAAAACATACTCTCTCTCTTTTTAATTTAAGTCAGCATTATTTGATTATAAATGTATTAAGCTATGTGTTTTTCCACTTATATAGATTTTTCAGAAATAACCTGATGTATGATTTTTAAAAACTTAGAATTCTATTCAATTTTGAAATTAAATAATACTTTATAAATCAATGTATTACATTTTCTTAAAAAAAATTTCACATAATTATTAAAAACAAATTTTAATTATTCATTGAAAAATATTAAAATAATAATATAGAACATAGTATTAATACTAAAAATTTATATTTGTGCAAATGTTAAAGAGCTTAATAATTTTTGCTAATTATGCATGTCAATACAAATTAATTTAATAAAAACAAATTCATTACACCTTTTCATGTTTTTTTTTTTTTACTATTATACAAAATTGTAAATTTCATTAGTATATAGTAGAGGTAAGTATAGTACAATGGCTCACAAATTCATAAAATACTGTTTCTCCAAATTAGTACACTCAAATGTATTTTGACGCTCTAAATGTATAGTACTACATATTCGAAAACTTGACTGAATTTGAGGCTTTCTAAGATCAGTCTTTGTAGTTATCTTGATTTTCTTGAAAAGTGCTTAATTTTATAGTTGCATGGAAGGAAAAAAATGCTTCCATTTTGAAATTATGCTAATAAAGAAAAGATTTTTCAATTATATCATGCGAGAATAATTTCAATCACAAATAAAAGCAATCATTATTAATGATGTTAAGTAAAAGAAGAAGCCCAAAAAACCTCAGTTAAGTGATGGCTTCCATATTTTTTCTGCATTACAAATGCAAAAATAGATAGTCTGTCAAAAATCTTATAATGAGTATTTAGAGTGTTTTTTTTTATTTTTCATATCCTTTATTTTTTTATCCAAATCATAAAGGATTTAGAAATATCTCATTGGCATTTAGCTTATGAAACAGAAAAATAATATTGTTTACTGCTGTTTTTATACAACTGGTATTTTTCTTATTCAATGAACTTGGAAATATATTTTCAGTTGCATTTCAAGACTCTAAAATCTCTAAGGAAGAGGAAAGTTAGTAATTCCAAAGCACAATTTGTGATGAAATTAGTGCCTACTGCATATTTTTGAAATACTATTTTTGTTCAAATGAATTCCATTGGATCTAATTTTACTCTATACTTTGTGAAACATTGAAAGTGTAAATAAAAAAAGAATTAGATGTTTACATATCTCATTGATCAAAAAGAATGGACGAATATATTTTTCTTTGGGACATGCAGGATTAAAAAAAAATTTTTTTAATGATGAATTTTGTTCCAGTAAATGGATTAATGTACAGAAGATGTTTTGAGGCTCCATAGATGAGAAAGATTTGTTATTTCATAAAAAGTTAAATGTTCGCCTGAGTTCTTTAAGATTCTTACACTGATGCTTGTGCATGCAATTTGCATGTGCTATAAAAAATGAATTTAGTCATTTTGAACGTAAATTGTGTGTCCTACTCAAAAAAATATTAAGAGTGTACAAAAAATATTAAAAAATTTATCTCAAAATGTTTCAAAAAGCCAAGTTTTTCCTCATAACTTTTTCATACAACACTCCTTTAATCTATATCATTAACTAACTATTAGATTTCATATTTTGTTTAGTAGATTGATAAGAAATATTAGATATGAGTTTTTAATCTCTTGATAATGCTGTCAAAAAAAGATGCATAGTTTCTGTTAAATGTAAATCACAAAGAAGCTAAATACTTGTTATTCTTTGAAAATTTAGGTGATGGTTCAGAAGTAAATAAATTAATTGCTTTTCTCTAAAATTTAAGTATTTTCTTTCAAAATTAATTTAAATCATTCTAATTTCCTTTAATTGAATTACCATTTCTGATTGTATACTTCCTGTCTATCATAATACAAAAACTCAAGAAAGGTGAAAATCATCAGATATTTTCATTCATTTTTTATGAATATAACTTTGTTTAAAGGAATCTGCTTATAATTTTTGTTCCAGTCTATGAAAAAAGTTCACCAATAGTATGTTTTTAGAAAAAGAAGATGATAAATGAAAAATGAGGAAAAAACAGAAAAGGGAAAAAAGACAAAAAATACTGTACTGAATAAAAATAAATAAGGT
The DNA here is from genome assembly GCA_030067965.1 of Latrodectus elegans. Lineage (NCBI taxonomy): Eukaryota > Metazoa > Arthropoda > Arachnida > Araneae > Theridiidae > Latrodectus > Latrodectus elegans. Next base: position 100,724,914 of record CM057816.1, on the reverse strand, counting down.
AGCAAAATATTTAATACCACAGTGCTCTAGAAAATAATTTTACAAAGATCTGTGTTGCATCATCTCCAACAACTTCCTCTACATTGTCACTAAGAAAGGATCACAATATAAACTGAACAAACATTTATTAGAAGTAAAGATCTACAGATAAAACTGCATGTATTACACAAGTGAGATAACCTCAATAGTGTGGGATTTTATTGCCAAAAGTCAGTTATGGTTGCCAGGCTGAGAGTCCAGTTAAGCATACGGCACTCTCTTGTTTTTCCATTCAGCTAGTGTTATACGCATGTGCCTGGTTGGTGATACAACAGCATGGCCATCGCAATTTAAAAGATAATGTAGCATTTTGCTTGATATGTACTTCATCAGGAAAACTAGGAAAGTCTGGTAAAATTAATGATTCGCAAGAAATGAATATTATTAAGATAATATTGTACGCTGTCAATGATAACATTAAAAGCATTACAGGAAAACCACCTGTAATTTAACAAAAAATAACGCGAATTAAAAAAACTCTAACATTTGAAATATTTTGTGTATTATTATAACTGCAGAAAGAAAAAATATTAAGTAAAAGCATATGATTTTATTATTTAACTTAATTATACTTAATTATTTAATAAAATTTTTGATTTGCTTGGGTAAATCATTAAATTGTTAATTCAATTATTAATTTTTATAAATTTTATCGATTGTATGTGTTAAAATTTTTAAAAATGTCCTAAATCTTTGTGATCTGTTTTTTTTTTTTTTTTTTTTTTTTTTTTACTATTATGCTTGTAATCTATTACAAATTAATTGTTTGTTACTCCAACTTGCTGCCTTACTAACACACCATTTGAAATGCAAGTGGCCATTACTTTTCTAACGTTTTCTTGTAAAAAAATATCAGTTTATTTTTTAATATGAAGAAAGATTTTACTCCTTATTCTATTAATTTCAAAATCTCAAATTCCAATAAATTTTCACATAAAAACAATTGATATTTCTTTAAATTTTTAAGAAGAAAGTAACTTTAACCATTTGCATCATAGAATGTAACATTCTATGATAAAAAAATAAAAAAAATCTTTTATTAGACTTATAAGGTGATGAAATATATGATTGTACATTTTTTATTCTCTTTCAACAAAAAACAGAATCTATTCTTATTATTAAAGCTACTAATGATTCACAGCCTATAATAGAATTATTGTATGCTCTAATAAAGATCTCTCTCTCTCTCTCTGTTCTTTTACATGAAGAAGTAAGAGTTCTATGTTGCCATTTTTTAAAATAAATTTGTATGAAAAGAGTTTTAAGATGTATATAAAACCTATTTGTTCAAGTCTTTGAAGTGAAATTTTGATAATGCAGACAATTATATTGAATTCGCACTTTTTTTTAAATTTATAAATTAAAATATATTTATAATGTTTATCAAAAGTTTCAAGCAATTAACTTGTTAATATTTTTATTAAAGAAATTTTTAATGATATTTTAAAAGAAATCATTTTGCCATAAAAATAAGGTTGTTAATGGCACAATTAGAGGAGTCTTGTTTATTAAATAGGTAAAAAAAAAAATTTTATTTCTTGTATCAACGCCCGGTTAAAATGTTTTCTATCTCTTTAATCCCTGTGCATCTTTCATACAACCAAATATAAGAATTGGTTACTGAATCGTTTATTCTTCAGTATTCAATTCAACAGTTTTTAAAATTGGTTTACAACTCTGGATATGTATCTGACATGGATGTGTTAATGTTTTGAAATCCACATTAAACATCTAGTTCTGGTCGAACTACTGTTAAAATTGCCTATAAAAGGAACAAATTAATCTGTCATCTACTCAAACTTGATTAGTAAATTACTAGAGAATAATATATACAAAGGAAAGACTATGTTATAGAATTTATTGAATTAGATTGAGTTAAATTATTCAAATTACTCAAAAATCAAAATATGGCTGGAAAAAAATTAATTTTCTACACATTTTACAAAAAGCCTTTAAAGTTTGCTTTCACCTTTCAAACTTCTTCCTAAAGATCATTGATTCAAAATAGCTTATTTTATAGATAATGTGGAATACAATAAAAAATAATCTAAATTAAAATTAAATGTAGGATTATAATTGTCAAACAAAATATTATCACTCAGGTATGACAGTGGTTCAAAATGATGAAGCCCTTGATGATGGGCGAGTATTCCAAAACTTGTTAACCTTAATATAGAGTCACAGACTTGCCTGCACAGCCATCTATGTATGTAGCTTCATGTCACTTGCTGTTAAGATGAGCAAAGTGAAGCATCATTTGCTGCTGTTAGTGATTGGGATGATGATCACATTCTCCCTCACTGGGTTACTATAGCTCTGCAGTTTGATGGATATGTCCATAGTAATTTGTGACATCCAAAGTCCTTCCGCTGGTGTGCCATGGATGTGGAGAAGAGAGTGCCAGCTCAGTTGTGATCTCATCACCTGGCACAATGGTTCAAAATTACAAAATTATTGTTGGTAGGCAAGTGTTTCAAACCCATTAACCTTAAGCTGCCATAATAAGTACAGCAAGGTTCATCTGTACTACTATGTACGTACTGTCAAGGCTTTAGACTCAACATCTCTAAAAATACCAAAAAGTCAGCCACACTTGCTCTAGCTAGATGGGCTCCTACAGTTTGTCCTCTAAGAATCTGAGAAGACAGATGTTATATTCTTTTTGAAAAACTCAAGATTTACAGAAATATAATAAATACCAGAATATATTCATTTCTATTTATAAAAAAAGTAGCTATGATTTTATTTCAATGCTAATTGACACTCATTCAAAAATGTCACTTTTACTCTCAAGTGTTTCCATTATTTAAATAACCACTTTCAAGTGTATTAAAGTGATTTATAACTTTTCTACCATTCTGGTGGTCATTTAAATTTTGACCTTGTTTTAAAAAAATTCCAAAGAACAATGCTGTTATAAAAGCTTTAATTTTTTTTTTTTTTTTTTTTTTAAATCAAAATTGATTTTTAATATTCTAAACTCTTATAAATTGGTACATCCCATAGATAAAATTTATAGTTTTATATTTTTAAACTTATATATTTAAGAAATATGCTGATTTTATGTTTCAAGATGGGTTTCAAAAATTCATCTTATAAATGTAGTGATTTAGAGCTCATTTTAAACCATATGCTGTGTTTGAATCAGATATAGTATGCAGATAATAACTAAGTATTAAATAAATCAAATCTATTTTATAATTAATGTTTAAAAAATCTCTTAAGAATTGGCTCGCATTACAATGCTTTCTGAGAATCAATCAGATTACTTAATAAATGTATGTTTTGTATTTCCTTCATAGCGACACATTTATGGATTTTATGATCTTTCAAATTTTTAATCGATTTAATGTTAATTATAAATAGATTAAAATTTTTAATTAGGTTAAAGAATTTTAAGATAGATTAATTATTCTTTAATGTTATTAATCATTTGTAGAATATGAATTTGATTTTACATTTTTCATTTATTATATTTTTTGAAATCAATTTTTACACTAATAAAAACTGTTCATAGATTCTAGAAAAATATCAATTCTATCAGATTTTCGGAAAGTATTATTAATTGGGCTTAAGAAAAATTATGCAAACCAGTCTGGGGGACAATTTCTTTGACCTTTGTTTCCTTAAAGAGTAGTGTTGCATCAAAAAAATTGTCTTCTTCTACTAATAAAGAACAATGTGATGAATATTACTGAAGTAAGTAATTTTATGTAATAGCATAAATTACGTAAACAGTAAGCCACTTCTTATAACCACAGCTATTGGGATTCTGATTTTCAAGTGTCAAACATTTTAATGTATTAGAATGAAATCAATGTTATTAATACTTATCATACAGCTTAAGATTGATACAGGGCATATATAATTTTAAGCAACTATATTTAAAAATATTATTTGTAAAAACTTATTTCCCATGTATTTTAATCCAAGAGTACTCATCAATATTTACTAAGGAGTACTAAATATAAAATTTTTGTAATTTTTTGATGTTCCATAATGAATTTTTAGCTAATTCTTACTCTGGTGACTTACTTGTGCCACTGTTTGAGTGATGAGATATATGCGTTTTTAAAATGCATGATGCATTAATCAATAGGTTCATCAGATAACAAAATTGATTGTTATTACTATTCATAAATGATTGTTATTACTATTCATAAAATCCTGATATTTGAAAAGTACTAGCCTTCAAATGATCTCGATAAAAATTACATAACCCTTTTTTGTTTTGGTTATTTTAAAAAGTTTGAATTCCATATGTTGATTATACTTTGATTTTTATTGGGAAAAGAAAATTCAAAAATAAAGTATTTTAAGCTTTGTTCCAACAAAACAAATAGAAAGGGTGCTTTTTGATTTTAAAAGCAATTTAGTTCTCTCATAAATTGAAGTTGCATTAGATAACTGATACCCGTAAATGGCAAATTATCCAGTATTTGTATTAACATTTGTCCAAGGAAAAATTGTTCAAAGTGACTCCGCATTTGCTCACAATTAACCCAAAGCAGAAATATGTTGACAGTTCAGAACTTTGCTTAAAGCTATTTTAACATAATAAAAGATTTTTTATATATGTGACACTGGATGAAAATTGGATCTATCACTATAAATGACAATCATATTGGTGATTAGCCATATGGACATCAGCTGGTGTAATTGACCCATCTGATGTTCATATGACCAAAAAAGTGCAAACCAGCTGGCAATAACTTTCTCTCATTATTTTAAGATGTGCATATTTTATTTATATTGATTTGAGAAAAGAAGAAACATTAATAACAAATATATGCCCTCATTTCTTGGCTTAAAGGAAAAAATTACCAGATGTCAAGCCAAAGTTAAGTAAAGTGTTAAATTACGTAAACATTTCTTATAAGTCAAGGACAACAATAGAAAAAATTGCTAAATTATTATCTTATCATTTTTATCCTGCAGCTGAATGATTAATGCTCTATCCTTTGGTTCAAGAAATTGTAAGTTTGAATCCCACTGTGACCATGAATGTTCAATTTAGTTCAGGATCCATTTTAAGCTGTAGGTTAATCCTTTTTAAACTAATTAGCTTTAGTTTACAAAAATTGTCCATGGAGTGACAAACCAAACAAACACTCAGATCTGGCTGCCACCTATTTGTAGACGAAAATTTGAAAAACACTCTTACAAAAGGGATTTAGATCCCATAAAGATACAATAGATCAATTGATGTTTTTATATTTATATAATATTTCATATCTTACTGTTTTGTTATTTTAATAGATTCAGGAAATCAAGGCACTATTTTGTTACTTGTCAGCAGATTATTGTTTAGGCACATATTTTTTGGTCTGCTATATACCTTCAAAAAACTGAACAAGAAACAGATGCTCTTCATATTGCACCTCATTTATTTTGCTTGAATTGTAAAGTGCCTTCAAAATGATGATTATTATAAAGTATTACCAAAAATTGTAAGCATCTGTGAAGTATCAAAATACTTATAATTACTCTTCAGTGTATGATTTATAATGCCCATTAAAATATGACTTAGTGATATATTTTTAATTTATAAATGAAGAAATTTTCAAAGAGTTTATTGCATTATCAAAAGATTTGCTATTAAAAAAATTTTTTTTTCCTGTTATTGTACAGCTGTTAGCTGTTCTATGCAGCAAAATGCTTCTAACTTTCAGCCTATTCATCTTTTTTGCTAATTTATTTAAAATAAAATATTGCCATATAATGTACATGCGAAAGTACATTCTAAAGGAACTTGTTTTAATGATATACTCTTATTATTATTTCATTTTCCACGTGGAAAAATTTAACTTGCATCAACTAGTCCATTTAGATGATGAACTTGCCTTTACTTAAATAGTGAAATTTTGTTGCGCACATGAAAAATACAGTTTACAATTTAAAGAATATATCATAGTATACCTTACATTTAAAAAATTCTGTTCTTGTATATCAATTGAAATAAATAAGAAAAATGTGTTAAAGGAATATATATATATATACAGGGTGAGCCAAAAGTTCGTTACAATTTTAAAAATTCATAAAAAAAGAAAGTAGGATAAAGAAGTGCGGTTTGCAAGAAAGGGCTCACGAGCTAGTCGGATTTTTTTTTTCCCAGCAAAAAAAGTTTTAGTTAAAAAGTCGCCTATCGATGGCGCTAACTGTCCGAAACACAATGAAAAGGACAACAGTACGCTCCATTCATTTATTCTGATAATAACAGTTGTTCAATATGACCTCTAGTACATTGTACGACACAACTAAGGCGACTCGCAACGCCCGTTACAGATTAACGCAATATGTCGGAATGAATTGCAGAAACCTCACGACAGATGGAATCTTTGAGTTCGGCGAATGTTGAAAGAGATGAACGGTACACACGTGATTTCAAATAGCCCCACAACCATAAGTCGACCGGAGTGAGGTCGGGTGATCGTGGAGGCCATACGATCTTACAACCTCAACTGATCAGTCTCTCTTCACCAAAGGTACTCAAAAGGAATCGTTTTACTGGATTGGCATAATGTGGTGGTGCGCCATCCTGCATAAAGTTTATTACAGATAACACACCTCTTTGATTTAATGCGGGCACGACTTTGTCACGCAAAAGAGTGGGGTAACGCTTAGCAGTTCCTGTGCACGTTTTCCAGCCCAATTTGGGACACGGTTCTTCAAAGAAAGGTCCGACAATGAAAGCCACACCACACAAGGTGAAGCCACACTAGACTGTCACCTTGGCTGGATGCAGAGATTTCGTCGTGTATTCACGAGGATTACATGTTGCCCATATACGAGTGTTATGGGTGTTGACATCCCCGTGTAGTGTGAAGTGCGCCTCATACGTCCAGAAAAAGTTGAACAACCACTGAGGATCGTTTCCGATTCTTGCCATAGCCCACTCGGCAAATGATTCCCGCATAGCTGTGTCTCCCGGTTGTAACTCCTGCAGTGACTGCAGTTTGTAGGGATAGAGATGCAATATCCCGTGGAGGCTACGTCGAATCGATGATTGAGGCACATCCAATATTCTTCCAGCTTTGCGAGCACTGCTACTCCCAATGGACGATTCCGCTGCTAAATCATTCATTGTGGTTTCCACCGCAGTTATCCGTTAGTGCCAACGAGGGTCTTCCACTGCGTGGCCGATCCTCCAAAGAGCCAGTTTCCTCGAACCTCTTGACAAGCTTGACTATTCCAGGACACGATATGACAACAATTCTTATATTCCTTTAAATAAATCAAAATATCACGGTAAATAAATTTCAAAACATAAAATTATTTCCTAAGTAGAAACTTTGTATAAAATATTTTTCAACTACTTTGCTTGTAATTATATCAAAAGAGGTTTATGCTAGATTATGCATAATCTGTTTAATAAACATAGAAACTTATATATTTATAAACAATAATAAATTATCTATTAATAAATAATTATTTGTTCTAATAATGTGTACAATTTATATTCACATTCACAATGAATTTATAAACAAATTCTTAGTTATTTTTACGAAAATATAACAATACTAAGTCGTTTAATCTTTAGACAGGAAAAGATCATGTAAATGCAATACACACGCATCCATTGTTTTTATAATATAGAGAATTATATTTCCGATGAATTAATTAACTAAGTTGCTATATTTATAAATATACAACAATACTAAATCGATACATTTTCAAAAGTAAAACGGAATGCGTAGCTGTGAAATCCGCTATGTTTAACAATGAGATAAACTGCCTAGCCAGACAAATTTATCGCTTACTTTAGATCGCCAAGTCACTGAATCATAGCCAAATCTTCTGGGAGCCGAGGCTCCGGACCCAGGCTCGAGACGCTAGTCACGATATGGGGCCTTTCTTCGTCATCAGTCCTTTCGTCGTGCGAAATTTTCGCAACGCAATAGTTGCTGACTCTCCGCTCAAATAGAACAACTTCACCAACAACGCTCGATCGTGTAATGATAACATTCTGAAAGCCAATGAGAAATTCTCGAGTATCACGGTTTTATCGCAAGATTAATTTGCATAATTCTGCTGAATCTCTCGATGTCAGCGCCATCTATAGGTGACTTTTTAAACTTTTTTGCTGCTAAAAAAATCCGACTACCTTATGAGCCCTTTCTTGCAAACCGCACTTCTTTATCTCACTTTCTTCTTTTTTTATGAATTTTTAAAATTGTAACGAACTTTTGGTTCACTCGGTATATATATTACATCAAATTGAAAGTTATAAAAATTAAGAACTTTAGTTGAAATTGTGTTGTAAACAATGTGTTATTTCATTCATATGTAAAATAAAATAAAAATATCTATTACTCTAATTTCTTTACATGTTTTAAATTTACCAGTTAAAGAATTTATTTTTATTGCATTTAAAACTTATTTAGAAGACATTTCTTAACAGTCAAATATCTTATACTGATATCTTTTCATTTACTTGCATAATTTACTTAAATTTTCATTTTCTGACTTAATTTTTTAGGTCTAAAAATTAAATTCTCATGGATTAAATTGCTTCTTTAATAAAACCTATATCTATATATTTTTTCTGGAATAAACAGAAGTATTTTTCCAACTGTAGTTTCTTTGCATTGTTCTAAATTTCAAGGTCTTTACTTTCTTTGAGTTTAGAGTATCCCGGTGATATGTACTTTTCTTTTTCTTTTCTCATCTTCTTTTTTTTTTTTTTTTTTTTTTTTTGGTTATGGTTGTTTTCTAAAAACTTGAGACACTCTGTTGCTATTAGCTCCTCCCCAAGATTTAATCATTCATGAGTTTGCCATTGTAAAGGCAAATGTCCCTAAAGAATATGATTCTAGTTATACATCCTTTTAGTTAATACATTCTGGTAAAACTAATTGAATTTCAATCAGTAAAATGTTTTATTTTGTTATGACATTATTAAAATGTTCCAGGGTATAATATCTCAAAATATTTCTAACGTAAAAATACGTTTTTTGCACAGCTACTACTAATTCATCATAACAATAGTGTTACAAATTTATAAATAATTATTGTATATGTCTTAAAATATCTCAGACAGATCGGAAATACTCACATTTTGGGCAAAAATTGCGGTATTTAGACGTGTTATACGTTAAAAGCGGGTTTTCTAACGATTTGGTGACTTGGCGATGCTTTGGCGACTTGGCGAGAAATGGATATTTCTAGAAACATCCATCACCTAAGCTCTAGGACCAATATTTAGCGAGATAGCCTAGAAGCTTCCAGAACCTTGGCGAAATTAGTAGATTTCTCCGCCAAGTCAGGTATAAATACCGCAGCCCAACATAGTTAGGCAGGTTTTGTACACACAGTCAGTTTTGTGAAGACGATTAGTCGTGACTGCTAGTTTAGAGAAGCTGTTCTCTGCCTGAGGTATTTGAGACCTTGGATTGGAAGCTGTTAATTATTGTATCCGACGAATTGTAGCTGCATAATTGTGATTATTACAGCTGGTATTTCTAGTAGAATTTTTACGAATAAAAGTCTTGTGTTCATCGAGTAGTTGCTTTCTTCAACTCTCAATCCACATGAACCCCGAAGCTCGGTACAATAGGTAGTTTTTTAATTAATTTTGAGACACCATTAATTAATACTTAGCTTTAAAAACTGTAATTAGTCTAAGATATATATGTTAATTTTCTAATATAGAGATATCACAATTGCTTATCTAGCAAGCAATGTTATTAATAATCAGTCTTTAATGTGTAATTGTATAATAAAATTAGAAAGCATTACTTCATTATTTTTATTATATCAGTTTTAAAAAATAAATTTTTTAATGGCTACTAAATAAGATCTATATTGAAAATGTATCTGAAATTAATATTGTGATTCCTATAATTATTTTTAAAAAATTAAATACTGTAGCGAAAAATCATAACATATAATAAGGATAAAAATTAAAACTGAGAACAATTCTTAAACTTTTTATTCATCTTCATATTACTATAGTAATATTTATATTTCAAATAAGCAAAATAGATTTTTGTACTATGTTTATATAATTTATGTGTCCACTTTACAACTTGCAAAAAAAAAATACAACTCACTCTGTATGAAGCTACAAAAAATTTAAAGATGTACAACAACCCGGAATTTCGTTTATTTTACAAAGAACCTTCATCAATTCTATTATTGTGTAATTAAACTGATTTATATTTCTGCTTCCATTGGACAGACTTTATATACGTTCATCAATTCTATTATTGTGTAATTAAACTGATTTATATTTCTGCTTCCATTGGAACAGACTTTATATACATTCATCTATTTATATTGAACTTGTGTGCATATTTTTATAAATATTTATTTTTTTCAAATTAATGATGATTTAAATTGTACTAATTCTCTCAGAATTTAAGGCTTCAATAACTTTTCAAATCTGTTTCCTTCAAGGTACTGGTAATTTAATTTTTGTTTTCCAAAGAATTTTTACTTTTGCCAATGTAAAATTAAAAGAAATTTATAATTTAAATTATTCCTTTTTTCGATTAAATATAAAATAAAGGTATTTCATAAACATGCTTCTTAATCATTAACTTAAAAATTGGAATGTCAACAAATCTATTGCATGTCTTAATATATAAATTTTAGATTTAATTGTATGATTATTTAAAGGTTCTTTCACACACACGCTTAAAGTTTAAAAGTACTAATGTATATATATATATATATAATGTCATTTTTCGATAAAGTTATCTTTCTTACTCAAAATAGTTTGTAATTTTTATAGTTTTTATAACATTATAAAATTTATCTTTAATTAAAATTATTATAATTCAAGAAGATTTCTATAATATAAAATAAGTTATATATGTATGTGTTGTTTGTATTCAACATCTATATTACTTTTTAAAAATTTGATATTTTATATTGTATTTACTTTTGGAAAGTCAAATCATTATGTACGGTTGATTTTTAGAATGTAAATTGTTATTGTGTGTACCTTCATTATATTTCATTTATTTTTAACGAACACTTTTGCATTATTCATATCACTGAAATCCTTCTCAATCAATTTATTATTGTGTATATATTTTTGTGTTACATCATAAAAGGATTGGCAGTTTCATTATAAGTAATGAATAACCCCATTCAGAAAGAGATAATATTGAGGAGCAGTGTGTGACCCAAACTCTCAGAACTTGAATTAATTTATTAATTTCATAAAAAAATTATAAATTCATTTATTGAATTTCCTTTTATAATATGTAAGTCATTGATTTATTTTAATGAATGCTTTTTAAGTATTTTTAAAATACTTAAGATTAGAAAAAATTATTTTTAACATTTATATTTATGTATGTTTATGTACATGCATCATTAAGATTGTACTCTTGTTTCATGTTTATATTGTAATAATTGAGTAATTTTATAGTTTGTTGAATTTTGAATGTAAATTCTCTTTATATGAATGAATGCATGTAAAGATTGCTATCATAATACTGTTAGTAAAAATATAGATTTGTCAATATGTACTTTATCAGCGGTTCTGTAATTAATTGAATGATAACAGCAAAATTGGCCAAAAAATTATTATTTTTCAATGTATATATAACAGGTACATAAATACATTTGAATGTTAAGAAGATGCCAGGAAAGGAAACCAAAAACTTAGGATGTGAAGCAAACATGTTTCTTTTATTAAATATATTTATTCTGTTGATTATTTTTCTGTTGATTCATTTCTTAATATCTGCTTATTAAACTTTCAGAAATGTTTTCATGCCTAAAAAAAATCTACTGTATTTATCATTTTTTGAATATTTGTTTAAAAATATGTCTTCATAAAAGATCAATGCATAACAATTTGAAGCTTATCAAATTGAAGTTTATTTATAAAGAAAAACTTTGCTTCATTTTTTGCCATTGTGTTTACTTCTGCTTTAAAAGACAGCTACAGAAAATATAAAACATAATTTTAGTACTTTATATAAATATATATATATATTATATTAAACAAATTTTTAACTGAGCAAAATATTTTGTGAGAGGTGCATTAAATTCATTAAAAAATACAATGTTGTTCTTCCCTCATGACCCATATGATAGTCATTTTTTAACACATCAAACTAAATGCCTAAATATTCCTTTTTTTTTTTTTGTAATAAATGCCACTTAAATGTTGTTCATTAGTTATAAATGTCTTAAGATAATTTAAAAAATGATAATAATGAATGGATATTGTTCAAAGAAAAATTATTCATTATATTTTATTTTGTTGATATCATTTCACATAACATTTTTAAATATCAAACTGTGTCTTAAAAATATTCATATAATTCTTACATAGACTATTTAAAATACATATAATTACATAATGTATGACAGTAAAAGTTTATGTTTGAGCTTATATAAATAGTAATATTTACATTTGAGAGTACCAAATATATTGCATTATTATCACTTAAAATTATGAGTGACTAATATAAACATGGATACTTCCATTAAATCTCCTTGAAGTTCTTTTTTTTTTTTTTTTTTCCCCTCAGAATCAATATATCTACAATTTTTAAATATTTCGCAATATATGATAGGAAATATAAATTTATCAAACCAAGTAAATTAAGTGGTAATTTTTGTTAGAGTATCTTTATTCAAAAATCAATAAATTATAACACTAGTCTTATAAAAAAATTAATTTTTGTATGTATTTCCATATAGTTTTTCTTCTGCAACAAATATTGCATATTAAAATTCAAGAGTGAAATTTTTTATTTAATAATATCTCTGAATAATAATTTCTCTTCATATTTTTTAAACATTTTAAAATCATTATTTATTTCTTTAAATTCATTGGTTTTACAAAGAATTATAAATACTTACATACAATGTAACGAAAATTTTAATCTAATAACATGTATATATTTAACAATAGCTAATATCACACTAAATTTAATATGTAAAGAAATTAGATTGTATTATAAATTTAACATTACTGTTACTTTATAAAAAGGCAATATTTGTTGCAAATTAATATAACCGAAATTTTTTATGCTTAAATTTAGAATTGAGACTTGTAAAAAGCTAGGGTGGAAATCAATGGTCCTTATCTAAATAATTTAATGAATACAATGAAAGCATTTTAAGCTTAAAACATGTTATGAATTTCGAAAAATACTTGAATGCAGGGTTTGGAAACTCCTGGAATTAGAAAAAAAAATTTTTTTAAGGGCCCTTGAAACTCCCGGAATTTTTACTTGTCTTATTTGCTTTTTATGTAACCATTAGATTGTAGCAAAATCGATATTAGATTGTATTTATAACTGTATTGACTAAAAGTTCCAGTTCAGTAACAAATACTTCATAATGTTCTAGTTAATTTATAATCAGAAGTAATATTTAGATTTATGTGTGAAGTAAAATGAGTAATCACCAATAAGATCATCATTTGGTGCAATCTGACTTGGCGATTTTGATTCTCTTTCTATTTGTTTCTGTTTTATTTATATTGTATAAAATTCACTGAATATTAACATTTAAATATAAATTTTTTAGTTAAAATAATTTCAGTGAAAAGGGATGAATTTGTTTATTTATCAATGAAATAAAATTTGAAATAAATTATTTAATATGCTTGGTAGAAAGTGTCTTTTTAGTAATCAATAGACTCTTGAAAAACCATATAAAGGTTAATATATTAATGTGGTTTAGAAAAAAAAAGAAATTTTTTTAATTTGTAGAAGAGTTCAAATAATTATAACTGAGTAATATTTCAAGATTGTATTGATGGACCACATGACAATTTGATCCTTAGAAAAGACCTATTTAATTTTGCTTATGGTGATATACAAAGGTATTAGCAGAAAAGCTGCTGATAACCGAAGAAGAGCAAAAGGCACTCCTTCAAAAAAATTGAAGAACTGCAAATCAAAATGAAGTATTTGGAAGATGACTTATATGGACTAGGAAACCTAAAATAGGAATTGTGGAGGAAGTTGAAAGAACTGGTAAATTAACATTAATTGCAAAATCACTGACAAGTTCCACTTTCAAAGAAGTAACAGTTATTACTCAGCATTAATAATGAATTAATAGCGAGAAATATTTTTTTATGTAAGAATTACCAAGAAAGTGAATGATTAAAGAAAAAGAAGAGTCTAGAATATAGAGGTGAAATTCCATAGTTTTAAAAGAGTTTGAAGGTAAACAAGGAAAATTTAGAATTGCTTTTATAAAATAATAATTAAGAAAAAGTATTGTCCTTGGAACTTTATATAAATTTATATAAAGTTCAAGGACAATATTTAATAAATACAACTATTCAATAAATAGTTGTATTTATTTTGCTTTAAATAAGTATATTTATTTAAAAAGAGATTGTTATACGCATCATGAAGTACTCGATAAATTAATAAATAGGAATCTGGTGAAAATATTTAAAAACACTAAAATTACCCATTATTTTATACAATGTACAATTCAGTCAAGAATATAGATTATTTAAATAAAAAAAATATTCTGTTATAGCCGTTGTTACTTATGACATTTGGAGAAGCCAAGCTCGCTTTGGCGTCGGCTATGTGAATTCAAGTCAGTAGGGTGCATCTTTCGTTTAACCAGAGCACACAAAGGTGAAAATCGACTTTAAGAATTCTCTGATAGATGGCGCTACTATAGGATCCTCTACTTTAATTTTGACTTTAAATCTGGAGAGGTAGGAAATGTTCTTCAGACCAATACACCCATGGTAATTGCTCAACGACCGACCACGGGTCAAACGAGCACGTATATCGCAAGTGGTGGGTCTTCGGAGTAATGTATTTGTCTCTGTGGAGAATTCATTGAAGGCGTTTTGAAGTAGCCATTAAATAGAATTCTAACTTAAAATTACTTGTTTCAATTATATTCATAATTGGTTAAGAACAATTTAAAATAAATTATTTAACATGAAAGTTGATACCTCCTAGAAATGTTTGATTTGACTCGTGGCAAACTACTGGAATTTGATTTTTTAGAAATCTGTACGGACTCTGTGAAAAATTATAAGTGCTTATGACGTAAATAATTTTTTTATTAATTATTCACAAATTCATTCTAAATTCCTTGTATTCCTATTATACAAATCTTTTCAGTGATGTACAGGTAAAATGTAATGAGATAATCTAAATTGTTTTTACAAATTAAGAAGAGTAATAGTACTCATCCCAAGAAGCAATGATTTCCGTAAAATATGGGATCGTACTGTGGGACGGAAAGTGACATGCATCAGCAAGAGCAAGGGACTTCGATGGCCGAAGCGAATAATTCGTCGCTAGTTGCTTGCGCTCCGCCAGGCGATTATTGGGCAACCAGGATGTTCTTTGTGTTTGTCAGTGTCTTGCTGTGTAGTCCAAGCAAGTTCCAATGGCTTAATAACTTCATACCTCTTCTCGTTTAAGATCAGCAATCTGAAGCATCGTTAACCGCGAGCAGTGATTGGAAGGGTGATCTCATTCTTCCTCTCTCCATGGATCAGGAACGTGCCTACGTTAATCTGTGACGTCTGAAGCCCTTCCGCTTCAGTGAAGAGAATTGTGACCGTGTGGTTCAAAATTAAAAGGCACTTGGTGATGGGCGAGTATTCCAAACCCGTTAGCCTTAAGGTACAGTTCAGGGCTAGCCTGCACCGCTGTGTATCTACGCCTTATCTGAACTTATAAATGAATCTGCACGATCAAGCAATACAAGTCATCGCCTCCGATATTTTGTACCTACCTTAGTAGCATATTTCCTAAGGCAACCAAAAATTTACCACATGCAAATTTCCACTAAGAAAAAGCAGAACTTTGCTTAGTTGACACTGGAAAAAAACCAATCGGAGCCAATGTCATCGTTTTAAATACTTAATACCATCCAAATCTCCAGGAATAGCCGGCCAACTTGTCTAGTGGTCAGCGTGCCTGACTACGGATAGGAAGGTAGTAATCTAAGAAGTTTTTGCTTTCCTTGGTATGTTTAAAAGAAAAAATATATAATTTTTAAACAAAGGAATTCTAAATTTGACAATAAATATTTGTTAATTCTCCGATTAAAATCGTTAAAAATGGCGCGATAAGCAAATCTTAGCACTTACACATAATAAACCTGTAAAGCAAGTAAATTTATAAAAAAAATCCTCAAATTTATAAAAATTTTAATTTAAGTGATTAAAATTTTATAAAAAAAATCAAGAATTAACAGGATTTGTTTTAAAAAATATAGACATTTAAAAATTTTTTTTTTTTTTTTTTTTTTTTTTTTTTTTAAATTAGGAATGTTAGGACTACTCTGACCCCTGAAATTTATTTTATTTTTTATTTATCATTACTATTTTTCTGCAGTCACCATGAGGTGAAATGAAATAGGAATTTGCCTAGGTTAAGTTCCCCATAAGCACAATTAAAACGATACATTTTAAAATAAGAAAGAAAATATATTATATTTAATGATCACTAAATTCATTTACAATATTTAAAAACGATCAAAATCTGATTCATTTGAATCGGAAATAAATAAACTCATAACATTTTTATTAATGTATTATCTGAGTCACTAGATAAGGTCTTCATTGTTGAAGAGAGTCATTTTCAACTACAAAATTCTGTGTGAGTGTGCTATTTTTAAATGCGTTTTTTATTGTATCTTCCAAGACATCGTACTATGACCTCAATAACCAGTTTCAGACATTTTTGTATGATGTGTGCACGCTTTCATTTTCCCGTCTTGGTGAAATTTTTCTTCTTCGGACATCCAGTGCTCTCATAATTTTCCTTTGATTTAAATGATCTATTAATTCCAACACACGTCTAAAAGCTGTAATATTTTCTTGAGTTCTCCAGGAATCATAGCAATTTTCGCAGATGCGGATTTGATGGCCTGTGTAACATTTTTATTTAAATGAACTTTTATAAAGTACATAATTAAAAATGCTTTCGAATGGAAAAGGAATTTTTACGTTTCCGTAACCATGACATCATAATTCCTTCATTCCCCCAGGCTTTTTTTTTTACCCTAATTTCCATGCCTTTAGAAAAATTTTCTTTCGGAAGCGTCTTTCTCTTAAATATCACTATCGGTGGTAATTTCAAACCATTTGCGGCACACCATAGAACTACTCTAAATAAAGTTCTTTCATTTCTTGCAGTATTTAGAGAAACACTGCTTGTTCTTTGAACATCAACGGTCCTTGTAGGTGGTATATCAAAGGATAACAGAATTTCCTGCATATTAAATATCAAATCTAATATAAAATTGTTTTCCTGAATGATTTTTTACAAAATGTCATAATGGTTAATTTTTGACCGACTACGTTGGTTAAATTATTCCTTTTCATAAATCGGTACCACCGCGTGGGCCCCACTGAGAAGTTTTCAATACTCACTCCTCGTGAAATGAATTGAGCTTTCATTCTAATATTTATCGTCGAGATTGCTTTTCCATTTACTCTTTTACTCAATATCAATTTATGCATTTCTTTCTCCATCTCAGGCCAATGAGGCTTTCCACGACGATTAGCCCTTTTATGTCGGTCACAGTTTTCAAAGTTCGACATATTCTTTTTCCAAATTGAATATTTGAGTCGTCGATGCCAAAAAATCTTGCAGCTTCCCTATTTCAGAAGCTTTTGTCTATAGATTTTAGTTTAAACTCTGCTGTGTAAATTACACGTTTTCGCTTAAACAGACAATGTATAAATATTTTCGGGACAAAACTACTCAGATTAAGACAAAATGAGTACAATTGAACTCAGATTCATTCAAGAATGATTTTCGAAGAATCGAATTCGTTCTATTCTTGACGAACTTCCAATTACGTTCAAGAACGAGTAGTTCTTGAATATAATTGTGTGTGTGTGGACAAAATTAAATATTTACTATTATTATTCTTGGTACACTATATTAAGTAAAATATTTAAGAAACTAGATTATATTAAGAAAATCATTTACATACGTCTTAATAATAAATTCCCTTCAAATATGGCTGAGAAATTAACAAAAATAAATTATATATAACGATTTATTTTGTTTATCAAATTCCAATTTATTAAAAATGATATTTTGTGATTCAAAGTTGTTTAAGCAAATCTTAATCCATCAGCATCTACCCTTAAGCAGCTTCCATTCTTGCTACACTTAAGGAGATGAATTAAAGCTTCTGCGATTTCTTCAGCCCTGAAGAAAAAGCAAATATCTATATAATTAGTTTATAAATTATAATTGATTTTTCATAATCAATATTAATAAAATATCAGTTGTAAAAACTTGAATATTTGCACTAAAGTCATTTTGTAACGCACACACAAATCATTTTTTCCTACATTTTTGAATAGGAAGAAAAGTAAAGCTTTTACATATTAACGTGTCCAAAAAAGTTGCATCTTATGATTTATTTATTTTAATTATAAACAATAGTATTTCGAATATATAGAGAGATAAAATCCTTATTCTGTGTAGTGAATTTTTATACACAGTTGATTTGAGAATGACTGCATGCAATGGAATAAAATTTATATCAGAAAGTTGAGTCCTCTGTTTAACTTAGTGTACCTTTCAATTTCGAAGCTTTAAGAATTTCAGCATCTATAATTAGTTGAAATCGTCATTAAAAGCTGTCTTGAACTTAATGTAAAGTTACGAGCATCGTGATCCACACCGTTCCAAAACTTTGAAGAATGGAGAACTGTCATTCATCCCTACTCTTTTTAAGTGTGTGTGTTTTTCTCTCTCGATTTATAAAAAGTATATTTTTACCCTGTATTTTTTATAAAAGTATATTATTACATTGCGGCGAATGAATTTATGTTTTTTTCAATACGCAGCTAATTGGAAAGACGTTGGAACGCAGATGAAAGAATTTCAGACTTCCATATTTAAAAACTTCATAAAAAATTTAATTTTCTCGCATTTTACATCTTACTGCGTTTGTTTTAAATGATCAACACGTTATATCTCAATCCGTTAGACAGCGTTTCATAAAGCTAAATAAATATATTCTTTCAAATTCCTTTCTTTCTTTTTCTCATTTTTCTTCTCTTCTTCAGTTTTATTTATTTTTCTGAAATTCTGAAAGCGTTTCAGATAGATTGAGTTCGGTTAATAAAAGTCCTACTCTGTCATAAAAAATGCTCAATTATTTTGCTGAGTTTAAAAAACGTCATGGTAAAAAATATCTTGAATGGCATTTTAAACTCGTGTCACTTAAAATTCTAGTTTAAAAATGGAATACGAAGAAAAAAAATCGAATTCATTCGAATTGGAAATTTTTGAAAAAAAATTTCAAATGTCACATGCAAATTATTATTTAATTTTTTTATTTAAAAAATAAAAAAATAATGTTATGTCTTAAAAAATTATAAAAAATTTTCTTTTGCTTTTGTTTTTTAATGAATATAAATGAAGGAAATAAGATTTGTATTACTCTTTCAAAAATATGTAAAAAAATGTCCTGGAATTTCTTATACATATATACAGGGTGCGCCATAAATTCGTGCAAACTTTAAAAATTGATTAAAAAAGCACAAATGATATTAAAAAAGTGTGGTTTACATCAATGGCATCAAAAAGAGGGCGAATTTTTTATCGACAAAAAATTAGTTCACAACATTGCCGATAGCACTGCGGTGCGTACACGAAGCTAATTCATTCAAATCAGGTTGACAGTAAAACACCTGAAGAACATGGACTCTTCATTTGAAGCCGCCCCCTCAGTAAAAACTTTTGTTTACGAATGTTTGGTGAAGACCGAGTGAAAAGTCGAGGCTGTAAGATCAAATAGCCTCCACGATCATACCAGATTTGACTCCTATAGATTTTTGGATGTGGGGTTGTTTAAAATCCCTGGTGTACCGGTCCGTCCATTCCATATTGGCGGAACTTAAAGAAGCAATTCAGGAGATCGTGTATGGGATTTCCCCAGACATGCTGTACTCAGCTGTCACAGGAGTTGAGATTCGCTTTACTTGCCTCATACAATATGGTGGAGGTTATATTGAACAACTTCAACTCAAATAAATCTTTGAAAATCCAGAACTGTATCAGTATTGTGTTGATTTACTTAAGACATTCACCATCAGCGCCACCTATTGATAATTCTTTTAACTAATATTTTTTCTTCTTAAAAAAATCCGCCCTTTTTGTGATGTCATTCCTGCAAACCACACTTTTTTAACATCATTTGCTCTTTTTTAATTAAGTTTTAAAGTTTGCACGAATTTATGGCGCACCCTGTATTTATATTTTAATTTATTTTTTTAACAAAAGTATATTTGTTGAAACTTAAGAAATCTTAATAAAATTATAATAAATTTTTTTTTTTTTTTCAAAAAATTCCTTTTTGGAAACTATTTATACACAGCTCAATTTTTATAAATTTTAACTTTTAATAATTAAAAAGATTTTTTTCTTAGAATAAGGTTTCCTTGATATTATAACTCATTTCTGAATAAAAAATAATAGTTAAATTTCTTTATACATTTGTTATAACTCGTTTTAAACATTATTATATTTTACTTTAAAATGAACAGTTCCATCATCATATTTCTTCCGTGATTTCGAAAAAAAATTTTCTTTCATCCTTTATTCCCCCCATAATTTTTATAACACTATTCTCCAATGATAAATTTTTTCTCATACATAATATCGTATATATATACTTAGTCAGATTCTCTATATGACCACTTAAAATACTTATTGAATGAAAAATCTATCAAAAACTCTTGACGTTGTATTTAAATCTTGGATTATTTCGCAAAATTACTTTTCCCTAAAAAAAAAAAAAAAAAAAAAAAAAACTGTTAGACAATTTGTAGGCGCAAAATCCTATTTGATAAAATTTATTAGTAGAGATTTATTATAAGAGATTAGTAGAGAATAATATTTGAAAATAATTAGCCAACTTGATTCAACACCTAAATCCTATATATAAACTTCGGAACTTTTATTGTAGGCAGGTTGTAACTTCCTGCTCTCTTTCGAAACTATAACGCCTATCGAATTATACATTTTCGTCAAATACTGTTGTTTAGTTAGTCAAAGGTGCAATGCAAGCGGTAATTAACGCTTGTTTTTGTTTTTATAAAGTGTCAAATATATATATATGCAATGTAATATTTCTACAAATACGCATAAAGTTTAAAATTTTAACATCCAAATATGCATGAAACGTACCAATTGAGCAATGGAAAGCAAAAAATTAAATTACTCAGCATAATAAATTTTCCAAAAAAGTTATACTTACACACAGAAATGACTTTATTTTGTCTCGATTGATATCATTGAATAATTTTCCATTGTAGTTTTCATTGTCGTTGGTTGAATACAATTCTTAACAATGTCTCATAGATATTACCATGTAATGGCTGTTTGCCATACTGTCCCCATATTTTATTGCTCCGTATGAATATGGTGTCTACAGCTATAAGGGCTAGTCACGAAAAGTATTCCTTGTTAATTTTCCAAGAGAAATCACTAATTGTACGAGGGTCATCTGGAAAGATGTGGGTTGCTCCCTTCATCCCAGAAACCAAACAAAGTCGATGCGTCACAGTGGATCTCGGGTAACAACAAAAATAAAGCAAGCAGTATGCACACAAAAATTGCCTGCATTGTTTTTTGGATAAGAAAAGCAGTTTTACTGATTGTCTTTTTTGCAAAAGGATGCAACAGTAAGCCCTGAACATTACTGCGCAACTCTTAAGAACTTGCGACGAGCCATTCAGAGCAAGAGGCGTAGGCCCGCATATAATGCTCGTCTTCATATGGCGAATGTCACAAAAAAAAAAGGAAGTTTCATTGTAAAGTGTTTGACCATCCATCCTATAGTCCCGACCTTGCTCCCAGTGACTTCTATATGTTCTTGCATCTGATGAAGTTACTGTCTGGGCATCTCTTCTCAGTAGACCAAGACGTACTGTGACATGTTTGCTCCATTCTCAGGCGGCTAATTTCTATGATACTGGAATACAAAAGCTTATCCCAAGGTATGACAAGTACTACAATTTCGATGGTTCTAACATTGAGAAGTAGCTAAATCTTTCTAGATAATTATGTTTATATATATATTATATATATATATATATATATATATATATATTATATATATATATATATATATATATATATATATATATATATATATATGAACCATTTGAAATTTACTTTCCGAATGATCCTCGTATAAAGGGTCCATATGTCGGATGAAAAAAAATGATGTTTTGCACATGCGTACTGGACATATTTGAAGATATTGACAATGCCTTGTCATAAGGCAAATAACAAACGCATTTTTTAAATTGACTATGACTGATAATTCGTACGCAGTTGCCAAATAGTTTCACTCATATGACACAACCAACTTTAATATCTTTTTCCAAGTCAAGATACTCCAATTTCTAATGCTTCCGCATTCGTCTCTGTAAATATATGACAGATGACGTTAAACTGTATTACGTACATTGCAAATTCCAAAATATAATTAATTATAACTTCCATATTTTAACATGACTGCATAAAACTGATTAACTTTTGAATCTAAATTAGAATTATGCTTATTTGTGAACCTTTGCCATAATAGACATTGTTCGTATTCGGTTAGTTCACCCACTTCGACTAAACCAGTATTTAACTGCATCGGTAAACACACCAAAAATCAACAAAGCAGTTACTAATTATCAAAAGCTTATTCATGAATATAACAAGGTGAAATGTTTCATTTCAGCTTGATATTCTATAACTTACTTCACGGGCTTCACGGCAGCATTGTGCTTCTCAGCTATTTTTTCATCAAGACTCATTTTGGGAAAATTGTGGAAGAGCTCAGTATCCACTGGGCCAGGACAAATGGCCTTCACCGTCACTCCAGTTCTCTGATAATGGAAATCTGACTGCAAAAGAAATGGAATAATTTACTGGTAAGTAACACTTCGTTGTAA
The DNA here is from genome assembly GCA_030067965.1 of Latrodectus elegans. Taxonomy (NCBI): domain Eukaryota; kingdom Metazoa; phylum Arthropoda; class Arachnida; order Araneae; family Theridiidae; genus Latrodectus; species Latrodectus elegans. The sequence goes on along the minus strand of CM057816.1, from coordinate 100,701,984 downwards.
TATGAAATGTTTCAACTGACGACAGTAATTTTTTTTGTGTTGTTCATAGAAACACAAAAAAATTTGTGTTTCCATAAACATGGATAAAGCAAATATGGAAATTCAAAAACAATCAGAAAATTATCTTAGCTAAATATTAGAAACCAAAATTTTTATTTATCTTTGAATGTAAAAAGAATATTTGCATTCGAGAAATGTTTTCTTTGAAGACTTTATTGTAAAATTATTTAACCTGAACACTCTAAAATAATACAACATCTCTAGGACAATTAATAAATGTGATAAAAGCTGACTATTAAATTAAACAACTAAATTCAAGTAATGTTATATTAAGAATCAAATGAACTTTTAGTTAAATTTGTCCTTTTCTTACTTTATAAATTAGAACTAGCTCCAGTTGTACGTATATTAAAGTTAGAACGATACAAAGAAGATCAGCAAGGATGACACGCAAAACAACTTTGTAAATAATGTATATTTAATACAAAATTTATAAAATTATATATAATGTGGCCAGAAATTGAGAACATTTAATAAGAGAAATTTTAATATTCTGTGATGTGTAGAATGGCCGAGAAAATTAACCATCACCATTTTCTGGACAACACATTTATTTAATTATAAACAAACATTTAATATCAAAACAAAACACAAAACTAACTCGGAGCCTTCCACTCCTACCAGAACATTACCACCTATCGCGGACCTCGCTCCGCCGATACTGTTCTAAAATATGGCAACCTCTCGAAAGAGATCAAACCACGCCAAGCGCGGTTTGTTGATCGCCAAACAGTCGCCAGATATTACACCTCCCCCGCAAGATTGATGTTATATTCCCAAATTAATCATCAATCTGAAAACGAATCAAGCGACTATTTGCGATCAACACATATACAGCAGTTTACATATAATGCATGCAAACAGAAAATCACAAATTTAAATTAACATAAGTTCAAAAGAAATAGTATACATATACATTATTATTAAAGTATATAAACTAAACATTTGTTTTCATGAACATATTTCGTCACATTACAAAAAAAAAAAAAACTATGAAATATAAACATAGAATAATGAAACATTAATCCTTCTAATGTTAATTAATTATCTAATAAATAATAAATATTTCAAACATTTAATTACAAAATTTAAATTAACTAAATATTACTATTATGCTTCAGATTACTAATATTTACTTTTACTTACCACTTTACTAATAATAAACATACAAGATAACAATAATTTCTATATATCCAAAAAAAAAATTATTGCAAAAAAAAAACATCAAATAAAAAAAATGTTCAAATGTCACTGGTTGGTAATCTAGATAAAGCATCCGCATTAGAAAGATTTCTTCCTGGGCAATGAATGATTTCTATGTTGTATTTTTGTAAAGCTAAGGCCCACCGTTGAAGCTTTGATGATTGCGGGCATTTTTCACAACAAATGATAGAGGATTGTGGTCAGTCACTATCTTTACTGTTGATCCGAAAATCCATGATTCAAACTTCTTTAATGCCCATACTATAGCGTCGCTTCACGTTCTATAGTAGGCCAATTTTTGTTGAGGTTTGGTCAATTTCTTGCTTGCATAACACACAGGAAAATGTTTACCTTCTCTCACTTGAGACAGACATGCACCTATTCCAATTTGCGATGCATCCGAGTGAATGATAAAGGATCATGTATTGTAGGAGTTATTAACTCTGTTGCTTTCATAAGTTGATCTTTCAGCTTTTGGAATGATACATCATGTTCTTCTTTCCATTCCAAGACTTCCGGTTGCTTCTTTTTTGTGAGCTCTGTTAAGGGGGTAGGCGATTTTAGCATAATCAGGTATGTAATTTGATAATAGTTGCATAATCCTAATAAGCTCCTAAGATGAGATTTAGTCTTCTCGGTGTCTCCAATCTTTCAATTGCTTTGATCTTTTCAGGGTCAGGTCGGTGTTTTCCTGATCCAATGATATGTCCTAAATATCTTATTCGTGGTTTTGCAAAAGAACACTTTTTCGAATTAACCGTGAAACCAAGTGATTCCAACTTTTCAAAACTTTGTGTAAATCTTGGAGATGGGTGTCAAAGTCTGGTGAAAATATAGCAATGTCATCAATGTATGCTCTAGCAAATTCTTTAAATTCTTTTTAATGCATTGTTCATTACTCTCTGAAATGTTGCAGCAGCATTTCTTAATCCGAATAGCATTACTTTGAATTGGTACTGTCTCTCGATGCGTTTAAAAGATGTAAATTCTTTACTCTGTTCTTCCATAGGTATAGCCCAGTATCCTTTGAGTAAATCTAATGTTGTAATAACATTTGCTTTTCCGATACTGTACATCAAGTCAATTGCATTTTCCATAGGAAAATCATCTGGTTTGGTTACAACATTCAAAGATCTATAGTCCACACACAATCGAATATTTCCATCCTTCTTGCTTACACACACTACAGGATGAGCTATCTCAGCATTGCTTTCTTCTATCAGTCCAGATTTCATTAAATCTTCTATTTCTTTATCAACTTTTCCTTTCAAGGCTTCAGGGATTCTATAGATGTATGGTTTCTTTCTCTCTAAATTTGGTACCAATCTTATCTTGTGTGGTTCTACTTTTGCTATTTTTAATTTTCCAGTAAATAATCCTTCATGTTGCTTAATAAGAGAAATTAATTTCTTCCTCTGTAAAGAACTTAAATTTTTAAAATTCAGATTTTCTCCTACTTCTAAGATTTGCAATGGGATTGTGAATTCTTTACCTGGCAAAGTTATAATTTCTCCAAATTCTTCTTCATTTTCAAATATTACTCCAATTGCATTAACACTAGCAGAAATTTTCTTATCTTATTTGAAGGGACATGTTTAATCTTTCCATCTGGTAATCTCACTTTTTGTAAGAATGAGGTGGACAATGGTTTATGATCTCTCCTGGACCTGTCCAGCGGGCATAAAGTTTGTTGTTCGAATCTGGAATAAGTAAATAAACTTTTTCTCCTATTTTAAAATTTTTCATCACTGACCTTCGGTTAAAGTATTCAGTATATTTCTGTTGTTTGTCATTTGCAATCAAGTTGGCTTGCTCTGCAGCTTGCTCTAACCTTATCTTTAATTCTTGAAGATAGTCAACAGCAGATTCACTTAAATTATTTGGGATGGGAATCTCTCCAGACCATGATGACTTCAGCACTGCTAGAGGGCCTCTTGGTTGTCTTCCATACATTAGTTGGAAAGGTGAAACACCAGTAGTACAGTTTGGAACTTCTCTGTAGGCAAAAAGTAAATATGGTAAATGTTTATCCCAGTTGTGAGGATCAGTTCGAATAATGTGATGCAGCATTTGCTTAAGTACTTTATTCCATCGTTCGACTAATCCATTCAAGCACTATAAGCAGGAGTAGAGAATCGGGGATGAGAACCAAGTCTTTTCTCAAATTCTTGAGTTAATTTGGAAATGAAATTTTTCCCATTGTCACTAGCAATTATATGAGGTATACCTGTTCTCATGAATATTTCTAAGAGTGCATCACATGTGGCTTTGGCTGTCAAACTTCTTAATGGTATAGCTTCAGGCCAACGGCTATGTTGATCCACTAAGCATAGTATATACTTATGTTTCCTTGCAGATGGAGGGTCGATTGGGCCAATTATATCAATATTTACAATTTCAAAAGGTAGTTCTGGCCTTCTGACAGGAGTTATTGGAATTTTATCAGTTCTTTTTTCAGGACTTCTCAGTTGACAGTTCTTGCATGCTTTGCAAAAAGATTCAACATCTGTTGATAAATTGGGCCAATAAAAAGAATATCTTATCCTTTCCTTTGTTTTCTTTATTCCCAGGTGTGCTCCAAAGATTGAGTTATGTGATAATTCAAGAACCTTTTGTCTCCTATTAAGAGGTAATACTAATTGGAATACATTCTGTCCTAATATTTTTTCTTGATGGTGTAACAAATCATCAATGAATAAATAATTTCCTTTTTTCTGCTCTCCAGATTTCCAAGCTTCTTTTAAGGTTGGACAACTCTTTTGCTCTACCCGGAGTTTCTGCGCTTCCGATATAACGGTTGTCTGGTCGCTCCTCTCCGCAGGGTGAGAATCGGCGCTCGCTGTCTCCCTTCCTCCCTCCTCTTCGTTTTTCGCCTCCGGCAATTCTAAGGGGGGGAATTCTTCCTTAGCTGTTTCTGTGGCTAAACTGAGCAAATTTTCTCTTTCGGAATATCCGGTGTCTCCTGAAGAACAGTCGTCGGAACAGTTTTCTTTTGAAAGATCGGCAGTTGAATTAATTAATAATTCATATGTTTCTGGAGTTATTAAACAAGGCACATTTAATTTATCTGTTACTGCAATTAAAGTATCTACACAGTTAAATAAATTATTTTCAGAGTTCTTATAGTAAATAGGCTTACGACAAACTTTCGCTTCAATTGGGTTTCCAAATGCAGGTGTTAATATAACTTTTCCTCCTTCTCGATCTTCTAAATCTGGAATTAATGATGAGTGAACTATGCAGATTTGAGTTCCAGAATCTATAATAGCTCCCGTTTTTAGAGAGAGTTAATGAAGACTTCAATTTTCTGTAACGGTTGAATAACAGTTTCTTCCGATTCAGTTCGTATGTGAGTCGAGTCAACTTTAGCGACTACAGCATCTTCTTTCGATATTTTATTCGTATTACTCGAAGTTGTAGAATGCGCCTTTTCATTCCTTTTAATATATCCATTTCCCTTTCTCTTTTCTGAGCATTCTCTTGCTAGGTGTTGATAACTTCCGCAAATATAGCATTCTTTTCGTTTTGGGATAAAACTTTGCTTCGTGTATTCTCTTCTTTTCGGTGGTGGTATATATTTATCTTGCACATATGTTGAATCCGTAAGCTTTGGATATTTCATATCGTTTCGATTTCCGTCAAATGATTTTCTTCTGGCTTCAAAATAAATATCACATTCTCTGGCTAGTTCTTGTGGTTTCAACCATTGATTTCCTTGACGTATGGCGATGTGCGAAGCTGTTTCTTCATCTAATGTTTGGAAAAGTTTATCAGAAATGATTAATTCTTTTAATGCTTCAAAATCAGTTACCTCTCTTGATTTACAATAATAGTCCCATGTTGATGTTAATCGTGAGGCAAATTGAATATGTGATTCTCCAGAATAACGTTTTGCTTTTCTAAAATTTTCTAGGATTGCTTGAGGAGTAGGTTGATATTCTTTTAGAATTAAAGCTTTTACCTTTTCATAATCCAGCAAATCGTCTTCTTTAACGTTGACGAGAACATTTGCCGCTTTCTCTCCGATTAATTTCAATAATATTTCTGCCTTGAATTCTTCCGGAACTTTCTTGTGTCTAAAGGCTCTTTCTATGGAATCGAAAAATATATTCCAAGATTCTGCTCTTTTCGGTACTGGTATCGTCAGTGTTTCTACTCCCTTGATCAGCTTGTCGAGTGGAATTTCGATTTCGCTTCCAGTGTTCGAAATTGAAAATGGCGTCGGACTATTGCTCACTACGTTCTGCGTAGCTCGAATTTTTGCTAGTTCTAATTCGTGTTCTCTTTCTAATCTTAATCTTTCTTCTTCAACCTGTAATCGTTCGAATTCTTCTTTTCTCTTCCTATTTTCTATAGTAGAAATCAAAATTTCTTTTACGAAGTCAGCATCTTCGGCATATTCTTTACTATTCAGAAGTTTGTTTTTCAGTTCGGCTAATTTCAAATCAAAAGTAGCTTCTTCTCCGATTTCCAGCAAGACTGTTATCAAGTCTTCCTTTTTCACATTTTATAACATTTTCTTTAATTTTTTTCACTTTAGAATTCCGTTGACAGTTTTTATTCTTTCGTCGAATTATCCAAGGTAAGCCATTTTGTTCTTATCTCTGGTTCTCGAAATGGAGCGTGTTGTGATGTGTAGAATGGCCGAGAAAATTAACCATCACCATTTTCTGGACAACACATTTATTTAATTATAAACAAACATTTAATATCAAAACAAAACACAAAACTAACTCGGAGCCTTCCACTCCTACCAGAACATTACCACCTATCGCGGACCTCGCTCCGCCGATACTGTTCTAAAATATGGCAACCTCTCGAAAGAGATCAAACCACGCCAAGCGCGGTTTGTTGATCGCCAAACAGTCGCCAGATATTACATATTCGAATGTTATAGTTGATGTTTTTATCTTCCTTGGTTATATTAGTCAAAGCTAAAATTAGTTTTGGAGCAAATAATTATATGACCTTTAATATTAGTTCCAAAGATATCCGTCAAAAGACTACATATTAAAGTACCATTTTAAAAGAAGAACAATGAAATTATTCCGGTTTTGAGAATTGCTTTGATGATTTAAATGTGCATTTACAGTGATTTGACCGAAATCTGTCCAAGTTTCGGAATATGATAAACGAAGCTAATTCACTAACAAGAATTTGCACACATTTTACACTGACATTTGAATGCTGCATTAATAGGATCCCCAAATTAATGATTAATAGTACTGATATAATATTACTAATTTGCAACTTTTTTTCCTGTTTTTCTGTTAATATTTCTAAAAAGAAAATTCCTATGTGATTGACCCAAAACGTGAGATTTATCTGGAAAAAAAATTGTTTTGAAATCCGATTAAAAATTGTTCATTTCTTGGGGATATAGTCCACATAGAATTCATTTCACACAAACATAGAAAGATAAAAATATGAAACAAAGACATTTCAATAACAGAGAGATCACAGTTGAAATTTGCATCACATTCGTCGGGAAAAAAAGCGATTAATTTAGAAACATTTCTTCCACAAAATGCCCTTACATATCATGAAAGCCAATTCCTTTCAACTTAACAAGGAATTGGCTTTCATGATATGTAAGGGCATTTTGTGGGAATTTTCTTAGAAAATTTTCATAGAAAGAATTTCAGTGTTATCCACAGAATAAAACATAAATTATATTGAAAAAAGTATTGAATATTAGGATTGCTTTGGATTGATTTGATGATCAGGTTCAATCATCTTGATTTCATTTATTTTGAGAATGGCTTCATCATCATTTTTTACCTATTTGGGTTGATTTAGCGGAATCTACGTAATTAAATCGATTCTAAATAATCATAACCATCTGCGGCTAATGGAGAATCACAACTACGAATTTTTAAGATGAAAAATAGTTTCAAGATCATCTTAAAATCATTACAAAATACCACTAAGCCAAAAAATGTTGCATGTCGATTCTGCCTAACGATTAATTTAAAATTTGTGATATGACAAAAAACACTGAGCGCACAAAACTTTTTGACATTAGTTTTTGTGTGCTTTTTTGCTTTTCTTTAAAAAAAGAATTTATAATTTTTACTTTGAATAAAAAGTGGAATAGAAACTAATCTTTGTTTACTAAAAATTAAAAACAAAGTATCAGTGTGTCAATTTTTTGCTTTTTAAAATTTTCAATTACACTTTACTACTCTTATTTATGTATTCTATGCATCGATCTCTTCAGCGACTCTCATTTCTAAAAGTATTCAAAGTATACCAATAAGGAATTGAATTACTTACTAACATATTTATTAAAAGGAAAAATATTAAAAACATTCTTTAAAAATCATGAAAGTCTAAAATCAACATATCTTAATTAAAAACGAAAGCGGAACTATAACTGTCATTTATATGCAATGATTTGATAATTATTTTTCTACTATGATTTATTAGAATAAATGTGAGTCTCTTAAAGACCTGACCTGCATTAACGGTAAATTAAAGGACATTGAAAGTGTGCTGATATACTTATTAAAGCATTTTTAATATCCACATATGGAGAACCTTCCATAGATAATGGGCTATATTCACGTGTTACAAACGTGAAATTCGAAAAATTCTCATCAAATCTAAAAAATAAATATATAGAATATCTTAAAGAGAATTAAGCTGAAAACAAATAATTTCTCATAACGATCAAAATATATATGTTCGTATATAAAAGAAAATAAATAGGATTTTTTTAAACTAAATATCACAAATTAATGTTAGATACTCACCCCATAACTTTTTGTCAATCCTATAACGCCATGTTTGCATCCACTATAAATTGGACCCAATGGAAAACTTACAAATCCTGTAAAAATTATATATATATAAGCATTTAAAAATGCAACACCAGGAAGGAAATAATCAAACTTACACGGAAAAAAGGAAAGGTAGGAATACGCAAGTGATTTCAGCATATTTGGGTGACCACTGAGGGCAAACGAGACATCTTATTCACTGTGTATAAGAGAAAAATCCTACAAAGAATTTCTCATTCAGAAATCTCTTAGTAACGTCAAAGCACTCTCAGAATATCGTGTTATACCTCAAATAAGAAATCCATATAAACAAGCATCGTAATTCAACACAGGGAAGTTCGTTGCCTATTAAAAGCGTCGATAATTATTTTGTAATACTATCCGTTGCATTTTAATTTAAATCAGTAACATGCAACGGATGGATTTCTGAAGATCACACAGAGCGGTGTTTAGGATTTTCTTGCACTTTTGTGACTGATGTTCGAGAGGACAGACAAATTGTAGTGTCGACTTAATATAACCATATAGCTACGTCACGAAGCATTTTTAAGAAAACGAGTTTGTGTTTCCAACGTCTCCAGTATTTGCTTGTACAGTGGGACGATGTTAAGAGCAGCACAGATTGTCAGCAACGCGACCCTTGAAAAGCCACATAGAGACAAATGGTGACACAAATGCATTCTACAACAAAGTTGGATACAGGAGTGTCACACTATTATCTTTTCAGACGAATCCTGATTTTGCGTGCAGCATTCTGATAGCGATATACGTATCTGAGGATTAAAAAAACACTCATTGCCAAGCTGCATTCAATATTATCATAGGAGCTCAGCACTGGGTGTTGTGATACGCGCAGCAATTAGGTACATGATACGCTCATTTTTATTTCGAATCGACGATAATGTGAAATGATTGATATATTTCACACATTTTAAGGTCAGTAATTGTGCTATCTTTGAAAATTGCGAAGTACCATTTTTCAACAAGATATTACAATAGCATATACTGCACATCATATTCTTCTTCGATACAAAGGATATTCATTTGTCCTCTTTACTATAACTATCTCTAGACCTCTCATCAATCAAAAACATCCTCGCCAGCCAGTACAGTAAATGAAGTATGGAATAGATTAGAAGCAACATGTAATTAATTGTCCGTTTCTATCCTCTAAGAATACCTCTACTCAAGCCTAACAGGTAAGCTATTTCAATGAAATATATAGTACGAGGTTCGGGATTTTTTATACTGGATTTTGAGAAGACTGCTTACTTCAAATATTGATTACAAGCAATAAGAAATACTCATTAATTCAACATTCTAACTCGTTCCATTAATGCCCGATAAGGTTAAGATCGAAGCTGCGGGTCCGTACACTAAATCTTTCACGCTTTAACAAATTATGGAAGACTTCTCAATAGTTGGCGTAGTCGTCTTGGAAGTAACAATGATACATTCCATGAATCTGCTTCGATACAGAAAGCACATAATCATCCAGAATTATGTGATACCAAGCATTGCGCTTACCAAATATTGTGACCAGGGGTTTCAAGCCATAACAAAAGAAACATCTCCAAAGTATAATACCTTCTCCGCCAAACGTCACTATAGGGAAAACACAGTCCGAAAGCATTCTACCATTGGATATCAAATCTAAATTCTACTCTCCGGATGTTAGAAACTTAACTTTGATTCATCGTTGCAGATAAACAATTTTCTATGTTCTATATTTCTCATTCGCCGATTTTTCACTATCTTAGCCAAGTCAATCTATTAGATTTAGAAATCAAATGTTTGTGGTTGCTGGCAAAACCTTGATGATAACAGAAAAATAACCGAGTAGATGGACTTTCTTAATGATATTATCCATTAAAACAACTGTTTTTAATGCTTATTCTAACTCTTCGTAGAAGTAAGCTATAAAAAGGATATAGTTTCACCAAATCACTCTGAAAAGCATTCTTCGTTCTTCAACGATTAGTTTCATGGGTCTGACGGTCGGATAGTATTCAAGTCAATCATCCCTTACCTTATACTTGAAAACCATTGCTACCACTGCCACTTTTGGACTTCAGCAAGATGAAAATTGCATGTAAAGACAGCCCACTTCAGTAATGAATGATGATTTCATCTTTTTTAAAATCTGAGAATTCTGAAATGTCTAAATTATGCACGCGAATCAATACGATGTTTTCCATCCGTATGTAACAATGGATGAAATGTGGGATATAACGATTGTATATTACCTAGTTTACAAGAGTGTCCTACTATTAACCCTCTATCAATTCCTTTCCGTTGTTCTTAGCTATTTTTCTACCTCTTCCAAAACTGTTTAATTGAATTTTTTTTTTTTTTTTATTCTAAAAAAAGTTTTCAAAATTGGCTTTTGACTTTTTTGGTAGGAAACGTGTCATCGTATCTGAATACGCAGCTCAACCACTAGATGTGAGATAGTTTTTCCACCTTTAAATGTTAGAATATTACACTTTTTATATATTTTTGTATTGTTTGGCATAATTGGTCCAAACATTTTTGGTTTTTCTTGCAAAAATCAATGAACTCTCTTTTTGTGCCCTGTTCAAAGCCCAAGACGTATTCCCTTAAATTACAACAGAAACTAATCAGAATCTTATATAAACTAAATTTTATTTTAATTTTGGATTTAGATTTCAGTTGATGTCTAAAGTTTTAAAAACAGCTATTAGACATCGATAGCTTGCTTTTCATTTAAATTTATATCATTACAGTTTGAGATCATTGTCTCCGTGTAATTCAAATTGTTTTCCTTTCTCAAATGTATAAATATTGATTTCCAAAGAAGTATCTATTTTTTGTTCATTAAGGTCTCAAAAGAAGCAAAAATTTCTTTTGAGGCTTAATATAATTGAAATATTTTGTGTCTTATCTTTAATATATAATTTACATAGCCTTTCATTTTTTCACTGGTTTGGATTAAAAACATTTGTACCTAGTTCTTCTAATCACAATAAAACCAGAACCAAACTGACATATCCTACCATGACAGCTAAAATAAACTCTGTAATTTCTTTTATCCATCACTCCCTCACTAGTCTATATCATTTCCTGGATTTCCAGAATATTTATATACGTCAGAAAGTTTTTTCAACACTCCACTGAAATATTGTTATATTTCATGCCCTAAATTTTATGCTTAAATATTCATGCCCTAAAATAAGTCTGATTTCCTGTCACGTCATCGGAAATGGAGTCGGCCAAGAAAATTCCTTTTAAGATTTCTCAATCTTAAGATTTTTACAAGGCAGAGTAATTGACCCTGCGCTCAACCTCCAGTCTGAAAATCGTGTTGCTTGATATAATCCCTAAGGGCATACATTTCCTGGTAACTGTTATGGTATGCATATATTCATATAAACAAGCATGCACACATATATCTCATAAATATCATATATAATATATTGCCCCTTAAATTAATGAAAATCCAAGTTATTTAAAATAAATAATATTTAATAATAAGGGATGTAAGCTATATACTAACCAAAGAAGAAATTTCATAAATATCCTAACAATATAATAATGCAATATTCATGCATTAAGTAATATAATTATTCATAAATATATTACATAAAAATCATCTTATTTATCAAAAATATAGAAAATATTGCGTAAAAAATATAGAAAATATTGCATAAGGTATATAAAGTATACTTGAATTTATCATGTGTAAAATTGAAGTCTGGGAACACAATTCAGCAACTTTTAACCAAATCTTTCATTTATGAATAAATATCACTAACACTTAATTAGCAGAGTAGAATTTGAAAAGATTCAGTAGCAACACTTGGATAAATAATAATGTGATACTTTCACATTGCAAATGTAGCTTTGAATTAGCCTATTTATAATTGCATATTTAAGTTAATAAAAATGTAAATGCATATAAAAAATAACTGAATCCTTAAATAAAAAAAATAAAAAAACAGAAGTAGAATTTGAGGCTAAAAAACGTGGGAGTATTCTGAAATTACCAAATCTCTGTGAATCAGGAACTCGTTTCAAAAAATAATAATAATAATGAAAACATCGACAGCCGCATAGCCGATTGCAGTAAAAGGAATCATTTAAATTATAAGCAATGAATTGCAATGGAGAGTCGTCAACAGGCTAGATGTCAGACAGTTTCAGGGAAGTCGCTCGTGGGTTACAGATATTACGTATAATGGTCTGCAGGTTATGGTAACAATTTCATATATCAAGTATGTACATTACGAGGCAAAAACAAGATTGCGAAAAAATAAAAAAAAATCTTCAGAAAATCAATGTGTGTCATTAAATGCATGGCACCAAAGTGATGATTGCTGAGCTGCTGTCTCAAGATCTCACTGTTGCATCTGGAATAATCATTTTGACACAAATTGTGTACTCTGACTGAGAAGGACCTAGTATTTTTGGTTTAATTTCAGTCACTGAAATTAACAGCAAATAAAAATAATGATATTTTCCTACTATTTACACGCATCTGTTTGAGACAATGCTTGGAAATATTTTTATATTTCTTTATTTTCAACACGCATCTTCTACTTGAGAAAAGTCCAACTTAAATGCAACACGCAGTTGATGTTTAAATTCCTTATAATGGCCTTAGGCCTACTGACTTCCCCCTTGTGAAGCAAAAATAAAACAAAACACCTGTGAAATTTCTTTTATTTATCATACATAGTGGATGTTAAACAAATTTACAACAACTTCAGCTATAAGGCTGAGCAGGATCAAAATCAACAAGATGCATACGAGTCTTTCAGTTTTTTGATTCATGTATTCTTTTATACTTAAATGCAAAATACATGCCTTAAAGTATGCAATAGAAAAAAGAAATAAGATCGTGAAAAGTTTAATGAGTTTTTTACTCAGACAAATTCCTAATTTGAACAAGGTATTCACGCAAGGAGAAATTTGAATACATATTTCACCATAAAAAGTACACTTTCAAAACATTTAAGTTGTATCAGTTGTCTTAAATTAAAAGCATTTCAACATCACGTTTAAGGTGAAACATTTTCAAAAATAAAATTTCTCCACCACAAAATTTTTAATTTCTACAGTAATATAATTTCTATTTCGCTGGAGTAGATAAAATAGTCAAATAGTATCACTAACTCTAAATAAACTATCACCAATAGAAATTTTTAACATGACATTCTTTTGAATCAACTAACTACAATATTTAATCAGTAGCACTTTTCAAAACGTTGAAAATGAAAGAGAAACCAATGATAATTTAGAACATGCTTAAAACAGTTCAATTCATAAGAATAATGACGCAATTAGAGATGCAGATGAACATCACCTTACAAGTTATTGCATGAAATTCATGTGAAATACATAAGCAAAAGATCCCTGTGCAAAAACTTTAAGCCACGTCAAAATGTTAATGTTCCCCAAGAAAATTATTACAAATAACAATTAGTAGTTTATTTATTTATTTGCATTCGGGATGTTATATTCCAAATTGAAATAATACCCAAATTTTCGAGATCAGATTCATACTAGTATGGAAAATTTCTAACTTTCTTAATAATATCTTTTTGTTTTATCGAACTTCATAATCTTTTATAAGTGATTATTTTCCTGTACTATACGTTGTTTTTGATACCATGTTCTACAACAATTTTTCTTGATAGCACAATCAACTCTCTAAATTTGTCATTACTTGGAAAGAACATCCTGTATAAAGATTGAAATTTATACAGGATGTTCTTTTTGTTTGGTCGAATTCACATGTCATAGCTAAAAGGCACACAGTATTACACCATGTGTAACAATCTTGAGAAAGATTTCCTAAGCAATCGTCTTTAATAGTTCTCTCCCACATACAGATAAATCAAAATCATTTAATAAATGAGTATTGCTATGGTATGGTAATTCGGTTTTACATAATGTTAGATTGTTGAAACATGATGTAAATATCCTCAATTAGTTTGCCAGATTTCAATACCTTTCACAAACTGAACATGCTTAGCACACATTGGATAAGAAATTTCCGCCATCTTAGAATATCTACAATCTTATTTAGCGATTTCCGTTTCATGAAATCTATTATTACCTGTTCTATTATCACTTTTCCATTGAATATTTATGGTTTTACTTCCAACAAAATAGACTATTCTGTGTATTGATGCAAACTAAAAATAGCAAGTCGTTCCGAAGTTTTGATTACCCCTTTTAATCGAACATTATAGATGCGCTAAATTCTACAGTCGTAAGACAGTTCTTTCTGGATTTTCTGGATACATCTACATGTGTATTTTACAACAGAATTGGTTTTATGAATGTTAATTAAATTATTTCCAATTTATAGAGCATTAATCAACAAACTGATTCATGAGAAATATATAATTGATCTGATAACATGGTATGTAACCCATAAACTTAATACTACTTAAATAAGGAAAACCATTTACAAAATTAAAATAATTAAGAATAATTAATCCAACGATTTCATCAATAAATTATATTTATTTTTATATTAAAAAATAATAATAATTCATTTCTCATTAGTTATAATTCTCAATATTTGGATTAAAATTTTAATCATCTGTATTAGATTAAATGTAATATAAGTAAAAAAAATAAATAAATAAACATTTTACCTGCGTTTGATGCAGTATTTACGACATTACCACCAGCTCTTCCATTATGAATACCCATAAATTGGAAAGCTAATTGAATTCCATTTATTACTCCAATCTACGTAAAAAAATGTAGGTTAAAATCACATTTAAAATTTGTTTGACATCACTAATAGTTATAAATAGCATCAATAGCAGCTATAAATAGAATCAATACAAGTAATAATTAACATCAATAACAGTCATAAATCTAAACAGTTATTGGTAATGACCCTGCTTTTATTGGAATACCAAGATTTCGGGGGGAAATAGTCATTTAGGAAAATGGCGATACTTTACTATTTACTTAGTTTTGTTCAAAACATTGCTTTGAACTGTAAAGTGAGATCTGACGTATGGTTCAACTAAAAACACATTAAATCATACGTGGAATGCTAGATAATTCCCTTTACTTAAGAGATTATTTTGTGAGTAATGAAGTCAGGACTCCTATTTGCGTTCAAATGCATTTCCAATCGGAAGCGTATTGGAGAAAAAATCCAAAACATTTTCATTGAAATAAGTAGAAAACAGTGCATGAAATTTTTTCTCTATTATTTTTCTACCCATAGATAACAATTTAAAAGGCGGAAAAAATAGGAAGCTATTGTTTTTGAAGCAATCAGAGTTTCACTCCGGTGTATTTAGTGGCTTTATAGTGAATTCAAACCAAAGTTAATTAATGTTTCTACTAATGGTAAGCGCTATAATAAAGCTTTCGAAATGAGACATAACTATGTTTTAAATTACTCAGAATTATTCAAATAAGTTAATTTTCTCAAATTAATCATCCTAATATAAGTTTCCGTGAAACTTTTCTCAATTCAATCCATAACAAAAATTCGACGGTCAAAAAGAATAAAAGTTTCATTTATAAAGCTTTTTTTTTTTTTTTTTTTTTTTTAACTGATCGAATATTTTTTGACCGGTGAAAAAAAAAAAACATCTGAATAGATAAAGCTTCCTCTAAACTCTCCCAAAAGGTTCTCTATCAAATCTCAGAAAAATTAAGGTTTATCATTTGTTAAAAATTTCATAGTTTAGGGGAAACAAATTAACATTTTTATAATAAAACTAAATGCTAGAAAAAGTCATACAAGTATATTCTATAAACAGTCATTATCCGTAGTTAAAAATATTGCTTAAAAAGTTTAAAATGAGGCATGTAAAAGTTACAATAAAATGTTTAGCAAAAGTTAAAGCAAAGGAGAAATTTCCAAATAATTTATTCAGACATATAATTCCAATGCATAATTACTGCTATATATATACTTCCAATGTAATTACTCTCTATTATCTACATTATTCTAAATCTAGTCTGTCCCGACTAATCAGTGGGCATTTGAAAGGTCTTACATATTCGGGGGTCGCAAAAGGTTTCCTCTATTGCTTCAAATGGCGGCAGGAATAAGCATCACCCCAACACATCTTGGCCTGCCTTGGATTGGATTGGGGGGATATCCACAATTGTGCACTTTTTGTACCAGATGCATAATGAATTATGCATAATGAATGAGAATAAAATTTCATTAATGTCAACGGTTACAATGATTTGGTCAGACTCCGTACGAGCAGATAGGACATTAGAAACACACCAACATTATTCCAATGTAATTACTGCTATCTGCATTATTCCAATATAATTAATAGAACCAGCAATTTATAGTTATTATAATATTAATAATGCTTGCCATATAATGCAAATATTAATAATGTTTATCATAAAACCTGGAATTTATATTGTTTAGAAATAGTTTTATATAATTATATCCTCCCATCATCAGGTCTAATTAGCCCTCGTATGCAAAAAATGACCGTTGAGCGACAAACAAACCAAACCTCTCATCATCAATCTTAATATAATAAACATGAAAAATAATAATTTTTCTTGTATTATATGTACTTTCCAATGCATTCAATAATATATGGGACATTTAGTTTTACTACTGTTTAATTTACGAACTAATGGCTGATCCTTAAAGTAGTCCTATAGACGCTATGTTAATTTTAACTCCCATTAATAAACTAAAATTTTCAAAAATCTTTCTCATGAGCTCATTCTCATGGATGTTTTAATTGCATTTTTTTATTTGATTCTTTTCAATTTTACGGATGAGAAAAGTAGATCGACGTTTTTATTGGAGAAGAGTAAATTTTTTTTTTAATTATATATAATATCTGACGTTTAAATCTCGGATTTTTCGACGCAGTTCATGCGAAATATTTTTCTCCTAATCCCGTCTTACAACTCATGCATCAGATTATAACAAATAGTTTCAAAATCAAATATCCCAAAATACTGTCGTCAGGAGTGATAATCTTGAAGTCTTGGTCTGTCAATGTCTGGCTGGAATGTTTTGAAAAACACGATATCTAGGTCATTTTGACAAGCAGACATTCATTAAAGAATATCATAACTAAAGAAAATCAAGAACATTTACCTGATGGACTTGAGTGACGAGAATTTCACATATATAATCTTCGATAAAGAAATCTATTGCACCTCGAAATTCCACTTAAATATTTTGAATAGTCAGATGTAATTTGTACGTAAGAAAAATCAGATAAGTAAATGATCGAAAACATAATGAATGAGAATGAAATTTTTTCAGATTTCAAAACAAGAAGAAAATATTGCAATTTTACCGTTTCTAAAACAAGAAAATGAATGCCTGAAAAGATTAAGATAAGATCGAAATAATTTTTGGTAAAAATAAATAGGGAAATATTTTTCTACCTTGAAAAATATAAAGAAAATGTGTTTTAAAAAAAAGCAATTGTGCCTGATTTGTAATAAATAAAGTTAAGATTTGTTTGTATGTGTTTTTTGCATAGTGCATATTAAGTTATTTTTAGATTTCGGTGTAGAAGTGGATCCTCTCCTTGGCAAAAAAATTTAATTTCTGAGAACCCTATCTTAGTTCAGCTTTTGTGTTGCGGCAGCGGCCATTTTATTTGTCACATCTTGGTATAAAAAATCGGCAAAAAATCAAAGGGTACCCATAAGTAAACTTTTACTAGTTTTTACTAATAATACCTTATAGTACTTTTCCACTATACACCCGTCGATAATCCCCAGAATTAGAAAGAAAAAATCGAAAATTACTGTCCTGAATATTCCCTTTCCATCATGTATTGTTTAAAAAGGTATACGATTTCAGGAAATACTAAAAATAATGCAAATATTTTATTTACATTTTATAAACTAAATAACTATCACTTATTGGTATACTACTAACTTACTTACTAACTTATTTAAAGACCAATATTTATTTCTGGTGGAAACTGCTTTGTAATCGCATCAAAGTTAGATTGCGTAGGTATAATGGAAAAAAACTTTTTTTTTCAATGAAGCAAAATTAAATATTGCAGTATTTGACAGTTTTTCGCCTTTGACGACTTGCGGCTGTAATATTCCTTTTAACCGAAAAATTTATCAGCCATTTTTTGCACCATCTAGCTTAAGCTTTGCTTTAACTAGTTTCAGCATTTACCTTATTTATCACTTTTAAGTCAATTTAAAAAATTAATTCGATTTAATTGGAATATATTTAATTTAAAACAAAATTTTGAGAAATAAAAATTATTATACATTTGTTATATTATTTTTGCTTCTCCGTAAAAATGTGCTATTTCTTTAGATTCATAAGCGAGTGTATAATGGAAAGTACCTGCTTTATTTATAAAGAGAAAGTAGTTTGGTAAAAAAAAATAATTTTAAGGTTAAAGATTTCACTGTAGGTATTAGTATGTTTATTCCTTAAAATAATTGCTTTTAATTCTGATATTATCGAAAATTATTAAGTAAAACGTGGAAACAGGTCACATCTCTTTAAATATAAAAAAATTAACTTAGTTAAATTAATTTACAAAAATAGATGTCGAAACCAAATACGGAATGTCGTCATATCTGTTTCACATTACAACGGTTCAACACGTCACTAAAATCCACAATGTTAACTTTATCCAAGAATGCATCAGCAATTTGACATTTCGAATGAGATTAAATTTACGAAGCTGACATAAGCATGGCACTCTGTATAAAAAAGTCTGGCTATTTGTATCGGCGTTGGTTATTATTTTAGTTGTTATCGCTATTTCTTATAACATCTTGCAATACGAAAGCAATAAAACTTGTTAATACAAGTTCCTTACTGTATTAAAGCATTGTATTTCGTTATTTTTTTCAATAATCTTCATAACTTAAAATATTTTACAAAAGATTTTTTGAAACGTGCACATTGGGACGGCATTTCAATATATTAGAATGGCTGATCGTTTATCGCAATTACAGGACGCAGTAAACGCGCAGGCAGAAAATATATGCAACAGCATTGGTGTACTCCAGCAGTGCGCTACGCCAAGTCATTTTCCCGAGTTTGATCGCATCAGCCCGAAGCCTCAACCACCTTCGGAAGATTTTTGTCTGACGTTCGCTACTCTAATTACTAGAACAGCGAAAGACATCGATGTTCTGATCGACAGCCTACCCAGTGAAGAATCTTACCCTGAATTACAAGAAGCAAGTATTAAACGTTTAGACGAGGAAAATAAAGAGGCTGCACGAAAATTAGAAGAGAGTGTTCATAAAGGAGAAATTTTACTTGAACAGATTAGGAAAGTTCTTTGTGATATTGCAATGTCAGAACAAGAAATGCAAAAGTTGAATTGCATTCCAAGCAAATAAATTTTTAGTTGCTGATTCATTTATTTATTCCTGTTCTGTCTGCCTCTCACTTGGCAGCTAAGCAGTCTGTGATTAAAAATATCTTCACATATTATGTGTTCATTAAAGTAAACTAATGTTTCTAAATTATATTTAATATAAATCTGTTGAATCATATTACATTAACTAGATCAAATAAATTAATTTTTATATAATGGTATCTTCCCTAAGATATTAAAGTGTGCCATTTCTTTAAAATTTGAGTTTTATAAAACAAATATTTTTTGCATGATCATTATTAATTTATATATTTGCGATTTTCCAAAGACTACAAAAATGTTAACATAATTGTTACTGCTCAAAATAATCAATTCATTGTATATATTAACATCAGTTGCTTTATAGATGAATATTAATAAATTTTTGTTCTTGTATTTGTAATCATGTGTTATTGTATTTAATTTTGTTTAAATATATGTAAAAAAGTTTAATGAGTTTTTTGATATAACTGATTACAGCATCCCATTATTAAGCCATGTTTATACCTTAAGCTAATTAAAAAAAACTTTTCTATGCTACTATAATGAGCATAATTTTTCCAAATGATTTACAATATGTGTATTTATATTCATAAAATAATACAATATTTTAAATGCATCACATCTCTGATTTCTTTAGGAAATTACACTTTTAATCAGATTTTAAAATAAACATTTCATAAATACTTTTCATTTATGAGTTCATTTACTGGAAAAAATAAGAAATTAAAAAATTTTTGTGGCTAAATTTCAGACTAGTTAAAAGAGATGATGCAATAACATTGGGAAAAATTCCATTTGATACTGTAAAAAAAAATAGTTTCATTTATCCTTTGAAAAGTCCCCAAAATAATAGATTTTTAAAATCTATATAAACAAATTCATATATGAAACATACTGACAGTTGTTTGCAAGTCTTTATGTTGTTATTTCATAAATAAAACGAATACATTTGCAATCTATCTACTTGATATGAGAAAAAATGTTTTTGTGTTACTAAAGGCAAAATTCTTCCACTAAATATTCACTAGTTACCTACAGTAAAAAGCTTTGTTGGTATTTAGTCCTGTCTTCTGTAATACAATTAAATATCTTAAAGCAGAAAGTATTGATCTGAAGTACTGTTTCAAGAAGTAAATAAAATTCTTTTTTTTTTCTTTTGAATATTAAAGACAAAAAACATGTTTTTTCCGAAGAAAATTGACACAACCTGACATTTTTATAAAATGGAAAATTAAATTTCTTAAATGAGAATAGCAAATATGTATGGTGTTTTAATTTTTCTTCTGTATTGGAAAGAGTAAAACATTTAAAGAGCCTTAAAAATTTTATTTATGCTTATTAAAGAATCTTTTTAATTAGTATAACATGGTTTTTTGTTGTATTGTAAGATCGTATGAGTGTGTGTAAAATTGTACTTATGTATAATATAGTCAAATTAATCTGAAAACATGAAAAATTTCTCTAGTATTTTGAAAGCTATTGATGAGCAATAAGAGATTTAAAGAGTAGCAATTTATACTAATATATTTAAGAAAACTGTAGAATAGTCAATTTATTTTATTTTAAAATAAATTTCCATCTTTTTATCATATAGCTTTATTCTGTTAGTAATGTCTATTGAGCTATTAATTTAAATTATTAAATACAAACACACAATAGATACTTATTTTTACAAATTAATTTAAACTGGTGAAATAGTTCTTGAGATTGAAAGCTTATTTAAAAAAAAAATAATAATGATAGCTCTTTTTTTGTAAATAAAGTAATATTTTAAGAAATTATTTCATATGTACTATATAAAAAAGATAGCCATGATAAAATTGATATTTAAATGCAATTTTTATTTTCATTTTACTAATGAAAAATCAGGCAAAATAATCATTTTTTGTTCCAAAGATAATTGTTAGAAAATAAATATTTTTCTCCTTAGATATCTGAACATTTTTAATCATCCAATATTTCTTATATGCAGATTACAACTGAGTCAATATTCAAATAGTTCTGAAATGAAATTTCAGGCAGCAGTGGATTTCTTTATTGAGGCTCACAAATAAATAACTTATCTTCACTCAAATTGTTCATGTCAAAATGATGAACATCTTTTTTTGCGATATTACTCAAAGCATAGAGTGACAAATGCATTGCAATTAATATGCCAATGTCATAAGATTTCCAAGCCATAATCATTACATTCAAAAGTACCTTACAATATTTGCACTTGAAACTGGAAGATGGGGATTAGATTAGGCATGAGAAATTCTTGAATTGTTTTGAAAAATCTGGGATTTTACGATCAGATGTGCAGTTAGTTATATACAATTCAAAATACTTACCGATTCTTAAATAAAAATGTCAAAACAAGTTCCTTGACAAGTAAATAAAAAGAATAACAAAGAAAATTCAAAGCTATAAAATCAAATTAAAGATACCTAAAAATGAATTCACTAAAAAGATATTTAAAAATTATCATTCCTAAGGATTGTGATAGAGCCAGCGGAACTAGTTCAGTATCCCCATATATTGGCGAACGCGGCGAATTTTTTTCGTCGCCAAAGTAAGCGCGCCAAGCTAACACGGGAAATTTCTCGAAGTTCGATCGAAAAATAAGCATTTTAGAAAATTAAAAATGGGAAATAAATATAAATGATGGACTTACTTGATATGAAGTTTAGCTGATATGCCGATTGGTATGTTTATTTCGACATTTTTTTCGTTGTCGCCAGTGTCACATTTCAGTTTTTTTTTTTTTTTTTTTTTTTTTTTTTTTAAAAAAAAAAAAGGCATGCAAAAAATATTATTTTAAATATAAATTATTTTATAAAATTGAAAATAAAAGCATTCAAAAAATATTTTTCTAAATCTATACACTATAAATTTTAAGATAAGCATGCAAAAAATATGTTTTTAAATAAATACACTTTTAAAGTAAATAAAGATAAAACACTAATACAATAAAAAAATACATTCAGAATTTAAATAAAATAATTACACCTTCTGCAAATTTGGTACTCATCCCAATTCCCGAAACAATTTCAACAAATTTATTAAACCAATTTTCATTTGTAGCTATGCAAGCTTTATGAAACATATACATTGCAAGGTAAAATTTAAAATCTGTAATTATTTATTGTATTTAACAAAAATGTAAAAGATAATAATAAATTAAATTAATATAGATAATAAATAAACCAAATAAAATGAAATAATGTAAAAGAAATTGTAAAAAAGAAAAATTTACGATGATTAGACGCTGGTGACAACGAAGCACAACTGAGGGAAAATCCCTTCCAATTCCAATAGAAACGTGGAATAAAGAATGTTCTAGAACAATGAAAGTTGAAGTAAAATTTAAATAACTGTAAAATTTATGTAAAACACAAGAAAAATGAATAGTGGCAACAAAAGAAAAAGAAATTGTAACTAAAACTGAATTTGGCAACACTACAATAAAAACAAAAGCTGAAATCTGCAACACTACGAAGTAAACAAAGGGCGCCAGATTTGGCGAGAAATCATATATGGGGATACTGAACTTATACCGAGCCAGCTACTAATCTATAAAATCATGAATGTTATAATCAGAAGTTTGTGATATTAAACATCTACATTGCATTAACAGAGGATTATTTAAATATAACTTTTTAAATGTATGCAAGAGGTCATGAGTATTAAAAAGGCCAGCCATCTGCATCCATGCCTTTTTAATTCTTGTTGAAAACATGTAGGAAAAATTACTACTAAACATATTTTTCTAACAGATTGTTTATGAAAGAAGTTAATGTATAATAATAATTTCAGGTTTGCATTTAAAACTGTCAATAAAAAAATCTAATATTTTGTAAAAATTATCCATTTTTTAAAATTTTATTATGCATTTCATAAATGAAAGCAATATATATTTTACATGTTTTCATAAAATTCTCATTTTAATGACTTATGAGATAAGTTGATAATTTTAAATAATTGTTCAAATTTTATGAACCAATAAATTTGATTAATATAACTCAGAAATAATATTTATACTTAAGCTCTGTGACTAGTTTATTAATTGCAAAATAAGATATGCATACTCCTTATAGTTAATTCTAGAGCCTAATTACTAAATTCTATTTGATGGCAACAGTGAACATATTTTGCTAACAAAATATATTAAAAATAGATGTAGCATGATTTAGAAATTTTTAACAAATAATTTTTATGATAAAAATAGTTACATTTTACTGTTTTTACTTAATTTCATGATTTCTAAATATGTTTTTAATATTCAAATATTTTAAGAGAAATATTTTGTTATAAGTTCATTTTTTTATTATATATATATATATATATATATATATATATATATATATATATATATATATATATATATATATATAATATGCATGATACAAAAAGTACATTTTAGCTTTTTAAATGAATAACAAAAAAGAAAAATAATTACGTACTTACTTTTTTATTTATATCTAAGAGCAATACAATTTTGCTAATTTTTAATTTATAATTTGTTTTTATATATTAGTTCTTATTACTCTTCTTTTTTATGTATCAACTTATTAGACGAACTGAATATCCTTGTGTATTTTACATGACATGAAAAACTAAGTTTTTCCTTATAGGTTATATGTACTAACAATAAAATGTTCTACATTTTTTTTATTCCTAAGAAAAAATTGAATTTTACAATTTTGAATATTAATAAACATTAATTAGTTATTTTTAAAGTTGAAAATATTTGTAAATAAATGGAGTCCAAAGAAATATAAAATTCAACAATTTCAGGTTTTTTCTGAGAATTCTGGATTTTTCAGTAGTATACAACTTCTAGATAGATTTAATTCAGCCATTTAATAAATATTTTGAATAAGGAATAAACATATTATGCACCTAAATAATTTTAAAATATTTTGTGAAGTGAAATATTCAAACTAAAATATTTACAAAATAGAATTTTTAATATTTAATATAAAATTTAAAATTAATGCATAGAAATTGCAAAACTGAACATTCTCCATAGTTACAATTTAAAATTTTGTAAACCTGAGAAAAGAAATAAAATGTAAAATATTAAAAATTTATAAATTTATTTTTTGATCAAAAAATTACTAATTTACATAATTTAAGAGTAAATCAGGATTAATAACAAATATTATATTAGAGACAATTTAATTTTATTTTTGCAATGGTTTATTTTGAGATTTCCTTCACTATTGAAATAAAATTATATAATGTCTTACATCTATTTCTAAGCTAATTTAAAAGATGGTTTTCATTAAAGACATAAAAGCTTAATAATTATATACTATTCCATTAATGACTATACAATCTAGTATATTTTCCAGCACTGACTGAAAAATGTAAACTCTTTTAATTCTTAAATACAATAAGTTGTGCAGGCATAGTTTTAGAACAAATTTCAGTGTGTAAAGTGTTAAACAGTTAAAGAAATGACAGAGTACTCAATCCTTAAAATCAATTTATTGATTTTTAAGATACAAAAGATTAATATCAGTACATTATAAAGCAACTGAAAAATTATTTATATTTAGAAGGACAAAAATTTTTATTTTTTTAAATCTGAAAAGAACTTCATTTCATGACAGGCTGATAACTAGAAATCTTAAAAGTACATTTTAAAATCATATTATATACAGGTCTAACTTTGCTTAATCTTCTTTAATTGTCACTAAGTTTGAACATTTGCTTAATTAAAGATTGAATGCTGCATAATTTTATGAATATATTGCTTGTTGGACATATTCCTCTGATCTCATTATATTAACTAAAATTATAGGAATGTTTTGTGAACAGAAAATTGACTGTAAAAGTTAATTATCTTTCCTATGCTTCTGAATGTAAAGATTCATTTTGTCTTCATTTATCTATTGCTTAATAATAAATTTCATTATTTTTAAATTCAAGAATACCATTGCAGAATTTCAGAAAAAAAAAAAGGCTGTAGCCAAAAAATGGTAGACAACAGAGGGGTATCCCTCTGTTGGAATCATCACAAAAAAGTAATACATCTAAAGTACTTAATATGAATCAATAAAGGAAAATATACAGGATATTGAAATTTAACTTCTGCTGCTCAAAGGTCTTGAAGGCCATTCAACTAGTCCTAACAGAAAAATATTTAGAAAATAGACACTTCAAAAAATGTTCTCAAGACTTCTGAAATAAAAACAATAGTTCAAAATATCGCCAACATAAAGAACTGTGGCTCAGCAACATACGCAAATTACTTGCACAATAACAGGAAGATGTTGTTTGCACTACAAATGAATGAGCATTGTAGAATTCCAGCAGTGGAGTGAAAGCTATATTGTTAGTATAGATGTACTATTGCAATACTGATAAGGCACTGGCAGCTGTGTCTGTGTTTTGTAGTTTAAAAAAACAACATTATAGCCTGGTATCAGATCATGCTCTTAGAGACATGATGGTGAAATTTGAGCGTACAGGACAGTTAGGCATTCAGCCAGAAAGAGGTAAAAATTGGGTCAACAGCACTTTTGTAGATGACAGTGCTGCCTGCTACAGAGGTTGTGGAAGCCAGCAGTAAATCACTTTCACAGAAGTGTCAGTGTACCAATGATTTCATGTACTCTTGAAGTGGACTATTCTACTGTCCACAATATCATGTACAGTATTCTAAACTTCTAACTATATAAGATTCTGTTACCTCAGTACAAACTAAATATGGCCAATGTTTTCAAATTCCTAGCTTTGTATTGGTCTATATATTAATTTCTTATCACCAAATTTATTTATCATTGACTTAAAATTTTTTGCAATATTTCCACTAAGTTCAATTTTCTGGTATGCCTTATTGACATATCACTAATCTAAATGTATAATTTTTGTATTGCTCATGATTTTAGAACTTTGATATTTTGCTAATCTGGTGTTACAGAATTATAATTGAATTATTAATCTATTGAATTAAAACTTATTCAGTACTAATTGTATATGCATGCCATTTATCAATGGGGACATATCACAAATTTTTAACAGTGGCAAGTAAGGGAAATCATGAAGGCTGGTGATATGTTCATATACCTGATTAATGTAAAGTGTTATATTTATTTTCTATTGCTTGAAATTGTCATTGCATAAGTCTTGGTATTTTAATTAATTTTTTTTGATAATGACAATGAATTTTTTAAACAGAAATATTTTTATTTTATCTGTTATTAAAAGTAAACTTATATATAATGTATTTTATCAGGTTTCCTTACACTATTAGCTAATTATTGATATACTATTAGATTTAACTTATTAGGTTCTATTAATAAAAATGAATTTTTAGATGCTTAGCTTAAACCAATGGCTAAAATTTTTCTGACAGCAGATATTTAATAGTTACAGCTATGATTATCAGTGTAATATTTTTGGCAGTTATATATTGGCATATTTTTGGGTCTTGATAATAGAACTACCACCCACATTTAATTAAAACCTTTATAGAGACTAACAAATTCAAGTAGTTTATCAATTAGAATGACACAGCATGGTGATTTGCAAAATATTTGGCCTACAATTTCTTGAGAGAATGTTGGTTGATTCCTAGCTATGGAACATTTTGTGTGCAGAAGAAGCCCATTTCCCCTTTAATGGACTGATGAATACCTATAATTGTCTCATTTGGGCAATTGAAACCCCTCATGCATTGTACACAAACCCTGGAATAATATGAAAGTGACCATATGGTGCAGATTCACTGTTTCATTTCTTCTTTCACACCATACTCTTTAGAACAAGTGACCCTTTAAGGACTTGCAACCTGTTTTATAAATGGGCTGCAATATCATGACATATTAGAGACCTATCTAATTCCATTAATGAGACTACCTTCAAGAAACCATATTCCTGTAAGATGGAGCTCCACCTCACATCAAAGCACAAATCCAACAATTGTTGAGGTTTACACATACACACAGGTAATCAATCAATACTTCCCAACAACAAGGCCTCCATGATTACCTGATTTCAGCCACTGTGACTTCAGGTTGTAGGGATTTTCGAAGGACAAAGTTTACAGGGAACCTTTGACAGCTGTACAATTTAAAGAACAGTATTTGTCACCATATTCAGAACATAGATATTGACTCTTTTTGGTTAGTGGCATAAAGCAAAATTTTTGGAATGGAGTGGTTTTTTGTTTAATGAATTGTGAATGCAATATTTTAATCATGTATTGTCCTTATTGCTTTTTTTATGTAAGACTATTGGTCCTTCATTCTTTCAGTATCTCAGCTTGTTCTTTCTTTGCATAATAACAATACAATATTTAGAAATATTTACAGATAACTTGTGGTGATAATTTGAAATATTTTTTATTTTAAAATTTTTTTAGTACATTTTTGAAAGTGTCTGTTGTGCAAATATTTTATTGGAACTAGTAGAATATCTCCAGGAACCTTTGAGTAGCAGATGTGTTTAATTTCTATAACCCTCCATATTTCATCATCAAATAACTGTCTAAGTTATAAAGTAATACAATATATTGACTTTTGACAATATTGGCATCTTCTTGCTCCATGTAACATTAGCAAATGAACAGAAAGTTGATAAAAAAAAAAGAAACTACAAACTGAAATTCCCTTTAATCTAGAAAAAAATTCACTTACATACAATGTATGCTGTAATTTACAAATTATGATTTTCTGCGCCCCTCAACAGTTTTATGCTCAGCAAATTATGTTGATAAATGATACTTCAGATTTTCAAGAATTATTTTCCATAATAGTGTAAAACTACGAAAAGTGGCGTTTTTTTTTAAAAAAAAAAAAATTTTTAATTTAAAAGAAATTGGTAAACTCTCTTTTTATTACAAAACATTAATATTCTCTTTTTATTACATCTCTAACAAAACATCTCTTTTTATTACAAAACATTAAACATTTAATATTTTACAGTGCATAAGATTACTGTCACAGAGTTTTGAGGTAAAGTTGCCTTTTGTCTTCTTAATCACCTGTTGAATAAAGATTAAAATCTTTATTGAAGGCAGGAGTATTAGTAAGTATCACACTATTTCGAGGGTCCAACTTAGCCCAGTTAGGGACCAAGGAAAAAACTTAAGGACCACCTTCTGTTTTTCTATTTCAGTATTGAAAAACCAAATTCTATAGAGGTATTTTAATTGTTCATCTCATTATGGATGTAATAACAAAATTGACTAGAACTTAAAATAGGTATAAAATCCCCCTCCTCTCCAATGGTCAGACCAAATATTGTTTTGCCCATTTTATTAATTTTTTGATAATGCAATTGAATTTTTTGCTGTTGTGATTAAGACGACCTAATTAACAACAATATTGCTGAAGTGTGTGAACTTGAGAAAAGTTAACCCTCCATATTTTCCAAAAAGCAGTTTTCTGATTGTTAACTCTGCCCTCTAGCTGTGAAAAATTCATATCCTTGATGAGATTAGGGTAGAAATCAATTAAATTTTTGCATTACAAAGACTCAATTAAGCTGATTAGAAGCCCGTAATTTTGCAAACATATCACATTTTGCAATATGTAAAAATACAGGCTTATGATTAGTCAAATTTGTTCATGATTGATAAAATTTAGATAAATTCCACCTACCTTAGAATGTCATTGATTTATGAAATATAGATTTTTTGTGTTTATACAAGAGATTCATGGAAAACCTAACATTAAACTCTGACAAATTTTACACTGTACTGATATTTTTATTAAATAATGTTCATTAGAGAAGGAAACATAAAATAAACATAACAACCAACTTCAGGGCCGGGGTAACAACTCCATGTGCACCTCCCTTAATCAGGCTCTGACTGCTTCTAATAAATCTAAAATTGCTTTAAATTGCATTGCAAGAGAATAGTCATGCTATGTTAATAGCATGACTATTCTCTTTCCCTTCAAATATAGAAATTGTTTGTAGCTCCACTTTCATCTGAATAAGATGCCTCTATTTGAAGGTTTGGTTTGTTTTGTTTCTTAGGTCATTTTTTGCACACATAGACAATTAGACCAATATTTATAGTTAGCAGTGAATTCTAAACTACTATAAACATTTAAGCTCAAGTTGGGAATTGAATCCACAAATTTATGATCAAAGGACAGAGAACTAATCCTTTAGCCAACATCTTAGTTGCTATAATTGCCAACATAATTGTTTTGGTTTTGTGTTATTTTTAGCTCATGATAGCTAATTCATATTGAAACATTTTTAAAGTGACAACTAAATATATAAATTGGGAAATTGAAGATTAGAATGATGAACCCATAAGCCTATAGAAAAATAATGCGGCAGGAATGAAGTAAAAAGCAGTAAGAATGAAAGATTTTAAAAAAACTGGTTATAGAAGTCTGAAAGTTCATGATTAATCTTTTAGATATGTCACATACTATGTGTGTATACCCCAAGTAATTCACTCATTTTGTAAAATTTATGGACTTTTTATTTAAACATATTTTTAGTCCAAATAAATTAAAATAATAGTCTCATACTTTCAGATTAAGAATAATTTTTATAAGAGAAATTTCTTTGCGTCAAATTATAATGATTTTTAGTAAAATTTACATAATTATAAGTTTTGTGAAGAAACTTGCAAAGATACAAAGAAGATTTAAATAAAAAAATAAAAAAAAAACAGAAAATAGTGCTTGGGGAGAAAAATGGCAAGAAGTGAATCAACATTAAAAATATTTCCTTGGTAATTTAGTATAATTTTTTAAAAATAATAATTTCAACTATTTTATAAAATTCTTTCAATTAAGTGTATAATTATAAAATTTTTAATGCACTTTTTAAGAACCATTTTTAATTGACATTTACAATACACAACACTAATTTTTATATTGATTATTTTATAAATAATTATACTCACAAAATTAACTTCAACTGCTTTTTTCCAATCATGTTCATTAAGTATGCCTGCATTATTTATTACTAAATCAATTCTTCCATAGATTTCAAGTGTTTTCTCAAAAGCTCCTACATTGAAAAAGATAACAAAAATAATTTACAATCTCTACTTATATAAATGAATTTTTGAATATTGTCTCACTAAAACACATAATTTTCTTTGTTTTATGTTTTGAAAGTGTACCAAATTTTGAAGAATAATGTAGCATACAGGAAATTGTCTTTTAAGTTAAATAATGAGGTGAAACTTATTATCAATTGACAAACATAATTTTAAGAATTAAAAAAAAAGACTGAAAGCAATTATAAGCTAGGAAAATAATGCATTCATTTGCATAAAATTATTTTTTCTAAAGCCGTTTTAGCAAGCAATAAAAATGAAAACATAATTATTGACCAATTAAAATCTTATAAACAAATATACACTTCAAAATTAAAAATAATAAAGCTGTTTTTTAATAATTCAAAAAAAATTGAAATTTTTTTTATGAAATAGTTTTGTTAATATTTTCTAATGCCATTACTTAGAAATCATTATGAACTACAAACAAGATAAATCAATCCAGAAAGAACCCTTAATGATATTACATGTTCAAGTTAATGAGAAGTAATTCATTTTAATTGTTAAGAAAACTAATGATATTAAAAGACTTGAGATTTTATTTATTTAATTAATTAATTTTTTTGAGATCTAGAGATTGAAAGAAGCAGATTCAAACTATTAACTAAAAGTCATAATTATGAAATAAAAAGAGTAGTAGCTCAGACAAGACATCTTAAATTTTGTTAAATGTAACTTATAACAAAATTTGTATTTACAATTTACTAAAAGTCTGACATTTCTAAATTTTTGATAATGATTTGTGACACTTCTAAGTAGGATGGAAGTAAATATACATGTAAGTAATTTAATTTTAAACATCATAAAGCTGTTATATCTTCTTTATATTTGTCAAAAATTATATCTTTAATAAAAAAAATATGTTTAGCTATTGTTACAAAATTAAGAGTTTGTTGTAGTGGATTAAATTCCTTCTAACACATGAGCTGATAAATTAGTGCAATGATGAAAATGACTGGTGTAAGTTGTTTAGTAAAATTGTCTTTAATTTTGATAAAAAAAATTTTTTTTGAAAATCAAGTATATTTTGATTTCTACTTTCATTACTTTTTACAGTTATATACTTAAATATAGATACCAGATGGTTAAAATAATAAAGAAGCTGTCTGAATTATTTTTCATATAGATATAAATATTCCCCAAGTTCATTAAAAATTTAAACAAGGACAAGCAATGAATATTTCTTTTGAACTGTTGGGTCTTAAAATTTTAAAATTTCATATTTTATTTTATATTTCAGATTGAATAATAATTCATAAGTGAGGCATTGTCATGATGACCTAGTTGGAAAAGTAGTTTCTCTAAATATCAAAAGATATTATGTTTCATATTGAATCCAGCAGATCTGTCATGTTCACTAATAAGAATTAGTGCACATAAAATAAATCATATTTGCCATGTCCTCAAAACAGAATGATACTTCTGAAAATAGTAGACCAAATTCGAGGGATGATACTTGCTTTCAAACAATGAAGTACACTTTGGGACAAAGTTACCGTTCTAATTTAGGGTGTTTCCCAACTTATGACAAGCACAAACTCTGTCATTCTTCTCTTTGGTCATGAAGAAAAAGGTTTCTCATGAAACTGAACCACCATAATTTAATGTTAAGATTGTTGTCTTCAGGATTGAAAGTTCTAGGTTCAATCTCAGCCATTTTTAAATGATGGAAAATGAGTGTTGTGTTTCTGAATGCACATTTTATTGAAATAGATGCTGGGAGTTTTCTAGGTTTTTCCCTCATAAGTGAGTATGCCACAATATCTATGAAAAATCTCTTCAAAAGGCAGTACCTCTTAAAATTTCATTCAATAAATATTTATAATACTACGAATTATAATTATAGTAAATAGAAAAGAAAATTAAATTTTAAGGAAATTATAGAGACTTAAATAATGTAGCGTATCATAAATGTTTGAATTAAACATTAAGAAATAACAATTTTTGAAGCTAAATGATATACTAAAATGCTTTTGTATAATCATATTTATATTATAACACTTTTTGTATGTTTTGTCTTTTAATAGATGACAATTAAGGATTTTTAAAAATTTTATACAGTATTTAAAGAAATGTGCATATGCATAATATATATGTTATTTGAGTTGATACATATTTATTATTTCAAAATCATTCTAGAATTAAACATTTTAAAATCACAATGGTAAAATATAATTTCTTACCTTTGAATTCATTAATAGAGGTCACATCACATTTAAGGAATATAAAATTATTTTTAAGCTCATTCGAAAGGGTACTAATAAATTTATCTGCTGTAGTTTCTTTAATATCACAACAACAAACCTATAATTAACATGATATATTATTAATACATTTATTTAATAACTATAAAAAAATTCTTATCATATAGAAAAGCATAAAATATTAACAACTTTTAAACGATAAAATTTATTATTTGATGATTAATGCCACAATACTTAATATATACAAAATATTTTTTCATAATTTAAGAAAACTATTAATTTTTAATAGAGCATCAGAAATATTATTGGTTTAATGTATATGAAATATTACCAAATTACTTATTATTTACAAGAAATTCTAATATGTTGACCTCAAAAATATTGCAAAACATCAAATGGTTTATAAATATATAATTCATCGTTAATGTCTCATACCATGATATCATAACAATATCTAGTAGACTTTTACATAGCATTAAAATAATAACTATTTAATATTGCTCCTTTTTCTCTTTTTGTATAATAATGTTGAAAAAAATCTTTAATGAAGCAATCAGTCTGATTAAAAAAAATTAATATCAAGTATTTTTACAGACAAACAGACTGATTATACTTGATGAACTGAATACTAGAATAAACAATAACAACTTTAATCTAGAACTTTCATTAGATATTATTAAAACTTTACATTTTATAGTGATAAAGCCATGGCTTTTATCCAATAAATTAAAATTTAGTAAATTTACGTATCATACAAAAAAAATTATTTATTGAAGATCATAAAATTTACATATTTACAGATAATAATTTTCTTCTTTGATAAAATTTTGAAAAAATTAATTTATTTAACAATAAATAAAAAAATTTTCTTTGAATAAGCTAAATTTATTTCAATTTACAGCATTTTCAGTTCTACTATTCTGTTTCTTAAATTTTTTGGTACTTCCTTATACCCTCACTTTTGATCCTAAAAAAACAGCATTTTTTTTTTTTTTTTTTTTTTTTTTTTTTTAAATGGAGAAGCGAAAATAATATAATGTAGATATGATGATTTTACTGGCTCAAAACTTTATCTTAAATTTAATATAAACTAAATCAAATTTTTTATGCAAAAATTTACTAAAAAGTGATAAACAAGCTAAATGCTAAAGAAAGCTAAAGCTGGTTGGTGCAAAAGATTGTTTGGTGATAATTTTGTTGGTTAAAAGAAACATTACAGTCACAAATCACCAAGAGCAAAAAACAACTAGATACAGCAAAATTTAATTTTGTCTTAATGAAAAAAAAAAGATATAATTGCATTATACTTGTGCAATTGATTACTGATGCAATTGCTAATTAGAAATAAGCATGGTGTTTAAATAAGTTTTATCATTAAGTGATAATTGTTGAGTTTATAAGATTTAAGTAAAATGTTTGTAATATTTTTAGTAATTTCTGAAAATGTAAACATTTTTAAACAATAGATGATGCAAATAGAATAGTTATGACAAGAATTTACGATTTTTTTTCCCCATTATGACAATTATCAAAAGCAGGTGTGTAATGGAAAAGTATTAATTTTTCTTAAATTATGAGCTGTAGACAAAAATTGAGTAGTTGAATATGAACATGTTTTAAATATGACCAGCAAAGATGACATTCCATATGATTATATCAATATTAAAATATTCTTAATATGTTGCAATGATTAAGTAAATATTTATAACTGAAATCTGTATATATTATTTTTTTTAAGATTTAATTGGTTTTAGAATAAAATTTGATACTTTTTGTTTAATAAGGTTCTTATCATTTTTAAAATTAAATAATAGCATTAATCCATTAATAAAGTTTCAGTTTTCATTAAGTATAAATGTAACTGAGAAAATAAATAGCAAAAAATTCATTAATATTCTATTGCAGATTCAGAATACATCAAAATTACTTTTATTTCAAAACAAAACATAACAATATTCAAACAGGCTTTTGAACAAAAATTATTCAAAGTTATTTTTACATTTACTAACCATAAAGTGGAGAATTTTTTACTTAGGAATTTAAGTGAGCTACCAAAAAATTCAGCAAATATTTGAATTGTACTTTATAAAAATTTTATTTTTATGAAAAATATCTAAATTTTTAAGAGTTTATATTAGATCTAATCAGAGAACTTGTAAGTCAAGTTTTCTTTTTTAAATCAGAACTTTAATTAGAACCTTTGGATCTTATATACAAGCTGATAATCTAAATCAACAAGTTTTAGCAAGCTATTTTTACAAATTTTAATTTTGACAATTTTGCAATATTCTAAATAAGTACAAATAACTAACATATTGCACTATTTTTTATTAATTTTGAATGTATGCAATTATGCAAAACAACCAAAATAAAAATGCATTACCAAAGTTTATATAAACTTAAATTAGCAATTGATTACTTAATCATAGTAAATGTAGTAATGTATTCATTTTCTTGCAATTTTGTGATATTTTCACAATTTGAAAATGCTATGATTCACTGAAATCAATAGCTTGGCACATTATAGAGAAATTTGAATCCAGGCAAAAACAAACAACTTTTTTGCTAGAACTTAAAAAGTAGTTGTATAAAAAGGTTTTAATATTATTATAAAAAATAGATTTTTCATTTAAAAAATCAGAGAACATTTAATTGATTATAAATAAATTTAAGGTTTAGTTAATATTTTTCAAATAATATTTAACCTCTCATTTTGAAACACAGTTAAGATCTTCAAGCTACAGAAGTTTTAATATCATAGATATATATTTTTGGAAAATTAGTCACATTTCAATTATCTGTCTTTTTATGAATACATTTTTTTAAACTGCCTCTTTAAAATCATATTAAATTAATGATGTTCAACTATATTGATGGATTTTTCTACAAGAAATCTTTTTTTTTAATCATTCAATACAAAACAACACCTTGAAAGATTATTTTTATTAACTACTTTATATATAATCATGTTCTAAGCATTCATTAAGAGATTTTGTATAAATGCTTTTTTGTATCAAAATTAATGTCTTAACTGTTCAATTACTTTTGACTGAATCAAATTATTTCTTAGTCTTAATAAATAAAATTTATTTGAAAAAAATAATGGATGTGTAAAAAATAAAATTTCACGATTTCTAAGCAAAAGGTAATGCCAAATTAGCCAAAAAGGAATCGAATAGATTTATATATTTTCCGCAACATAGCACTTTTGCATACAATGGTTAATTCAACCAGAAGTTGCAATTTTAAGTGGATTCCTAAGACATGTGCCATTGAATAAAAAGCCAGAGGATTAATCATTCGGCTGTCTTCTCTTGGTTACAATTATTAAGAATAAGCAACATTTTGTTACTGATGCTTGTACATATTTTTAAAATAATATATTTCATTTACGTAGATTAATTTTTAATTGTTTCATTAATGGAATTTGAATTTTTGCTAAGGGATAACTTATGGATCATGAATAACAATTTTGTGTCTCTATTAATATAATCAAGGAAAAATCTCGATAGAAATCTCATGATAAGTAACAGTCAAAGAAATAATTAAAATAAATTGGGCATAGTTATTTTTAAGACTCCAAATAATCTTTAAAAGAATTATTAGGTAGCCATTAGGCATAAATCGCTCATTTGTATCAAATAAATTATCTGATATCTATGATTTTTCTGTTTCATATTCATATCCAATTATTATGATGATAAAATGCATGAAAATTGTTACTGCTTATCATAAAATGGCTCAATAAATTTATTTTAAATACTTTGTTATCTATGAATTTCAGTTTTAATCTTGACTCATAATTTGAAAATTTTCCTCTTACTTTCATTCCTTCTTTTAATAATTTCAAGCAATATGCTTGACCGATTCCTTGACCACCTCCAGTCACAATTGCAACTTTTCCAGATAATTCCATGACAAACACATGTCGCGTCGAACAATGTTCTATGTCGCGGGTCGCGAAAAGTCGCCAGATCTAGTTCTTGTGAATCACCAAAAGTCATTAGTCGCCAAATGTGTCTCAAAAAATCTTATATAAAACTATAGTACATCACAGATATATGACTACACAAAATTAATTTCGAAATGTTAAATAACGCGTACTTTGATTCGCTTCATTGCTTGTAGTTTCAATTTCTGATTCAAAATTTAGATCACATTCAAAGGCATACATATTGATCATACTTTGTTCACATAAATAACACACACATTTCACATAAAAGCTTAAAGCATAATAAAACAATTGAGAGCATAAAGAATGAAATATTTTTAATGAATTGGGTGTAAAATTTAAATTATGATCGAAAGAAAAAATTTCATTTATATTGATGTTATTTAAAAAGATATTGATTACATTGGAGTAATTTAAACACATTTTTTAATCTTGAAAATTTAAATAAGTAATTTTCAACTAAGCATAACCCAAAATGTAAAGCTTTCGTAAAAAAAAATACAAATGAGGTGATTTAAGGAAATGATTGTAAATATTATTTGAGCATACCGATTTACCTTAGTTCCAAGTCTACAAAATTGTCACTTTCGCAGGCTTTCAATGGCTAAACCGAAAGTTATTGTCTTTGACTTGGGTATGAAATCATTTTTTTAATCATTTAATTTAGAAAAGAAGAATCGAATTACGTCAAATATATTAAAAGACAAAATTTCGCACATATTTAAAAAAAATGTTTTCTTCTTTATATTGCATTTTAATGTAAGAAAATTTCACTAATATATTGAAATTATTTATTGATAATTTGAAAGCAAATTTCATATGAATCAAAAGATGAAATATGGGATTTGGAGTTGCCAAAAAGGTTTAAATTTCGTTTGGCATTTATTTAAAAATTATTCTGGTACACCGTCAATGGAAGAATCTTCTACATTAATTTTTACAATTAAGCCTGGTATTGTAAAGATGTATTAAAAAATTGAAATTATTATTTTAATTTATGAAATAAAAACATGGAAGCTGGATGAAAAAATTATAATCAGTTTAATATTTAAAAAGTTTAATATTCAATTAAACATAATTTTTGTTATTTACGCATTTATTCTTTTATTTCTTTTTACAAAAAGTAATGGTAATTTCTTTCATAAAAGTTATTAATGCATTAAAATAATTAATTTAATTTGTTTTAATTTAATTTTTCTCTGAACAATTAATTATTGTTTTAGTTTTTTTCATATATTTCCAAGTTTTTTAAAAATAGTTTAATTTAAAATTAATGAAAAATTATATCATTCAAATATGTAATAAAAGGTAAATAATTCTATTAAAATGGATTTTTATTAGTTTATTCATTAATTCAAAATTAAGAAATTCTTAGAGATTTGATAGAAGAATAATTACCATAAATAAATACAATTATTTATGAAAAAGATACTTTTATATTAATGTTTCAGAATATATATTAAACTTAAATTAATATGAAAAATAAATTAAAAATTCCAAAAAAAATCATATTTTTGAATGGTAAATTGAATGATGAAGCTATTAAAGTCCTAATGAAGTAAGTTATGTTTGATTAAAATACATTGCTGCATAAATTAATCTACATAAACTAAATTTAATTAAATTGTCAAATCAGAGTTATTTATTAATATTAATATAAAGAAATTCTGAGTAATAAATTACTCAGAATTTCTTAATATATCTTTTACTACTTAAATACATGGACTATTTTAACCAAAAAATATGATGCCAAATTCTGAAATTTAATGCAAAAAATTCTTCCTTAATTTTATATAACTCTAAATAATATTAGTTACTGGTCCCAACTTTTGAAAATTCTGTTTATATATATATATAGACTGCTAGAGAAAGACGAAGGCGGTAACAGATTTAGCGTTACCCAGGGTGCACCACGAGGAGGCCTGTTACACTACACCCCTATGGTTATCCATCACCAGCAAAAAATTTATTACAAAGAGAAGGCAGTCGATGCCTCTTGGAGGACCCTGCTGAGCTCATGTATCCCCAGAGATCTACTTAGGTCTATAGTGGTCTCCTGCTTCAGGTTATTTACTGGGCATGATATTCTCCAGAAACATCTATATCACATAGGTCTTGTGGATTTACCCAACTGCATTTTATGTAGGGAACATATTGACATGGATGGCGAGCATCTTTGGAAATGTTCTGCCCTCCAGAAAGCCAGCACTTCTTCACATTTCAAGACGCTCTCCACTCCTGGAGATACTTCCTTTCTTTATTGGACTGCAAGACTTATTATGCTCGAAAGAGCCAACATAAAGACATAATATCAATATATATATATATATATATATATATATATATATATATATATATATATATATATATATATATATATATATATATATATAATCATGAATTTAAAATTTAGTATTCTAAGAATAAAATATAAATGTAGAAAATAATTCTATGATTAAATTTTAATAATTATAGTTTTCTCTTTTTTTTAATTTTATGAAAATGTTTGACAATTCACTTTCATATTTAACCAAGAATGCATCATTTGTGTGTTTCTTCTAACTTAATTTCTATTCCTTCTATTGTAAATTGTTTGAGTATTCATGTGTTGTTGATATGATATTTATTGATGGATACAGGTAGCTCTATTGATATTAATAGGTTTTGTTTGAAACTCAAACCTTAATAAAAATTATCAAAGCAAAGTGATTAAATATATTATTTCATTGATATTTTATAATTATATGAGATTAATTTTTATAAATATGTTTTAAATTCTGCTTAAATTTTTCATTACCAAATGTAATCAATAAATTTTGTAATATCAGCGAAGTGATTGATTCATTTTAAATTGCTAAAATTTCACTTTATTTAATATAAGGTCATATTAAAATAATCTGAATTGTACATGAAAAAATATTTAAGTTTATTTGTAGAGTTTATTATGGAATAAATGATTTAGGCATCCTTTGATATTGATAAATTAACTAAGTACTGATAATATCATTCACATTTATCAATTTTCATTCCCT
Source organism: Latrodectus elegans (assembly GCA_030067965.1). Taxonomy (NCBI): domain Eukaryota; kingdom Metazoa; phylum Arthropoda; class Arachnida; order Araneae; family Theridiidae; genus Latrodectus; species Latrodectus elegans. Next base: position 100,662,371 of record CM057816.1, on the reverse strand, counting down.
TCTATTTACTATTACTTCAATAAATTTGAACATATTCCAATAACTTATCATTTTGATAAAATACTGTTAATACTCCTTTACATCTTATAGTTGGAAGCTTATATTGCACATTAAATTATCAATTTACTATTCTACTCAATGATTATAAAAAAAAATATAAGCTAAATTTCAATAAAGTGTTATTTTATAAAATTGAAACAAAATACTATTTTTGTGTAAAGTTAAGGTTTTTAATTATCATAATCTCAATTTCTTTTTTCAGATTATACATTATGGCCATTTTGGGTTGATACTCATGTTCAAAGTCCTATTAGAAAAGATAAGTTAGTAATTTTTCTTATAGCAAAGTCTTATCAAAATGTTAGAAAATGCTATATTTATATATCACAAAGAAATTACTGGAGAAATTGTATAGCTTAGAGATTTAAAAATGTTTGTAAACTTGAGATAAATCATAGTTTTCCTTACAGATTTAATCTTAAGATTTTAATTTAATTATACTAAATAAATCATCTTCCATATTAAGATTTTAATAAAATTTAAGATTTTCAGAGCTGTTTTACTTTATTTGCACACAGAAAAGAAGAAAGGAAAAACAGAGATCAAGGCTTTTATTTACTGTATTTGATCTTATAAAATTATTTTGTGAGTGTAATATATAGTTTATTAATTATTCATGCAATTTATTAAAAGTGGCTTGATATTGGAAAAAAAAAGTTTTGAACAGCATATAAATTGTAATCTTTTGTAAAACATGTTTTCTACAATTTCTAATGTTACTGCTATTGTCTTATATAGGCTAATGAGACCTTACAGCCAAACAATTTTAAATAAATGATATTTTGTCTTATAAACATTTTATTCTACATTTGTTAACAGCATATTTAACACATTATTTATGTGTATTTATTTTAGAAAATTCTGAATTTGCCAATCTAATATTTTGCATGTAATTATAAACTCTTCCCAAACTGTATTTGTTTTAAGGAAGAAAATTGCTTAATGTTAAAATTTGATTTGAAAATTGTATTCTTAAATATTTTTTTTTAACTTAAACATAAGTGTTTCACATAGAATTTAGGGAATTGTAGATTTTATTGTGATTTTATGGAGACATAATTGTAAATGTATCCTAAATACAAGGATAAACTTTATTTCAGATTCATTGTTAATTCTAAAATATTATATAATATGAATTTTTTATAACAAGTATGAATCATGTATTTTTTATAACAAGTATTAAAATACTTTGTATGAAGAATTCCTAAAAAAACTAGTATTGATATCTAAGGAACTTTTACTTATTTACCATCTGCAGCTTTATCATAGAATCTTAAGAAGTCATCAATGTCAAGATTTAAATTTTTTACAAAGCATTATAAAGAGCCTTTATTTATACTTATTCTTTTTATACTTTTTATGAACGATTTTTAAGTTGTGTGGTGTGTCTATTAATAATCATTCAGTTTTGTTTCAATCATGAGCAAATCACATGCATAGCACACTTATGAATATGCATGTTTTTATTTTATCCTATTCTAAAACAGCTCTTCTCCCCCTCCCCTTTTTTGTACTTTATACAGTGAAAATAATATTGCAATCTTTTGCTCTTTTTTATTTCATATGAAAATTTTTTACCACAAGAACTTTCATTTTAAAAATTTGAGGACCACTCGTTCATTAATACTAATCTGTCTCTTAAATTGATCTCTTTTGTACATCATGCATAACTGATCTATTATTAAAAATTATTAAATGAGTAATTTGCTTTGTTTTTAATAATTGATATTTAATTTTATATATTTTAAAGAAATTAATATACTTGCTTTCATAGATTTAACCAAGTTGTAGATGGTTCTGGCAAAAAAATTAAATACTATCCGGATGTTCCCCAAGTGCTAGAAAATTTAAAAGGAGAAGGATATTCTCTTGGTATTGCATCAAGGTAAATATATATGAAAAATATAACTGCCGAAGTATTTTTATATTCTTGAATAAAAAACTAAGTATATTCCTGAGAATGTACTGTTTTTACAATAATTTCAAATAATATGTTATTTCCTTTAAAAAATTTTTAAAAATTTACATACTATTTCTATTTATAAAATTTATCTTGTGTTTTAAATATTTAAATAAGTTTTACTTGCTGCTTTACCAAGCAATTCAAACTTGTAATATAATTATGAATATTTCAAATCAATCATTATATTTCATTTTTATCTTATTTTATTAAAATTGCTCTGTAGATATTAAGTAGTGATTTTATTCATATTATTTACTGAAAAATATCTCATTATTTGTAATTCCCTATATTAAATTTAAATATAAATATTTTTTAGCTCTACTTACAACTTTCTGTAAGCTACATTATTTAGACTTTGATATTATCCTATTTAAGTATTTGTGACTACTTTTTACCTTGAAACCAAACTTAATTTTAGAAATTGCAAGAGTTTTTAATCATTACACTCTTTAACAGCAAGATGTTAAAGAAGTTTATTTATTAAAGAAAAGTGCCTGTTTTAGAAGAGGAGGTATATTAAAATTTTTTATCTCAATCACTTGAATAAAGTTTCAGTTTCTCTCTTAAATGCCAATGGTAAATGACCCAGTAACAATTTTTTAAACATTTAATTCTCCAGTTACTAGAGCTTGTTAATGTTTCCTAATACATGGATCTACAACTCTGATAATTGCACTTTAGTTGAAATTTAAAATTAGTCAAATATATGAAAAAAATATTTTTCAAATATTTTCTATTGTATAAAAATTGTTTGCTCAAATTAATCAATTTTTTCATTAATCTGCTGAAAATAGTCTTATTACTTGCTTTAATATTTGGTTTGCCAAATCCTAAAGCTCACTGAGAGCTGATAAAAAAAACTTTTTAGTGAAATGTGTGTGTATATATATATTTTCCTTTAATGCAGTCATTTAGATATTTTTTATGTACTTAAATTTAATAAAAAGTTTATACATAAGATTTTATTGTAATGTCCAAAAATACTTAAAAGTAAACTTGTTATATTGATTTATTCTTATATTAATGTTCATTATAATTAGAATAATTAAATTATAATCGATTATGAAAGTAAAATTTAGTAAATTTCCATTCAAAAATAATTCAATACTCTGAAATATTTTGAAAGAAATTTAATGATTTTTTTATTATTTATATTATTATAAATACTGAGTGAGACAAAAAGTGGATAAAATTTTTAAATATTATCGGGTTTTTGTTTCTATCTCAATAAAAACATAAGTATAATAATATAGATGTTTCATTTGCAAGAAAAAGAGTGCAAAAAAGTCGTATTCTGCTTAAAAGCGCTTAACAAAATATAAACACACCTCATGTTTCATTGTTGGACCATTCTTTGAAGAATTGTGCCTAGAAAGTGGCTAGAAAACATGCACAGTTGACACCTGCAAACATTATCTCCCTCATTTGTGCAATAAAGTCGCCCCTCCAAACATTCAAGTATTGTGTTACCTGCAATCAGTTTTATGCATGATGATGCTGTGCCATATTATGCCAATCTAGTGAAATGAGCCTACTGCAAGCCATGGCTAAAGGAAAATAATCTGTTGAAGTTGCATGATTGTATGTCCTCCTTGATCAATATACATCATACTGTCCAATTTCTAAGTCATTCTTCATGCATTCTTCTATTTGAAAGCACTTGTGTATCATTCATGCTCATCAACACAATTTGCTGAAATCAAACATTCTGTCTGTTGTGAAGAATTTCTGTAATGCATTCTCACATGCTGCACACTAGTATAACTAGGTGTTGTAAGTCACCTTAGTAATGTCATAGAGTGTTGTTGCACCTGCATACTTACCTGTAACTAGCCTAGAGTTGTGTTCTACCAGTTATTGGAAACAGCTGGGTGGGAGTTTTTGTAATTTATAAGCAGAATAATCCCTTCACCTGGCACTCTCAGAGGTACCATTTAACTTGGAGGATATTGCGACCATGACCTATTTAATGGTCCCAGCTACCTTTAGTGAATATAATGGATCTTCAGTTAACCCGAGATTCAAACTCACTATATTGCAATAATAAGAATTATTTCCTAACCAACCAGGCTACCACAGCTCAAAACAATTTTATAGAATATGCTAGCTGTCATGTTGAACACTTGTTATTATATGAATAAATGAAAGAAATCAGCTATTGTTCTGTTCCTTGTGTTTTTTACTCATTTTTTACTTCTAAATAAAATAATAAAATCTATTTCTTTGTGACTCCCTTTTTTTACAAATTGCACATGTTTATTATTATTCCTTCCTTTATTTAGTACATTTTTCAAGTTTTAGTGATTTTTTTTTTTTTTTTTTTTTAATTTTGAAAGTATATTATTCCATTTAATTTTAATTTTTCTTTTTTTGATAAATGTTTCATTTTTGTGAAAATTTCTGATTTAATTAAAATATGAAAATTTGCTAGATATTGATTGTAAATAAAAAATATTCATGTATTGCAAACTGTATGATTTTCTTTTAATTTTGTTAAATTATTTTGAATTTAATTTCAGAACTGAGTGGCCTGAGGGTGCTAGACAATTACTAAAACTATTTGATTGGAATAGATATTTCACCTATCAAGAAATCTACCCTGGCAAAAAAACGACACATTTTAAAAAGTAAATTTTTTACATTATACCAGCTCTTTTCTTTAAAAAAAAAAGTATTTTAAATTATTATCTTGTTAATTGTTACAGTTTGGAATTACTTTTGTTGCCTAACATATACATATATTATTCATTTAGTTAATAGGTTAACATTTTTAGTATTAGTATTTATTTATTCAGAATCTTGATTGTTATATGCATGGAAATAACTTGTGTTCAGTTTTCTAGCTGTTTAGTACTTGCTAAGGTAGTATCCTTTTTAAGTTTTCATTTATAGCTGTAAAATCCTTAATTTTGTTAAAGATAAGTAAAAGATTTGTATTTTTACAAAAATTTAACAATAAATGATCTGAAATAGAAAATTTAAATATATCTTTTCTGAACTTAAAAAAATAATTTGTTTTATAAGAAAAAAGAATTTTTTAAGTGGAAACAAATTTGTGCTTTATTTTTAACAAAAGAAATAACAAAGAATATTCTGGAATTCAGGAATTCCACTTACAGGAGACTAATCAGTTGGAATATAATTTTATAAATACATTATCTGAATAACTAAATTATTAACATTATTTATTTAAAATTAGATTACACCAGGAAATTCTATGAAATATGTACTATTAATTTATGTAATTATAAATGATTTCTTTCATTCTAGAATTCAAGAATCCTCTGGTGTAGATTATTCTGAAATGCTTTTTTTCGATGATGAAGGAAGGAATATTGTGGATTTGAAAGCAATAGGTAAATCACCATCATTATTTTCCTATAAATAAATTATTCTAACTACTATAGAATTTGTAAATAGATTGATTTTTGATTAACTTTTCATATAAGAATCTTTAGAAAAATTAATATTTGTTTACTGCATGAAAAAAAATTCAACTAAATTATCATTTTTGGAATTGTGTATGCATTATATGTCATATTTTTTTCAAAAGTTCTACTTTTTCTATAAATTGTCTTTTTTTCAGCAGTTTAAAAGGTTTCAAAAATTTTAGAAAATATATAGTTAGAATAAAAATTATTGTCATTCTATTATATTACACTACTGTTTTATTATTTTATGTAATATGTAATGTTATTTGTTTCATCAATCAAGTAATTTTGCCTTTCTTAATTGTAGCTTAAGCATATTTAAGAAATAACAAAATAAGCCCAAGCTACTAAGTTAATTAACTGTTATTTTGGTGTGTCTAAATTTTAGCAAGGATGAAGCTCTGTAGGACCCTCACCTTTTATTTAGACATTTTTGGATTTATGGAAATTATCTAACTTTGCTAAATAATCTCAAGATCAGCAACAACAACAACTAGTTAAAAAAAATTAAGTTACTTAAGACTTTTTCCCAAATAAACCCACAATATACAAATTGCAATTGTTTAGTGAGTAAATGTATTCATTTATATGAAGAAATTGACTCAAATTGTTTAGAAAATACTTTTTTGAAATTATTTACTATATTAATTACAATAAGCCATTTTCTGAAATGAAATCTTGTGTTCTTGTAATGATTGATAAATTCAGATTCAATAATTTTTTAAGGTAGAAAATATTTATGAATTTCACTGTACAGACTTTTTCTCATTTTATATTGCTTTGTTTCCAACCAATAAAACTAATTTATGATAGAAAAGCATTTATATATAATAATTGCATACTTTTTACGAAACTTATTATAATAGTAAATCATACTAATAAAAATGTAAAATTTTCAAGTTACATTTATTGACACAATAATTATGCTTATTAAATTAAACTTTAATATTCATTATTGAGCATTCTTAAATAGCATAGGTATTTCAAAAATTAGTAACTTTTGATGAATTGTAAATTTTATAAAAAAAAAAAAAAAAAAAAAAAGTACAGTTAATATCAAAATATATTGTTTCTACTAAAAAATGTTGAAATTTCTGTAGTTGAAAACTAGTGAAGAAAAACGCTTTTTGAAACAAAAAGATGTTTCAATGAAGCTTAATAAATTTCATCTGATAGGCTGACGTTTAAAAATGTAACATTAAAATTATTTACAAATACTTTTTAAAACATTATCTTATCTACCATGTTATCTTCCTTTTGTGTTAATAACACATATATTTCTTTGTTTCCAATTTTCTTATTAATATACTTAAATAATAAAATTGTCATGTAATATGTATAGTAAAAATTGAAAATATTTTTAAAGTTAATAAATGAAGTAAATGACCATACAATTTGTGGTAATTAAAAATGCCATTCACACTGAAATTATTGAGATATTACTAATTCTATATATATATATATATATATATATATATATATATATATATATATATATATATATATATATAATTGTGTTATGTAATTTTATTGATGGTTCGTATATAATAGCATTTTCCATTATCATATAATTGAATTTTCCAAATAGTAAATGCCTGAAATCATCATTTTTTTTTTTTTTTTTTTTTTTTTATGGAATTGATGAAAAAATTGCACTTATAGCGCAAATATTATCTTTGGAATGAAAAAGTGTACATGTAAATTAAAAAATAGGATAACTAAATCAGGGAAATATTCTATTACCTTTCAATGCATTTTTAGTTAAAAAAAAAAATTTAACTCAATTTTGCTGAATGAAATGAAATCTTCTAAAATTCATTTCTCAGAGTATTTCTGGAAAACATAGCAGTTAGATATAACTTTGTCCTTTTAGCTTAATATCTTTGGATAATCTTGTGCTTTTGAAGAAAATAGCATTATATTACTTTTTTCAAGACATGTTGTCTTTTCTCACCATTATATGCTATAGTATCATCTTCAAAGAATCATGCTTTAGTTTCTTGATAAGTTGTAATGCCAAAAAATGGTAATACATTTCATTACTAATTATAATCTCAGAAATAATGTGATAGACACCATTTTTAAATAATCAAGGAATTCTTTACTGATTCTGATTTAGTATTCAGAATTATAGGAAAGCAAATGGCAAACTATTTTTCAGTATGCAATTCGTGAATAATTTTGATAAGGTGCAGATCTAATGTTAAGTTTCTTCTGTACATTTGGAAGATAAATCAATTATGATTAACATCTTCTTTGTGGCAAACACATTATCCAACACTAGAGTTGATTATAGCCTTTCTGTCTTCATTCTGAAGAGAATTACAACCTCTGTTAAATTCTATAAACTATCTGAATACCATACCATGAATTAGACTTTCATTTCCAAGTGTTAATGGTAGATTTTAAATGCATTGTTCATAATTTAATCCTACTTTAAAATCCTCATATGTCAACTCTAGTTTCCTTTGTTTCTATTCTCTATTTACAATCAGTCAACAAAAATCGTTTGCTTGAAAATTGTTCATGTTTTTAAATTCAACTTTGTTTTTTTCCACGTTTCATCTGCACCTATTTCAAAAATTATAAAAAGACCCTTGTATGTTTATATTTGTGGCTTCATATTTTTCTAAAGCCTCCTCATTAGTATACTTACTTTAATGGTTAAGTATTTCTTATATAGGTATTTTTTTAATATGCACATAATGTATGTTTATTAAGTTTTCAGATTCCATTAAATTTTTAGCCCAGTTAAATTTGTTAGGTTCAATGCAGTCTTGTCATTCCCCACTCAATAATACACAATAAGTTGAAAAACATTTCACTCTGATAGTTATTCTTCAGCAAACCATACACATTCAAATTATTATGAAAGCAAAGTTCAAGTAACTGATTGTAAGTTTAAATTTTTTCTCGTACAAGTTGAAAATTAAATAATGCTCAATAAAAAATCTGTTTTTAATTTCAAAATCAATTTTTTTTAATTACTAGCAAAGTTGAAATTACTGTAATGAATAATTAATTCATTATAGTTCTAGCATGCCTATAATCATAGTATTCAAATTTCGCAAAATGCAGTTTTAAGGAATAAAAAAAAATGTTAAGATCAATCATGTGACAGCTAAATTTACTTGGAGCCACGAGTGGTTTGATGCTTATTCACATCAAATTATTGAAGTAAAGTATTGACTGTGGGTAATCCTTGCATCTCTCCATAAGTTTATATATATGCTGTTCATAATTAGAACTGTAAAACTCAAATTAATTGAGGAATGAGTGTTTTTTAACCCAATCAAAGACTCCTATACTGAGATCTGTACAGTGAATATTCTTTTAATTTATAATTATTTGTAGAGTTAAAAACGGTACTAGCTCAAAATTTTTATTGCAATTAAAAATGATGAGGTTTTGAACATTGGAATCTCATTTCATTTATCAATCAATATAATTTAGGATCCTTCCATGTTATAATGTTTATTGAGTATCCCAAAAAAGGAAAATTGGTTTGTTTGGTAATTTTCAATGGTAATTTTTTTTCCACACACATGAGGGTTAATTGGATTAAAGCTTACAGTTTTAAGCTGGTTCCAAACTACCCCAAACTTACACGCTTAAAGTCAGGTTCAATACAGTGAACAGATGTAATAAAAGCACTAATCTTTCAAATGACAGCTTGACAGAAGAAAAATTTAATATAGATGTTCTAACGCTGTCATGCACTCAAAATCAATCGTAATTAAATCTTATAAACCATATAATGGTGGGTGCAATAATTATAAAAAGTTAAATTACATAAACTTTTACTTTTTTTCCTGATGCCCTGACCTTTTGACTTCTTAAGCTTTCACTGATGATATAAAAATAGACTTATTTTCTTTCACTGGGTATAAATTTTTTTTTTTTTTTTTTCTTTTGAAATTAAATTGTGTTTGTATAGAACTTGTAAGATTTTGAAAAAAATGTTGCATCTACTTGCCTATTTCTAGAAAATGTTAAGGGAATATATAATATTGACCAAAAGCCATCTTATATTCAATTATACTATATATATAATTTTTACATAGATTTAAAATTTTCTGAAATGAAATATAATATATACTAGAGATATTTATATTATTGTATCGATTATTTAGGGGCTATAATTTAAATAATTACTTATGTGAGTAAGCTAGATAATTTTTAATATTTTTACAGGAGTCACCAGTATCTTGGTAACTGATGGTGTAAATAAGCAACTTGTGGAAAATGCTTTAAAATCCTTTGGCAATTCTTAGCATACTTATCAAAGCAAAGTTTGGGAGGAAATATTGTTTGTTGCTTTCAATTTGATGTATTGTGATATATTTATTTATTAAAAATTTTTATAACATATTTACTATTTTGTAGTTTTTAAAATTTCTGAGTAATATTAAAGATAATTTCCAAAAATAACTTTTTAAAAAAATTACATTATGAAAAAGCAAGAAATTTAAAAAAAAAGCCACAAAATACAAAAAATTAGCATTTTTTTTTTTTTTTTTTTTTTTTGTACATGACAAAACTTTAGCATGTTAGACATAAAGAATGTAAAAAATATCTTGATGCAGTTTGTAAATGAAATGTTTTTCTTTGTTGAAAAATTATGTATATAATGTTATTTTCCATTATATCTAAAAATAAAATTTTATATGCTTATATTGTATTAAAATGTTTACTTATAACCGAAGAATAGGCTGTGCAGATGGTTGATGTAATTTATTACAATCATGGAATTTTGAATACATATAAAATGCAATATTGTAAAAATAAAGAAGAAAATTCATCTATAAGAAAAATAAACAATTATTAAATGTACCAAAAAATATTTAATTTTCAACGTATATTGAACAAAAATTATTTAAAATACTAAATAAAAAGTAAAAAAAATAATTGCTTTAAAATAATTATGCAGCATTTTCTGTAATTTTACAAATTTAAAAATTGCAATATTTTTCCCCCATTGACAACATATTGGAGGACTAATCTCCACATTCTAACACTATAATGCCAACTACTTTTGAATAGTTTCAGGATAAGTATACATATTATTACCACATTGCATTGGTAATAATATGTATACTTATCCCATTAACCACATTGCATTGGTATATTTTAAAATAAATTAGATTATAATTTATAAAAATATACAATAATTCTAAAAGGAATCTTTAATATATATAATTAATCGTATAATTCTACTAATTAGAACTTTCAAACAGAATTTGTAAAGCTCAATTTCCAAAATGTTACAAATAGAATCATTAAAATAATGTGTTTAAACTTAAGATTGAAAATTAAAAGTGTAAAAATTGTTTTTTTAGTAACAATTGAAACTAGTTTTGTATAAAATAAGATTTTAAGCATATATTAAAAATATTCACTTTCCTTCATTGAAGAGATAGTTTAGCAACAAAATAATAATTTTAAATCAGAACTTAATCTGATGCAAAAGGATTGGATCTATCCATCAATTTTTAAAAAAATTTGTTTGAATGAATATGTTTTTACATATTAAAGCAAAACATTTTAAAATGTTGTATATTTTAATACTTCTGTACACAAATAATAGCATAACGTTCTGTAATGTTAATTTAACATGCACAAATAAAGGAATAAAAATTTCTCTGTTAATTTAGATTTTATAAATAAGGTATATTGGTGTATTACTTTGCAGTTGTATTTTGTTTACAAGTTGCATTACATAAATAACATGATACATGAAATAATATGATTATGTACAACAGTTAATTTTCATCTTAACCAAATTTTTCATTAATAATTTAACTACATAGAAAATTGTGAAAAGTTTATTTCAAAAATAATGGACAGTATTACAGTTCTCACATCACTTAAAATACTATCAAGTAGAGTTAATGTACAATGAAAAAAGATGAAAGATTTTTATGATTTAGTTAAGTAAAAATTATGTTTCTGCTACATCAGGTACACCAATTTTTTGCTGCACAATTTTCCCATAACCACCTCTACCTATATCATAATTTGTTCTATATTCGTCTCGAACCTACAAAAATTATATAGATAAAAATTAATATCATTCACAAATATAAATTAAATTATCATACTATCAGAAAAAATAAATGAGATTTAATTCACAAAATGCAGACAATGTATGATGCAAACTTTGTAAAACATGATTTCTCTAATTAGTTTGAAAGAAAAAGATTAATGTTTTAAAATTTGTGGTGAAATATCAAGAATCTATTAGATAAGTATTTTGACAAGCATTCTAACTTTACATTGATCTTTAAATGATGGAATATACTAAATTAGAAGACTTGTGTAGTGAAACATTTGCAGGTTGTGAAAGAAATTACTTTTTATCGACATAATTAAATAAACCAGAAATCCATAATATGTTTTTCAATATCCAAAAGTGGTATGCTCAGACCGTTAACCTTCCAGTAAACAAAAAGGAGTTTAAAGCAGTTTATAAATAATTTAATCAGAAATCTCCTTCGTCAAAATTCAGCTGATTCTAATAGATTTTTTCATATTATTGTATATTTAAATGTGTCCTTGTAATTGAATTAACATTTTAATCAAAACAAGTTTACCAAACAATACATGAAAGGTTTAAAATGCCTTCAATATTTCCAATAATTTATAGTATCGCACACAACATACATTTAGATTAAAATTTTAGTTAATGTAAATATAAAGTAAAAAGAATGCTTTTACACAGATTTACATTAGTTTTCATACAGTGTATAAAACATAAATATTCAATGTAACCAATAAATTAATTCATAAATAAGAAGAAAAGAAATAGTAATAGATAAAGAGAAACTCAGAAATAAAAATTTCTATATTAATTATTTTTTCACAAAGCATTTAGACATATAAAAAAAAAAACTTGAGTTATTTTATTGTTTAAATTTGTTTAAACGATTATCAGAGGTTAATTTAGCTACTTCAAAAAACTTTCATTCCTAAATTCTAAATTAATAATTACACCCCTTTCTCAATAAAATATTTTTAAAATTTACGTTAGAAAGAATTGCAAATTTATGCTTTATATTTAATTATCAACATACAATACATCAAATTTTATAATTATATAATCATAAACATCAGAGTTTAATTAGTCAAACTGTTTCTGAATTAATCAGTATACTGCTTCAATAAAACTGAATGGATTCATTAAAAATAATGTGGTTAAAATCTATAAAAGATTAGTATTTTAAAAGTTTGCAAAATATATATTGGTTTTATTTTCAAAATATTTGTAATTAAAAAACAATTGTAAAATCGATTTTGTATGATTATTATACAAAGTTTTCTTAATCTCATACTAAATGAAATTCCAATTCTAGTTCATTCTATGAGCATTAATCTTGAAAAGCAAAATTTATCTTCTATTAACCAATTTTTATTTAATAATATTAACAAGAAAGAATATCAACAATTAAAATGACAAAAATGGATTGTGCAAAAGGATTGTGTTTCTAATGCATTTGGTTAATAATATGCTTTAGAAGTATATTATTTTATATAATCCTCTACTTATCTTTTCTCAGCTAAATTGATCGTTTAATAATCATAGAATTAAAAATCAAAAGTAGATGAAAATAAATTTTAAAATAAAAAAAACAGTCCTGTTTAGGTAAAGATGATAACGTTCTCTTATAAAGAAATATATAAAATACACAAATTACTTTCTACTTTAATTTTAAACTCTTTATATACATATGTACATATATGATTGCTAACTATTCTCATCCAATGTCGAAGAAAATTTTATATTTTCAATCAAATTCAAGAATACCATGATTTTGTACAATTTTATCGGGTATCTCTCAGGCCTACATTGTACACACCCTGAATAAGTTGAAAGCTATGTGCAGGTACTTAAAACTATTTTATATTAAATATAGCCATAATCAGTTTTAAATTTCCATTAAAAAAATAACAATCACTATACAGCTTCTTAATTTATAACATTTATTAATTTATTTCTTGATTAATCTAATTCAAAAAATAACTAGATTTTTTAAAATAGTATTTTCTGAAAATATCTTGCTTAATGGTGTTAAATTTAATCAACAAAATATCAGTTTTAAATAAATTAAATGCTTTTATTTTTCCATCGAAAGTGAAAAAAATAGGGAAACATGGATATTGACATTTCTACACATTTGATATAATAATATCAAACATATACATTTTTAACAAATTGGAATAGCATATGTTTATTGACTAAATTTATCACAGCAACTACATTGTACACATAATGTGATTTATTTAATTTAAATTTCAATGTAGGTAAATAATTTGTTAAGGCCAGGCATAATAACAATGACATTTCACAGTAAATTTCTTTCATCATTTCTATTTCGTTTTGACAAATAATCTAACCTTTAAAGTTATACAAAATTATCACAAAAAAAATTGTTATAGATTGCAGAGTAAGAACTCTTAGTGTTCTTTAAAAGTATTCATAACATTTTTAAAATAAAAAAAAAAAAGATTTTTTCAGCCTTTAATGAGATTATTGTTATTTAAATAATAATTTACAAAAGTAAAAATCCAAAAGATACATTTTGGCTCAAAAATTAAACCTTTTTCATCTCTATTACAAATGTTTTGATTTACAATTCTATTATTTACAATTTTAAAAAGAGAGATGTCATAACAAAAATTACACATAGTTCATTTTTCATTGTTTTCCTAATTACTTATCATAGTTTTGTTAGTTAATATGTATAAACGAAAATTTCTGACATTTAATATAACTAAAATTTCTTGATAAATATGTAATTGAAAAAAAAAACGTATTTACCTGGCCACCAGTTTTGCCTCTTCCATATTGCCTTCCTTCAACAAAACCTGCATCCCAATCTGTTCTAATAATTCTATCATCTAATTTAGTACCATTTATGTACCTCATTGCATCTTCTGCATCTTCACGAGCGTAATATCTTACATTGAATTAAAGATAAATTAAGCACTTACATAACACTGACTTTCCAAAAAAATTGACAAAAATAATAACAAAATAATTATTGTGAGTATATATTGTTCAATTAACTATCAATAAAAATAGCCAGTTCATAACAAATTCATAAATATATCTGAAAAGATATATTTATATATATAATATATACCTTAAAAGATATATTTATATATATAATATATCTTAAAAGATATATTTATATCTCAACGAGGAATAAGATTATATGTCAAAAAAAAATCTGAAATTTATATTATTATTTTAATCATTTGTGTTTATTGATTAATCTATTATTAATTGTACATTACTATTTTTAAATTTGTTTTTAATGTATCAATATAAGGGATAACAATTCAAATAAAACTGATAAAAAAACTTATTGGAATGAATAGAAATCTCTAAACTATTATAGATTTGAGATCAGGATTTATTTCAAATTCAGAGTGACAAACAAAATCTTTTTTTAATTATTTTTCAAGAAAAGTGATGCTCCACTCAAGTTTCAAAATTATCCTGAAAATAAATTTTTGCTTTAACTGAAAATTAGAAAGATTAAATAAAAACAATTTAAGTAAAATTTTTTAAGTCTGAAATACTTAATTCTCTTATTTTTAGCAGTTGAGAAGAATTTGCTTGAAATAGTAGCAAAATCTATTTAAAAAAAAAAAAAAAAAAAAAAGTTTTTTTATTTTGATATATTTTACAGAATATGGTATTATATATATAAATTATTATAATTATAAAGTTTTTTCATTATTTTATTCAGTGTAAAAATATAATAAATATTGATTAAAAGCTAATTTTCTTAGACAATTTTAAGGATGCTAATTACCAAAAAATCAGCTTAACTATTAAAATATAATTTATAATGATATGAACATGGTAAAACAATAAAATTCAAAAGCATTGACATAAATAAAAACAAAATTCTAAAAAAAGAATAAATTTTACAAAAATGTTTTTTTAAATAACTTATGAAATAGAAATAAAAAAATTCTTTATACAGTTGGAAATATTAATTTTTAGATATCAACTCCCATTTATTCTATAATTCTAATTTGAAATAAACTAATTCATTATAAACTTCTAATTCACTCATGATTTTATAAACTATTTGTTGATGCCAAACAGGGCCCCCCATGGAAAAAATAATAATTTTAATTCTCATTTACAAGTTAGATTTTGAAAAATCTCTTTCCTATGAGCTTACTTCTACGCATTTTACACTCTTGTTAATTTTTTTATCACCTGATCTTTTGTTCATATTTTCAATTTCATAATTGAGAAACTGGTCTCGATATTACTGGAGAATCTTTGAATTAAGGATAACATACTGCAACATTAAATATTAAATTAATATAATGAATACAAACCAATTTCAGTAATAAAATCGAAATCAAAGGAAAACATTTTTCATAAATCCTAGAGTGATTTATGTTAGTAGACAGTAGAGCTATTAATAGCCACTAGACTCCGTATCATTCACCAGATTTTTCAAAACATTCCTTGTTGAATTTCCTCTGCATAATCTAATTTCTAACAC
Organism: Latrodectus elegans; assembly: GCA_030067965.1. Lineage (NCBI taxonomy): Eukaryota > Metazoa > Arthropoda > Arachnida > Araneae > Theridiidae > Latrodectus > Latrodectus elegans. The sequence goes on along the minus strand of CM057816.1, from coordinate 100,646,385 downwards.
TGCATGCAGTTGAGTGTAATCAAGAAATTCAAAAGTGGAAACATCATAAGATAATTTGGTTGTGGATTGTATTTTGGAATGCTTTATGAAACTGACATTGTAAATGCAATACTTTAGAAAATGTATACTTGGAATGATATTGACAAAAAAAAATTATTAAAATCATTTTGACTTGCAAGCATTATTATCATAAATAAATCACTGTAGCTGAAAAAATGAACCACTGTAATCGAGGATAAGTTATTCATCTATGCACTGCAACACAAAAACATGGCACTTTTGCAATACTTTTTAAGAAAATGAATTATATGATGCAGTGATAAATTTTAAAGATCAAAAAATTTTGCAATTCAAAATGCAATAGAAGTTGTAAGAGTGTTTTTAACAAGTTAACTTTATGAAGAATTTTGTTCTTAATTTATAACAATTTGAAAATATTTCACAATATTAACAAATTTAATAATTTTAAGGACACGCCTTTAATATACTAATTAATCTCAGTAGTTTTTCCAAACAAATGACTTCTGTTCTAAAATAAAGCTTATTTCAATAAATCATAAAAGTTTAATAAAGAAAGGATTTTTTTTATGAGGCAAAATGTTAGCAAAAACAGACAAGTTAAAAAGTTAAGGAGAGAGAAATTTTAATATTTTGATTTTAAGTAAATCCATAGTAAACTAAAAAGGTAAATAGGAAGTTTTTCTAATAGAAATAACATTTGTAATTCTTTTTGAAGTAATTTGATCAAGAGTTTCATCATTTAATAAAGTTAATAAAAACAATTGCTAAAAAGTACATTAGTTTTTAATTGACTTCTCTAATTAATTTTAACATTCTTTTTAATAAAATGTAATTAATTATTTGCTTACACAATTTAATTTAAGTTGAACTTTTAAATACTGTTCCCAAATATAGTATCAATGATAATGGATTAAATTATCAAGCAATTCTCATCTTTTACAAATTCATAATTTAGTATGTAATTTCAATAAAAATTATTAATTAATAGTTTAGTTTACATTTGAACAAAACTGAATACAAACACTTCATTTGTGATTAAGAAAATAATTTTTTATGCATTTCATTAATAAGAATGTTTTATTAAAGCAACTATCAATAACCTTTTAAATCTAAAAATAATAATGTTCATTTGGTAAACAAGAGATAATTTAACTGAGACTCACAATTAAAGAGAATTCCAAATTATTACAAACAGCTGCATGCAAGGACACAAGACTATAAAACTAATATATAGAGCACAAACCATTCATTTCCTATCGCTACTCAAAAATAATTATAAAAGTATTCTTAGTAATGTGATAGTGCTCAACATTATATTACTAAAAACACCAAAACAGAGATTTAATAAAAAATATGATATCAAATAAATATAAATCTTTCACAAAAAAATTGGAAATTTTGTGAAATTTATGAAAAACATTTAAGTTTTATCATCAAAATAAAGTTTACAATAATAAAGCGGTAGAAATTTCAAATGCATAAGGATACTCTACAAAACAAAACCCACAAGGAGTTTTTTTAAACCTATCCAAACCAACAATAACTCTTTTAACGTCCCCACATTTAGAAAATAATTCATATATCTGTAAATCTGTGGTATAAAAACTTAAATTTCCAATATATAACGTGGAACTTTTTTGAAGAAGTCTTTCCAATTCAGATGGTGAGCCCTGAATGGGAAAAAAAAAAAAAAAGAATACAGCATTAATAGATTTTAAATTTAAAAAATGTCAGATCATTTATAGAGTTTGAGTTAATTGAAATACAAAATTTTAAAAAATGTTATAAAAAGAAAATTGATTTCAAATGAACTGAAAAGTGTAATCTTCACAAAACTTAGATCATGTAATAGCTAACAAAAGGAGAAATTTGAATATCTTCTTTGATATTTTTTACAATTTTCTTCACAATAGAGTCAATACAATAGTTAGAATATGCATACATGACAATAAATTAGAGATTCTTTGATAAAAAAAAAATTGCTGATAAAAATAATTCAAAAGAAAAATACTAATTTAGAATAAAAAAAATTTCATAACTATTTATTAAAATTTTTACCAAACTTCACCATATATTAAATAATTACTTTCTTGAAATCCTATTCAATCACTTTATTGTTTAAGTATTTATTTTTGGGAAAAGAGTAACATTCATTTAAAATGAATTTATGCACTTTTAACATAGAAGGAATGACATAATTGTAGTTTTTTACTCTTTAATTACAATCTTAGACACATTTTTTCTCACTCTATTTGAAATATCAAAGTTAAAATGATTATATATATATGTATTAGGAAAACTGTTTCCTAATATATATATATATATATATATATATATATATATATATATATATATATATATATATATATATATATATATATATATATATATATATATATATATATATATTAGGAAACAGAGAGAGAGTTTTCATTAGCCTTGCATCCATGACATTTTCAAAAGTTACAAGAAACTAAAATTTTCTTAGTATTATTTTCACTGAGCTTCGCAAATTCATTTCACTTAACATTAAAAAAATTATAATTTATGTTCGTCAGAGCAGAACCATTAACTTTATTTCATACCAGCATTCAATAAATATTAATGAAATAAATTACTTCTTTTCCTCCATACAAATATCTTCATATTACAATCTTTAATTCAATTTACAATGTTTTGAACAGAAAAATAAAATTAAGAGTAAGAAATAAAATATGAAAAAATTAAAATTATTTTCTTGCTCATACTTGAACTTTGAAGTTCAGAGGATTTCATTGAATCATTAAATATAACAATACAAAGTTGAACTCTTAAGATATCACAAGTTTTTTCTCCCTTGTAATAAATACTGTATTTAATTTTCAGGGAAATATATCATTGTTACGGAAGAACTGAGATTAAAATTTAACTGCATTTATTTAAAAATGTTTATTTTCCATTCCTAATCAATTTGTAAGACAAAAATTCTTTAAAAGAAAATTTAAGTTTTGAGTAAAAGTTAAATAAGGATTAATAGTTTTAATGTCATTTTGGTTATAAAAAAGAAACAAAGATACAATTCGTGATTAATAATGTTACTAAAATATTTTAATTAATCAAACAATGATGCATGACAAGATGTCATGTAATGCTATCAAGCATAGGTCAAAAATGGCAATAAAACTAAATCAATAATGAAACATTTTTTATTATGTGTGTGTGTGAAGATGCTTTATATATTCCTATATATATGAAGAATAAATTAAAATATCAAGATATCTTTAAAAAAAATCCTTCATATATTTACCACATTATATAATTATTAAACTAAAGCAAGACCATATGTTTGGATAAAGTAGAAAATAATTACTTGGAATTGTTGATCTCTGTAGGAACTTGAATCAATTCCTCTTGACCTAGAACCCATGGCATGCAAATTCCCCTGTTTAGATGATTTTCTGCTTATAAATAAACAAAATATAAATAAAATGATGAAGTATTATTTAATTTATAAAGTATATTTGATTAGTACAAATATATGTGATTGGTTCTCTCTCATACTCACAGTATTTAAATGTATAACATAAAATCATGAAGACAAAACACAAAGATGACAAAATTTATATTTACATGACATGGTACTATAAAAGATATAACACTAAAACAAGACAAAATTGGAGGAATAATTTAGTTAAGATAAGTATATGCAGTTTAAGTATGACATAAAATAATTGTGTGTGTGTATATATATATATATATACATTTAATATTTTTAATAAGATGTGTGATTCAGGGGTAGTAGTACTGAACTTTTTTTTTTTCAGGACAATATTTTCAAGAAATATCAGGACATATTTCAATAATTAAACAAAACCAATGTTACTTTTACATATTAATTTTTGTTTTATGAATATAACAAATTTTAGAAAGAAATGTGCTATTTAATAAATTCTGAATTTTCAATTTTTAATACAACAATATGAAAAATGATACAGAAATTTAAATTTTTTTATACTGAATATTTTCTGAAAATTAATAAGTTACATGATAAATGCTTTAAATTACAGTAAATTTATGTATAATTGAATGATGTTCATTTTGAACTGGATGCATTAGCATTTAATTCTGATAATTTAATACTGCACTTTTTCAACTTATTATTCACAGATGCAATCTCTCTGCATTAGCAGCAGACACCATCATTTGTCCAACTTTCACATCACTTATATTATCATCACTAATAGTGCATGCTATTTTTTTTTTTTTTTTTTTTGGTCGCATCATGAAGCCCTCTTCTTTATCACAAAATAATTGTTAGTCAAAAAAACCTCTTTCTGGTTGGGAATTTACATTCAATAATGATAGACATGCTTTAATAATTCTAGAAAGAGTGGATATTTTACATAACGACCAGCATTTTTTATATTGAACACCGCATTCCAATATTTACATATATATTTTGGTTATTATCATAATCATTCACAATCAAATCACATCTTCACACATGTAAAGAATCCATTCTTCATTCATCTTATCAAAGTCTAAAGAAGTTTTAAACACATGAGGAATATGTTGAATTAATCTGCTAAACAACCTCCTAGATTCTTCTTTTTTTCTATTATATAGAGACAAACACTGGAGGTCTTTGAGTAAAGAATTTGTTATAGGAAGTTTTTGAAGCAAATGCTTTGAAGTTGCTATGTAGCAACTTCTGACACACACTTTGTAGAAATGTTTTATCCATAAGCTCTTCCCATATTGCTGTTGCTCCATGACCTATTTCAATTTTGTTTAAATTTAACAAATTTTTCCTGAATCAACATTAATTTGTAGCAACTTTACTCCATTTTTTTCACAGATTTCTTCTGGATTTAAAAATTTAAACATAATACTGCGAACAAGTTCATTTAGCTTACTATACATCATGTGTACTAAAGGTTCAACTTTTTGCATTAGAAGTAAATATAGTTCAAATGTTTTATTAAAAATGAAACAAAATGCAGATATGCCAAAGTCTTAGGGTCTTTAAAACGTTTTGTAATCTGAAGATGTCTATCAGAAAGAGTAGATTTTGACTCTCTTTAGTTACTTTAACAATAAAATATTCTTTTAGAACATCATATTGCTCAACAATTTTCTCACAAACTAACCCCAAAGTTAACCAAAGGCTTTCAACATAATGTAGGTAACTATGTCTAGCTAAAGTTTTTCCAGTATTTCCAACTGTAAGGATTGATAATCTTCCATTCTTGTAGGAGATAGTTTGAAAATTTGATGAAAATCTACAGCAAATCCATCAATATTACAATAAATTTTATCAATACCCTTACATAGTGCTCAATGGATTATGTGTAAGCAACATGTACCCAAATCAATTAGTAATGGTAAATTTTGCTTACTCAGTTCACTATTTTTTTGCTTTACAACAGCTAAATTAACTCTTGGTCCATCCATTGACAACTGTTTTAATTATTCTAAATTCAAACCATTATTTTCAATAAAATATAATAAAATTTTTACAATTTTATTAGTTTCAGCATGTTTTAAAAAATGTGATTTGAGGTAACAAATGACATTTTTTCCTTGATTATCAGACCAATGAGATACATATCCAACAATTTCTTTATTTGTTTTGTAGTAGTTTCATCAAAAAGTAAAGCAAAATATGAAGTGCTGATATCCCGAAACAAAAGGGTTTTGAAATATGGAGCTAGTCCAAAATTAATCAAATATCTGACTTTTTTGTCAGATAATTTGAGATATTTTGCTATGGAGGAGTCATCAAAAATTTTTCTGTAAATGTTAGCTAAATCATTCAAAGATGAAAAAGAATAACCATTTTTTATTGCCACCAAAACTAAAATGGTTTTCTCTGATGTCATTTTGGGAAGCTATGATTTGTTATTCACTACTCCTCATTCAGTTCACATTGCATTCATTGGTTGGTATGGTTTGTCACTCAACAGTCATTTTTTGCACACGAGGGCTAATTAGACCAGAACCTACGGTTTAAAGTGAATTCCGAACAACTACAAACATCCATGCCCAAGGTGGGATTCGAACCCACGAACTGGTGAACCAAAGGCAAGAATGCTAACCATTCAGTTGTCAGGTCGGCATTATGTTCATTACTTCTACAATCGATGTCGAGGATTCAGATGAAGTTGATAATAAATAGTATTTGATTCTTGTAACAGTCCACAGTTTTTTTGTGTTTTAATCCATCTGCATGAGCAAGCACTTGTCTAAAATCCATATTTGAATCACTGAATTTGCTTTTGCACACAAAGCATTATATCATCAACACTTCTGCACCATGTCTTAATTAGACATTTATTCCCATATTGCAATTCCAACCATTTATTGGAAAATTTTGTTTTCCTTGGTATTTTTAAAAGAAAATGAATTATTTTTCAAAAAATAAAATCTAAACTTGCTAATAAATTTCTTCAAGTCATCCATCAAAATCGTTCAAAATGGCGCGATAAGAATTCTACACATGCACATAAATGTAGGTGAATAATTCTCACAATTTCACTATTATTGCAAAGAGTTGATCACTACTAAAAATAGAATCTTTTGCCGGTAAAGCCAGAACATAGAACTTAATGGTAAAACCAAACCTAAATTTTTTAACGCCAGATATTCGTGATCAATGGCTGTATATGAGGCGGAGACGAATGTTTGGTAACCCTATTTCTGGTTTAAAAGAGAACAAAACAAGGGGGGGGGGATCTCTTCCTTGTTGATCAGAGCAGTGGAAAGAAAAAATATATTCCACTGGAAGAAAAATTTACAACTGAAAAATATAAAATTATTAATTAAAATTAAGCTTTCAAAGGAATGTAATAAAAAGTTAAGGAATTCTAGGATTTATTTTGAAAAATAAGGACATTTCAGGACATTTTTTAAAAAAATATAGGAATTTCAGGAATATCAGGACAACTGTGTAATTACATAAATATGTAAAATGCCAAAATTTGTAAGAATATCAAATGTTGGTTATTTTCCTATTGTTATATATTAATTACTAATTCATTTTTAAAACATTGTATTTTTAGTGCATATAAACAAATAAATTTCATTAATTATAGAAGAGAAATTTTATCAGTTCAGTTACTTAAAAAGTTAACTATTTAGCTTCAATATCCAGCAAATTCCAAAACTAATAAAATTGCTTTTGCTATAACATATGTAACTAAATACTCCAGCTTAATCTTAAATATATATAACATGGTGGATTTGGCGAGATTGGAAACATTTGGGAGAGTGATAAAGTTTGCAAATTGAGCTTCATCGAATGAATTGGTACAGGTGTCAAATGCATCAAACCTATAGATTACTACACAAAATGAATTCATTTGGCAATTCCCTGATGTATTCCAATCTGAGTGATTCATCTGGAATTTAAGTAAGACTTAAAGCTTATCCTTTGTTAATATTTTTTTAAAATTTATTTTGAATGCTTAAGCATTGATTATCTTCTCAAAATTTAAAAGTATGATTAAAAATTTAAAAGATGATATAATTTTGTATAATTTGTAATTTATATTTTGAAAGTTAATTTTTAAGTAGTTTTTTAAAGTAAAATATTCATAATTTAAATATTTCAATTCAAAAATAGAGCATAAATAATATAGTTCAAATATTAATATTTCAAAAATAGTGCGATTGTTAAAATTGGAAATTGAGTACAATCAGAAATTTGAAAACTGTGATTTTATCGCAACCTGTGATTGATTTGGCAAGATTTAGTGGGTTATTGCATTTTACATTTAGAAATCTTGTAATTTTGGCATTGATGACACTTTTAATATCATGCCAAATGCATTACAAATATTAGGATTTTACCAAGTACTCCTATACTATGATACAATAATCAATTTTTTAAAATGTAGTTAAAATACATAACTTTAACTATATTTTAAAAAATTGATTATTTTCAGACACTATAAGAAATTTCTGTAATAAAAACTGTTTATGTTCTGGTATATAAAATTAGTAATATTATAAAAATCATTAAATTTACTCAAAACTAATATATATAAGTAATTTTAAGGACAAGAATTTTTCCTCATAATAAATGATAAATAGATTTTATAAATTTAATATCTTAGACTGTGTTGGTTCCTCTGTGAAGCAACTTTTGAATGAGGGAAATGTTGTTTTAGATCTAATTATGTGATACGATCTCTTAGATTTGATTTAATTTATCTAATTTGACATAGATAAGCAATAACAAATTAAAAATTTTTGTTATAATATCAAAGGGAAAATGTTTTAATTTTGGTTGATTTCACTTGTCAACATAAACAGATTTTAAAATATTCCTTATATCTTTATTATAAAAACAATTTAAATTAATTATTTACAAGATATAATTTCTAACTGAAAGATTAACAAATAATGAAAGAGCACTAAAAAATCCTTTTAAATCCAATTCCTTTACGAGATAAAAAATGAATCTAACTATCAATTATGAAAATACTAAAATATTTTATAATTTAAATAAAAACAAAATGAGAGTTTTCTTTTTATCAAATTTGTTTTTATATTGAATCAAAGTCTAATCTAGTTTTAAAACTAATAAACTTTCTAACACAAAAGTTTTTAATCTTTACTGACATGAACACATTCATAAATTTTGCCATTTATATCACATTTTCAATGAGACTGAATACCAAATATAATCATTGTAAACATATAATTTAGATGATCAACAAATATAACAAAAACTGTATCATTTATTTAAAAAGAAACAACAAATTAAAGTAACAAAAAGGTGAATAGAAAAAAGCTATTATTCTGCAATGCAAAAAATTAATTTTAAATGGAACAAAATAAATTTTAAAAAAATAGAAATAATCTAATAATTTAATTTGAAAAAAAATAATTTTTTATAAGAAATGGACTACATAGCTCATTATTTTTATATCTTATGCTTTTAATTAATCAAAATATTTAATTACAAAGCAACATTTTCAGTAAAAATAAATATTAACAAAATTAATATCTATGTAAGCTGACAAAATAACCTATAATATTCTTGATAGTCATTATACTACGTTAAAAAATAAGATAAAAGATAAATAAAATATAGATGGAAGATATATTTATTGATTTTTGCATTTTAAAAGAATCACGAAACAAACTTAATATATAAATAATGAAAACTCACTAATTTTCTTTTCAAATAAATAGCAAAATGTAAGAATTGATTAGAAAATTACTATGTAACTATTAATTTTATTCATCAATCTACCATGTCAACTATTTGTGCTTACTTTTGTTTCATCACAAAAAATTTTTTAAAAAAATGAAGCAAGAAAAAAATGCAACAAATAATTAACAAAAATCAAAGTAAAAAAAATTTCAAAAGAGAATGAAGAAATTTAAACAATGGACAAAACATCCAGTGAATAGCTAGAAAAGAATATAAATTAACAATGGTATAAAGAGTTTTATTTAACAAATTATATACTTATTACAGAAAAAATGTCCTAAAAATTTTAATTTCATGTAATTAAATAAAATAATTATATTTAAACACTTATCATAATAAGTTAAAGTTCAAAAATTTTAAATATAGCTACATTCTTAACAATAGGAATTTTAAGACAAAACTGAAACAATACTAGAACTAGATTGGATATGCATTACTTGCAAATACAATATAATTTGTATAATAAATAGAATCTGATGAAGAGAATATTGTAAATATATTCTCTACCAATTAAACATTCTTAAAATTACTCTTGTAATATTTTTGAGCAAAGTCAGTTTATTATTCAATAACGCTTAAAAATTACCAAAATGTTTTCTAATTTTCAAATATTCCACAAAGAAAGCATATCACATTACATTTTCCATCACATATATTTGCACTCTGCTTAGTTATCAATATCAAATAATTAAAAAGAAAATCTGAAATCGGCAACAATACAATTAAAACAAAGGGCCCCAGACTGACGAGAAATCGCATAAGATGGGGATACCAAAAATTTACCCAAGTCAAATAAACACAAATATAATACAAGATTTATCCTATTTATTTATCTAAAACGGTAAAAGTAAAAATAAGGTAATGAGTTTATAAGAACCTACATACTTTTATTCATAACATAAAATACGAAAAAATTGTTGAAATTAAAAGAACAAATTTGTATAGTAAATTAAAAATTTGATAGAATATTATCAAAATAATTAAGGTAAATAAACTATTTTTGGGAGATACTCTTTTGACGATTTCTTAAAATTAAAAGTCTTATATGATATTAAATTCTTAATCTTATCATGAACTTTATTAAATAAATGTGAGAAAAGAAGTCTGAATTTCCTATTAGACACAAAAAATATATCATCTAAAATCTTACAATTTTTTTTTAATCACAAGATTGAAACAAGAAACTTATTAATTTTTAAGTTATGATGTTAAACACCAATTATGACAAATAACAGTCACAAAAAAAATAATAACTGACTTTTTTTTTTTTTTTTGTAACAATGATCTGGAAAAATATGTAAATTTCCGATTGCCAGTGCGTGGAACTCGTATGCTCCTCTTAATGCTATTCTAGGTTAGGTTAGGTTACGACAAAAACAGTTTTGGAGCTTTATGCTCGTAGGCTTATAGCTCGCATTGAGTAAGATTGAGTTTTTATTTGAAACCTAAACCAGCAAAATTTAATTTTGTTATTCTACCTTCTGTTTAGTTCAATAAAATTTTCTATAAATGTCGATGCTATTCTATTTCATTCAGGAGATACAACAAAATCATTTTATGTAACTTTCTACGCTTTACTCACACTCGACTTAAAATTATGTGGGACTTCTATAGAGAAAAACTTTGTGACGTCACAAAATGTTTTTTTTTTTTTTCAAAGTATATTTTTGGAGCTCTATGCTAGAATGCTTTTCGCTCACATTGAAAATATAAAATCAGTTAATAAATTTTTATAAATTGCTGCAAATATTTTGATCGCTTTTATATGAAACTTGATACAAAATTCTCTCGTTGATAGAGTCTTCACCTTTCCAGGAGGAAAACATGGCAGAATTAGTTCACTTACTTCTAAAAGTAGAATCGGTATACCATCAAACGCATTTATAGGCTCGATTTATGCAGTTGATTGACAAACGATTCTATGGAAGTTACTATAAACTTTTTGCCAGTGAATTGATTGAAATCTCAGGGAAAGCTGATGTTGAGAAAAATCGAATATGATCTTTAGTGCTTAATTTTCATTTTAAAGGTTAAAACCTTCTACATCGTTTTATAAAATCCACGATGTATTCGATTTTATTGGAAGGATTTACGGATAGTTCAAACAACGAAAAGAAGGATAACGCTCCAATACCATTTCTTTGGCGAAGGAGCTCTCGTATCTGCTTGGATTGAGGGCATTGAAGTAATATATGATCTATAGTCTCGACCGCTACACATGTGCATTTGTCTGTATTAGGTAATTTAAATCGAGCCAATAACGCATTTGTTGGAATTGACTTAGTTCTAACCCTAGAAATCCAAACATATTCCATGCAAGATTTTGGAAGGAGACGATGCCAGTTCTTTATAGACAGCAGGTGAGCAAAACTGTTAGCATACTTGCTGTTCAGCCATTCCTTTAGATAAGAGTTTTTAAAATGAAACCGAGCGTAACGGGTGAGATCATCCGGAGAAATTGATTTGTCAATATACTCTCTGTGGAGTGCAAATTTAGCAATACAGTCAGCTCTTTCGTTGCATGTCTATTCCAGAATGCCCTGGAACCCACACAAAATGAACTGAATTGCAAGTTGGCATTGCGTCGATGATTGCTGATTTAATTAAGTGTATTACTGTAGGAGATTCCTTAGAGATGTGTAATAGAGCTGAGATACAGGAAAAACTATCAGACTGTATCACATAGTTGCGAGCTTTCGTACAGACTTTTTTCAGTGCTAGTAAAATAGCTAGGCACTCGGCAGTGAGAATTGTATTTTGGGATGCAACCTTTCCAGAAAAGAAATAATTTTGAGTGTAATTAAAGACTGCTGAACCAAGATCTGACATTTTCTTTGAAGCATCTGTAAAAATTAAAATATGATTTTTCCAAGTTGTATGATAGTAGTTATTGAAAATTTTTGTTATAATCTCACTAGGAATGTTCTTAGATTGAAATGGGAGATCTGTCAGTGAAATCAGTACGTTGGAAAAGTCCAGAGTCTGAAATCTTGGTGACTTCATTATGTTTATTTGATTAATTCCCTGAGAGCTAAGCCAATTTCTGGCACGAAAAAAAAGAGGGTGCCTCTTGTTGATATGATTGAATGATAATGATTTCCACATTTTCGCACAAGGAGACTCTGAATCTAAACTGATATTTCGAATATACATTTTTAGGGAAAACAATTCTTGGCGATATGATAATGGAAGTACTCCCGCTTCTTGGCACAGGATAGGAATTGGGGTCCATTTTGGGAGCCCAGTAGTGATTCGGAGCGCTGCATGATAAATGGCATCTAAAACATTTTTATTGCTTTTACTTGCAGACAAAAGTATGAGGCACCCATTGTTGATACTTCCGCAAATGCAGGCATTTACGATATTTAACAGATGGAAAGTTCTCAAACCTCGTTTTAATCCAGTAATAGCTTTTAATGCATTAAGTTTCTTCAGGCACGCCTTTTTCTTCTACAGAAAATGGTGTTTAAAAGACAAGTTATGTGGAAAATATATTCCAAGGATACGAATATGTTGCGAAGATTTGATCAGTTGATTACCAAAGTTCAACTGAATGTCTCCAAGGTCTCTCCTAGACGAGAAGTTTATGAGAGAACACTTGTTTGGATCAGTTGTCAAAATCCATTGTTCACACCATTGGCTAACTTTGTGTAGAGACAATTGCATCTTTTTTCTTAATGTATCAGATGTTAAAGCGGAGCACAAAAGAAACACATCGTCAGCATAAATGAAGCACAGGACCCCTTCCGGAATCACTTCAAAAATATCAGCCATAAAAATCATAAATAAAAACGGCGATAATACACTTCCTTGGGGAACTCCCCTGTAAGATTTTAATCCATTTCAAAAGGAGTTCCTACATTTCACTCTGAAAAATCTATTTTGAATGAGGTTCATCCTCCATTTTGTGACTCTGCCAGTGGTATGAACTTGCGTAAGTTTATAAGATAAACCATCATGCCAAACAGAATCGTATGCTTTGGAAATATCAATGAATACACGAACAATAAATTTCCTTTGTGATCTTGCAAAGATAATATGATGATGTATCATAGATAGAATACTATCACAGCCTCTATAACACAGAAACCCGTGATGATGAGGATGAAAGAAATTTTCCAATGTTGTATGGTTAAGAAGACGCTAAAGAACCATTCTCTTAACCACATTGCTAGTGAGAGAAATAGACCTGTAAGATGATATCTCGTTTAGAGATTTATTAGGTTTAGGAATGGGAACCACTGTGGTAGATTTCCAAGTCCTTGGAATGTTTCCTGAAGACCATGAGTCATTGATAAGAGAGAGAAGACACTCAAGCGATGAATAAGATAAACCATTAAGCATTTTATTTGACATGTGATCGGGACCAACGGCTGAGTGTTTCTTAGTAATAGCACCCTTAAGCTCTGTAATGTAAAATCCATATTATATTGATAGAAAATCTCTGAGCTTAAATCTATAAAAATTCCTACCGAAATAGAAGACCTTGAAAAGTAATTTACAAAAAGGTTAGCCTGTTCCTGGGAATCCGAGATGAACGTGTCACCAACTTTGAACAATATGTAAGAAGTGGGAGAAGTAGAAGATCTACTAGAAATTTGCCTAAGTATGTGAAAAATATCTTTAGCTGAATAGGCATAATTAATCGAATCATTCCAATATTTACGGCTAAGAAATACAATAAGTTGATGAAGCTTAGCTGCTATTTGCTTATACTTGATCCAAATATTCTTACTGCAAGACCTTTTTGCCAATCTCTCAAATCGTCTCTTCTTACCCAAAAGGAAATTACATCTTGAAGACCACGAAGAAGGATATGTTTTCTGCTTAAAAACCTGCCATTTAAGATTATTACGTATTTTTTCATTACAAAGGCTATGCAAATGCTGAAAAGAGCTGATACTAGAAGATGAAATCTGATTAAGAGAAGCGAGACATCTAGACCATAAGATACGGACCCGATAGTATTGGGATTTATTTTCCGGTACATTAAAATTAATAGAAGTATGCGTTGGAAGATGATCACTGCTATAGCTGTCTGGATGAATTTGGTGAGAGCAAAGACTAAAAATATCAGGGGAAACTAAGCAATAGAAGGGATGATAGCTGATTATAACCAAAATAGGTAGAAGTATCGTCTTTTAGAATACATATGTTATTCTCTATCAGCCAATTTAGAAATTCTTTGGATTGCGATGAGTTAGAATAGCTGCCTAAGGAAGCATGTTTAATATTGAAATTCTCAACGATGACAAAGGGCGGTTCTAGTGCTTGAAGGACGTTTTGAATCCATTGAATAGTGAATTTACCCGTAGGAATATACATGTTGATAATAGAGAGGTTTGTTTTATCAATAGAGGTTTGTATAGAAGAACTTCTCTCCCGTCTGACAAATTCCCAGGTATTGAGATCATTCGAGCGGAAGAAATTTATCGACACTCAAAATCAGACCACATCCTCTTCCATCAGGTTTATCCGATCTAAATATGATCTTATTTTATAAGTCAAAGTGCTTACTGCTCTTCAGAAAAGATTCCTGTATTGCAATCACATTTGCATTGGCAAAAAACTTGAGTTTTAAAAAATGGCGTTTGTTGAGAATGCTGCGAGAGTTCCATGAAATCAGAGAAAACATGATTTAAAGTCAGTAAAAGTTTTTAAATATTTCTAACTCTATTATATTTTGCCGAACTGATATTTAGTGAATCTGATATAGTTCTTCCACTATATCACTTCCTGGTATGAGAATTTCACTTTCTTTATTAGAGCTTTCATTTTTGTTAGAAGCGGAATGATGTAATTCCACCTTATCTAATGATTCGATTTTTTTTAATTTGCATTGTTACGACTAGTTTTCCGACGTGGTGAAGAGGATAATTCCCCCGAAGTCATCGGGATTCGATTAACTTTTGAATAGTCACCATACCTTTTGAGAACATTTCATCTTGTTTATTAGATAGGATTACCAATTTTTCTTCAAATATCTTGCTTAATTCCTGAAAAGTTGCCTTTACAGTAGTCTGATCTGTGTGGTTTATTAAACTTTCTATTTCTTTACGCGATAAGTATGGTTCAGTTGCCTTGGTTTTTGCCGCATTGGCATAGCTATGAGAAGTTTTATTTGACTGATATTGTCGCCGAGTTTCTGTGTAAGTTAGGTGATTTTTTCATATAAAGTTAAGAAACCTCTTTTCTTCTAACCTGACTGGACAATTTATAGAGTCAGCTGAATGTGAACCTTTGCAATTACAACAAATAGCTGCTGATATCTGACACAACTGATCAACATGAGGCACACCACATTAGCGACATATTGGAGTAGCGATTTGACATTTTTGAGGAGAATGTGTAAATTTAAAACATTTTGGACACTGTCTTAGATTATCAATGAACTCATAGATTTTTACTACTGAGAAAAATAAAGTAATCTCTGCAGGTAAATTATGTCTATACACATTTACTAATACAATTTCTGTTAGTTCAGGAGAATTTTTCTTTGTAAATCTTCGAATACTTTTGACATTAAGTTTATTTAGGAAAATTTCTTCTGCTAGGCTTACCAATGATAAGTCCACAGGAATGTCTCTCAAAATGAATCTTGTAGTTATGAATTGGTGAATAAAAGGTTTTACCGGTACATTTAAAATATTGTTAATTTCACTTATTTCCAAAGCTGTTTTAACCTTGTTGGTTTTTATAAGTAGTTTTTCTAATCTAGTATTGCGAGCTTCAATAATACCACAATGATGCTCAACTAAATGAAGTAATTCGGATTTTAATGCGACTGGTTATTTTGGAATACTATTAGAATTACATGATGAAAATAATATAGTAAAATTGCTTACTCCGTTATCAGCAGCCAACTGAATTTGACAGTCGATATTATCTTCATAAATTAAATTCTTTGCATCACTTATTTTTGGAAAGCGATTAACTTCTTCGTACTGAAAATCTGAATCTTCGTCCATCATTCGTCCATCGTCGTCCGAAAACGAAATAAATCGTTTAGAAAATTTTTGTAGCACTAAAAATATTTAATTCCTTTGAAAAGTCTTGAAAAAGACTATTTCGTTTAAATCTTTATTTGATAATTATTTCAACTTCAACACTAATCTGCAATTCTCGTAGAACAAAAAGTCAAATTCATAAATTCAAATTCTCTTACCAATAATTCTGTTGAACCATTTTCTTTTCCACTAAATGTAGGATTCTCAATCAGAAGATTTCCAATGACAGATGACCTTAGAGCTAAGAATAGAAGTAACAAGAATATTTAAAGCTGTTAGAATAGGAAGAGATCCGACCGAAAATAAATTGGAGCAATCGAGAAACATATTCTATCATTTTTTAGGCAGCCCGCAAATTCGTAGATGATCGCATGAGACTTGTTTCGCGAGAATCGAAATATTTAGCAACTTTTCGCGAGATAGCGCTCTCATTGGTTTAAAATTCAATGACGTCAGATACATCGTTTTATCTACGTCACAATAACACATCGAAGAGATCGCATTTGTTTACTGTAAGGCGGTGTCTTAATTGGATTGTCTACCAAATTAGCGGCCTGCTTTAGAGCATCGAATTTTCTAGATGCTAAGCTTATGCACCTGAAAATTGATAAGATGCTTCCTTTTCTTAAAGTTAAATTTTCATTTCTTTCAAAGTTATGGCAAATTTTTTGAAAGAAGTTATTGATTTAATTATAAACTCTTTGTGTTAGATGGCCTTACAAAATCTTTGAAATTATGTATGTTTTGTCAAACATTTATATTTTTTCTTTGATTATTTGATTGTTTTCTTTATTTCAAAATGTTGCTATATTAAGAACTACATAAAATTTCAGTTAAGAACAACATCGTAAAATTTTGTATTTGTACAAAAATACTTAAAAATATTTTCATCACACAGTTCTTAGTAAATTTCGTTATTTAATGCCTGATTTTCTTTATGTCAGAGTGCTCAGAAGTTACAAATATGTACTGTTACGATTTATTTTGTAGATACAATACATATAGTTAGCATAAACTAATTAATATGAAATTGTATTTCACATTTCTATAAAAAAATTTTAATTATATCAAAATATTTTTAATTTGTTTGAAAAAGTAGAGTACTAATTTTTTTTTTATTTCTGTACATAATTGTTAATTTTTAATCGTAGATTTACTTCAAAGTTTTATTTTCACTTGAACTTTTCTATCCCGATCACCAAAAAGTACATGATCCCAGTCCATTTTAAAGGGTTGGCCTTGTAAATCATAAATGAGATCGCTAATATGCCATAAAAATTTATAGGAACGGCATATATACATAGCGGTGCAGCGCGAGACCTGGACTGTACCTTTTGATTAACTGGTTGGAATACTTACCCGTCACCAAGTGCCGCGTAATTTTATACTACTCTCAGGTGACGAGTTCACACTTGAGCTGGCACCCTCATCTCCACATTCACACTATAACAGCGAAAGGTCTTTGGATGTCAGATGCCATATATTATCGCGGATACGTTTCCAAAACATGGAGATTCAACAACCCGGTAAAGGAGGGTAAGGCGCATCACCCTCCCAACCACTACCAGCGGTAAATGATGCTTCACTTTTCTAATCGGAAGCGGTGTAAAGCTACTGAGCCATTAGAGATCAACAGGAACTGCAGTAAACTAGATAATGAGACTGGAAGTAATTATTTAGTCTACTGCATTGAGAAACCGGGATTTTATAACTCCAACTGCCTCTGCAACCCTGATTTCTCATCAGTCTTCAAAAGTGAATAAATCGCTATTGATTATGGTCTTAAAGCAATTCAACACGATACCTACTTTCAGCAACTACGTATCCTTTCGAACAGTCAAGCCTCCCTTTCATCACTATAGTGATAGTGATACCCCAACTGGATCACAATTGGAGACAAAACAAGTATTTCTATAATTCTAAAACTCAAATTTATTACAGAATCCCAAGATGCTCATTTCCAGTGGAACCCACACTTGTCGGTATACAAGGCAACGAGAGAGCAGATTGTTCAGCTAAAGATGATTGCGGCCACTAAAATTTTCCATTTTCAACCTTCACTTATTTAGAACATCAATCCATTGTCAACGTTGAATTTTTGAAGTAATAATACGATTTCTCCTTTGTCCACATTCCTGGTATGTAGACGAAGAGTCTGTCTCTTCGTTTGCGTTCAATTGTGTCAGAGCCTTTCGAAAAGCAGTTTGCAAACTAGTAAGTGATCATACAATAAGTCTCTTATTTTTTGTCGGCAGAAAAACCTTTGCAGTTTTCTGAAAAGGTCAAGCTCAACAAGCTTCTGCACAACATATCCAGCATTGTTTGTGACTTTCTATGGTGGATTCATCTTCCCTTCTTATCTTTGATTTCCTTAGGGTCAGGAGTCTGACGGATTTTGTCTGACTTAATCAGACAGCTGAAGCCACAATAACAACAGCTACTTTTTTTTTTTCGAATTTAGATATACCGAAATTATTGCTACTTTTATCTTAAATTAAACTTCTTAAATTATTTTATATTATTAATATAGGAATAAATGCATAATGTAATAGTGAATAACTGTTATTTTTAAAGTAATTCAGTGAAGCATTTAATTTTGCTATTTATAAAAAATGAAGGGAAAATAAGTTTATGTTAATGATTTGCCTTTTAAGAAATATTTGTTAGTTTATATTTTCTGTCTTATTATTTAAAAAAAATTAGCAAAAAAGAATATGAATTGAATTATATATATTTATAATATTATGTAAATTTTTTTATTTCCGACATGATTTTTGAAATCAATTTGCTAAAAATAAAGTCAGGTGAATTTGATATATTTCTTCCCAAACTATATTCAAAAGTTACATTAAAAACATTACTTTAAATAATTTCGTCATATAATTTTAGGAAATACTGTATTTTACTTCTTATTTAAATAAAAAAAGTTCTGTGACAAATTTTTGTATAAAAGTATTTTCTGTGATAAGAAAATTTAATGGATAAAAAAAGGAGTAGTGAAATAAAATGCTGGCCACCCAAATTGTAACAACAAGGAAAACAAGAGATATCACAACAAAATTTATTTTGAAGATAACATGTTGAACAAGCATCAAATGGTTAAATTTATAAACTTCTGTAAAGCGTGGTTCCTGTAAAAATCAGTAGCTAGATTAGCCCGCAATTGTTGGATATCACCACTGCCACACGCCTCGGTATTGATTCAAAGAGACTTTTCATGTGCTCTTGAGGTGCAGCATACAAAGCAGTTTCCACACGTTTCCAAAATTGATCTGGTGTGGTAGCTGTGGATATAATCTGGGTCAATCGTTGAGCAACCATTGACTACATGTTTTCTATCGGCGGAAGATCCGGACAGCGAGCCGGACAGGGAAGCAGTTCAGTTTGGTGATTAACGAAGAACCCTTGGACGGTGCGTGCCACGTGTGCATTATCCTGTTGAAATACAGCTGTGGGTAAGCCCTGAAGGTAATGAAGAACAACTGGCTCCAACTCCTCGGAGATGTAGCTCTGATTGTTTAACCTTTTGAGCTCTGCGTCACCGTTTCAAAAAGCTGCTCCTACGGCGGCGCGAGAAGATGACATTTCCTACCCCCTTGAACGAAAGGAAAGGGTTGTTTTCTCACCACTTATTAGGTGCTGAGATTTTCACCGTAACGAATCTTTATCTTTTGAAGGTGATGCTCCACGCTAGGTCTGCCGTAATTTTCTTGAAAATGTAAATGTGTTTATCATAAATACTATACCTATAATTATCGACAAGCAATCGATTGTTTTCCATTCGTTGTTTTATATACCAAATTAAGAAGTGTTATAAGAATTTTAAGATTATATGCACGCATTTGTAAAACAAATTTAGTCTGTTCCAAAAACTATGATATAAAGTATATTAAATCATAAAAGAGAATTTTCAGCAAAATATATTTAAAGAATAATTACATTTAAATATATCATTTATTTAAATTCAATCAAATATATAAAAATTAATTGGCTTAGAAAAATTAATTCTGATGGAGAATAATAGCTAGGAAAATATATCGAAATTTGAGAACTATAATTGAAAATATATCTGCCCAATGAGTTAATGTTTAAATTTAAAATAAATAATGGTATTTAAAATAAATAATGGTATATAATATAAGTAAAAAATGAATTTTTAATAGAATAATAATAATACACAATACCTACGTAAAATAAATATTAAATAGAAAACTCTATGTAAATAAGTTGGTCTCATTTTTATCAATAATGAAAGTATAAATTGTTGTCGAAATTATTCATCTCGTTTGGTAAATACCATAAAAAGCGAAATGCAAGGCCTATCTGATTTATTTGATAATATTATTGAGAATCCAGAAAGCTGGAATAACGATACAATTAATAATGCAAAGAGTTATCATATGTTTTTTGAAGAATTTAATGGTAATTTTCTCCTAAACATTTTTGCCAAAATGTTTATTTATACTGATGTTCCATTTGATATTTTACAAAAAAACTAACTTAGATATAGCATATTCTAGTCAAAAAGTAGAGAAAGTAAAAGATGCAATTCAAAATATGTAAACTTCTGTTGCATTTGATGAAGTTTATGAAAAGACTCTATTTCTGTAGTGAATCCCCCAAATTTGAAAAAACGTCGTCTAAATTTACAAAACTTAAGTGTGCACCAACATTTTAAAATTTTATGTTATGAAATAATGGACACTATTTACTGTCAGTTAGTTATCTGTTTTAAAAAATTAAATTCGCTCAAATTTTTTAAACTATTGAATTTTAGTTTTTTTTTAAGAAACATCCAAGTAAATTTCCGGATGAATGCCTTGATTCGTTAAAGAACGCTTATGCAAAACATTTCGATTTCGTAAAGCTAATCACTGAATTACGCGTTCTTTATCGTAGTGAGTCATACCACGAAATGAATTTATCGAAACTTATTCAGCATATAATAGCTTACTTATTCAGCAGCTTATTACAATAGGAAAAGAAATGTTACACTTATTACAGTCAAAACCAGAGGTTTTTGATCATGTAATTGATGATTTTGTTAGTAATACGGATAGACGTATGGATTTTGTGTACATATGAATAATCAAAAGTTAACGAAGTGTTTAATGTACATTTTTATGGTTTTATCATTATTGTTCTCTGCACATTATGCATGAAAATCTACCACGCCCCTGATATATATATGTAAACTATGTAAGGGTACTTATTTATATATTAATTTTCAGTGTTTAAGAAAATTGATTTTAAAATATTTACATTTTCAAAAAAAATGGCTTGAAAAATTATTAATGTGTTTTTTTCTAGTTTATTAATTAAGTGAAGCAATTAAAAATATTTAAAAAAAACAGTGCTTTATTGTATTAGTGCAACTCTCTATAAATTGTTGATTTAGATATTGTACGTATATTATACCTTGTCTTACCAATTTTTTTTTTTTTTTTTTTTTAAATTTCTTATTTTACTCAGAGCACAAACTTTTGCTAGTTACTACAAAATTTTAATTGATAATCACCTCACATAATTTTTAAACACCTTTTAAATGAGGCTTCGTTTGTCTGGTTAGTTACGGCATTGTTAGTGTTATTGGAAAGTAGTAAGTTTGAATTCCGACTTAACCAAAGATCTGTCGTGTTTATTAAAGACGAATGGAAATATGTGAAATAGGTCATACCCATGATGTATTCCAAGTAAAATAATACCTTTAGATCTGGTAGGTCAAGTATTGGGGGTCTTCTTCTTGGTCCTTGTTTCCTAATTACCCAAGCTTTCTCCCGGTTACTTCCACCTAATTACAGAGCCAAGCTCTCAGCTTGGTGCCGAGAAATAAGCTAGAGAAGCAACAGTTTTTAAAGTATTTTACGTACCACAAATAAAAGGAAAATTTCATTAGCATTATTTTGTTTAAATTTAATTAATTCTCACAAAAAATATATCTGGCTTAAAACAACATGAAATTTAAATGAAATTTCATATTTAGAATAGCTTCTCAAATTACATCAATCCAACTGTAATGTCTCCTGCATAGAGTCAGCACTTGAGATTTCAAGAGCCTCTGATGGGGAGGGTGACGATTGGTGCCAGGAACAGTTGCTTTTTTCCCCTTAGACATGAAACTTTCCATTGTGCGCTACGCAGAGAGTTGTTAGCGAACCCAGATATGACTCCTTTGTAATTTTCTTTCTTTGTTAATTAAATGTGTTGGTTTTCAAAATTTGGAGTCATTAGTTTGTTTTATAACAAGACCATCATCATTGGATAAAAACCAAAATTATTACTATTTTTGTAAAAATTGAAATAAAAAACTTAATATTGTAAAATATAAATTTCATTTCAATGCAATAAAGTCAGTTGTTATGATTTCATAATTAGAAATCCTTTATTATTAAATCTTCCTTTGCATTCAGTTTACAAAACTAAATTATATTATGCACTATCAATGCAAAATGCAGATAAATTACCACACAATCAAAACACAACAGTGGATAGAAAATGAGAGTTCACCAACATGCGGAGTGCGGAGCAGTGGAGCAAGTCATATCAGTGTTGGGGGTGGAGCCACGTCATAGGTTTGTAGTCTTACACGAGGGTTCAGAGTGACGTCATATGTTTGTGATCGTACACGAGGGTCTTATCATTGAATAGTGCTGCCATCTATTGAGGAATTTTCAAACCATAATTTTGATGCTGATGCTGCCCTCTATGGGAATAATTTTGAACTGTTTATTTTTTATTTTAAAAATTGAATTTTGCCATCAGCGGGGATAGAACCGCGAACCTCAGCAGTGGTAGTCCGTTATCTTACCAACTTAGCTATCGGACTTCGATTGGGAAAGGGTTTTTATGGTTTAGTATCAGAGGGAATGATTTGGACTTGGAATTTTTCGTAGCGATTTCCAACAGAAAATTTATGTTTAAGGATTATAATGTATTTTAAAGTGTATAATATTATGAATTTATGAGTAATAGAATTTAATTTCACATAGAATATATTTTTCAGAATTTTCACCTAGAGTTTCATTTTAAAATAAAATGTGTTTTTATACAATATTGAGAATTTTAGAATATTAATTAAATTTTATTGCAAAAGACAGAAATTATTTTTGATATGAAGATAAATTATTTTTTGAATACTACTGACAGAATTTATTTATTAAAATATTAATAGAATTTAAAACAAATGTTAATTGTTACTTTAATTAATAATTTTTTAAATAAAATTATAGACATTTTGTAAATGATCTGAACTTCGAATAAATAACTGAATTCTATTTATCTACCTTTATGGTCACATTATCTGTAAAATTTTATATTAGTTACAATAGTTCCCCACCACGCAAGGCGTACAGCACATTTGGCGCATTATCTCCTTTTATTTTATGCTTGGCGAGATTCCCGAGTAGGCATATTTTCCAAGCTTTTTTAAATGAATATGTACAACTAATGATTTATGAATACATACAGCAATTTATGAATATATACAGTAATTATGAACATATACAGCAATTTGAAAATATGCAACAAGGAGTTATGGAATTGGATTCGACATCATCTTCAAGGAATTATGGACTGTTGTTTGGGATCTTATAATGACCATAAGAGTAAGAGGATATACCGTCGTCTAAGAGATACCTTTTATCATCAAAATGTGAGAGTGAGATTTTGTTGATGGATGTTGTGAAAAGTTGATGGTTTGTACTTTGAATTCGTTTTCGTTCCATTCTTTTCATTTCTCTTTGAAAGAGACATTGCTTGTAGTTATGATGCTTTAACTGTTTTCTAACAACATTTCTGTATTTTTCAAGTACTACTAACAGAATTCATTTTTTAAAAATATTAGTAGAATTTAAAACAAATGTTAATTGTATTAAATTTAGTTCAGTTAATAAAAATTTTTTAGACTTAGACTCGAACCCAGGATCTAATAAAAAGACTTCGTGGCATGTGCAGTTAATTGTAACCTTGAATTGAATTTTAATTCACAGTGATTACACGCATGTATTTTATTGCGCTGTTGAGTTAACACATGCCTTTTTAAATCACAGTTATGTGTAAATTTTTTCTCACAAATGTCGCATGTGAAATTTTTAATATCACTGTGAATCTTCAAATGTCGATTTAAATTACGTTTCAAGGTAAACCTTTTACCGCATTGATCGCAAACCTAAAAACCGAAATAAATCGTTTTAGAATTTTTATTTCTATTTTATTAATTTATGAACATTTAATATTTTAATAGATTTTATTATTATAATTTTGTAGAGTATATAACTAACTATATTTTACTAACATTTGTGTTATGATAATTTCCGAATATAAATTCAAGTTGAAATTATTTTTTTTTCAAACTTTAATAAACTTTGAATCAATATTAATGTTAGATAATTCAAATTGTAGAGAGGGAATTCTATTACTAACATGGATAAACTTTAAAACTGTATTAGTTATCGATAAAAGGGCTTGGCATAAATTTTATATAGTACTCTGATTACAAAATAATATCATAAAACATACAAGTACTCACATGAGCACATGAATTTGAAGTCGATGGTTCAGCCTTAGATTGTTTTATTGTTGATGATACACCACTAGATGATGTAGTAGCTTCGACATCCCAAACAGGGTTTGAGTCATTCCATTCATTTTGCAATTCTGCAGCGTTGAGAATTTCTCTCAATTCCTCTTCGGGAATGCCAAAGTCAACAAACTACGGTAAATAAAAGTATTAGTATAATGATCTAATCATGTTTTTCCTTTAATTAAAATATATTAAAAACAGATTGCCTTAAACTTTTTCTAAGAGAACTAATGTATTTCTAAATGCAAATTAAATTCCAAACGTTTAAAACATATTTATGTTAAATACATAACACCTATTGAAATATATTAATGCATTTATAATACATTATAAATTAACTTAAAACATTTCATCAAAAACATTTAAAATATATTAGCACATGTGAACATATTAAAATAAATTTTTTTAAATATTATTGACATAAATTTCTGTTCTTAAAAGCAAAACCATTAAACATTTATAATTCAGCATGTAAAATGTTTGTACTCAATTATATTATATTCAATTTTCCTTTATGTAAAATTTCTAATATTATTAGTCTAAATGTAGATTGTTTAAATTCAAACATTTATATTAAATAAATTAATATGAAATAGCCTTAAACGCACTAAACTATAAATATTTACAGACGATTGAAATATATGCAAATTAAGTTCAAAACATTTAAGCTGTATTTTTAAAGAAATTAAACATAGTACATAATCAATTGAAAATTTACTATGTAAAATAAGCTAATATTCACAGAGCGTTAAACATGTAAATTGAAATTAAAACAGTTAAACATTTTTTATGTTACACATGATATGAAAGAAATTGAAAACTCTATATTAAAATAAAATTGTAACCAATAGATAATTTATATACACAGTTAAAATATCTCTTTAAACTATACAAATTATATTAAAAATTTTGGATCTAAATATAAACACTAAACATAAATAACAATAAATGTAATACTTTAAATATTAATATTCAGCTTACTTGAAAATCCTGAAAAATTCTAGATTCTGATTCTTGGTGAATTGAAGAACAGGGCAAGTTTAGCGAGATTCTTGGTGACTTTAGGACTTTTTGGCGAGATTCTTGGTGAAATTCTTTCCACGTCAAGACAAATATGAATACTACCCACGGGGATAGAAGGCTTAGTTGTGAAGACAAAAGCGCTATGTCATAGTTGCTTAAAACACATGTCTAGTAAACAGGAGATCGCGAGTTCGTATCTCGCTGGTGGATTGTTATCAACCTATTTGGGATAGAAACCAATAGAAGGAGAGTGATAAGATGATGGTATGTTATCAATTCTGGAACATTCTTCGCTGGGTATCAAAAGGGGTGAAACTTTATCAACATTTCATTCTTACTCACACCTGCTTAAGTGAAAGTACGCTTTATCTAATTAAAAGAAATGAAAAACATCAACTAGAAAGGAAACATAAAGTGAAAATTAATATAACCCTATAATTGAGTACAAACATTTTGACCAAACCATGCTGAATTATAAAAAGTTTTTTTGCTTTACTCCATGATTTTTTGCTTTTAAGAACGAAATTTATGATCCACAGTAATATTGAAAAAAATTTATATTTTAATATTTTCAAGTAAATAAATTTTTTCATAAGCTGAATATTAATATTTAAAGTATTACATTTATTGTTATTTATGTTTAGTGTTTATATTTAGATCAAAATTTTTAATATAATTTGTATAGTTTAAAGAGAGATATTTTAACTGTGTATATAAATTATCTATTGGTTACAATTTTATTTTAATATAGAGTTTTCAATTTCTTTCATATCATGTGTAAATAAAAAATGTTTAACTGTTTTAATTTCAATTTACATGTTTAACGCTCTATTGAATATTAGCTTATTTTATATAGTAAATTTTTCAATTGATTATGTACTATGTTTAATTTCTTTAAAAATACAGCTTAAATGTTTTGAACTTAATTTGCATATATTTCAATCGTCTGTAAATATTTAATGGTTTATGCGTTTAAGGCTATTTCATATTAATTTATTTAATAGAGTGTGTAAATATAAATGTTTGATTATTTTAATGATTTCAATCTACATATTTAAGACTATTTAATGAATGTAGAAATTTTTAAACTTGTACTGTTTTCAGGTAAATAGTATTGTAACGTTTTTGATCTAAAATGAATTTAATGGTTTCAGATCTCAAAATATTTACCAGCTTATAAAGTGTTAAGTAATACATTAACTAATTTTTATATTCATAAAACATATGAAAATAAGTTATATTTTTTGATATTCTACAAATAATATTAACATAAATATATTTATTTAAATGTATTACTCTGATGAAATTTTATAAAATTTTTTAACACAAATTTACGATAATGTTTTTAATTGAATTGCTATAATATAAGATGCTATATATTTCAATAGGTGTTATGTGTATTAACATAAATATGTTTTAAACGTTTGCATACATTCTTAATTAGCATTTAGAAATACATTAGTTCTCTTAGAAAAAGTTTAAGGCAATCTGTTTTTAATATATTTTAATTAAAGGAAAAACATGATTAGATCATTATACTAATACTTTTATTTACCGTAGTTTGTTGACTTTGGCATTCCCGAAGAGGAATTGAGAGAAATTCTCAACGCTGCAGAATTGCAAAATGAATGGAATGACTCAAACCCTGTTTGGGATGTCGAAGCTACTACATCATCTAGTGGTGTATCATCAAGAATAAAACAATCAAAGGCTGAACCATCGACTTCAAATTCATGTGCTCATGTGAGTACTTGTATGTTTTATGATATTATTTTGTAATCAGAGTACTATATAAAATTTATGCCAAGCCCTTTTTTCGATAACTAATACAGTTTTAAAGTTTATCCATGTTAGTAATAGAATTCCCTCTCTACAATTTAAATTATCTAACATTAGTATTGATTCAAAGTTTATTAAAGTTTGAAAAAAAAATAATTTCAACTTGAATTTATATTCGGAAATTATCATAACACAAATGTTAGTAAAATATAGTTAGTTATATACTCTACAAAATTATAATAATAAAATCTATTAAAATATTAAATGTTCATAAATTAATAAAATAGAAATAAAAATTCTAAAACGATTTATTTCGGTTTTTAGGTTTGCGATCAATGCGGTAAAAGGTTTACCTTGAAACGTAATTTAAATCGACATTTGAAGATTCACAGTGATATTAAAAATTTCACATGCGACATTTGTGAGAAAAAATTTACACATAACTGTGATTTAAAAAGGCATGTGTTAACTCAACAGCGCAATAAAATACATGCGTGTAATCACTGTGAATTAAAATTCAATTCAAGGTTACAATTAACTGCACATGCCACGAAGTCTTTTTATTAGATCCTGGGTTCGAGTCTAAGTCTAAAAAATTTTTATTAACTGAACTAAATTTAATACAATTAACATTTGTTTTAAATTCTACTAATATTTTTAAAAAATGAATTCTGTTAGTAGTACTTGAAAAATACAGAAATGTTGTTAGAAAACAGTTAAAGCATCATAACTACAAGCAATGTCTCTTTCAAAGAGAAATGAAAAGAATGGAACGAAAACGAATTCAAAGTACAAACCATCAACTTTTCACAACATCCATCAACAAAATCTCACTCTCACATTTTGATGATAAAAGGTATCTCTTAGACGACGGTATATCCTCTTACTCTTATGGTCATTATAAGATCCCAAACAACAGTCCATAATTCCTTGAAGATGATGTCGAATCCAATTCCATAACTCCTTGTTGCATATTTTCAAATTGCTGTATATGTTCATAATTACTGTATATATTCATAAATTGCTGTATGTATTCATAAATCATTAGTTGTACATATTCATTTAAAAAAGCTTGGAAAATATGCCTACTGGGGAATCTCGCCAAGCATAAAATAAAAGGAGATAATGCGCCAAATGTGCTGTACGCCTTGCGTGGTGTGGAAATCAGCACTATTGTAAGTAATATAAAATTTTACAGATAATGTAAAATATAAAATTAATAAAGGTAGGTAAATAGAATTCAGTTATTTATTCGAAGTTCAGATCATTTACAAAATGTCTATAATTTTATTTAAAAAATTATTAATTAAAGTAACAATTAACATTTGTTTTAAATTCTATTAATATTTTAATAAATAAATTCTGTCAGTAGTGTTCAAAAAATAATTTATCTTCATATCAAAAATAATTTCTGTCTTTTGCAATAAAATTTAATTAATATTCTAAAATTCTCAATATTGTATAAAAACACATTTTATTTTAAAATGAAACTCTAGGTGAAAATTCTGAAAAATATATTCTATGTGAAATTAAATTCTATTACTCATAAATTCATAATATTATACACTTTAAAATACATTATAATCCTTAAACATAAATTTTCTGTTGGAAATCGCTACGAAAAATTCCAAGTCCAAATCATCCCCTCTGATACTAAACCATAAAAACCCTTTCCCAATCGAAGTCCGAGTAGCTAAGTTGGTAAGATAACGGACTACCACTGCTGAGGTTCGCGGTTCTATCCCCGCTGATGGCAAAATTCAATTTTTAAAATAAAAAATAAACAGTTCAAAGTTATTCCCATAGAGGGCAGCATCAGCATCAAAATTATGGTTTGAAAATTCCTCAATAGGTGGCAGCACTATTCAATGACGTCACACAATCTGATTAGTGATAAGACCCTCGTGTACGATCACAAACATATGACGTCACTCTGAACCCTCGTGTGAGACTACAAACCTATGACGTGGCTCCACCCCCAACACTGATATGACCTGCTCCACTGCTCCGCACTCCGCATGTTGGTGAACTCTCATTTTCTATCCACTGTTGTGTTTTGATTGTGTGGTAATTTATCTGCATTTTGCATTGATAGTGCATAATATAATTTAGTTTTGTAAACTGAATGCAAAGGAAGATTTAATAATAAAGGATTTCTAATTATGAAATCATAACAACTGACTTTATTGCATTGAAATGAAATTTATATTTTACAATATTAAGTTTTTTATTTCAATTTTTACAAAAATAGTAATAATTTTGGTTTTTATCCAATGATGATGGTCTTGTTATGAAACAAACTAATGACTCCAAATTTTGAAAACCAACACATTTAATTAACAAAGAAAGAAAATTACAAAGGAGTCATATCTGGGTTCGCTAACAACTCTCTGCGTAGCGCACAATGGAAAGTTTCATGTCTAAGGGGAAAAAAGCAACTGTTCCTGGCACCAATCGTCACCCTCCCCATCAGAGGCTCTTGAAATCTCAAGTGCTGACTCTATGCAGGAGACATTACAGTTGGATTGATGTAATTTGAGAAGCTATTCTAAATATGAAATTTCATTTAAATTTCATGTTGTTTTAAGCCAGATATATTTTTTGTGAGAATTAATTAAATTTAAACAAAATAATGCTAATGAAATTTTCCTTTTATTTGTGGTACGTAAAATACTTTAAAAACTGTTGCTTCTCTAGCTTATTTCTCGGCACCAAGCTGAGAGCTTGGCTCTGTAATTAGGTGGAAGTAACCGGGAGAAAGCTTGGGTAATTAGGAAACAAGGACCAAGAAGAAGACCCCCAATACTTGACCTACCAGATCTAAAGGTATTATTTTACTTGGAATACATCATGGGTATGACCTATTTCACATATTTCCATTCGTCTTTAATAAACACGACAGATCTTTGGTTAAGTCGGGATTCAAACTTACTACTTTCCAATAACACTAACAATGCCGTAACTAACCAGACAAACGAAGCCTCATTTAAAAGGTGTTTAAAAATTATGTGAGGTGATTATCAATTAAAATTTTGTAGTAACTAGCAAAAGTTTGTGCTCTGAGTAAAATAAGAAATTTTTAAAAAAAAAAAATTGGTAAGACAAGGTATAATATACGTACAATATCTAAATCAACAATTTATAGAGAGTTGCACTAATACAATAAAGCACTGTTTTTTTTAAATATTTTTAATTGCTTCACTTAATTAATAAACTAGAAAAAAACACATTAATAATTTTTCAAGCCATTTTTTTTGAAAATGTAAATATTTTAAAATCAATTTTCTTAAACACTGAAAATTAATATATAAATAAGTACCCTTACATAGTTTACATATATATATCAGGGGCGTGGTAGATTTTCATGCATAATGTGCAGAGAACAATAATGATAAAACCATAAAAATGTACATTAAACACTTCGTTAACTTTTGATTATTCATATGTACACAAAATCCATACGTCTATCCGTATTACTAACAAAATCATCAATTACATGATCAAAAAACTCTGGTTTTGACTGTAATAAGTGTAACATTTCTTTTCCTATTGTAATAAGCTGCTGAATAAGTAAGCTATTATATGCTGAATAAGTTTCGATAAATTCATTTCGTGGTATGACTCACTACGATAAAGAACGCGTAATTCAGTGATTAGCTTTACGAAATCGAAATGTTTTGCATAAGCGTTCTTTAACGAATCAAGGCATTCATCCGGAAATTTACTTGGATGTTTCTTAAAAAAAAACTAAAATTCAATAGTTTAAAAAATTTGAGCGAATTTAATTTTTTAAAACAGATAACTAACTGACAGTAAATAGTGTCCATTATTTCATAACATAAAAAATTTTAAAATGTTGGTGCACACTTAAGTTTTGTAAATTTAGACGACGTTTTTTCAAATTTGGGGGATTCACTACAGAAATAGAGTCTTTTCATAAACTTCATCAAATGCAACAGAAGTTTACATATTTTGAATTGCATCTTTTACTTTCTCTACTTTTTGACTAGAATATGCTATATCTAAGTTAGTTTTTTTGTAAAATATCAAATGGAACATCAGTATAAATAAACATTTTGGCAAAAATGTTTAGGAGAAAATTACCATTAAATTCTTCAAAAAACATATGATAACTCTTTGCAATATTAATTGTATCGTTATTCCAGCTTTCTGGATTCTCAATAATATTATCAAATAAATCAGATAGGCCTTGCATTTCGCTTTTTATGGTATTTACGAAACGAAATGAATAATTTCAACGTGTTATAGATAATTTTCGAAATTTTCTTTTAATATTTTCGTTTAAAACAGCATTTCATTTTGTAGACAAAAAAAAAAAAAAAATACTATTCCAGAAATTGTTACAAAAAATAATTTGCTTTTTTTTAAATAAACAATACAGATTGCGACAGAACTAAATTAAGTACATGTGCGCAACAAATCACTAACATAGCTTCTCAGAAAATGTCTTTTACTTTTTTCTGTGTCCCATTCAACGCTCCTGCCATGACTGCTGTCCCATCGTACATTTGAGCAGTCAGTTTGTTCTCACACCCCTAATTCAAAATCGTTTCTTGCACAACATTACACAAAGCTTCCGCTGAACGATGACTAATAACATCTTTGAAAAACCAAAATCTTTCCACAGGTGCACTACAATTAATAACATATCGTAACACAACCGATAATTGCGATATTTGAGATATGTCAGATGTTTCAAACAGCATAATAGAAACGAAGGGCGTTTCTTTTTTATCTTATTTGTAATTTCTGATGTTACAATATTTTTTATTGATGTAATAATATCATTTTGTATTCTATTAGAGGTTCCAAAAAATACAGTTGCAGTTCTTAGATGAATTGCTAAAAGGTAATATTTACTAATTAAAGTTATATATTAATTCTTTATAATTTCCTCGATTAAGGGAATTTATTTTCTCCTTGTGTCCATTTATGTGATTGTATTTTTTCATGTTTTTTCGCAGCTTTGTGGTGATGATTGAAATTACTGTTGACTTGTTTTGTCCAAATATTATTATCCTTTTGAATTACGACAAACAGTAAACATGGCCAACAGTACAACTTATTCAATTCACTACAACCGGTTAATCATTTAAAACTTTCATACATAAATTCTTAAGAATGTCGTACACACAATGCTGTCCTTTAATCTTAATGTTTTGCAATAGAATAATATCCGGCATCAGTCTACATAATTTAATTATTTCGTTTTTAGTAGTAATGTCTCGTCTCGAAAATTGATTTTCCAATAAATCTTTAATTATTGAGGCGTATGAAAGTAGTGTGCATTCGCTGGAACTGGCACAGTGACGTTTAGACCATAAGCCCGCCCCATAAAATTTCCACTCACTTTTTAAAGCAATGGTCCAAAACCCCCCACCTACTTTTAGAAAGAAATGCCCCCATTTCAGCCATTAAAATCGAAACCACTTTTAGAAATTAATGGTATAAGAAAACGCTATAATTTTTCCATTCCTTCTAAAAAAAATATATATCGCAAATAGCCCATTAAAACTCCCCCCCCCACATTTTAAAAGTAATGGTTCATACCAATTTTATAAAACAATGGTTTAAAACTCGCTATCACCCACTTTTAAAAGTAATGGTTCCACACAAATTATCCGCGAAAAGTCACTGAGACGGAAGGGTACCCCCTTCAGTAAGCACCCTCTTTTTCTCAGATGCCCCGCCCCCTCTCTGCTGCATGGGATTAAAGGAAGTTAAGAATGAGTCTAATGGTTGATAGGTGTCTAGCCGTTAGGCCATTTACCCCATTGTTTTAACAAAATTGAGTTCACCCCCCTAAAAAAATATTCAAAATACACATAATTCTTAATTTTAAATAAGTCTCAACTTTTTAATAACCTAAGGTAAGTGCTCCCAAGTTGGTAGTATTTTGCATGGTATCACAATATTTATAGTAACAATGATTAATGATATGATTCACCATTTTGATCCATTGAATTAAAACAGAAATTTTTAACTCACTATTAATCCTTACTGTAACTTTTTTCCTTTATTTGTTCATATTATATCTATACATACATATATATACATATACATATATATATATATATAGATACACACACATGTATATGCATATATATATATATATATATATATATATATATATATATATATATATATATATATATATATATATATATTCCTTTTTTATTTTAAATATTTATTTTTACACAAAATACAATTAACAGAATAATAATTAATTTTTCAAGTTCCGATAATGGAACTAGACGACAAATTATATATAGAATAAAAATTTTCCAAGTAATCATTTCATTAGAGTTATATTCAAGAAAGCCAACAGATCGTGCCACCCATATGACACAGTTCCAGGTTGTCCGTATATACTGTTCCCTTGTACACACACACACACACGCACACACAAACTCGATGTTCCCAATTGCTATTTAGTAAGTCATACTTTTTTTTTTTTACCTTCCTTTTTCTTGAGCGTCGATTAGTGATTGGATAACTAGAATGCGGTCTAATTCTGAGAACTGAACGTGGTTTATGGAAGCTAATTAAATGGTAGGGGTTATAATCAGGTATTTGATACAACGCGAATGCGTTAACACTCCCAGGTTTTTTCTGATAAGATCATTTCTGAAATAATATTCCGATTTTGATATTAATCTAAATAATTTATTTTGCTGTCATTCCAGCATCTTCATGTTCGTGTACGCTCTTCCACTCCAAGCTGGAGCAGCATACGTGATAATAGGGCGCAAATAGGCCTTATAAATGAGCAGCTTTATCATCAATGAGAGATTTGATTTATATGCGATAAGTGGGTACAATGTTGTTTTAGCTGCTGTAAATTAGTTCTTAATTTTAGGTATATGGAGCTTCAAAGTAAGCCTTTTATCGATAGTTAGTCTCAAGTAATCCATCTTAGGTGACCATGGAATTTCAATGCTTGCTATCTTTATTCTAGGACAATGTGATAATTTTCTAGTGAAGAAGATTGTCTGGGATTTCATTAATTTTGATTTTCCAGATTTTCAACCACTTTTCAATGGCCGATAAGTGTTGAGATAGGTTGTCGTGAATTTTGTGGCATTCCGAACTAATGGATAGAACTACAGTGTCATCCACAAACAGGCATAGCATAATTTTTGGATGTTGTGGGATATCATTTACGTAAATATCAAATAAGAAGGGGCCCAGCTATGATTCCTGAGGAACCCCTGGATAAATGGGTTTATCCCTTGAAAAGTCATTACCTAGCTTAACAGCAAAAGTTCTACTAAGTAAATAATTGTTAATTAATTTGATTAAATAATAGAGGAATTTGACTTTAATAAGCATAAAAATAAGGCCATGATTCATACTCTGTCGAAGGCTTTCTCAATATCGAGAAAGATTCCACCTGTAGATATTTTGTATGCCAAATCAAGCGAAATTTTTTCTACAGCCCTGAGGAGTTGGTGAGCAGTTGAAAATTTCGGCCTGAATCCTAATTGCTGGGAGGTGATGACATGATTTCGTTTGTCAAATTCCAATAGATTTAACAGCACAATTTTTTCCGTTATTTTTGCCATCGTTGGCAGGAGTGAAATAGGCCTATAGTTAGTGGGAAGGGTTTTAGATTTTCCTCGTTTGTGAATGAGGATGATCACTGCTTTCTTCCAAGTAAATGGAAAATGCCCAATTTTTAGAACACTATTAATAATCTCTGTTAAATAACAAATTGCTCTTATCGGTATTTGCTTAATGGTTTTGTTATTAATTTTGTTATGTCCCGGACTTTTTTTGTCTGGGAGTTTTCGGATGACATCCTCAACTTCTGAAGCCTCTATTTCTTTTATTATGTTTTAACTGCAATTAGTATCCAGAAGAAATTATTCGACTATACTATTTATATACAGGTTGTTATTGGGATTGGAAATGTTGTTATTCCTAAATTGCTGTTCAAGTGACTTTTCTATTAATTCAGCTTTTTCGCTATTAGCGATGGTGACTTTGTGCCATCTATGAATGGCGGCAGACACTCACTATTGGTTTTTCTATTATTAGCCGCTCTCCTGAAGAAGCCGTCCTCCACATTCAAATTGGATAAATAGTTGTTCCATCAATTATGATTATGGGATGCAATCTCATTTTTAATTTGGCGTTTCAAGGCATTAATCTGATTGTTGATTGATGGATTTCTAAGCCTATTGTATTTCTTCCGCAATCTATTTCTCTCTTTTATAAGGGATTTAATTTTGTCTGGAAGGTATTCAATTTTTCGGTTTGGCTTACTAAATTTGCTATGATCTAATGCAAAGGAAGTTAAAAAAAAATAGTCTAGAATAAAGAAACACAATGATAAGGAGAGTGTTGTTAATGCAATTGTCATAAGACAGAGGATACAAGATTTAGAGGAAAATATAGAGAATTTTAAACCTTCTCTAGCTAAAAGTCTGCTTGAACTAAGCCAATGCTTACAGTTATATTCGAACAGAAAAAGTTGTATTCACGAAAATGGGAGGTTATACAAGCACTATTCTACATGCAATATATCGAATCGCTCTTGTTTTCATATTGACATTCAAGTTGAAAAATATCTGGTCGAGAGCAGCTTGATACTTAATCGTGAATTCTAAAGCATATTTTAATAGTTCGAAAACTAGTAAAACATCTACTTTTTAATTGTATAGTGTTCCAGAGCCAATGTGTTAACGCCATCTTCCAATATGTATCGCTTGTCATCATCCCCGGATAGGGCAATCTTATTTATTTGTATGGAGTGAAGTTCATGTTTTGTGCTTCTGATCATATTCATGGTTCTGTACTGTACTTCTTTCTCGAAAAGGCAGTTCTTGTAGTCCTCGAAAGAGATTCTATTTTTGATAACACACTTCTTGACCCCCTTGGATTTTTTCACAAAGTCTGTTTCAGTCTTGAAGGCATACATTTTTATCTTAATCCGACGAATTCTTCCATAATTTTTCCAGCATGCTCATCCTTCATTTTCCCCAAAACCTTTTTATTTATCTTTGGTATTTCAAATTTATTATTTTCTGGGTAATTAACGTATCAAAGTAGTCAATCATTCCTTTCATATCTTCATAAAAGTCTTCCATTTTTACATCGTATATGAAGCTGTCCGCGTCCATATATAACAGTTTAACATCCTCCCTATACTTTGGCTTCATCACGTTATAATGAAGGTCGTACATTAAATGCTTGGATAGGTCTAGGATACTCATTTCAACATATATGGGTTTATCAAAGAGGACTTTAGTTTTGTTCATATGTATAGCGACCAAATTTTCATCAAACATAGTTCTACCTTTAAAATTTGGTTTAGCTATAAGTTTTTCCGCTCTCTTGGAATCACACAGAAGTCTGATATCGAGGCGTTTCCTGATATTCCCTATCGTCTTTCCGAACACTAGTTATTCATGAGATTGTAAAAGTCCTTTTCGAAATCACTGATTGCCCTGGTTCTCATGTGAGTGTTTAGGTCTATATACTTCTGTAACCAATTAGACTGGTTGAACTCCAATACACTGTGCATCTTTTTTAACTTTAGCTCCAGCTGCAAATATTGATTTAGAACCCTGTAATGGATGACGTATTGCTCTTTGTCATACAGGGTTGTTAGAAGTTTAGACTGCTTCGAACCCTCAAGTATTCTGTTCTCAGGGGCTAATGGTAAGTCGGAGTGGAGATTATGCAAGTATTCAGGATAGTGCAGATCACACTCTAGAATGTAGCCTTTATCCGCATCATCCGATATTTTGGTCACATCAATATCAACATTCACCCTTTTTAAGCCGCCATATGGTAAGAATTGGCTTATTGCCCAACCATATAAGTTGTTTGCGTCTAGGTACATTAGATAATTAAGTCCTTTTGTTTGATCATAGTCCTTCATGTATTTATTATTAGCTCTCCCATACCTGTTACAGCACAGAGATACACTTCCTCTTGTGCATTTTACAAGCATAAGTACCATATAATAATTGCTTAATAGCTCTAGCTCTACACAAGTGGACTTTAACATAGCATCCCAAGAGAGTCCAGGTGCAGTGAAGTACCATGCAGGATCCAGTTTGTAGGTTTTAATGCAGATATCCCTAAAATGTTCTATAATATCAGTCACGATCAGTACATCAGTCTTCACATATAAATCGGAATATTCGCCTAAATGTTTGATGTTGAATGCATTCCAGACTTTCTTGGCGTGTTCCTAGTCCTCATATAATATATGTGACTGAGTCATTCAATTGTAAAAGTCTTTTTATGATGGTAGCTTGGTTTCTTTACATTTTTTCCAGGAATCCATATAATCGTATGGATAAACACTTTTTCTGGTGACGATATCTAGCTTGTTCTTGGGGAAGTATTTTGCCGTCTCTCTGAACTCTTTCACATTCTTCGCTAAACTGTCGAGGCTACTGGCCATGAACCGAAATGAATCAATATATCTTAATTTTATTCCTGGGAGTTTGGCTTTCTTTCCTTCACCAGTTTCTATCATTTTGCCCCCACCTCTTTGCTGAATGAGATGTATTTTTCTTCGGTGTTAGGTATGATGTCAATGTCTTGATTATCATCCCCTAGTTCTTTTATAAACAGGTGTGCATCATATCCGGATAAATTATTGATAAAAACTGGGATAAAGGAAGGGTTTGGATAGTGTAAGTTACATAGATTGGGAGCGGGGCCCCTATAGTTTGATTCACATTTTGACGGAACGAGTAAATGGTCGTGATCTCTAACTTTTCCGTGGTCTGGATTTTCCTCGTTTGAATAGAGTGATGGCTCTGTTCTGATGTTCAACTCACAGATATGACATACATCAGTTCTCTGAAAGTGCTCTTCATCTTCAGCAGTCATCTTGATTGGTTGTTTCTTGTCATAAATTTCCTTTACCGTTAGAGTCTCAGTCTTTAATGTATCATAAAATACTTTTGTGGCGTCGGGACCTCTATAAATGATGGGTGCTTTGTAGTCTTCATGTTTATATTTGATATAAAGAATCACCTTCTTTAGGCATTGCTATTCTAACAGCCTTATTTTTTTACAATCCGTTTCATGTTTCTGCAGATCTTCCTCAGAGTGATAAAATAACAGACACCTTTCACAGGGATATACTCTTTTGTCATGCTTACTTAACTGAGCACTTATTAATTTTGACAAGTCCTTTATTCAACAGTAATGGCTGCCTCCTTTTTCACTTTTTATGTAAAGCAAATTAACATGTCTCTCAACATTATTTTTAGTTATCCTCAAGGCATATATATCTTTGCTTTTAGTCTCTTATAAAAATATACATTAACTGATACACTATTCATATTTTCAAACCTTTCGAGTGCTCTGTCTTCCATTTTTACAGAAAATTCACTGTCTTCGAACTTAAGCTCATTTTTATGTGGCTTATACTTCGTGACTCTTTGGACATCTTTTCCCGCTGGGTGCAATGCAGAGAGTGTTGCCTACATGAAACACTTCTCATCCTCATTTTGTACGTTTATGATTGCTTTTTTAGCTTTAATCACTTTTGGTAAATCAATGTAGGATGAGCCTTTCAGTGGGTTAAACTTACTGATTCTTACATCAATGCTTTTAATTCTGGCAAGCGTCCAGTCTGAACCTCTTGAAACAAAATCCTCCATCACTGTCAATAGCTTTTAGATAACTGATCTGTAAAAGGTGACCAAATCAGTTGATTCTAAAATGACCTCATTTTTCGTTTTGAAGTTTTTCTCCATTTCTTCCATCTTTTCCTTTTTGATAATCACAGAGAAATTGGAAATTAACCTTCAGACCATACAGCCTCTTCAGGTGTTTAGTGATGAATCCCCGGACTACTGATGAAACATCGTTCAGAAAGTCTTTGGGAAGCATCATATTGAATTCATTCTGGATGTCATACGTCGTCAAACGAGATTTATAGGCCGTCTCTACTTTATGGAGGGTATATAGCCTTCTATCCCACGTATCTGAAAACAGATCAGAATCGAATTCGAAGTGATGGTTGAACAATGCGCTCTCAATGTATGCTCTGATGTCTGCCTTCCTTTCCAATTTGGAATAGCCTCTAATACCACGCGTCCGACAAAATTCACGTAGTTGGTTAATGGTCATAAGATGCAGGCCCTGCATATTGTCAAAATCATCCTCCTGGTAGGCTTTCTTAGGCTTATAGTTTTGATGAGCTTTAGTTTGTAAATTCTTATTTATGCTAGATTCCTTATACAACTTTCCACAACACCTGATTTTAAGTTCTCTTTTCTTCTTGGACTTACTGAACAAGTCATTATGGAAACTGAAAAAGCCATTATGATATTGAATGAGCTCAAACAGTTCCAACTTTTTAAGCTTCGAGTATCCTCGAATGTTCTTTTCTTTTTATTATATCTTTCTATATCTACATATCTCGTTTCTATAAACGCTTAAAATATTGAGGGGGTTCATTCGACTTTAAAAGACATTTTAATGGTACCATTAAAATGCAAACTTCCGCTTCCAAACTGGATAAATTAAATTACCCGTTTTCTATTGTTTATGGTATGTATTGCTTTTATCAACTCTTCTTCATCAATGGTCGAACCATCTAACGAAATCTTGCATGACTTAAAGACAACCCCTTTGTTCTTCAATTTATCTCTAACTCTAACAAAAAGAGTTTTTGAGTTGGGGTGGCAGGGGAGAACCAGTAAGACAGAGACTTCTGTATACAAATAACGTTGGTGTTTCAACATACCACTAGCATGAGCTCTTGTTGCGCTTAATAAGAATAAATCGTTCTTGCTTATCCTTTTCTACAGGCTGGGGTGCACGGTCTTCAATTGAAATTTCAAGCTTCTGTTGGATCATGTCCTTTTCAATCATTTTATCTTCGATATCTTTCAGCTTTAGTTCAAACTCATTTTTGTCCACTCATTTACAAAGTAGTTGAGGATAATTCTGTTGCACTTGTCTTAGAATTCAACCGAGATTTAGGAGGTGATATCGAGTATTAGTTCTTGTTGTACCTGTTATCTGCCTATTAAGACGATCATTGTTTGTTAGCTTAAATTCGTAAAAGATGCCCACGGGATCACGTAGGCGTCTTTTACTTTCATAGTATTGTATTAAACATTTCGAACGTTCAGCTTGTTTCCAGTGATAAAACTTTTTACCTCCAAATTGACAGAGTTTTGTTGCATCCTGTATTCTTATCAATAACCAACTTAAAGTCACCAAATGACCCATAGTGAAAGTTATCCTTGATTAGCTCATAACGTACATCGATCAAAGATTTATTTTCACTCAACGTCTTATTTATATACTAAATGTATTTCTTTAAATGCTAAAAGTATTAAAGATTTAAATTTAAAAGTTAAAAGGAAGACTTTTAATAATAAATGTCAGATGAAATGAAGGAAGTGATGGAAATACTAAGACGTTTTGGTTTAGACAACAAAGTGAAACGGCTTGACACAAGAGTGAGCACAAATTTGTAACAAAAGAAGATTATGAATTTTTTGTTTGTATGACATGTCATGAGGAGCTGAGATACAATTCTTATAAACGTCCTCTAGATAGAAAGCAATTATATTTGATGTTGAAGATGCAACAGAGGAGTCAAAGCAGAGTGAAAAATCTTAATAAATGGGTAAATGAGCTTAATATCCCCTTAGAAGATGTGATTTCGTTTGAAATTTTTAAATTTATCCATAAATATGAAGAATTGTTTCCAGAGCGGAAAAACTTAATCAGCAAAGAAAACATTTTATTTCATCTGTTGCGGAAAAGAGATTTTCAAGTACCGC
The DNA here is from genome assembly GCA_030067965.1 of Latrodectus elegans. NCBI lineage: Eukaryota > Metazoa > Arthropoda > Arachnida > Araneae > Theridiidae > Latrodectus > Latrodectus elegans. The sequence goes on along the minus strand of CM057816.1, from coordinate 100,604,976 downwards.
TTAAGTTACCTAAAATGAAGAAAACGCTTGATCAGAACAAAGAAATCTGTCGAACCGTCTTCGAAGCTTTAAACTGGAATTTTTAATAGCTTTTGCCAGCTATTAAAAATTAACTAAATCTCTTTCTTATCTATCCAGCTACCCTCTGGTAAACCTAACCACTTTACCAGATATTTATTCCCCACCTTTTTGAGAATTTACTCAATTTTGTACACATTGTCCTTATCATACCTTACCAGCTCGTTTTCATAAAAAGTTTCTTTTACATATTCATTGTTTAGATCCTTTATTCTGTAAGTGACTGGATCTATTTCTAATACTTCAGAGATGACAAATATTTCATCCATAAAAGTTGCTTGATAACCTCTTCTGAAAGAGTTATTTTATAAAATGATATTCTGATTTTATCTCCTACTCGGTATTCGGGCTTATGTATGAACTTTTCTTTAAACAAATTGCAGTAGACTTCACTACTGTTTTCTTCTAGACTGGCCTCAACCGGCGTCATCTTTATACTTCTGTAGTAAGAGTTGTTATAATTTTTCACTAACTGATCCAATACATCTATATATCTATTGGTATAGTTAGCCGCTAAATATTTCCGAATTTTACCGCTGAGTTCTGTGGAATCGTTCCACCACGGACCATTTGATTCCAAAGTTTTCAGTAGTGAACCAAGGGATATTGTTCTCTTTAAACAGAAGCTGTGTCTCTTTGTAAATGAACTCGGTCCCCTTGTCAGTCTGGATTTTAAAAGGAACCCTCGCTTTAAATATCTTCTTAAATGCCTTAGTCACTTCTTCTCCCGTTTTTCTACAAATAGGCACAGCCCAACCAAATTTGGTAAAAATGTCTATGACAGTTAACAAGTAGTTGTAGCCATCAATGGATTTTGAAAATGGCTTTAACAATAACAAATATGCTTGCCATTGATCATTAATGTGTGACACATAAGTTCTCCTTCTTTTAAACTTACTAATGAGTGGTTTATGTTCTGTGTAAAAATCTTGTTGGTGTAAGAAATCTGAGACTTTTTTTCGACTTAAACCTGTTTTTCTACTGAGTTCGTTTATACCGCTATATCCAGTCTCTGGATCGTAATAAACTTTTTTGGGGTCCTCAGTTACCCCTTTAGCGGTAAAAAAACGACTCTTTTTAGAACCACAATCCATGCAGATTCCTTTCATCATAGGTATGCCGTTTTAAGCGGTAGTACGTCTTTAGTCTCAGCGTGGGATTTACATTTTAGGCAGTATATTTTTGAGCCCATTCCAAATGACTTCTTTGCTTTGATAATTGGCTTCACAACAGCTCTATCTAACTTTTCATTGAGAGTTGGATTAGGAATATCCTCAAGTTCTTTTATCATGTCTGAGTTATACACCTTATTTCTTGTTTCGGTATCTCTGTTTTTTAGGTAACACACATCATGTTTATAAGCAGTTTCATCGAATCTATTAATGGGCTAACTTCATTCTTTGTATGTCAAATCAGTGCTTTATCTAGTTTTACCTTTGAGCAATTGAGTTCCTGGCCCTGTAAATTGGTGACCAGGCAAATGCATTTCAAATGGTAAATTATTAATTGCAGAGTTAATAACTCCTTTCTTCATTTATTTATATGTAAAAAAAATATTTACTCACATATTCATAGCCGCTCAGCTGGGTTTGTTTCATGTATTTTTCTCTGGGTAAGTAGACTGAATTATTAACAAAGTCATCCTCTCTACTCTACACCTCTTCTTCTGATAATGTATTTGATTTGAATGAATTCAGCAGCTGCTTATAAAACTTGTAAGACTGCTTAAACTCTTCGTAACTTTCCACGATATTCATAGATTTTTTGATAACTTCAACTAAGCTCAGTGTGGCTAAGGGTACCATCGCAAAAGAGGATAAACCCAATGAACTGCAGAGGAACTTTGAAAGGGATAGCGAAACCTTTATCTTATAATAATGGTCGTAGCTCTTTCTATACACGTAAATGTTCTCCCGTAAGTATTCTTACATCTTTATTTATAGGGATGAAATATTTTTTCCGATATCGCAAAGCAGGAGTGGCTAAATCGAGTATAAAAAAAATCAAATCATAGCTTCATGCCCTTTCTATGTAGTTTGCTGAACTCTTCCTTCGTCAGACTTCCGTCTATTTCTCTTATAATCTGATTAATATCTTTATGCTGAAGTTTAAAATGTATAAAGTAATTGCAATTTCTCCTTATGTATTAACATCAACAGAAATTATAATAGTTTTGCGATAGATAAATGATTCATGCATTTTTCTTCCTGCTTCTGATGAAAAAATCTTCTGTGCTCTTCCGGTCCTTATCAGTCCTCACACAGTCATCAGAAACCACAACATTTTTATAAGACAGGTCTAAGTCATCCACTGTTGTAAATTCTTTTGTATCATTGGAGAATAAAGTTCTCTTCTTGCTGAATCTTTCATACAACTCCAGCATAATTTTCTTCTTATTTTTAGTACACTTTATCGTTTCAATGTCTACGCCATCGAACATTGTGTAGTTTTATTTAAGTTTACTGTACTTTGCTTCGTATATATCTTTAGCACAGACGAATAAATTATCAAACTCAAGATAGCCATAAATAAAGTTCATCAGTAAGTTCATTTCGCCAGAATCTGAGGGTCTCGTTATGAGAAGACGAAAGGGGTGATTTGGTAACAACCAATACTGATTTGCATCTATTAGTTCTTCTGGTTCTGGGTAATCTTTGATTAGGATCATCTAGTGCTGATTTGCATTGATTAGTTCTGCTTCTGTGTAATCTTTAATTGGAATCATCTTTATTTAATGTTGAAAAAAATTTGCTTTCAGTAAAACATAATTTGATTAATAATAAATGAATGCTTTACGAAAAGAGCGAAATAAGAAGCTAAGAGAAGAAGTTAAGAATGACCTGAAAGTGTTAATATTCAGGTGGAAATTAGAAAGAACAAGGAACAAAATCTTGAACAAAAATTAGGTTTGCAGAAAACATTGTCTGAATTTCACCAGCCTGTAACCGAGAAACTTCAACAACAAGATGATACTAGAAAAGAACATTTAAAGGCTATAAAGGATGCTGTTGATAAGATTCCTCTTGCGATTGACCACCTCCAGTGACTCCAGATATCTTCTATTTTGATAAAGATTTGGATGTAGAGTTGTTAGAGAAAAGTAATTTTCCAAGACCCTCAAAGTTATACAATGAATCCAAGGATGCTTTGCAAGAAGTTATCAATAGAGTAAAGAGTACATACGTAAAATTAGAGGGAATTATTAATCTTTTAAATCCAGTTGACAAGTCTAATTCTGCAATTAGGGATTATGTAGATACAGTGGTTGATATGTTACAAAACAAAAGTTTACTGCATTCACCTCAAGGGAATTTTGATGCGAAAGGTAAAACGATAAATTATGTAAAGGATCCAGAATCTGATAAAAATGCCGTGAATAAATGATATTTTGAAAATAATACTTTAGTAATTAATGGAGAGGCTTACGATGCTAAAAACAGACAAATTGCAAATCTTGCGGATCCAGTTGGTGAGCATGATGGTGTCAATAAAAATTATGTAGACTCCAACTGCTTAACTAAAACGAATGGAATTTATGATTTAAAAAATATTAGAATTACAAATGTTCCACTTTCTCAACATATGGAGGATGTAGTCAGTAAAAATTATATAGATAAAAGATTAAATATTAATGATAAAAAAGTAGATAATATATTAATTATGGATGATGTGTGTGTGTGTGTGATAGTCTTTATGGATCATCTTTGTTGAAGCGTAGAATTTATAATTTTGGGGAAAAAAGACTCAGTAATGTTTCTGATCCATTTATACCAACGGATGTTGCGACAAAAAATTATGAGGACAATCAAGATTTTTTTGCTATATTAGGAGGTCATGGAGTTTTTGAATATTCCCCGAATGAATTTAAAGAAGTTCAGTTCGATAGAATGAGTTCCAAACTACTAAATGAAAATTTAGCATTGTCATCTAATATGCTAATGAAAATTACAGTACATGTAATACCTCGATCATCTATGCTTCCGGTTACAGTACGATTAGAAATCAACGGCGAAGTTCTTTTTTTAAGTCGAATTAGAAACAAATAAACTTCAAAAAGCTACCTACATTGAATTCAGTTTTAAGAATGATGTTATTAAATTGTTAATATCATGTAAGTAGAGAAGTATAGTAATACCATATTTAAATATAAAAAAAAATTCAATTTATTTAGCTATATTATTAAATGGATAAACTAAATTCTTTACGCATTAGAACCTATAAGGAATTGGACCAAGCATATCTGATTTGTGATATCGCAGCTCATACGGATAAAATTTTAATTCGCTTGGAGAATGGTTCCCTTATTCACATATCTCTGGGCATTTTAAATATGGAAGAGGTATAATCATTAAAAGAGAAACAATAAAAGTTATAAGTGTGGATAAGTACATAATTTTTCACATTTAGAGAAAGAAAAATTTTCTCATATATTAAACACAAAATAGAATTGTTAAATAAAATAAACGCACTCAGTTCATTAGAAGATTGAGCAAAGACTTTCAAGAAAATGAGGGTGCTCAACATCCATGAAAAATATCCTATCACTGAAATTAAACAGATAACCACAAGATATGGAAATAGAATAATTGTAGAATTGCCTGATTGTCTTGTATCGCTACTACAAAGATGTGATAAAATGGCATCAGATTATTTAAAACTCAATGATTTGAAGCCTCTTTTCTTTGTGTATTTAGGAAGTAAGGATTTTGGGAAGTCTCAAACAGAGCAAATGTTTCAATTCGAACAGTAATATTAGATTTTAATGGTTTTAAAAATCATTAAAATCTAAAGAAGTTTGTCCAGTTTAGATGAAATATCACAAACCATTTTCCGAATATTTTTGTTCTTTTCTTCATGCAATATTTGATGCAATTGAATAACACATTTTAAAATTAGGGAATAAATTTCTTGTTATTTCTCAGTTTCTTTTTCTATATATAAGAATAACTTTTGACACACTCTTGCCAGACTAGTCATTCTACAGTTCATACTCTCCTAGAGAGCTATCATGTCACCGGATAAGTCGTAAATATTTTCCTTTTCTGTTTATTATCACTCACATTTCTTTAAAGGAATAAAATGATGAAACGGTTTGAAAAGCTGCAACCTTCAGTCGTGAGGAAAACGGGTTTTTCTTTTTCCTGTCTCGACTCTGAATGTAAGAGATTTTAATTTTAAATATCACTGGATGGCAGCACGAGCTGGACTTGGAATCTAGTACAGAAAAATTTTCGCCTGTTTTCGATTTAATTTCTCAACTGTTTTTGACGATAATTTTCAATCAGATAAATTGCAATCTTTGATATTTTAAAGATTTTTCACACTCTAAGAGAGAAATGACTTGTTTAAAGCTATATTTTAGCGTTTTTTGTCTTCGGTGACATGTATATATTAATTAGGTGTTCTCTCTCTGTCGGGTACCCAATAGCTCCGTGGCAAAGTTTAAGCTTAGCAACCGTAAGATCGTTGTTTCGATCTCCAGACTCGGCTTGGTAGCAGCTTTCGTGAATAGTGTAATGCTACTTGCGCTAAGTTCTGGATCAACCACGGAGCGAAACATCAGTGGTGGGTTGAGACTTGTGGTTTCTATGTTCATTTAAATGTTGTGTTTGTGTTGTCCTTAATGTATGTATGCATATATATACATTAAGGACAACACAACATAGAAAACTTGAATGTTATCTTATAAAAATTCTGTTATCTTTTAATAGTTCACACTATTAAAAGATGATAGAATTTTTATAAGATAACATTTAAGTTTTCTATTTTGCATTCATGAAACAATATTTTTCTTCAGCTCTCATCAAGACCTCAATTATTTTTTTAAACATTTCTTTTAAACTTCCTAAGCATTCGATTAATGCAACCATTTCAGATGATGAAAATATCATTGATTGAAGCTTCTGAAATTCTGCTCGAAAACTATAAATTAATGAGATGCGAGTGCATACCTTAACCAAACGTTCGGGTCTGTTTTTACGCATTTCCATTTGTTTATGTATATATATATTTTTCTTTAAATGTAAAAAAATACCTCACAAGTATATAAATTTATTTCCTTTTCAGAAGTTTTAAAATCATTGTTTTATAATAATAATTTTATAATATTAATTATAAGGAGGCTTGCTTTCTGAGAAAAAGGGAGTGCTCCCCGAAGGGGGCGTTTCGGATGACTTTTTATTAAATTGGGTTTAATTTCTATGGGGGTTTTAAAAAGTGGGTTGGAAGACTATTATTTTTAAAATCAATATGGGACCCTATTTAGAGGCCGGAAAAATGGCGTATTTGTTCTTGACAGGGGGCGTATCTTCTGAGGAAAGAGGGTGTTCTCCGAAGGGGGTACCTTTTCATCTTAGTGACTTTTCGTGGATAATTTGTGTAGAACCATTACTTTTTAAAAGTGGGTAATAGCAAGTGTTAAACCATTGTTTTATAAAATTGGTATGAGTCATTACTTTTAAAAAGTGGGTGGAGTTTTAATGTTTTAATTTACGATCGATTGTTTTTTTTAAAAGGCGTGGAAAAATTATGGCGTTTTCTTATACCATTAATTTTTAAAAGGGGTTTTGATTTTCGTGGCTAAAATGGGGCCATTCCTCTCTAAAAGTTGGTGGGAGTTTTTGGACCATTGCTTTAAAAAGTGGGTGGAAATTTTATGGGGGTGAGCTTATGGTCTAAACGTCAAATGTCACTGCGCCAGCTCCGGTAAATGCACACTACTTGTGAGTTCCCCATTCTGAAATAAATTATTTATAATGAACATAAATTTAGAGAATACAATAAATAAAGTATTTACCTGTGATAGTCGAGGTATAATTATAAAAACAGTTAAACTTATGAGAATTATACTAGCACTGAAGCAAAAATCATGTCTTGTGCTGGATGGTGTCATATTGGCGGCGAAAAAACAACGCTTCGGGCTCCCACGAAAAACTTATATTTACAGCAAACGTAGCCCCACATGGTGCCCGCAACTGCGGCGCCTGATCAAAGAGTTCATTTTTGCCGAGAAACCGAATGTCTATTCTACGTGCAGAGGATTTCACTGCACGCTAGCACAATAGAACGTACTGTTTCTCATTCGGTCAGTGAATTAAATTATATTTATTGAATTAATAAATATAATTTAATCCACAGATAATCCACAATTAATATTATTAATTGTTTTTAACGTTTGGGAATCATATATTCTGCGAAAAACATCTTGACAATTTTTAAAAACAAAACCAGGAATATAGAATTACATGTATAACTTATACACTGTCTGAAAGACACAATAAATGGTAAAATTTGGACTGTTCTGTTAAAATTCGTTTATTTTATGTTTAACAGAACAAAATTGTTTTTTAGCGAATTATTTCTATAAATATAATAGATCACCGAAATTGCTTTACCACACTAAAACATTTCCCTTTATATTGATGAAATACTTCTTTTTTATTTCCATGAAAACAAAATCTTACAATATATAAACATTAACCGCCTGAAAAATAGTATGGCCAGTTAATCAGTTAAAAAAACACCAAAGGGGCTTCAGCAGATAAGTCCCCGCTCTAATACAACGCTTAATAAACCGTATCTTCTGATGAATTTTTATTGTCTAGTACAGGAAAAATATATGCACTTGCCTCAATGCTAGAGTATTCTGAGCTTCTCCAGTAGCCCATACTTATAAAAGCACAGTGCGTACACATCAAAACATCCTATGTTCTTTTGCTTTTGAACTCGCTACATGGTGCAGCATCTAGTACCGCACGCACTGCAGGAATACAAACAAGAAATTCTCTCTCTCTCTCTCTCTCTCAATATAATATTTGAATATATTATAAATAATATTTATATTATATACCATTTAAAGATAGGTGGACATAGGTGCAAAAAATTATTGCCTCTCATAATTCTGCCAGGGTGTGATGTGCACACTCTGCACATATAGACCAAACGCTACTAATATATATATATATATATATATATATATATATATATATATATATATATATATATATATATATATATATATATATATATATATACATAAGTAGCCTTTAAATTTACATAATTTCCTTCTATGAAATGAATCTGCATACCTGCATCAATTTTAATGAAAATATACCATATTAAAAATTAGTTTATTAAAGGTGGTATTATTACTCCTCTATTAAAAAGGTGATTTTATAAAAATTATTTTAAAAGTAGTTTTTTTTTTTAATCATAACTTTTTAGATGTCATTACGTTTATTTGGCTAAGCTATATCTGCTGTTTCGCGACCTTTAAAATAGCCATATTAGAATATGTAAATATTTAATTCTAAATCATAGAAAGTTTAATTGTTTCTCTGACATAATTTTGAATTATATTCAATTAAAAATAGAATTGGATCTTGTTTTGAGTTTGAAACCTAACCATAGCCTTTAAAATGATGTATTTGAATTTATTTAAAATTAGGTACGGCAATATGCAATTATTTCTTTATTCTAATTACGAGTGTATACTGTATATATTTCTTATTATATATTATCTCTATAATTCAAGATGCCAAAATGTTACCGTACCTGGATCCAGTTATTTTAATATTTATTTTATCTTTATATTTTTCTTTTAATATCAAAAGCAAAAATATATTGCTTATGATAATTAATATCGGTAGTTGACTTTTATCCAGAAGCAATAAATGTTTTCCCTAATCTAATATTAAAGCAAGAGAAATTTATTATGGATCCATTTAAATTTTTAATATTTTTATTTTAATATATTTACTGCAACACAAATTGAACTACTTTTAAGTTTATAATTATATGAAAAATATTGTTAATTCAACATTCAGAAAATCTTGAATTAATAATAGGAATATGAAAACACTTCATAACGATGACAAAAGGAAATTATAAAACTTTTTCTCAATTATAAAACTTAGTTTATTAGCATGTCATTCAGAAGTATAAACAACATCATTTTCGATGAATGACAATGAGAAAATGGGAACCTGATAAAGATATCGAAGAAAGGGAAAAAAACGTGTTTTATTTTATATGCCTTAATAATTAAAGTAAATAAGAATGATTTAATAAAAACGCGCGCAAAACACATTCCTAAGAAATTACGCCAATATCCAAATAGAAATTGCTTAAAAAAATGAGTTCATCAAAATTTTTCTTAAAATTAGTTTTTTTTATTATTTTTTAAAAATTTTTTTTGGTTATTATTTAAAATTTCAAGTTCTTAAATTATTATAAAATAATATGAATGGTACAAATATTTATTTTAATTAATCTATGTAAATATTTCAAAAGATTTTTTTAAACTAAAATAGTTTAAAAAAATCTTTTGAAATATTTACAAAATTTTAACTTTTAGACCATTTAACAAGTACAGAAATTTTGCTAACATAAAATTCTTCCATTTACATTTATATAGCTCTAGCTATCTGATATCAACAACGCATTGAGAAAGAGTTCATTCAATAATAATAGATTTAAGTATATATTTATCCAAAGCAGACATAAATTAAAAAGTATTTTTTCATAAGTATTATGTGACTGTATATTGTGTGTTATTTATATTTTAACAAAATTTTTTGAAATCGAAAATGTAAATATTGAATTCAAAACATGTCTAAGATATTTAGTTACACGACAAGAAATTTAAATTTCCCTCGTACAATTCCCTTGAATTTGATATTCAGCTCTTTTGTTTTCTTGTACAAAGCATTCGTATCTTGTCAAGGTTGGTTGTATAGAAACTCATAACTGCTTTCACTAGACACAGAAAGGGTCTTTTCTAAGAAAAAAATACCTATAATCAAAATACAGTGATAAGACAGACAGTTACTAAGGAAAACATTCACCCGAAAAGTTATAAATACACTTTGAAGAAAGATTTCGAGTTAAATTTTCCTCCTTAGAATTTCATGTGCACCAAAGTTACTATAAAAAAAAAAACATCCAACTGAAGCTATATGCATCACCGCAGAATGACCATCATACCAGTGGTGGAATGGAACAATTATGGAGAAATAGTATCAGAATAGGGGGTTATGAATCAGTAGTTGTACTTTGAAATCACGAAATATGAATATAACGGGAAACGTTAATCAAAATATAGTGTTGGGATAAATAATTGTTGAAAAGAAATTTTTAACTGTTTAAATGACGCTCTATTATTTGTAGTTTTTCAGATCTGTTTAAAAATTGCTAAATTGCTTGAGTCACTTCCCTAAAGTATAGAGTTAGTTAGTATTTCGTTTACACATTTTTCACTTTCTCAATTTGTAATCCCTATATAGTAATGAGGAAATTTATAATCGCATGCCGGAAGAGAGAAAACTTGAAAACTCATAAGCGACCAATCAGTTTGATTGCAAAACTAAAATTACAACTTCTATCTCTAATTGCTGAAAAGTGTTTTGGATTAAGCTTAAAACTTCCTAACTACCAAGTTCTAAAATTAACTTTTAAAATATTTATAAGTTATGTTTGAAAATATAAATTTCAGTTTTCTTTACATAGAGAGGCTAATAACTTTTTCAACCATGTGAATATTAACTGTTAAGTAAATTTCTTTTAAGGAATTAGCATAATATTTTCATATTTATTGTAAAAAGTATGAAATCCAGTTCAGTTAAAAATATTTTAATTCAAAATAAGTTCAAAAAACATAAGTATAAATGCTTGTGGCTAGATTTTTAGCTAATTTTTTTTTTTAGTCTTTTACTTCAAAACACAATATAATTAAAGTTAATGTAACTGTATAAACTGATATTCAATAAAACCTTAAACGCTTCTTTTTAAAGATATAATAATAATCAAGGACCCATATAAGGATATACTAATCATCAATGGCATCCACCTCCTTAATGAGAATTTCATCTCTGTTTAAATGTTACACATTTTATATTTGCCAAATTAATTTCGTTAATCATTTGTTTCTTATTGAACGAAATTAAATCTCAATTTTAGGTACAAAATATTTTTATAACTCTCACATATTTCAAAAGTTACTGATCTTTTTGTGACGTTAAATATGTTTTTATTTAAATATTATGAAAACACGGTAGTTCTTACACATCCGTAAAATTATCTTTTACAGAAAAAATACTTTTTTTTTTTTCCAATTTTTTGACTGTAAATAAACAGAAAAGAGGAGCTTTATGAAGAAGTATAGAAACTAAGGAACAAAGTATTTAAAGTTTGTAGTTTCAATAGCAGCATTATTGTAAAATTGGGAAGCTGATATTTTTAATTGCATGATTATTTTAATTGATTAAGCTGAGTTTTGTTAAGAAAAGGGGGGATGGTAACGTTTAGTACAGAATTTTAATGTTTAGAGAAATGTGTAAAGCTAAAAAACGACAAAAAGTCTTTTATTTTACATTTTGTATATATTTATACGTCCATGATTTTATATGAAATAATTAAACTCATCATGCATCCTTATACATTCAATCTTATGACTTGTTATATAAAGAAATTATATAAGTAAAAATTCATATATCATTTATTTTTATCATTATAATTATAATATATAGAAAGTATTTTCATAATTTCAATCAATTAAACATCTTATAATACATTCACATGATAAGAATATTGAATTATTGAATATATAATAAAAGTTGCTTAAGTAATTTAGTATATTTGTAAAGAGTCTATTCCTCACAATACAGTACACAGAAGAATATTCGCCGTTTTGCTTGGATGTGATGATGAAAATTCTGAAATACAAATTAATATTTCATCAAATGAATGTATACATATACCTTGATGATATAATGAGTGGATATTATGAAAACACGATATCTATATCTTCACAGTTTGGGACGTATATTAGATAATTTTTTTAATAAACATTCTTATTATTATTCGAAACGTATACTTTAAAGAAACGATATATACGAAAAGATATACTTTTATGAATATTTTCCACTTATAAGAGAGCTATTGATTGTTCCATACATGATATTTAAATTTTTGAGAATGATACTTTTCGATCAGACTGATCAGACTTTTCGACTTACAGAATGATGAAAATTTTATTCTTAGCATATTTAACTGTAAAATTTAATAAATATTTTAACATTCTACTTAAATTTGGTTTTAATAAAGAACTATAAGTTTTGCTTTCGAACATGAAATAAAACAGATTTTATATCGAACTTTTTTTAGTTTTTAAATCGATATACAGACTTAGAAAAATTAAAATTATTACTTGGTATTAAAAATCATGCTATAATATAAGCACATAAAATATTCATACCTTTTCAAAAGTTAATGTTTTCAAAAATATTACTCGTGCTCACAAAAGATTATATCTGAAAAGAATTATAAAAACATATTTTTAATGTGTAAAACTAGGTGAAAAACGAGTTCATTATCTTTTCATTCGTGTTACAATACAAAGTTAGTAATAGTTGAAAATGGGGGAAAGTAAGAAACTTCTTTTTGTGTGCTTGAATTCAAGCACAAAAGTAATGTTATAGATGTGCAATGCGCTTTTAGAAGAGAATATAGAATGGAACCGCAAAGTAAAGAAAGAATTATTAATTAGTATCAGTACTTGAAAGACATTAGTTATTCGCTTCAAAATGTTTAGAATGAGTTCGATTTTCATCTGGACGTGTGTCATGTCATCAAAGGAACACACACTGAAAATTTGTGAGGGTTGCTTAAACTTGGCGAGTTTGTAGTTCTTTTCAAATATTTTTCTTGTTCATATAGATAATAATTTTGAAACATGAATTCAAAATAAATGATTCATTTGTGCCAATATGTATTTCAAAATTAAATTTTTAATAAAATTTTTAGTACTATAATATTTAAAATTTATTTACCTTATTTAATAAATTTTACCTTATTTAATAACCGAAGAATCAACGAACAGTGATTGAATAATTAAAAGGTAAACTTCAAATACTATCATTAATATAAAATTAGGAAATATTAAAAATTAATTTAAATTATAATGATATAAAATGAACTCTTGAAACTTATCAAGTTATCTGCGGAGCGAATAGTTTAGTAATCATAGGAGCGAATAGTTTAGTAATCATAGGAGCGAATAGTTTAGTAATCATAGGAGCGAATAGTTTAGTAATCATAGGAGCGAATAGTTTAGTAATCATAGGAGCGAATAGTTTAGTAATCATAGGAGCGAATAGTTTAGTAATCATAGGAGCGAATAGTTTAGTAATCATAGGAGCGAATAGTTTAGTAATCATAGGAGCGAATAGTTTAGTAATCATAGGAGCGAATGCTTATCCTTCTGTATCTGAAAGGAAATAGCATGGTTTCTGATGACAAAAGACTGAAAAGCCTATTTATGCCCCACCAGGACATCACTCAACTTGACTTAGAATCAGATGTTTCAATTTAAATAAACTAAGTGAATGTTGATTTTCAAACTATTTGGTTAATAGGTTATACCTTTGCCTTATATGTAAGTCAACGAACATCAGATTAGTTTTATTCTTTTCTCCCATTTAGTAATATTCAGCAATTATATTTTTAAAATCTATAGTTATGTAAATGTACTACAAAATTAATGAATACATATAATAACACGTTGTCATCATAGTTTTAATTGATCGTTTTCACAACTTTATTAATTGAAGTTGAAGTTGCAGTACAAATAATCAATGTTTATAATGTTTCATTTACTATTGCCTTTCCAGCATTTAATTTCAATTGAAGATAACTACTGAAGTGTTGGCATTGACGTGTACGATACAATTTTAAAAACTTTATTTTGCGGTTGTTGACACTGAGGAATTCCGGAGAATTTTTGATTTACGAATTAAATCTAATTTAAGTTTTAAGAATGTCTGGTAGACAAGGTAAATACCATTGTATATTCGTTTTCTATCAATTTAAAGTCTGGATTGCTATTATAAAGTACTGTGTTGTTATCAACACGTGTTTTTATGATTGCTAAAGTAGATCACTTTCATTTATTATTGGTTGTGTTTGTATGAAGTAAATTTATGGAAGTATTTTAATGTTCATTAATATTTGTAGGAAGAAAATAGTATTATAAGCACACGTGTAGAATCAAAAGCTCCAAAATATCTTTTAAAAGCATTTAAAGCAGTTTTGTAATTCATTTATGTTAATGGCTAAATTATGAATCGTAATGATTCATACATAATTTAAATTCTTAGGCAAAAATTCTTAGTTTAGAATTTCATTTTAAAATTTTTAATCTAAAGTTTCTGAGGGGTTATCAAATTTCGATTAACTTGGTTAATCTGTGGTTTGGGTACTCTTTCTCTCCAAATGGACGATAGACGCGCAAAGTGTGGTAACCCTGACTGTTTCATCCAAAATGCACTCCTTGTGGTAAACCTGCCTTTTTTGTTATACAATTATATGTGTATTTTTTGTTATACAATTCGTAAAAAACCATTGTTTTTGTTGCCATACCAACGGTGAAATTCGTTAAAAACTCGAATTTCGGTTTCGTCGCCATAGAAACGCCGTTGTTGCGTAGTGTCTTTTGGAGCATTCTTCTACGTGAGACAACAGCAAAAACGCACTAGTTGGCGACTTTTTGAAAATGCGGCAAGCAGGGGACCCAAAGCACATTTTCACCAAAAAATATTACGATAAAAATTACTACAATACAAATTAATGTACTAAATTGATGATTTTTTTAAAAAAAATTTATTTCTGGCTCAGATGCTATATAATCTAGCATATCAAATTCTGAGTTTGGCGATTTTTTGGCTGATTTTCTTGTTTATATTACAACCTGGTTTTTATTACTTCATAGAGTTGGAGACCTGTGAGAATTATGCAAAATATTATATTCTTCATAATATTTATGTGATCGCAAGACATTATAATCCATCTTGGCAACATATCTTTGTTTCCAAAAAATTCAGAATTTGGCGTCCTGGATTATATGGCATGTATACCCTATTTTTAGTAGAGTAACTTTTGTGATTCTATCCTTAATACTATATTGATTTTTATCATTAATTAGAAAATAAAGTTTTTGCTTGATTTATATATTGCAAATTATAAACAATTTAGTAAGAAATGTTAATAAAAATTATTTCATTTTTTGATTTCACAAAATTTAAAAATTATTATGAGGCTTACAATTATAACTTTAGTGGAATAAAATAGCAGCTTTTCCAAATTTGATCTGAGAGCACAGTAAATATTTTGGCGTAACCGCAGTTGATAACGTGTGCCCATGATTAACATAAAATTAAAGAAGTATTTAATGTATAAATGTAAGTAATGAACAAAAAAAAAAAGACATCAGTAAACATGATGTCTTCCAATCAGCTTCAATTTACTAACTGAAAATGATTGACTCAAAATATTTGTAAGTAATTATGATTTTCCACATATTGAATGTGTTGAAATCAATAAGATTGAACAGAAATTCTATATCTAATGTTTGGATTTACTTTAAAAATTGAATATTAATGTTTTGATATTTTTCAATTTTGGTGATGTGTAAAACAACAGCCATTGAAATTGCTATGAATGGAGTGTAAAATTGTCAATATAAAATTACTCTTCTTGATAATACATATATTTTTTTCAGCTGAATAAAGTGTTTTAAATTTCATTTTTGGATTATTGTTGATTTTTGCTTTCCATTTTGTATTTGCTTTTGTCATTTCTTATTTATTTGCCATATATTTTAATATTTATGAATTCTATAAGACTGCATTAAATTTATTCCAAACAAGAGTTTATTTTTTTTTTATAAATATTAAAATGTTATTACTTACTTTTTATTTAGTGATTTAGAAAAAAAAGATTTCACTGGCAGAAAAATACCAATATTTCTATTCTAGACTATTGAATTGTTTTCTGTGCTAAATTTTTTTTGGTTACATTTGTGGGAAAATCTATTTAGCAATTACATTGCAATATATTGAATGTCATTTTAATTGTATGATTGTAAAATTTATTTAAAAAATTTCAGATTATGTAAATTTGTGTCTTAAACAACACAATGACATTTTAATATAGTTTACTGAATTTAAAGTTATTTTCATTTATGTTTTAACTTTTACAAGTAATAAATCATGTGCAATTTTATTTATTTAAAAAATATTTAATTTTAATGTTTTTTAAGGTGGCAAAAAAAAGCCTTTGAAGGCACCCAAGAAAGATAAAGTAGAATGTGAGGTAAATATATTTTTTTAAGCACATAGATTGATTATTAATTGTTATTCAGTAATTCACTATGATTATTCTTATTTTGATCTTAGGCTAAATTCTATAGATGGATTCCAAAATGGATTTTTGCAATTTTAATTTTAGTATGCAACCTGATGTGTGCAATCGTCAAATTTGTTTGAAGTTATAGTAACTTTTAAAGCATTTGTTAGATATTTTTATTTATTATTTTTTTATTTACACATTGAAGATATGATATATAAAAAAGAGCTTTTCTGTAGCACAAATGCCATATAATCCAGATTGCCAAATTTTGTGATTTTTCATGGCTTTTCTTATGTATTAGGCAACCTGTTTTTTTTTTTTTTTTTTACATTATAAATATGGAAATATGTAAGAATTATGCAGAAAATTCTATTTTGACAACCCTAGTATTTATCATGACATAAGCGATAGCGTTACATTATCACACATGTCACGATACATAAACTTGTGAACATTTTTTCATCATCAAACAAGTTCAGAATTTCACATCTTGTATTAAATTGCATCTATATTGTTTATTTTTGTAGCAATAAAAAGCAGGTTTTTGAACTATAACTTTTTATTCTGGTTTGATTAAAACATATCAATTCAGTTCCAGTTTTTGTTGCTTCAAAAATTATGGTTTTCAATTAATTTTAAATAGAATAATTTTATGTATATTCTTATTTGTACTAACATATATTAGGATATTTCAAATATTTTAACATGTTAGGCGAAATTACAAGATTTTCAGATACAAAATGTTTAATCTACAATAACCCATGGAATCTTACAAAGTCAATAATAGATTATAATAAAGTCATAATAGTCAATAATAAAAACTGTGGTAAAATCACAGTTTTTAAAATCCCAATTGTGCTAAATCTCCAACTTTGAATATTGCATCCTCGCACTATTTTCGATTTCAAGTATTGAAATAATATTTTAATAACTTTACTTGTTTAAGAATTATTGCAAAAGTAAAGGCTACAAACTTAACTACATGTATTTTACAAAATGTACATATTACAAATTATAAATCTGTAAAAGTCAATTCTATTATTCATAATTGATCAGTAAAATACTATCATGATAAATTTTTTAAATTTTCCTTTAATTGAAAAAGTTTAAAAATACACAGGAAAAGCCAAGCTGATATTAACAACTGTGCTATAAATCTAAATCAATGAAGTAAATAAGATACATTTTCATGAAAACTTGGGTTTCTAATTAACTGCGCAGTTGTGCCCAGTCTTAAAATAACACATTACTCTACTTTTAATTAATTGAGTAATCAGTTCAACTAGAAACATATCTAAAATACTCCTACACTATGCTTAATAAATTATACACATCTTGCTATATAAAATAACAAATTAAATAGGATAACATTATGTAAAAATAAATTTACTAATCATCAACTTCCTTCATATTTTAAATTAAATATAATAACTTTCCAAAATAAAAACTACAAATTAAATACATTACAAAATTGTAGCATCTGATTAACTTTTAAATTGTGGGAAAATATTTAAAATTTCACACCACAGTAACTTAGAAATGTTAAAACACAGCATATACGCTTCAATAATTACTAAAATTTCTAATAAATCAATGGTATGTATAGTAAAATTGCCAAATGAATCCATTCTGGCACTGTAATCTATAGGTTTATGCATTTGGCATGTGTTCTGATTCATAGGATGAAGCCAGAGTTGCAGACTCTATTGACCTCCTAAATGCCACCAATCTCTCTCAAATCTATTGTATTATGTATATAAAGATTAAGCCAATATATTATTCTATCATAAATAAAAACCTAATTCTATCAAAATTAAATGAGTTATATTTTTTATTGGTACTATATGTAAATTAATATAATTAATTAGTATATATGATAAGAGTAGTGAGCAGAGAATTGTGAGCATTATTTATAAAAATTGCATATGACAATTAGGTTCATGTTTACTATGTGTACTTTCCTAGTTTTACTCTTGCTGTTCACATGGCAAATTCGAATTGCAATAATTAAATAAAAATATTTACTTAATATGAAAACTGCTCCTAATTTTTAAAATATCTTCTAATGTTATCTTTGAAATAGTTTCTGCTATCTTCGAGAATAAATTTCAAACCCGAAAAAAACATTAACTTGTGTAGCTAGAACTGTCCAAACTATCACTCTTAACCAAGTTTGTATGGGTAATATTATTCTATTCCTAGAAATTTAAAGTATTTTATTATATATCAAGTTTTGTTCATTATCAAAATTATTTAAATGAATTAAATGACAATCTTTTTAAAAATAAGTGATTTATGTATTTTATGAATTTTTTATTTTTTTAAAAAAGTCTCTAAATTGTCTTATTTTTATACTTTTCAGTAGAAGATTGTGATAAGATTGAACTGAGCAATAAATATAATAATAAAAATAAACTAAATCAGTAACATAAATTCCATTTTTATGAAAACTCTGTTAATGAAGTAACTGCATTACTTGGGGATACTGAATTTATGAATAAAATAATTTGTAATCTGTCTTGGGAATTAATTTTATAAGCAGATTGTCTTATAAATAAAATATTATTTGTAAGTTATGTATATTTATGTGTGCTTATAAAATCTTTAAAATAATTAAAAAAAATTTCTGTGGCTAAATTATAAAATTAAAAAAATTCACACATTATATTTTTAATTTAATTTTGTAAAATTTAGAATAAGTCTGTTGTGCAGTAAAATTATAAATAGGCAAAATATAAATCAATAAAATGTTTCATATAAAACAAATTACTTTATACATGACTAAATTAAAATTTATAAAAATGCTAATGAAAAACTTAATTTTTATTAGGTATATAATAAATTATTTTTTAATTACTATATTTGTTATTAGCAAAAACTAATAGAAAAAAATATTATTGATTGCTATTTTATTTCTGTTAAAAAAGAGCAAGTAGTTGTCTAAAAGTCAGTATATCACATCAAACTACTGAAAAGTAAAATCAAAAAATATCTACACATGTTATATTTACCACCAAACCTAAATATTATTTTAATGATAAATATAACATCTGTTGATAGTTCTTTATTTATATGTTCAATGACTGCTGACATAATTTTCACTAATTACAAAGTATTTGTAATTCATCACATTCCTTGAATATTTTATTTGATAGGAAGATGCTGATTTTAAACAAAGAAAAAGGGAAGAAGAAAAAGCTTTAAAGGAAGCAAGAGAAAAAGCAGCTAAGGGACCTTTAGGTAATTTAACATTCATCATTTATTCAAAAACAGGAGGTACTTTTATTTTTGATAAGTTATAGAGTAAAAGTAAAAATTCATTTCATTTTATTTGATTAAAACTTCCATCTTAGAATTCAAATTCTTTCATATTTTTTTTTCAGAACGTATAAGCTTATTGAATGTTTTCTAAATTTTTTGTTGCATATATTTTGATGATTTCATTTTATTGGAATATTTATACTTTTTTCATGCATAACTAAAATTTGCATTGTACATTGATTTTAAAATTTTAATCAGTTTTATAATTTAAAGCATATTAATTCAATTTATAACAATATGACTTAAAAAAATATTGGTTTTAAATTGTTTCTAAATTTTATCTGGTTTTCAAGATTTTCTAAAAGTGGTCAAATCTTTTTCCATACAAGATAGTATTGATCCATTATCCTGTCTTTTAAAAAATAAAATAAAAAGCTCGATTGTTTGTAAGTTGAGAAATTTAAAAATCCTAGTTAAGAAAAGTTTATAATTTTTCATGCCATACATTAATCATGGCAAATCAAGTTGGAGTCCTAGCACTATCCAGAAATTCAGAAGTGGATCAATATGTGAAGAATAGTTAATTTTTTATTTTTCACTGATTATATGACTAATTTATACATCAAAACAATTGCATCTTTTCCTGAAAGTATACTGTGTTTTGGTTTGATGCTACTTCAATCCAAGTGATAAACTTGTTTTGATAGTTCTTCAAATGCTTCTTGAAATTTGGGAAATATCTTGAAAAAAAATGTATTTTACCTAAGCCATGCTTATTCTGGAAATTAACAAATGAATAAATCAACCAATAAAACAATATTTTTTCTACTTGTTAGATTTAAAACTGTGTTACCTAAAAACAATATTCTTTTTCTTAAAGGTAATTAATCATTTTATCAAAGGCTGAATTTGCTGTGTTTGCCTATCATTATGGCAAAAGAAATCTAATTTCTTTCAATTTTTATCAGTAATAAATTTTTTAATGATTTTCATATAATTAGAATTATAAAAAATGTAAAATGTTGTATCTTTATTAAAATCTCATTTCAGTCAGATTTTTTGGTTGAAGTATTAATTTGACTTGGTAACTTTTACAAAGGTATTTCTATGATTGAATTTTCTTTAAATTAGCTGAGCTGGCAGCTGAATAGTTAGCATTATGACTTACAATTCAATTTTCAAACTTGATTGCTGCTTGTGTGTAGATGTTCAAATGTGATGATAAATGCTCACAATGGAATTTTACAACTTAAATAGTTCTGTTGAATCCCCGTCACATAAACCTTTTGAGCAAAATGTGACTGTAAAAAGAACAAACTTATTCCAACTTAATTACTCTAAGCATCCTGGTTTTGCATTTTCATAAATTGATTAAAAAGAAATATTCTATATTGTAAAATTTTTAAACTATAAGCTTGAAGATTTAAAAATATCAATACCACATTCTTTGTAACTTGTTGTGAAAGAGCTCTGAATAAAATTATGCTAGAAAAGTTAATTTCAGAACTGCTAACCTAAAAAATAGTAGAGGTTTTTATGACTTGTTTAATGACTATGACAAATAGTAATAAAAAATTGAATAATTTTTAATTATAATCATTTTAGGTGTTGGTGGTATAAAAAAGTCTGGTAAAAAATGAAAATAATTTTCTTAGGTAAATGTAAGTATTCTACAGATTATAAATAAATAATTTATCTAATAAAGTTTAAACTATAGTAATAATAATAAAATTTTAATATTTTGATTAATAAATAAATTAATGGTCTGTTTAATGTTTATATAGTATTATTGATTTCTTTTCTGTATTGTGATTAGAATATTTTAAAATGAATTTATAGTTTTTTTACTGAAAAATAATGTTATATTTGTCGTTTCAACATTTGTAATAATATTTAAAAACTTGTGGGATACTTTTAAAAATGAAAGTATTCTGGTTGACAGATTAATTTCATTTACAAATTATCCATAATCAAAAGGATAAATAAAAAACTAGAATTGCATATTTATTATTAATTTTTTTGAAAGGTAGTAGTGATAAAGTAACAATCTACAATAAGAAATTACAAACTTATATTGTTGCTTAGTTAACCATAATTGCTAGGTTTAGGTAATCAAGGTATTTTGATTTCTGTACTGTATCTCATTCAGAAAAAAATAATTTAATATTTTTTCACACATCATTAAATTATTAGAGAGAATTAATGCAGCTTTTCGATTATTCAGGAATATTTATTACTTAACATTCTCAAATATGTATATTAATAGCAGTGATTGAAGATAAAAAAAATTTCCATTTCAGCAATTCCAAATATTAGCTCATTTCAAATCAAATATTTATCTCAAATTCTCACTTGCATTATTGGAAAAACCATGTCTATATGCTGAAATACTTCTACAGAGTTAAAATAATCTTTGAAATACCAAAACTAAATTCAACTATAATTGCACAACTTTATCTCATCTATTAGATAAACTGGTCAAAAAAGACTTTTTTTATTGCATTATTAGGTATAATTTTGTTTAACAAATATAGATCATGTTTTTCTGAATGGAAGGATTGAGTAGGGAGGAAATGTATTATTTAATTTATGGGATTAGTATTCCAATCAACTATTGAGAAAAAGGAATGAAGATTATGAAGAAAATTTAGTTTGAAATGTTAAATTGTTTCAATTAAAAAGTTTTAGTTACAGAATTGAAAATTTGATTTAAAAAATAAATTTTAATTTCATTATTATTGACAGAAATATTAATTTTCATAATCATGTTTATGTTAATTACTTTACATTTATTTTTTTCAGGTAATTTTGAAAATTGGTTTCCATTTAAATATCTTCTACAAACTTTGTACAAGAACTAAATATTGTGTATATATTCATTTGTTTCATACAATAAAAATTTGTATTTTTTAATCAATTCATTTTTAATTTCAGTTAATTTATGAATAAACCAATAAAAGTTACATTTTCTCTATTTACAATATCAAGTAATTCAGTTCCATTGATACTCAAGCAATAGCATGAGCATTATCAACTATGATTTTATTTTTGCTTTGAATAAAACCAGTAAAAATTATTGATTGTTAATTTTCAGTTTTTTATATATTTATTACATTACTAAAGTAGAAAGTTAAAATTGCACCTAAAATAAAATCATTCATTTAACTAAAATATTTAATTTCAAATGCAACATACAGCTTAAGATATTTTTTTGTGATTTTAAATGCTTTTTCCAAGTCTGAATATTTAGCAGTTTCCTTTTCAAGACTTGCATTCCAGTTTCACTCAACTATTTTAGTTTTATTTTTTCCTCCGTAAACAATTACAGAATATTGTAAACTCGCAAATTTCACATCTTTATTTTACTAAATATATATTTACTCCAAGTGGTGCTTAAAGCATTTAGATATGTTAATAACAGACAACTCTTTTGCAAGTGATTTCATGACAGGGAATTTTTCACGTGTGTAAATCAGCAGAAACAGTTAGTGACGTTAGCTTTGAAAAAGTAAGAAATTAAAAACTTAATTTGTTTTACTTCTAAGGCTAGAGTAACTGGTCGCCCATAGCTTTACAAAAAATATCCATCTTATTTGAAATCTTATTTAATTGGAAGAGGCACTAATTTTGTGAGTAATCTTTACTATTACAATATATTTAATTAAAATTTTACTTTCATTTGTGTAAGAGATTAGTAGCTTTTAATTATTAAATTATAAATTCCAAATATTAAGCCCAAGTAGCTATCCAGTTAACACTGGTTAAGAATTTTGGATGTTTACTTTCTATAACAATCTTTTTGATAAGGATAACTGGTCTTCATTGTGATGCTTTATGTTCAAGCCCTAGATTTGATAGGTAGCTGTTGAGTTGGACCATGGGAAATTCCTTGAACAGCATCAATTTATTTAACTATTATGATTGTACTCGTGGATCTTTGCAGAATTTAAACTCCATACATATTCTGTTCAGAGAATCTTTCTACAAATAAAAGTTATGCATGTGTTCTAGTTATATTTTTAAAATTTTTTTCAAGGTGCAAAAACGGAATTTAAATAAAATTTTTTAGTTAAAAAAAAGTTTATTATTCCAAATTAACTTTGGCAAAAAATAAAAAATATATATCCATGTATACTAAACTGATTAATTCCAAATTTTGTTAGATTTGAACATCAAATTTGTATACGATATATAATTATATATTCAGAGCAAATTACTTTTTCAAAACATTAATATAGTTCAAACTTTATAAATGAAGGTCATTTGGAAAATAAGTTTCCCATGGCTCATAAAAAGAAACAAAACATAATTACCTAGAAAAGTTTATTGCAAAAGAAATATTTCAATTATTTCTTAATGTAAGAACTATTTGAATTGTAGCACTTGTCATACTGTGGGATAAGCTTTTGCATTTAAGGATTGTAGAATCCTGGGAGTGAAGCTAAAATATGATAGCTGTCTGCATATTGTCTGTGGGAAAGGAATTTCTTCAGGTTACAGAATTACTAGATGGAAGTCGCAGGGAGCGTGGTTGAGCCCATATGGTAAATGGTCAAACACTTCTCAAGCAGTTTTTTGTGGGTTTTGCTATGTGAGGGTGAGAATCCCTTAGCTCTTTCTGAATGGTTGTTGCAAGTTCTTCAGAATTGTGCAGTAATGTTTATTGTTACTTACCCTCAGCAAAAAGTCCATGAGCAGAATGCCTCTCCTGTCCCAGAAGACCATCTACATCCAATTTCTGTGTGAATACAGACAGCCTGCTTGATTTTTGACTTGATCACGCAAGAAATCTGTTTCTCATCATCTGTAATGATCCTATTGAGGTTTTTGTGACCTTCATAGTGATATTGTTGCAGAAAATCATATCTAGAGTCTATACATTAAACACAAATGAAGGTGGATTTTGATCAAAGCTACCTTCTGTGAAATCAAAAATTTTATCATTGACCTCACAGTCAGTGTGAGAAGAAATATGAGACAACATCTTTGCTCATTATTACAACTTTAATATAAGCTATTCGAAACTTAAGATTGCAACATATTTTTTTTATTACATCCTTATGTTGGCTCTTTCAAGCATAATAAGTCTTGCAGTCCAATAAAGAAAAGTATCTCCAGGAGTGGAGAGTGTCTTGAAATGTGAAGAAGAGCGGACTTCCAGGAGGGCAGAACATTTCCAAAGATGCTCGCCATCTATGTCAACTTGTTCCCTACATAAAATGCAGTCATGTGAATCCACAAGCCCTATGTGATATAGATGTTTCTGGAGAAAATCATGCACAGTAAGTAACCTGAAGTAGGAGACCCCTATAGATCTAGGTAGATCTCTGGGGTTACATGAGCTCAGCAGGGTCCTCCAAGAGGCATCAACTGCATTCTCTTTTTAATATTATTTTTCGCTGGTGATGCATAACCCGTTTTAGAAGGAGTTTAACATTTCTCAGGCCAGTAGGAGTATCTGGAGGGTTTAAAAAAGAAGCCTCTTTCACGAGATTGTCTGCTTTTTCATTAACAGGCAAGCCGCAATGGCTAGGGATCCATTGTAAAGTAATTTCCTTTCCCGCAGACAGTAAAGTGTTAATGATGGTCTTACAGTTAAATTCTATAGATGTAGGTAGGAGAGTATAATTTGCCACTGTATGAATGACAGCCTGACAGTCAACAAGAACAAATTTCATTTCCAAGAAATCTAAAATTTTTTGGAGAACCATGTAAATTGCATACATTTCTCCATCAAAATTGTCTGAGTTTTTTCCCCAAAGGCTCTTAGAGTTGGAAAAATTTGGAGAAGACACCAGCTCCCGCTCTCCAGTACTTCTCTCAGCTGATCTGTCAGTATAAATGTGCATCCAATTGTTGAGTGGGTATCTCTCATTAATAGCGGCAAGAGCAGCAGCCTTGAGTTCTGCCTGAAGGGAGACTCCCTTCTGGACAGGAAGGACAAGGTCGAAGACAGGTGGCATATTTCAGTATACCTGGGAAGACGGGGTCTGGCTGTAAGGGCTCTATTACTTGGAATGCCAAGTGAGCTGGAAATTCTCTGGAATTCCGATAAAAATGTTCGTTGTGTTTTTAGTCTCAGAGTGCTTGGTCGGTAGTTAGTCCAAAAACCATCCCTACGTAGTAACCTTTCACCAAGAACCAAAGTAGCAAAACTCTCCTATCGTGCAAATAGTCAAGGCCAGTCTGAAGTTCCAAAGCTGATATTGGAGTTGAGAAGGCTCCCCCAGTTATAAGCCTAAGAGCACTGTTTTGAGCAACATTGAGTTTCAATAAAACAGTATCTGGGGCAGCGATTAAAATTTTGGCTCCATAATCAAAGACCGATCAGATGAAAGAGTTAACAGTCATGACCAAAACATCCTGAGTGGCAGATTGTAACATATGATAGCCACATTTACAATCTATCCTACATGTACATTTTGATAATTTTGAATCATGAGGAAAACTTATTTTGCAGATAACCTTTGTATATACACAAATTTCAATTTTTTTTATACCAGTCAATTAGTTGATTTGTTTTGTAATCCCTTTTCTGGAATGGGCAGAAATTTTGTTTTTATTTTGTGGCCTTGATGCTTAAGTGTCAGAATTTCTGCATTTACATTTATTTTTCAGTTTAACAAAAATAAGAGGTGTTTAACTGACCAGCAGTTTTATTTCTTATGATAATAAAAAAATGCAATAGCTTATATGTGTTTGACTTCATTGAAAAATTTTTGCTTAAAATGCCTTACACTTTTTGCATATAATGTAAGAATTTATAAAATTAACTTTATTTCGAACTTCATGATTAATAAAATGCTATTAAATATACATTCAGCTAGTTTTTTTTATGCAGATTAATATATAAAAAATGATACTGAGTGTAAGAATTCTTTGAAATTCTTAGTATGAAAAAATACATAGAATATAATGAACTAACTTAAATTTACTCAGCAGCTCATAGATCTGAAGAATTAATTTATAAAGAATTATTAGTTTTTCTTGCCTCGATTGAAATTTGAAAAAATATTTTTTAACTTTAAAATATGTCTAGGTAATTTTATTTGTTTACTGCTGAAGCAATAACAATTAATTAGGTACAGCAAATTATTTTGTGAGCAATATTCTCTTAAAAAATATAAATTGTCTTAATAAACTAAAAATAGTCAATGATCATTCTTTAAATTGAATATTTTATTTCAAAAGAAAATTAATGAAATAGTACTTCATTGTCATGATCAAAATCAAATTAATTTCATTTTATTATTGTATTTAAGTGATTTTTAAGAATTTTTCATCTGACAGTATATTTTTTGTGAATTTAAGTAGTTATTCTAATATGCAATAATTTTTCATTTCTTACTAATCAATATGCATTACCAATATACAGTGATCCCTCGTTTTTTGCGCTGAGCTGGCAGCCAAATGGTTAGCGCTCTTGAAATCGATTCAACAGTTCGTGGGTTCGAATCCCACCTTGGGCATGGATGTTTGCAGTGGTTCGGAATCCACTTTAAACCGTAATTAGCCCTCTTGTGCAAAAAATTACCGTTGAGCGACAAACAAACAAACCCTCATTTTTTGCGGTTATCAGGGAACAGAACCTTTTGAGAAAACTGAAAAACAGCGAAATAGAATTTGCCCCTAGAAATTTTTGTATCTGTAGGTACACAAATGTTTTAAATATGTACACATTTATAATAATTTACTTATATACAATACTTAAATATATTTATACTTATATATAATAATTTATACTTTACACAATTAAGACAAAAATTACAACAGCATACGTTTTTAAGAGTTAGTGTGCTAATTAATAAGGTTAAATACAAAACCTTACACAGTAATAAAAATTCATCCACATTGTTTTCTGAGAGAGGCAAAGAGTCTTGTATTGGTAGCAGAAAAGAGGTATACACTTGACTCATAGAAGCTTTAGGCTCACTCAAAAACTCTTCTGCTGGAGGCATTAGGTAGAGCCTGGAGCTTTACCTTGAAGAGAAACATAGTGATAGGTAGTTGTTGTCTTTGTTTTTTCTTTTCTTCAAAATCCCCTTGTATAAAGACATAACCCCATCAACGCAATTGCTGAACTCAACAACTCAAACCACATTGTCATCAATGTCTTGTGCAAATTGTTGCACATAGTTGGATAGCAGTGCACCATGTTCAGCCATAATTTCCTCCAGCTAGAATTTATGGTCTCGCTCTTCATTTCCTATGCTTGCAGAATATTAGACAAACATGATGCAATGTCGTAATTGCACCAGTATGCTTTCAAGATGAATTTGTCATTGGCATCGTCAATTGCCAAAATAAGGCCCTCCATCGTGGAATCGCGAAGCGAATGTAGAGTGCCTTAAAGGCACAAATAACACTTTGATCAGTGTTTTATCCTTGTGAAAACTGGTTTAGGGAGTTAGCTTCTCTTACTGATAAGGTTAGGAAACTCTTCCTTTATGCAACAACAAGCAGCATTTTTGTCAGCAGAGGAAGCCTCACCATAGAGAAACACATTTTTGAGGCCATATCATTTTTGAACCAGCCTTTACTGGCTGAAAAACCTCGTCCTCAAGGAGGCAAATCACTCCTTGCGCTATTTCTGGCTTGGATTACGCCAGCAACTTCTTCAGCCTTTTCATTATTGTCATCAGGCAAGATTTGGTCGTAGAGAGCTTTGGCCTTTGTCCTGATCATATACTCTGTCCTCATCATCATGATACTGTCTTTTTCCTACAATCACCAATCCACAATGCCAGCACAGTTTCCATTTTCTCAATTCTGTTACTAAGCGGTGTTACCCCATGTTTTGCTTTTTTATTGAAGGTTATTGAAGAAGTTTTTCAGATGTTTGCTTCCTCTTTCTTGATGTATCACACTGTAGATTTATCCAGTCTGTAATGGTACACCACAGATGCATAGCTTCTGCCCTCTTTAATCATATCTAAAAGTTTCACTTTTTCACCGATGGTCGTCATCTTTTTGCTCTTAGGCACCCCGGAGGAAGCTTTTGTAAAGGCACAGCTTTTAGGTGGCATTATAAGGATTTAATTAATAAAAAAGTTATCGCTTAAGCAAAATAAGTTATTTCCAACACAACACTAAAATACAGTATGCGAGGCAGTCAACATCATGGACAAGACTACCGAGATACAACGAGAGAAGTTGCTAAGTGAGGCGGCACAGATGCCGTGTAATCCAGGATCACAAATTCGGAATTTTTTTGCGATGACAAAATGTTACCAAGATGAAGTAATTTTGACTTAATGCAGCATGAAGATGTTGTAATTGTGACATAATAAATTTCTTCTTGAAGAACTTTACATATCTAAATATTAAATTTAAACCTGATAAATAAAAAGCATAAATATATATTTTTGAGATAACAAGATTTTTTTAAAAAATGAAACATTTAAACAATAGTTTCGGAAACGAATACAAATAAGGAAAATATGGGAATTTCAAAAAAGTAAATGCGAATTATAACAAAATCGGAATATGAAATTTAACGAAAATTTCAGAAGAGTCAGAACACGAATTCTAGTGTAAAATAAAGAAAAGTTTAGAATAGAATAACTATAAATTATATGATACAATTTAATAATTTTTGAAAAATTAAAAATTGACAAATTAAAATTTTTTTAATATTTTAGAAAAATTTGTTAAGCACTGAAGCCGCAAAGCATAAAGTGGCAAGGAAACACTGTATAACTTGTCTATTAAAAAAAAAAAAAAAAAATCATTGGAGAATAAATTTTAAACATACGTTTTTATTTATGTAAAATTTTTACAATTTAAGCAAAAATATTGGAAAATTTGGTCAATGTAATAAAATATTTGTAAATAACTTATTTTTTTCTTTAATGTCTCATGAAATTTATTTTTTAAAAGTA
The DNA here is from genome assembly GCA_030067965.1 of Latrodectus elegans. Taxonomy (NCBI): domain Eukaryota; kingdom Metazoa; phylum Arthropoda; class Arachnida; order Araneae; family Theridiidae; genus Latrodectus; species Latrodectus elegans. The sequence goes on along the minus strand of CM057816.1, from coordinate 100,575,574 downwards.
AGATCACATCAGTTTGTTGAGTGTCACCTGTAATTGCAACCAAAGATTTTAAGTGACTATTCCACAACTAAACTTTATTTTATTAATAATGATGATATAACATTAGAGTCAGAGATAAAATATTCTCTCAATATATATCTTATGTGAACTAATGTCAATAATAACTTAAGGTTGTAAAAAATGGAGAAAGTAATGCAGAAATACTAACTTTTTCATTAGTTGATAATCTACACAATTATAATGTTTAACAATAAAACTTACATTTAAGTAGCATATATGCATATGCTATAAGTACAAAAAGTTTAATTTCAAGTGGGAATTAGTAAACAAGTTTTAATAAAAATTTACTTTCAACAAATTTCTTAATATGAACATATTGGAAAATACATTTTGAAGATTTTTTAATCTTTAACACAGTTTAGGCATAGTAATATATAATTTTTTAGAAAAAATTTATAATATATTGATAATTTTATTATACAAGGTGCACAATATTTTCTTTTAATTTAATAATAAAATTCTCTTCAATACAACCAGGATTGATGCATTATGTTTAGCTTATTTAGCACCCACTTTGAGTCACTAAATACGATACAGTTCCCTTTATTTGTGAAGCTGTATTAATGTTTTTCATCATGCCAATACTGAATGTCTTTTGTAATAAGACTGTAGCATATTCTTGCACTAAGATTGTAAATTCCGGTAAATGCTCTAGAGCAGTAAGCACAATATCAACACGTTCACTTTCTAAGCACTGAAGATAACTTGATATAAACAATATGCCACGAGCTGGATTATGCTTAACATAACGCATCACTAGATTAAAAGCAGACCAACGAAACTGGACATTATTATCTTGCATAAGGTTCTTTAAATTATCAACTACATGCTCTAAAACTACTGGTTTCTTATAAGATATATTTTCTAATTCTTGTAAAGCAGCAGAAATTTCTTCAGTGTTGCCTTGAGAAAGTCTGTTAGCAATAGATGGATAGTTTGTTTGCGATAAACTAGTCTGTAACTGAAGTCCAGCTATTAAATCATGAACAGATGGCTCTGTTTTATCTTCAGAACCTGCAGATCCAGGCATTCCCCAATAATGCATGCAGGAACCTGAGAGAATAGTGCGAAAATTTTGTAAATCTGGATGCTGGCATGCTAATTCAAGCAAAATTTCACTATATTGTTGAATAAACTGACGTGCTTGAACTGGTTTGGTTGCCAAATATTGTAACAGAAAGCTAAAAAATCGATTGAGAAGTTGTAGAATTTCTTTGGGTGTACCATAAGTTTGAAATACATCAACATATAGAGATAAGATATTGTGCAAGTCTGTAACATACTCATTCTTAAAAAGATATGGAGGTAATAGTTCAATGATACTTAGATAGCAGCTAAAAAGTGCAACATGGTTTTGATAACGGAAAAGATGATATTCTAAATGAACTCGTCCTCTGAGTAAAGAAGTCATCATCGGTAATTGTCTTAAAAGTAAAAGTGGATGAGTGCTTGCCATCTTTTTACATATAAATTCAATGCGGATCATTTTTGGTAAACACTGCTTACTTGAATCTGTCCGAGCTAATGATAATAATAAAGTATGAGAAATAATATCTAATTTACAACTATTACTTTTAACTTCACTAGTGCTTTCAGATTGGAAAGAAATAGCATCTGAAATGCGAGTAAGAATTGATGGAATTTGATGATATGCTTGAAGAAGCAATTCATGAGCTAATTTCTTTCTGGAATTATCCTCCTTAATTACTTGAAGCAAATGATCAACAGTTGCATTTATTAATGATGTACGAAGAGCTAAGCATTTCATCAATAATTTTAACCTCTTTTCACTAACAAAACCGTTTTCTGAGATTTGTGGCACATTTGATTCTTCCATTTTCTCACTAGGATAAATAGAAATAACTTCTTGCAAAATATAATCAATGATAGATTTTATTTGACTTTCTGTTAATGCGAGAATGTCCTCTTCTGACCCACGTTTATTTTTTTTTTTGTAACGCCCCTGCCAGATTTTAGGAATGTAAATGCAAGCATATAAAAAATCTAAAACTGATGTTGGATCAAATTTGATGCCCAGACCACTAGGATTTAGTATTGTTTGTATGTAATAGTGCAATGTTTCCCAACTAGACTGATGAATAAGAAGAGCAAGTAAATATGGTCTAAAAGGAACTATGATTGGCTCTTGTTGATTACTAATAAGAGAAAACAACAAATGACATTGAGATTGAGGAAAAGAACTTACTATTTTGGGTTCTAAACATTCTAACCAATCAACAAAAAAGCAAAACTTTGAACGATTAAAAGTTTTTACACTGGGGGTGATACTACTTGTTAATCGCTTCAAAGTTATATTTGTCATGGCATTCATTAAAGGTTTAGTGTCACCCTTAGTAATAGCGTTTTTAACTAAATATTGCATAACTTCTTCTAAACGTAAAGAGTCTTCTGTCTCAGCCGACTGTACAATTTTTGTTACATTTTCACTATTTTCTGTGTTATACTGATGTACAAACATCTTCCAAGGAACTGGCTTTTTAGTTTCAGGTGGTTTGTGTTTATTGTAAAACTGAGTTGCAACTGTTAATAATGAAGAACTTGTAGCTGAAAGGTTATAAATTATTTGCTGACATATCCATTTTAATTTCTGAGCTAGTGCGCTGGTATTAATATCAGCATTTGCTTGTGAAGCAGTAGCAAGTCTAAATAAAACAGAAGAATAATATGACTTCTTTTGAAGAGCTTGAAGAAAAGACATTTTGGTATAACTTCTTAAAATTTGTTCACAAGTGAGGATAAAAACATTGATTGCACCATTTTCAGAATTTTTATCTAAAATATCTTTGGATAATGCCTTTTGCAATCCTTTAAAAAGATCTTGTTCTTGTTTAGCACTTAAAACACCAGTGGTAGTATTTAATCCCAAGAGTTTAACTAAAGATATAGATATTGATTCCAATCCAATTGCAGTTGAAATTTTTGGAGGAGCTCGTTGTATAACTGGTGTTTGATTTGGAACAGTATCACTGTCTGTTGACATCTCAGCTGACTCATTGTCCAATAAAAGTTTAGCAAATTTTTCACCACCAGAAGCTCCTCTTCTATGTTGAACTTCAACAAGCTGAGACATATAACTTTTGTCTAAAACTGCTTGTTCCACAGAAAAACTGTCATATTCAACGGCTAAATCTAATGTTCTCAAAAGTTTACTCATACTAGACACTGGAATACCAAAAGACTGTATAAATAGAACTAACTGAGATGGATCCAAGTCTTTCAAAGCAGCATCTACTAACACACCAACAGATGATCGGATCATGCGTAATTTTAACCAATCGGGAAGAAGTAAAGCTTCTTCTGATGTGTCTACTAGAAAAGCTTTTGGTTGTTCAGCACTTATTGGGAACCAAATTTCTAAAAGAGCATCAAAATAAGATCTTGTTCCAGAAATTGGAGGTCCATAAGTTAAGACAATTATCATTGCATGAACTACTAGTATATGCATTGTAGCAGATTCACCTGAAGCCCATTGTATACGTATTTGATCTTGTGATTCAGACCAACAATATACTTCTTTAGATGGCATTTTAGCAGCATTTAAATACTTAAAAAAAATTTCTGATACTGATGCTAAAAAATCATTACTTTGATCACTGCAACCACTCTCATTAGGTAAAATAGTATTAACTATTGTTGGTCTTTCAACTATCATTTGGGCCATGTCTAAAGCTAAATCACCAAATTCTTGTAGATTATGATCAGGTGTATGAGTAGCTAAAAAAGCAACATATGAGGCAATAGCTAAAGGTTCATTTTCAATTTGGCAAGCTTGTCGCAAATATAAACTTATTTGCGAACGAATGACTTCAAAATGTGGCAAGAGTGGCATGCTTTTTAAAAGCCATTTATATTCATTAGTTTCATCTTTTTGCATCATGTCTTCATCATCAGAAGCAGGTGATTTATTGGGTTGTGAGAGAAGCAAATCTAACCCTTTTAAAGCTAAAACTCTTGCTCCAGACTGTTGAGAACTTAATCGCTTCATGAAATAGCTAATGACCTCAACTGTGTCACGGGGTTCACTATCAGGATCCTGTAGCAATTTTTGCAAATGAAATAATAATTGCTCTTGCTTTTTCTTCTTTTTTATTGAATTTATATCATCACTAACATCCATCATTGCACCACCATCACTGATGAGGAATTCACATAAACACTGAACAGGAAGCATATTGAAAGAACTAGCACTTGATTCAACCAACTCACTCAACCATGACATAGACTGTGTGGTTCCTTGTCGCTGGATTACATCTAGCAAGAAATCAGGATTACGACTACGGCAAAGCAAATCACCAAGTTTTAATTTCATATTCAGATTTTTCAATTGCTCTAATATTACTGCAGGTGGTTTTCTTGCTGGACCATGAGGATCCATTGAAATTAATTTTGACAGTAATAAACTATTTGATTCTGTAATTGTTACTTTGGTTGAAGCAGCAGCTAAATGTGTTTCAAATATTAAAATCTGATCCTTTTCCATCTGACTCATCTGCAGTTCTCTGTTTCTTATCTCATCTGCCTTTTCTCCTATTGCCATTGTTGGTGGTGGAAACACAAATTGATTTGTAATGCACATTTCCATAAGGTTTCTGAGCATAGGGCAAGTTTTCCAAGCCATATCACCAAATGTGCTTGGATTATGGCATGTTATAATCAATAGCATAGTCCAGCCTTTCCAATATAATTCAGATATTGCTAAATTTGGAGGATGATATCCTTGAGGAAGAGAGATATTTTCTGGATGATGATAAGCACATAAATTAAAAATGACATCATATAATTCAGTATTATCTATCTCTAAAACTGGAAAATCATCATAGAAAGTCATTGAAGCTCGCTTTACTAGTTGATCTGCCAACTCCAATGCTTCTGGGGCTGTAAGAAGATGTTCTCGAGAAAGCCCTATTATTAATATTCTCATTAAAGTGTTTTCTAGAAGGGGAACTTCTGAAGCAATATGGAACAAAAGCATTTTTTCATTTTCTGAGGGCCAATTTTCTTTGTTAAAATAATGCTCAATTTGTTCCCTAAATAAAACTTTGTGAATGCAGTGAATGAATTCATTGCGTCCAGGTTTGTATATTTTTGGAACAGTTGAGTAAAGCCACCATACTGCTTCTCTTTGTATATTTGATACTTGCATTTGATAAGTACGTAATGCACTTAAATCTTTTTTCTCACCTCTTGAACACATTGAATATTGTTCTTTAACAGCAGGAGTAATACCTAGAAAAATTGCTAAAACAATCAAATCTATAATTGATAAAAATACCCTTTCTTTGAGTGCGACTTCTAAATTTACAAATGTTGGGTCTCTTCTTTCTAGCAACAATTCAATGCAGAAAATAGAAAAGTTAAAATCATGCCGTATAGTTCGTACTATTTCACGCAGTAATACACGTAGTCCTCTGAGATAGTCATCTCTGTTACATAGTAAATCTAAAAACACTTCTGCTAATACTTTGGCTGCTTGATCTGAGGAATGTTGAAATATAATGGATAGCAATTGCATATTATTTGGGTTCCTTGAATTTGATAGTTCATTATAAATGGCATGCTTCAATAAAGAGCTTAAATTTTCAGGATGTTGACCAACTAGTTCTTTTATGCATTGTAGATAGTGATTGATAACAGGTTTAGCCTTCATTCTGATTTTAATCAATTGACTGATTACTTCAACATCATTTTGATTGTGTTGATTGCAGTTTATGCAAAGAGCAAATAACAAATCTTGTGCAGGCTTTGCAAGTTTTGGGTTTTGGAGCCATAACTCCAGTTTCTGAGAAACAGCTAATCTGACCTCACTGATACCACAGGTTGAAACTAAAAAACGTAACATATTACGAGATACTTCAGATGGTTGACGGCGAGTCATTTGCTCTCCTATAACCTCTAAAACATATTGCGTCAAACTTTCTTTGCTGTAGATATATCTTGGAAATACAGCTACACTTTCTAAGCTTTCTTGAATTTCTAAATTAATGCTTGAACATGATTCATCATCATCAGTAGCTATATTAGGAGGACTAGGGCAAGCTTCAGGTTTGAATAATCGATCAGGAATTAGCATGTTTTTAGGGACTGCTTTAGTATTAAAAGCAGTTAATATATTATCTACAAAGCCTTTACAATAATCATGATCAACCCACATTCTTTCCCCAAGGGAATCTTCAATATAAGCTTTAACAAAACCTTCTGGCCAACTACTCTCATCTTTATAAGCCATCATGAGGATATTGGAAGCTAAAATAGACACAAAATTATTGCCTTTTGATTTAAAGTTGACATTCAGGTCCCGTTTCAATAAACTACAAAATGCTTCTATTGTGAGTTCTGAACAAAAAAGTAAAGGCCTTGATTTTACAAGATATAGCAAACTTAATAAAAGTATTGAATCAATTTTAGTACGACTTGCTTTCAACTTTTTCACAGCACCACAAAGTAATGCTTCAATTTTTTCATCATCCCCAGAATCTTCAGCTTCTATGACTTTATTCACTAAATCAGCTGGATCAACCTCATAAGCAATAGAATCCCATTCATCACTTTTAATGGTTTCTTTTTTACTTATTGATCCAACACGTTTGACATGTGAACTAGAACTGGTAGAACCAAGCTTAGCTTTTTTAGCTGGCACAGATGTGTTAGAACTAGATGCTTCAGTTTTTCTTTCTGAAGATAATAATGATGATTTTGATTTAATTTTAGTATCTTCACTCTGTCGAGCTGCAGGTTTGGATCCTAATGCAATAAAATCTGATACATGAAGAGGCTTTACTTTATTACCAGATCTTTTCATCTTTTTCTCACGTTCCATTTTTTAAAATCTATTGGATATAAAACAAAATCAGTTTGGAATAATAAGAGCAGACAAGCAAATAATTTTATGGTTTAAAGTAAATGTTTTAATCAAATTTATGGAAACATAAGTATGAAAGTATTATATATAAATTATATATTTTTTTATACTTATATTGTTTTTATTTTATATACATATAATATATGCATACAAAATATTTATAAATTTTTAATATGTGTATGGAAATACTGTATATATTAACAGTAATGTTATTGTATTTCATTACATTTAAATAACATAGTTACATAAAATAAAACTGTAAAAAATAATGACAAAATTAACTACCTACAGAAAACAAAAAGAATTGAGAAATAATAATCTGTCAATTCTTTCTTACAACTATGGAGATTTTTAGATTTCCAATTAGTTCACTATAGATAAAATTAGAATAAATGAATGATTATTCAACATTTTGTGATCTTCACTTTTTTTAAATCTAGGAAATTTTAAGATGTAAATCATTACATTATAACCTAATTTGTAATTTTTAATATTTTTATTATTCATATATTTTAATGCTTATTGAATAAGGATATAGAATTTTCAACATAACATTTGGCATTTTGATGTTATTGTGATGGTATTTTGTTATTGCATGCCACTAAATGTTATTTCCAAGAATACTTACATAGTTATATCATTCAGTAAAAGCATAAAAATATGCACCTGAATCTTTTCCACCAAAATTTTTAATATTCTTTTCTTGTTGAATGATAATGGATGTTTCTGATTTATCAAATTTAATTTGGGATTGACCAAAAGGTGCATAGGATATCAAACCATTCAATTGGTAATTAAATATTTTAACAGAAAAAAATATGCAGTAAAAGATTGTTAGAAGGGGCACAAAGTAAAAGCCCATTAAAACTGCAAATGCAATGAAATAATAGAACCACAAATTCTCAGAGAAATAAGATTTAAAAGGCATTTGCTAGCTAGAAGATTCAAACATTCCTTTATTGACAGCCATGCAATTAATATACATATAATTTTGAACGTATAGATTTTTATGAAATGGATCACTGTACAACCAATGACTTGAACCGTTATAAGTAACCATGCAAACTTATTGCTGTTTTGCATGTTAGTTCAAATTGGCAGGCACAGAAAAAAATGCTGAATTGTACAAAAGTATATTTACTGGTAGAAAATGATGTTTCCGTTCTGCTGCAGCACTAGATATAGTGTATATTGCTATAAATTAAAGGAGAGTTTTTGTTTTAAGTATATACTCTACTAAGCAGAAAGAACAACAATTACTACCATAGAAAACATAATCAAATATAATTATATGTATCTTAATTGTTGAGTTAGAAACCATTTGCATTAATTGATGCTTTTTTACAAATACCATTAAACTATAAATACACTTGTACTTGATGTAAATTATATTACAAAAATAATTGAAATTTCGTAAAATAGTGCTGCATACGGCAAAACAAACACCTGTGTAATTGATGTTTGTTTCAACTGATTGCAACCATCTCAATACTTATTATATTGAATTTATGCTTTGTCAATTATTTATGAATGTGAAGTTTTCAACGAAATCATGGATCAATGTTCTAGAAAATCATGGATATGTTACTTAATGTACATCTAAATTTCTGAGTTAAATTGATAATAATGTGTTAAAAATCTGTTACATACTTTACAAAATTTAATCTTATGTATATTTTAATTGTGTAAACAATATCATTTTTCTAGTCTATAACCTCTCTAGTCTTCTTGACATTTTAATTTAATGATTATTGAATTTACCTTTTATTTATTTGGTAAATCTCATGGGAGAGCTATAAATTATATTTTTTCAGTAAGTAAAGAAATACTGAATTATTTCTAATTCAGAGTCTAAGACAAAATAAGTAATACAATAGACTGGGCCAAATCAAACTTTTTGCATCCGATATAAATATTCTGTGCAAAAAGAAAAAACAAATTTTGTTCTCACAACTTTAGTAATTAAACAAATATTTGCAACCGAAGAAAAGGTGCAAATATTATTTGTAAGAGATGACTTAAAGAAGTGAGGGACATTATGTTAGAAAATCATTTAATCAATGGAATTTTCTTTGCTTCTTTTTCATTATAAAATACACAATTAAAATTTATTACATCGTATTTATCAAAAATCATTATTTCTTAACATTAACTACTTCTAAAGCCAATAATTTGATTTTTAATTATAAGGGGGCTTTATAATTATGGGAGATTTGATTGTTTATAAGTTAAATAATATGAATTAGATTTAGGATCATAATGTTGGAAATAATTTGGCAAAATTTATTCACTTATTTTTTTGCTAAGAAAACTTATAATATTTTAGCTATAACTGTGCATACTTTAATATTGAAGTACCTTTCAGTGAATTCCAAATGAAATGCTATATATTTCAATTTCAAAATTTTAAATGAAAATATACAAACATTAATCAAATATTTTCTATATTTATAAAATACACATTTTGACTTTACTTTTACTTATGACTTTCAAATTATACTAGGTATAATAATAGATTCTGGGTTATACACTCCAGAGTCATATTCATAGTTGAATTAAATTTATAAAAAAATCTGGTAGGTCTTAAGCCATTGTACTAAGTTGTAAATATTTAGTGTTCTCTAGCTCTTTTATTACTTGTAACAAGAATATGAACAGTGATTATTATGTAAATAATTATTTTTAAAATTATACACTTAATTTTTTTTTTATCCTTTTAATAAAATATTTCAACAGAATAATAGTTTGCAATTCAATGAAGTATGTAGTAATTATTGAAGTAAAATTATTTGCCTCAAGCAGTTAGAGCATCAGACAAAAATGTACTAGAACTGGCCCAACCTAATATGCATTAAAATACATTTGCAGTATGTTGCATTATATCTTATGTAAAGCAGAGAGTACTTGCAAATACACCTTAACCCCTTCCAGTAAGATTTAATAATGAAACACTGTGCATGAAATAAACATTTAATTTTTATCAAAAAAACTTGTTTCATTTTATAATTCTTACATATTCTTAATTAATATCCATTTTTACACTAGAAATTTTAAACTAAATTAATTATCACATTCAACAATAACTTTAGTCGCATGACGAGTGTAGCTCGTCATTGTGCAATATGGCATGAAACACTGATGATGAGCTACACTCGTCATAATACCAGAAAGGGTTAATTTTTATTTATAATCATTTAATATAGTTTCATCAAAAATTAATATTATAATCAAGTTGAGAATTGACATTTTTCTTGAACTCTTAAGAAATAATTATAGAAATTGGTAATATTATTGAGATTTTCTTAAAGCCAGCCAGCTTAGAAAGCATAGCACATTTTCTTAAGCTAATTTTAGATGCACATTAAAACATAATTGAATAAAACAGTAAAACAGATTTACAACAAATATAAATAAGAACTTGAATAATAAAGGTTATCATTTATTTTAAATAAAGGTTCTTGTAATGTATTAATCTTTTAAGTATCAATAGTTTAAAATATAATGTACATTAGATGATTATTTTTACAAAATCTTGGGGACTAGTAAAATAGTTCTTAACATCATAAGTTCATAAAATAGAAAAATAAGTATTGCATCTTAAAACCAATTTTTTCTTGCCAAACCACACTTTCTTTAAAAATAAAATTCATGCTTATAAATAATTCTCACTTTCATTTTTTGATGGAAAATCAAGCTAAATAATCATTTACTTCTGATTCAAAATGAACATTTTTTAAAACAATTTTACTACTATTTTTCTCAAAAAAGTATCTTAATATTATCAACACTTAATCTACATGTACATCAAATGATCATAACAACACACTAGTTCTTTGTTTGATACCTGAAATTTCAGCTTCACTCTACCATTGTTTTCAATTCTTACTGTAAATTATACAGTAATGAGTCACATTCAAAAAGTACAAAAATGGAATCTTTGTTAAAGTTCATGAATGAGTAGTAATTTTTTAATCAGGTAAATATTTTTGACCTTCTTCATTTACAGTGGTTCTTATAATCAAGCTAGCATATCAAAATGACCTAGATACCATTTTCTATGCGACATTATTCCAAACATAGAAATTCAATTGCAGGTATCTAGAATGTCAATTTTATAAGGTAATTCCAAGCTATGATCACTTATATCAATATCTTAAGGTGCCTTTGCAAAAAGGCACCTTAAGATATTTGATTTGAAATGATTAACTATGCTTTGATTTATGGGTATCAGATTAAATGAAGATTAGAAGAGAGGAATTTTATACAAATTGTTTAAAAAAAAAATTCAGGATTTTAATGTATAGATAGAAATTAAATTGATCACTTCATCTCAGCATTAGGGAATTGTTCATAAAATTAGTTATTATCAGCACTAGTTCATAAAATTGTGAGTGTTGATAAATTAGAGGTTCATAAAAACACACAAGTGTCTTTTTTATAAACCTCTAATTTACCAATTAACTAACATTTTATATTGAATAAGGATATTGGAATTTCCCTGATGACTGAAAAATTTTTTTTTTCACAATTAGTCATATTTTGGCCTTGATCAACATAAAATTCATTTTAATGAGTCTTTCTATATTTTTATGCAACTTTCTTTTACTATATAACGACTTTTCAAGCAATTCTGAGTTTTATATTCAGAAATGCTTAATTTTTCTTAAATTATTTTTTTAAATAAAAAATAGATTTCTTTAATAAGCTAAAAAAAATTCTGATAACTTACAATTATACATTATTATTTTTTTCTAAAGGAGATTCATTTTTTAATAATTTTGGATATTTATATATTTTAAATCATAAATAAAAATGATCTTTTATAATAATATTACAAAATGAAATTTTACTGTAGGAAGAAAGGTGATATGCTGCTTGTATTTGTAATTCCTATATATTTTTGTTTCAAAAACGTCTTTATAAAAAACACTATGTTTATTTGTATCCTTGTCTTTCTAATGCCTGTACAGGTAAAATAAACATGCATTCATTGAAGAAATATAAGCCATATTACTAATTTAACACTGACAAATGATTTAAAATAATAATATCAATAAAATTTTTTCAATGAACCCTTTATAGAGAAAGACTACTTACAACTTGTTAAGACATACTATTTAATTCCGCCCAGTTCTGCCACCTAAAAATAAAGAAATGTACAGAGGGTAAAATGCGCTAAGTGTGCATTAAAGTGCACCAAACTGACTTAACGGCTCCTTTGTTTAATCCTGGTGTTTTTTAAACATTTTATTCACTTTAACAAATTATAAGGAGATATTTAAATTTTTATGTGCACATAAATGATATAGTGCCAGAAATATATTTTTTTAAACAACTGCAGATACTGGGTGATTAAACCTTTGTCACAACAAGGCTGGAAACTGCTACTCATTTATCATTACCCAGTGGGCACCTGTAAGCCAAGTTACAGAGGTGAGTAACCTTCCCCACACCATACCACTACACACCCGTTTATAAGGGTTGACAACATTCATACATCATCTCAGAAGAAATGGCAGAGGAACACAGAAAGAAACATCCATATCTGAATCAAGACCCATAGCCTAGGAGTCAGGAATGCTAACCACTCAGCCATGGGATGGGTGATAAATATTCCACTGTTAAATATGTAGTTTTTAAGCACCTAAAATAAACTAAGGAATGCAAACCACTCAGCCATGGGATGGGTGAGAAATATTCCACTGTTAAATATGTAGTTTATAAGCACCTAAAATAAACTAAGGAATTTTATACAGAATATTTTTTATTAATCTGAACTATTTTAACTATTTTCAAGTCATGCTAAAATGTACAACTTTTCTTCCACATGGAGCGCTATTTTAAAATCACTTTAACTACGTAAAATAATTCTTGTCCTTTCATGCTATTAAAAGATTTATCAAAGTATGTGAGCAGTAATATCTTTAATGTTGTACTTCTCATAAGTCCTAGAAGAATGGTATTCCTAATTTGCGTAATGGTCCAAGGTATAGAGTGGTTGATGAATTTCACTTTGCCATTGGACATGACTGCTTTTGAAATCATCTTTGTCAATTCATAAAATCTTTCCTTCTCCAATATACACTCTAGGTAGTTCTGGATATGTGATGGACTCCATGCATCTTCTCCACTTTCCTGCCCAACACAAGACTTTTCTCGCAGAGTGTTAGAGGCAAAAGACATATTAGATAACTGGACTCTGGCAGTTGTTTTTGTATGTTGTATTTTGTTTTAACAATCTTGATTCATATCTTTTTTCCTTAATTATTCTTAATCTGCCATAAGAATTGTAAAAAAAAAAAAAAAAAAAAAAAAAAAAAAATTTTGCTTTCCAACATTGTATACAAGAGTTACAATATTGCACTAGAAAAGAATACATCTAGTAAAGTAATATGTAAATTCTTTTTTTTTAATGTTACATGAATTATTTCATTTCTGCAGTGAATAAATGATTTTCCACTTTTGAGCATACCCAAGAATAAGAAATCTGCTTTATTTTGATGAAAAGGTACAGAAATAAATAATTTAGCTATATTACATAATAATTCAGCTATGCAAATAAACATAGATGGTGATATAAAATATGCGGTAAAAATTTACCGTACAGTCACCCTTGGCGAAATTTTAAAAAAGTCGCCAAGGGTGACTGCTGAAAAAATTTCTGATTAGGAAAAAGGGCGGGAGGAAAATGGCTAAAATAGTGACAAATTGTTGGTATCTAACAATATGCTCAACTGATTTTACAAATTTAACAAAAAACGCAGATTTATAGATTTCAAACATCCATGGTAAAATAATAAAGTTGATACGTTAATTTATCCCTAAAATTTTTTGATTAAATTTTACATTAATGAATTTAAATCGGTAAATATTCACGAGAAATTAATGACAAATAGGATCGCCAAAATATGTACAGATTTCGTATAATCCACGATTCCAAATTCTGAATTTTTTGGCGATGAAGACATGTTGCCAAGGTGACGCGCCCGATGACGTAAGTACTACGGTTACCAAAATAGAATTTTCTGCATAATTTTTATAGGTCTCCATATGTATGACGTAACAAAAAAAGGTTGCCAGATACATAGAAAATTCGCCAATCTCAAAATTTAGCTCATGGATTATACGGCACCTATGCCATAAAATAATAGTTTGCCGGGTTTCCAGTATAAATGTTCGCCAAATTTGGCGCTAAAAACGAGTGAGGGGTTACCGTACAGTAAATCTGATCCAAATATGCTTAAAGATGAAATTAACAGAAATAAAATTACTCCAAAATTAAAATTTTTTTCATTTTACTCAAATATTTAATTATATTAATAAGAAATTTCAATATCGAGTTTAGTATACGATCATTCAGTATGATTCTGGAAATATTTAAAAATCTATGACACGGTTTTAAAATTGATAATATAATGATTTTGAATTAACATTAAAGATTTCTTTTGAAAATTGAAGATTAATTTGAGAGAATGGAAATACTTACGGTAATTTGCAATGTCAAAAATTTGTAAAAGTTTATTTCAAATTTAATTCGATTGAAATTTTAATCAAGAATGTATAATACTGTCTAAAAAAATTTTCTCTATAACATCAAAAATATTTTAAGGTAAACACGATAATCGGTAACACATTATAAAGGATTAATATTTAAGAAAATTTTCCCAGTAGAGAAGTATGTGTTTATAAATATGCTATAGTGTATTTTTCAGACATGTGTTACATAGCTAAATCTATCACAACTGTTTTTATCGGCTTTAGCATTTCCTACTGTTTACAAGGTACATAGAAGATTAAATGGAGGGTTTTATTGGAAATTTTGATTGGTTGGAAAAGTCATGTGTTCTGCTACATTCATGTTTTGGCGATAAATGCTTTCATGAAATTACTACGAAGTTCAACATGAAACATCAAATATTACGATTTTTTATTTATGTACTCCACAATCATTGAAGTCTAATTTTAAGATGATAGAAACTTTAAATATTAAAAAGGGAAAGTCAGATAATATTACACCTATTATTATATTTTAGATGAGTATGTTCAATATTTTTGTGTTGTATTGGGTATGAAGTCAAATTTAAATTTTGGAATACTCTAATATCTAAATTTAGAATCATCATGAATAAGACTAAGTAGCAGTTTTCTTCAATTTCACAGAGTTTTACACAGCTTTAATTTTACAGAGTTCAATTACACAGCTCTCTTTCCAAAAGATATATTTACATTTAAATATTCCGAAATACAGTATTTGTTTCAAAATTTTTTTATTCATAAATTTTAATTTTTTTCAACTTCTTCTCAACTCAGCTGCACTGCAGAAAAGAACGAAAAAAGTAAACAAATAATCATGATATGAGATTTGGGGGAAGTCACGTCTCGTGAGCTGGTGTGCTTACGATGATGTCTCTTTGAGTTAAATAATGATTTGTTCTTTTGCTTATCGCTAAGACTTATGTAAATTATATTTTAATTGTAAAGAAAACTGTTCTAATGGCGATTATGGAAGGACCTCTTAGTAAATGGACTAATGTGATGAAAGGGTGGCAGTATAGATGGTTTGTGCTTGATGATAATGCTGGACTGTTGTCTTATTATACAGTGTGTTCTCTTATTATTAACATTTTTTTTATATAATGACTATTTGTAGTTAGTATTTTTTTTGATTAAAGTTCTTAGATCCGTAGTATTTATAAAAAAAATTAATAGTCTTGATTATAAAAGGAAGAAGGAAAATAATTTTCTATAACACTGATGAGAACATGCTTTTCTTTTTTCTTTCTACATATATAATAACTTTGAATGATGATTTTATATTGTATTTCCGATTAATTACATACAATATTAAATAAAAATTTGTTTTTATAGTAGTATAAAAGGAAAGTTTAAATTGTTGAATGAATGCTTATATCATCATTTTGTACATATAAAATATAATAAAATCATTAAAATACCTTAAATAATATATATTTTATTCTGTTTCTATAATGAGGACTTATCTACATAGTAAACTAGTGAAATTTTTATTAAGAATCATTGGTAAGGTTTTTAATGGCATGAAATAAACTTAGTTTCACAGATACTGTAATTTTTGAAATTTGAAAAAGACAATTTTAATTAATAGATATAAAGAAAATACATTAGTTTCATTATTTAAGTATTAGCATCATGACAGCCAATATTACTATTTATTACAGTACTATAAATTTCAAATAAAGTATGTGAGTAAAAATCATTTATTATCTTATTATTGCTATCTGTTGTAATTTTAACTAGGCACGATTTCTAGATTGCTATATCATCTTGATCCAAAATTTTCTGTGATAATACTAAATAACTTATTTTTCTATTATTAGTATAATCTTTTCTGTAAAATTAAATTTTTTTGCATAGTGTTCAATTGTGATTGTGTGTTCATATTTTGTTATTATTTATTCTTAATTTTTTATATTCTTGTAAGTCTGGGTAATTATCTATAAGTGATTTATAATTAAAGTGAATATATAATTTAATAGGATTACTTAAAATATAAACAGTCAATTGGCACCCATTGTAGTTTGCTAATCAAATTCCAATACCTACATTTCTTCTGCTTGGTGAAAAAATGTTCACCAATCGCAAAGACTGCAACTGTAATGCTCACTTTTACCAGAAATTCAGATTTTGTCATTATTTAAGTTAAGTTTTTTGTTAAATTGTAAGTCCTTGAAATTTTTTATTAAAATTACATGAACTCTTAAGTTTTCCTGTTTAGCTAGCTGCTGAATTGATAATGCTCTAGTCTTCAGCTTCACAGTTTATAATTTTAATCCTTGTCTCACCCATCAATGTTTATGATGTCTTGGAATCAATATAATAGGTTCTAATTTAATTAGTTGTGTTGTTCAAGTTGTGACTTAAAAATGACTCTTTCTCTGTAGTATAATATTTCTTTGTAAATTTTCTTTTAAGATATAAAATTGGGTGTTATTTTGCTTCTGCATCTAACTGAGAAAATACTACACCAATTCCTTAATTTGATAGATAAATCAAATTTTGTCTCAGTTAAAAGTAATTAGATAATTTTTAATCAAATTATAAGAACATAGTTTTTTAATTAATGAATTTATTTTTCTATAAAATTTGATAGAAGACTATTTACTTGCAAGCATATTGCAAACAAGCTGTAAAATTATATTAAAACAAAATTTTTTTTTAGCAAATTGACTTAATTTCCTATTAAATTTATTTGTTTTGAGGTGTCATTGTTAAAATATTTTTTGCCAAATCACATTACGCAAAAATAAGTAATAAAATATTAAATTTTGTTTGCAAAATATGCTGTTGTGTGAAATAAATCTGGTGATTTTTTAGAGTGTAATTCCTAAATTTTGTTTTTAATGCCTTTTTTACACAAATTTTTAATTTCTGAAATGTAATGAGTTTAATGGATTGACGACTCATTTTAAAACTGTGTTAATAAGCTTTAATATGAGATAACTATTGAATAAAACAATTTTTTCTTAAAAATATATATGTATTTAAAATTTCTTTACAAATTACTAGCTCCAAATTTTGAAAGTTTCAAATAAGATTTTTATAAAATAAAAATTATAATTTAAACAAATAGGAAATGATGGTTGTAAATTGAAATATTTTTATTCAATTACAGTATGTTTATATATATTAAAAATGACACTAGTTATCATTTATTATTGCTTACATACTGATAAAATCCTTTTCCATGATGTTTTATCTCATTTAAAAAAAATATGATTTAAAGCTCGTAGCAATTTAAGAAGTTTTGATATATGATTTATAAAAATAATAAATTTTAATACTAAAATCCCTTCATACTAGTTTTATAACAATATTGTTATCTTGCTACTGATAAAATTTTTTATTTGTCTAGTAATGTGAACTAGAATTTTTATAGAGAGGTACATGTGTATTATTCTTGACACAATAATATAGGAGAATATTTCTTTAGTCAACCTAGTTACTTTCAGTTCTTGAGTGTTTAACCAACTACTGAGGGCACATTCAGCTATGTGTATAACTTTTTCCCTGACAGATTTGCCCATCAAAGATATTCTTTAATGAACTTATTTTGTGCCAAATGAAATAAAAATTTTTAATTTTCAACTAGATCATCTTACATATTAATGGAATTAGTACTGATCATTATACTTGTATAAAACGAAAAAATGGTGGTTTTCCAACTTAAAAAATTAGTCAAATTTAATGTTTGTTTAAAGGCAGAAATAATATGGATTTGAGTGTATAAATTTGTTTTTATCATTTACTAGAATAATAAAGGAAAACCATTGAATTTCTAGATTTGTAAAGCAAAAGTAAGGACAAATTATACAAATGCATGTCAAGATTAAATGATGATAAAAATGGTCTAATGTATTTAATTTAAGTAACTCATATATAAAACTTTTATTTTTTCTATTAAGGGGATGAAAACAATATTTTCTCAGTTCTCTAATGCAGGCGATAAAATTACTTATTGGTATTTTTGACTTCAAATAAAATATATATTGCAACTTTTTTATCATAATTATTTACTTTTGGCAAAAATTTTAAATGATCACAAAATATTTATCCTTCCAAAATAAAATTAGGAATAATTGACAGTTACTAATTTTTATTTGTATTCAGTATACATTATTGCATAAAATATAGATTTCAGTTAATGAATTGGAATAATGTTGACAACTTTAACATCAGAAATTATTTATTAATTACACTTTTATTTGAGAATATTTAAACTGTGTGGTATTTTTAATTTTCTAGTCAAAAGAGAAAATGGTTCGAGGTGCTCGAAGAGGATGTGTTCGCTTAAAGGTAATTATATGTTCTTATGTAATATAGTTGCTTTAAATTTTGATATAAAGTAATTTTTGCAACAAGCAAATGCTATATTGATTAAAATTAAATACGTTTTATGTTTTCACCAGATAAGTTTGGAAAAAAATGGGATTGATTAATTAAAGGACAAGAGATTATACTTAATGAATATAGTTCACTTACATGTATATAGTACATTAAGAACTATAATCACTTACATGAATATAGTTCTTAATGTATTATAATGGTCATTTTACATGAATATAGTTCTTTGGAATTCATGTAATATGTTTGTTAAGCATATAAGTCTATATAATTAATTATTTAAAAAAATTTCTGAAAATACTAAAATAAATCTGAACTTGTTATAGTAAACCAGTGATTATAGTAGCGGATTGTGATGAGCAAAAAGGGAACAACAGCAGCAAAATTTACCACAGAACTTATTCATCAACTGAGTTTTCCAGTGTCAATTATTACAGTTAGAAGACACCTTCATAAATAGAATACATAAGGCAGAACAACAATTCCCCAGTCACTTGTCACAGTTGTTAATGCCAAATGGTAGTATACAGTTGCAAAATCACAGTAGTGTCACACTCACAAACTTGGTCGATTGATATGTGGTAGAAAATAATATAGTCTGATGAATCTTTCTTTACACTTTTTCCTACAATAAAAAAGTTGCATATTTTGCTGGACAACTGTGCATGCGTATGATCGAAATAACATAACAGTTATATGTATGTATCTGCATGTGAGAATTATAACTTATGAAAATGTTTATAAAGTTGTAAAGTACATTAAACATTCAGGAATGCTTTAAATAAGTTTCATAAATCTCTTCCTCTTAATTTTACACTGTCAATTTTTATAAAATATTTATTTGATGATTATTCAGCATTATTTTTATGTTATTAACGAGAGAACAATTTTCTTATTCTGAATTACTTTGATAATTAACAAACAGAATGAATTATGAAGGCTGGTGGCATACACTTTCCACTCCCAAGGCACAGGTTCGAGGTTTGATCTTAGGACCGGGCAAAATTGCCTGTGCCTTTCATCACATGGGTGGGTTGATTAATCTGAATATTTGGGACTTAAACACTGGAAGTTTCGTGTTAGACTGACCAGTCAACCTGAATGTATGGAAATGCAACCCAGGGTCCTTGGTCATGAAAACAGATATGAACACTGTAGGCCTTGGCCTCCATATGGGCTGTTGCGTCACTGAAAGTTTGAGAGAATGAATTATGTGATTACTTATTCAAATTGAAAATATTCTGCATTTCTAATCACTTGTACTTATTTCAATATAAATTTAAAAGTATCAGATTAATTTATTTTACCATTTATTACATTCTTTTTTATCTTATTTAGACCTATTGCAAAATTATGGTTCCTTTTGTAATAAGTCAGATTTTTTATTTTTTGATGACTACAAAAATTTACAAATCAGTCAGTTTTTACTTATATCCAATTTGTTGATATTGTTTTTCCAAGTATCTGGTTTGTTATGTCAAATTTGTTAAGCTATTTATTGCAAAAAATATATTTTGAGTTCTGATTTAAAAGTTGTTTTTAGTTTTTTTTATTGTTTTCCAAATATGCTTATTTATTTCTGTACTTATTAGTTACTCCTGTGTAGTGTTTTTCTTATTTCCCTTCTAATCATCACAAAAATATATGGATATTTTTATTAGTATTAGAATAGAAGATTTAACTTTGAAAAGTAAAAGTTAACTTGAGACCTTATAACTTTATTATCTTTTCTATTAAAATTCTGCTAGTTATTTTAAAACATTTTTATAATTTTTAAAGCACTCTCATATTGTAAGAAAAAAAAAATTTAAATACATTCTAAAAACCAAAAGAAATATGATAAAAATAGATACTTCCCTAAATGTTAAAGTCAGATAATGGTACTTAAATGTCCCTCCCCCCTTTTTAAATCTATTACAGCATATATAACCCTTTATCTTTGTTTCACCTCATACAATTTTGTTATTGTTTATATATTTTTTTGTTGCAATTTAAGTTTTGCCTTGTGTTACCCACCTAAAAAAAAGATAATTTTTTTTTTAGCTAAGCATCTTACAGAAAATTAGTGAATGAAATAATCTGAATAAATAATGCAATATTTGCAAAAACTTGAATTTATTTTAGCACAAAAAATAATTATTATTTTTATTATATTTATATATAAAATATTGGTTTCAATTTCTTCTACTCTAATATTTTTATCCTTTAATTAACATTCTGTTTATTGCCTTCTTTCTGCATTTTTATTTAAATTATTAGATTCAATTTCTATTTTATCTTTTGTTGTCTAAGCTAAATATTTTTTTTAGAAATACAGATTTTAAATAAGAATATTACTTGTTATAGATCTGAGATTCTGAAAAATTATGTATTTTTTTAAAGGGGGTTCGAATGATTGCTAGTCTGGAAAAAATTTACATGAAATTTATTAAGGAACATTTTATTTTCTTCAAAATAAAAGTCAGGAAGAAAATGGAAGAAATAATTATATTAATTCAAATAATTCAATGTATTTAAAGTTAAAAATTATGAGAAATGAAAAAAATATTATAAGATTTCAGAGTTTGTAAAATTAAGATGATCAATATGTCATAAAGATCTGTACATTATGAAATACAGAAAAATACCTTATACAAAATATTATTAATTTTTATAAATTTATTTCTTATTTGATTAACAATTGAATTATTAACATTAAAAATATGTAAAAAAAAATTAAGTTGTTAATAACTTGAACAATTTGTAAAAAATATCAATTTTATTCCAGTTATCATTTTTAATCTGAAAATAGTCAAAAAACACATATATAAAAATATTTGCTATTATAAAATTATCATTGTTAAGGATATTATAATATATGGTTCTTAAATTTCATATTATAGTGTTTCCGGTATTTTTTATCTTAAGCATTACATGTGAAAATAATCTCAGTGTTATAAAAGTTAAATAATATTGCCAAATTATTTAGCTCTAAATGTTTCATTAGAATATCTTAACATTTATTTTGTTTATTAAATTTCAAAACATATATGAAATTTGAAAATGGATTATATTTTTAGAGTGCCATAATAGGCATTGATGATGAAGATGATAGTACATTTACAATAACTGTTGATGATAAGACTTTTCATTTCCAAGGTAATTTTAGTCATTTTTTTTATCAATAAATACATTTTCATTGATAACTGTTTTAGATATGAAGCTTCAGTTTTTATTTGTATTTTATAGCTAGAGATACTGAAGAAAGAGATAAGTGGATTCATGCTTTGGAAGATACTATTTTGCGACACACACAGAGCTATGGCTATCAAGCGGTTTGTAAAATAGTTTATTTTACAAATTTTTAGTTTATCCAATTGTAGTACTTTAAACTTAAATATAGTTGTATAATAAATTATTTCGATGAATAAATCAAAAAATTCAAAATTACAGTTTTGCTTTGAAGAACATAGTTGGTAAATTAATAATTTTTCAAATTATCAAAATAATGTTAAAGTATTGTATTAATTAAAAAAAAAACAATTTATAATATTATAATATACAAAAGACAAAGTAATAAATTACTAAGATAAAATTATGTAGATTTTTAATTTAAATCTTTATTATGTTATGAAATCTTATTCAATGTTTCGATCTTGATCTTTCATATTTTAGTTGCAAAATAAATCTTTTAAGACTTTATTTTAATTTAATGTTATTTACATAAACTCCTATTTTTTTTTTAAATTTATTATCTTTAAGAGCTTAGTCCCTTTATGATTTGAGAAATAAAAATCTCTATTTTTAAGATATCAATCAATCATCATTTTTCTTTTTGTAAATAATATAAAATATAAATATTTTAATTTTTTAAAAATATTTATTTTTGAATTATATTAATGTTTATTTTTGATATTCTGAAAATTTATTTTAACCAAGTAATTTAGATTTAAATGTAGTTGAATGTTAGTAAGCCAAGATTACAGAATTTTTAATCACAAAATTTCCATTATGTTGATATAAATTATGTTTATTATTTCATTTTAATTAATTCTTAATAATAAAAATAATTAATAAATTTATAGATAACATTTATTTTTTTTATTTTTCACAATTATCTTTTTTATTACTTTCCATAAAATTAATATTAATTTTGAATAGTGCGAAAAAAAATTTTTTTTAATGAAATAATAAATTACCTTAAGAAAATTTCAGTCAGTAAAGTAAACTCTTATCATCTATATTTAGTATTTGTCATAAATGCCTGTATTAAATGTATAATTAGTAATTAGTTTATTGTTGAAGTGAGATTATTTTTTAAGCGATACACTTATCCTTTTGACATCATAAAAGCCATGTTTATAAAACTATTTAATATTTGCTATTCTTCTTATAGTAATTTAAATATTTTTATGATATTTATTTTTTATTGTAGAGATGGGATGGAGTATATGTATCTAGCTCCCTTCAGGACTTTGATAAAAAATTGACTGAAGCTGATGCCTATCTTCAAATGTTGATAGATCAGGTTTCAGTATGTATATCCTTCAGTTCTTATGTAAAATAACAAATTTTTTTATCAATTTTTCAGAGGAAAAAATGTGTTTTAAAGGATTAATTCATCATTGTATTTTAATTTTGATTGTATTGAGCTTAGGGTAATGTTCTGCTATTCCTAAATTCAGTTATTTTAAGAAAAAATTACAATTTTCTTATTATCTTTGTTGTATATAATGTGTATAATTTATAGCGAATAAGAACTTACATTTATTGATTAATCTATGAATCTAATATAAGGTAAGAAAATTGAAGGAGCTAACGAGTCTATTTATTGTACTAAAAATGATATCACTATTCTGTAGCTTTATTATTTAAACAAATTATCATATTACTTATTTCTTTTAAAAGCTATTTAAAGTTATTAAAAATATATTTTATATTTATAAAACTACATATCTGCGCAAATTTGATTTCTTAGAATTTACAATTCATATACATATGTCATAAATTTTATTAGTTTCTGTTATATGGTTACTTATTTTTTATTGTTTTGCATTAATAAAAAGTATTAAATCTCATTTTTTTTTTTTTAAGTGTGCAAGTGTTTATTAAGAGTTGAAAATTTGTGTTGAGATTTTCTTCATTTATTATATTAGGCATATTTCTTTTCAAAAATTTGTTTTAAATATTGGTTTTATAAAATAAAGAAATAAAATTAAAATGTTTTAAAAATATTTAATAAATTATAGTTTATTTAGGGTAGGTGTAATTAGAGAATTTTGTTTAAAATTTAAATGTGTTTGTTAGCAATAGATTTGTTTTATCAATAATTATATGCTTATTAATTAAAATAAAAAAAATGAATGTATGGACATATTTTTATGTATATTCTTATAATTTTTTAAAATTTTAATAAAAGTTCAATTGAGGAATTTTTTTAAAGTGCTTTTAATTTTGCAAAATTTATTGAAGTAAATACCCTATTAATTAAGAAATGGCATAAATGTTTTAAAATATGATTAATAATTTTTTAAAATCACAATTTACAAGCACCAATAATTAAATTAATACCTATTACAGATTATAATACTATTTTTTGGAAAAATTGAAAGGATTAAAAATTAATGATTCTCAGCAGTAAAATGCTAAGAAACATTTTTACTAAATTTAATAATGAAAAATGTGCTTTTAAATTTTATAATGAATAGAAATGTGAAGGTAATTTAATTTGAAAATCAATTATAAATTTAAACAGCCCATTGTTATTAAGTATGAGAGGCTTTAGGACACTTTTTTAAAAGTGATAGTGTAAATCCAGTTAAAAGTTCATTTTTACTAATTTTTTGGGAAACTGACCACCAATTAGATCACTTTGAAGTGTATTTAAAGTGACCTAAAATTTTGCTTTAATTACAAACTTTTGCTGTGTGGATAGATCTTGATGTTAGTGTTTGATTGAATTGATTTTTGCCTCATATGATCAGTACTGGCTTGAAAGAAACAGATTATAATAATTGTTCTGAAAAATGTATATTAGAATTTATTAAAATTTAATTATCTAAATTTAAATTATTAAATATCTATTTAAAAAAATTAAGATATGTAATTTTCTGTGTTGTGCTAGATTTATATTTTATCAGAATTTATGCATTATAAGAACTTTTTTTAATGGAATTATAAAAAACTAGTCACCATGTTAAGAAGGTTTTGATTTACACCAAATATTTAAATTAAATTATGATAATAACATAGATTTTTTTGAAACAGAATTATCAGTTTAAGAAATTTTAAGAGTGTACAGTTTTGATTTGGGTGAAAACTTTTTTATACATATTTTTATGACATGCTGTTATTGTACTTTATTATACAAAAATCAATATAAGAGTAGTTTTAATCATTACTACTTATGATTATTGTACTCATTTTCCCTAATTTATACTTTCAATAGCACTTTTTTCATTTGGAAAGAAGGATTTTATTTTTTTATTTTATGTTTAATATTCAGAAAATCATTGATTAAATACATCAGTCCCAAGATAATACTGAATTTTATTTTGCTCAATTCATTTTGAAGTTAAGTTTTTTCTTCTAAAATATCTAATATTGAAGATTGAGCAACATTAAAGACTTTATCATTAAATTAATTCATATTAATAATGATTTTTCAAATTTATACATTACTTTTTATATATGTGTATTTCAGAATTAGAATTAGAGAGAAAGTCAAAAAGTAAACTTCTTTCATTTTTTAATTAACAGTGAAAAACTTAAAAAATTAACAAAAAATTAGTAAATTTAATATATTTTATGCATTTTACTTTACAAATATAAAATCTTTCAAATTTTTAATTTCTTTAGAAAAAGGATTGAAACAAATAAATAAACGATGCTTAAAAAAATTCTAATAATTTGCATAGCATTTTTAATTATGAAAAAAAGAAACAGCAAAAATTTTTAAATTAAAATTCTTATAAAAAAATGCTCATTCTGATAAATAAACAATTTTTATAATGCTTTAAAAGTTACACTTAGCAAGTGAAATCACTAATATTGCAAGATAAAATAATTTTGTCCTGCAATTAAATATTTTATAGCTTTTCAATTACTTCATTGTTTTAAAATTTATTACAAGGTGAATTTGAAAAATTTATGAGTTATGATAATCTTCTTTATTTGAGAAATAAATAAATCTTCTTAAACTTATTGTAATATATAAAACTGCAATTCTAATTTAGAAAATCAAATCTTAATAACATAAAAAATTTGAAACTTGTCTTTAATTTATTAAGTTGTTTAAAGGTAAGTTTTTGGATTTTTTTTTTAATGTAATGAATTAACTCTAAAAACACTTTTATGAGAGGATTATCATAATATATTAAATGAACTAGTGTAATGTTTAAAATGTATTTTATCTTTATATTGTAATTTATTAATCAATATTCTTGCATGATATAAATGCATACATGCATGCTTGCATGATGTAAATGCAAAATTTGTACTTATAATTAAATAAGTTACTTTTTTTGAAAATGATTTAATGTTTTTTTACTATACATTTTTATAACAGTTTGAAATTTATTATTTCAGTAATTATCATCTTAAGGAATAATTTTGGAAGCTTCATATTTTTATTTGCAGATAAAAATTTTAACGGTTTAAAAATATTTTTAAAGTTTATTAATATAAAAATAATAAAATTTAAAAGCATCTTAAATAATAATTATATTCAGAGAAAGATTGTTTGGTATGTATATATCAATTTATAATCATTGAATTTAAAACTGAAAACATGTTTGATTATATTTTATCAAAATGCATAATTTATGCAAATAATAATGAGGGAAATAAAGCTTTATATTGGCAAGAAACAGGGTATTTTTAACATAGAATATTTTCAGTTTCATTCATTAAAGCATAAAAATTAAGCTAAAGAATTTTTAAAATAACATGCATGTTCTGTATTATAAATTTATAACACTTTCATTGTCTTTTATTTCTTTTTTTAATTTTTTTTTTTTTTTTTATATATTTTAGGGTTTAGATAATGCCATAAATGCTTGCACATCTGATATAGATCGAATTCAACTTACCTCCATTCGAGACAATGCCAATGTAATTATAAATTTTTTTTTTTTTAAATCTGGACTATATAAACTAAATTCAGTTGTAATTTTTGTGAATATTTTCAA
The DNA here is from genome assembly GCA_030067965.1 of Latrodectus elegans. Taxonomy (NCBI): domain Eukaryota; kingdom Metazoa; phylum Arthropoda; class Arachnida; order Araneae; family Theridiidae; genus Latrodectus; species Latrodectus elegans. The sequence continues at coordinate 100,548,586 of CM057816.1, read as the reverse complement.
TGTGAATTAATTATTAAATGTTATACATAATCATTTATATTTTTAATTAAAATTCCAGTGAATTTGTATTATGTCATTTAATTATTTTTTCAGGGTGTTCTTGAAGCTGTGAAACATTCCATAGTGCTTTTACAAATTGCAAAAGTGAGTATTATTTTGTTAAAGTTATATTGTATGTGTTTATTTTAGGATGAATAATTATTTTATTCATAATGAACTTATATTTTAATTTGATGTTTATAATTTATTTTTCTACATAAAGTTTTTGATTTTTACATTATATTTTTTCTTAGTTTAACTAAAAATATATTTTCTTTAAATAATTTAAAGGTGGGAAAATATTCTATATTTATTAGTTAAATATTATAAAGTTGTACATTTAGTTACAAATTAGTAGCCGGTTGGCATATACTTATATACATGCCAACAGCTAGGTAGCATTTTGTGCTCCCAAGACACAGATCTAAAGTTTTGTCCTCGGCTAGGCAAGGTCAACTTAGCTTTTCTTCTCTTCACTGAATCGATAAAACTGAGTACCAAGCATGATTGGGAACTAAACACTGCGCGTTTCACATTTAGATGACTACCTGACTTGGATATATGCTTCGCACATATGCAGTCACAAAAAACATATAAATGTTGTAAGCCTTTGTCCCACAGGGCTGTTGTGCTACTTTAGTTCAATTTAAAGTAACTTATGAATATTGAAAACTATTTTTTTCTGGAACTTTAATGATGAGTCATTGTAAGGAGAAGAATGCTTTCAAAGTTAGAAGTTAGTTGCAGAATTTTTCTGATAATTTCACTGAATTTTTTACAAAAGTTTTTATTATTTTTTTTAAGGGAAACTTTAAAAAGCAAAGACATGTATTTTGAATATTGCTTTAAGATATAATTAATAATGCATTCTTTAATTAATTCAAGTAATTGATATATGATAATAACTTTAAAAAATCAATCAGTAAATTTTTTCATTGTTTTGTTATTCCTTTTTATTTATTTTATGCTTGATATTATAAGTTTATTTAAATATCATATGGAATATAATCAATTTGATGAAGTTTATTATTAAAAAAAGAAAATGATTGCAAGGTCACAAACTGTGACTTTGTGATACAGAATGCCATTTAGAAAAATTCAATCCATGACATCAAAGGAAAATACTACTAAAAAATTAAAAAATTTCACTTTTATTGTGATAGACTTTTTTTTAGTATTCATTTAATAGACTTTTAAATATGCTATTTTTTAAAATTATTTTTTCCCTTGCAGTTTATTAAAAGAATGTTTTTTTATGTAAATCATTTACAATGTGTTTTTATCAGAATTTATTATATATTTTTATTTCAAGAAAGTAATAAATATTGTCTATTTAAATTTGAAAATTTGTTCTTTTGAATTAAATTATTAGTATCTTTTAATTGTACTGCTTTTATGGTTAATACATCTAGATTTTTCTTTTGTTATAAAAATTTGATTTGTTTTCCCATGAAAATATTTTCAGAAAAATAATGTATAACTCTAAATGTGATTTAATTTCATCAGTTATATCAGGTTTTTAAAGAATTTTTTGACCTCAGTCATTCAGAAGAAAATAAATATCTTTCAATCGGAAAGGATCTGTGTAATATTAGACTTCTTAATAAGCACCATTTTATGTTATGAAAATTGCAACATTATGTTTTGGGAATTTTTATTAAAATTATGGGTTATTTGTAATTGTCTTATAAAATATAAAAAAATATTAAACCAAAAATTTAAATTTTAATACTGTTCAATATTTTTAAGATACTTCAAAATGTATATCTTATAGTAATCTTAATTTAAATAATTCTTCTATGTTATGATAAATATAATATTTTAAATATTAATCATAAAATGTTTATTACATTTTAGAATACAACTCATCCTGTAAATGGTGTTTATAGTGCTTATAACAGATCAAGAAGTTCTGAACCTGGTTTGAAACATTCCACTACAAAAGACTCAAGTATGATATAGAAAATTTATTTTTAAACTATAGTTATATTTTTATTCCTAACATAATAAAAGAATATGATGTTTTTTTTAAAAAAAACATTAATAAATCCTATGCATAATAAATGTACTTACCAAGAACTTAAATTTAGCTGAAAATTGCATATTTGAAGGGGACATGTAAATTTGAATCGGGGACCTCTCGATCTGCAATCGAATGCTCTAGCTATATTTGTATCTAATAAGATATAAATTTTATTGTTTATTTACTTTTTGCAATATTGTGCAGTAAATATTTATATTAAATATATATTTATAAAAGTAATTTTTATAAGTACACAGTATTAATATTAATATCAAAATATATGTAATAAATATTTATATAATATTTTAATTATTTTATTAAATCATATCAATGTTTAAAATAAATTTGTTATTATTTTGGAAAGAAATAAACTTTATTTGCTTTAAAACTATCTAGTAAAATATCACATGTTACTAAGAAAATTTTTGACAAATTTTTTCTTCGGTAAGAATGATAAACCATCTCAATTTTTTATGGAAATAAAAAATATTATTTTTTCTATGTGCTTGAATTTCAGAAAATGCTTAAAATCAAATAAAAATATTAGTTGAGAATAATAAATTGTGTAAAGTAAAGTTACACAATTTGTTATTTGTGTTGTATATTAAAACTTTTTGATTTATTAACTCTTAATATGACACTTAATTAGATTAATTAGATAACTCTTAATTAGATTTGTAATGATTTTATTGTGTTTTACTTTGTAAACATGTATTTTTCTATACATAATCCATAGCCGCATATTATTCACAAGATCTTTTTTTTCAAGTAGAAGGAAAAAACGCAGCATAATCAGCAGCAGCATATAATCTGTGCTAATTTTTTGTGAAACAGTAAATATCAAGACAGAAAATGAAATGATGTTAGACAGTGATGATTATAGTTAAAGTTAGACAGCCAAGTCATGTCATCATCTGTTATTTACTTTATAAAACATAAGCATCAATTTTTTCATAACTTACTGTTAGTTATTCTGATGAATGCTTTTTATTAGATTATCCACAATGACATATAATGAGCACAATAAAATTCAAAACTTTTTTTATGACATAATCAATCCACAGATACATGGACAGGGGGTTTGCACAACTCCTGGAAATTCCTTGAAACTCCTTAAATTCCTAAACAATTTTCAAGGGCCCTTGGAACTCCTGGAATTTTGACTTGACTCCTTGAAAGTCATGAATTACTCCTGGAATTTTTGCTTGCCTTGATACATTTATTTTTTTCTAGAAAATATTATAATTTTTTGAATTTTTTTGTTTTAATATCTTAAAATTTTTAGTAAAATTGTCAAAAAAAATTAATTCATTATTAGTTTTTAATATTCCCTCTAGATGGCGGTACGATCGATATTAAATTTTTGTATTTTTAATTGTTGACTTGTATTAACGATTTCAAGATCTAGTTCAGCTACAATAATTTCATGATAACTCAGTTTAGTAGTATTTAGATTTATGTGCAGTGAAGTGGAGTAATCGCCAAATAAAATCAATATGTTGTGCAATTAAAACGAACAATTTTTGTTGATTCTTTTTCTATTTGCTGCTGTTTTATAAATATTGTATAAAATTCTTTGAATATTAATATTTAAATATAAAATTTTTCAGTTAAACATACTTTCCATGTCTCCCTTTAGGAAAATTGTGTATAGTTTAATTGAATCGGGATAAATTTGTTTATCAATGAAATAAAGACTGAAATAAATTATTTAATATGCATGGTGGAAAGTGTCTTTTCAATGACCAGTGAACTCTGGAAAAGCCATACAAATATTGGCTTTTGCATGATTCAGAAAACACATGCCCATTGTGTCTGTTCTGCAAAAAAGACTTTTGTGTTACAAATATTTGTGAATCGGCAATTAAATTCCATATGAAAAGGAAAAAGCATATATATTTATTAGAACAAGTTATATCTGCTAAAAAAATCTACTCATTTATAAAATTTTTTATCTTCTGCTGATCCTGTGAACCCAAAGGATGCTTTGAGATTTTTGAATTAATTTGTTTCTTAAAAATATGTTTTAAAGTCTTAAATTCTATGGGTTTTTAAAGTTTTATACAATGGATTCAGCTGCAGTTTATGTAACAATATAAATTGGCTCTTTCAAGCAATGTTTCCAGACAGTGCTATTGCAAAGCAATTTAATTCTGCTGAGAAAAAAATATGCTTATTTAAAAATTTTTGGAATTGCTCCTTATTTTTCCAACTTATTGAAAGAAAAAGTTAAGAATGTTTCTAATTATGTGCTTCTCTTTGATGAAAGCTTAAATAATCATCTGCAGACAAAACAGTTGTACTGCCATGTAAGATTTTGGGATAATAATACAGTTAAAACACAGTATTACTCATCCGATTTTTTAGGTCATTCAACAAGAGATATTTTGTTTGAAAAAGTGAATGAGAAATGCTCATAACTGGGAACTATTGGATTACTCCAGTTGTCAGTGGATGGCCCAAATGTGAATTGGTCTGTTTTGAATAAAATGGTTGATTTTTTAAAAAGTGAACATCCTTTAAATATTGTAAATGTCAGAAGCTGCAGCCTACACATTCAGCACAATGTTAACAGCCATTTATGTCCTTCATTTCCAGAAGTAAAGGTGCAGTTTACAGACTATTTAAGGACTCACCCACTAGTAGGGATGACCTTGATAGCCTTGGCCTAGGCGTAAAGTTTCCTTTAAAGTCTTGCAAACATCGATGGTTAAAAAATAAAAGAGTTTTCAACAGATTGCTTGAAATGTTATCATATCTTAAAACATATATGTCATTTGTTGAAAAAAAAATTCTAATCCTGGTACCAAAATATTTGATATAGTGCAGAAGTGTACAAAAGATGTACTTTTTTCTGCTAAATACAATTTTTTATATTTATGGCTTGGGAAGTAAAACCTTTTCTGACACTTTATGAAAGTGATAAAAACCAATGTGTTGTCATTTATTGCTGGAGATTTTCATGCATTGTTGAAAAGTTTTTAAAAGAATCTTTGCTATCTGAATCTATTAGAAATGTCTAAAAACTCTACAATTATTCATTATTTTATACTATGTATAATCCAATATTATATAGAATGTTGATTATTTTAATAAAAAATTTTTCTGTTATAGCTGTAAATTCATTGAAGGCTTTTGAAATAATCATCAATAATTTTAACTCAAATAAAAAAGTCTCATTATTGTTTGCAGTTATTTATTTTAATTATTTACAGAAATGATTAAAAAATATTGCATGTACATAATTATATGCATATTTGGTTAAAAACAATTTTTAGAATAAAATAAAAAAAATATTTAAGGTGAATGTTGATACTTTCTGGAAATTTTTGATTTCATTCCTTAAAACTCCTGGAATTTGATTCTTGGAAATTTGTACAAATCTTGTACGCAGGAAAATATTTTGATTTATAACATAAACATTATATATAATTTTTAATAGCTGATCAATGATACAAATATTTTTATGTGCTAATGATGAACTATTGGAAAAATAATTTTTTATTAATAAATGCTCTTTCAAATGTATTTAAGTTTTATTTTTATAACAATATGAAAAGAAAAAGATAATTTTTGTCAAGTATTGAAAATAAGTTATGTGCAAAAATTTTTAAATCTACAATTAATGCCAAAATCTGTTTTCCAGTTAATTTTTGTGTCATTTTAAATCTCTATTATCTTTAATTCAAATTTAGAATGATAAAAATAAGACTTTTTTCTCAAAATGTTAAAAGAATATTTTGAAAAAACTAAATGTTGAACAAAAGTCTACCCAAATAACATGCTTTTCAAATTCTGTGAACATTTTAAGCATTTTATTTCTTTGATAATTGTAGTATAAAAAAAAAAAAAATTCTCATTTCCCTTTGTTAGAAGTTTATTTATAAAGAAGCATTTTTCTTTGTGTAATTTTTTCCTGTCATCCTAGATTTTAGTTAATTTATTTGTTCATTACATTCATAATATATATATATATATATATATATATCAACATTGTATTATTACATAGAATATATATATAATATATATATATATTCTATGTAATAATACAATGTTGACATTTTCTTAAAAAATGTTTAAATTTTATTTAAAAATCACTAAATTTTTTACTTAATTTATTATTTTTTTAAAATATATCTATAAATAGGTGTTTCTTCAGTGATATTTAAAAATAAAAAGATAAGGATAGAATCAGTTAATTTAGATTTGTAAACTACTTTTGTCTTAACAAAATACTAATAGTTAAGTATCAATAACTTCCTGAGCTTTGCTTTTTGATAAGTGAATTATAATCTTATTTGAGTAAATAAGTTACATGGATATTTTATCCAAAATAATTTTTTATATTAAATTGCATTGTTAAAAATTGTTCTTTTATAAAAATGATAGCATATATTTGATTTAAAAAAAATACTTTAAATACTTCAAATCTTATTGTTTAAAATTATTTTCATAACATAAATTTGTCATTCAACTCCAAGAAGTGTTTAAAAATCATTACTTATATACAAGTTTATAATATCAGTGTGTTATCAATAACTTTATGACGTTAATGAAATAGCATTTATTTTTGGAAAATCTAAAAATAGATTTTGATTAAATTCTTTTAAATTTCAATCAGTAATTGAGAAAAAATTTGACAACTCCAATTTTATTAAAATTTATTATTTTATTACCTTTATCTTGGTTGAAAAAGTTTCTGTCATGTTAGAATAAATATAATATTGAAAATATATAATTTTACTCAAAATAAAAATATAAAGAAGTAAACTTGAATGTTTGTGAGAAAGAAACATCATTTGAATAGTTAAAATATTGTTAAATTTTGCATTTTTAAATAAGTCATAAATTATGTTTTAACTTCTTAAAGTGTGTATATATATATATATATATATATATATATATATATATATATATATATTTTTGCTGATTTTTAAAATTTTTTCTAATATTTTGTTGTTAGGGTTAGTAATTTTATCTTAACTATGTTATATCTGTTCATCTTCTTATTAAAATAAACTGTTATTAAAGTCTATCTCATGGCTATATATTTTATGTAGAGTCTTAATGGTTTTTATATTTCTTTTATAAGGTGGAGAAAAAAAAAGTGCCTCTGATGTTATGCTTAATGATAATGTTGAATGTGCTGTGGAATGCAGGGAGGACATCAATATTGAAAGTATAAAGTTTCCACATTTTATTTTTTTATTATTTCTTGAAATATTTATTGAAATTCGATGATAATATTTGCTATTTTTTTATGTAAACATTTCAAATAATAGTTAAACAGTTTACTGAATCATATTCCTTATAATTCTTCCTTGTTTCGGTTAATAAATTAATATAAGAAAATAACTTAAATAATTATGTGTTGGAGGATTTCAATGGGACTTTAATAATTTGTGTTTATCAAATTAATATTTTAATATAATAGAGAGGTATCTTTAATTTCAGTTAAATATATTGGGTTGTTCGGAAAGTAATTTCGTTTTACTCACCTGGATAAGTTTTTTGCTAGTAAAAATCAACCATTTTATGAGTGTGGAGTCATGCTAACATTGAAAAGATAATAGAAAATATTGGATTAAAGTTGACAATATACTCTTCAATAAAATTTTTGTTAGTTATACGAATACATATTCCAATTTCGTAAAAAAAAAAATTACTTACCGAACAACCCAATAGATTAGTTATATGTATACAAATTATAGGAAGACATTTTGCTGAATGTTTTTTTTGTACTACTGTGATTAAATCTTAACTATGTTTTAGCATTTAATTAATGAGATAATATAAAGTTATCATACTTTATGGTGAAACCAATTAAACACACACTATCCATTCATAAAATGTTAAATTGTAATTTACCTGATCTTTTTTCTTTCATTCAATTCATTGAAACTAACTATTAATTGTTGCAAATTTGTGTCTGACATTGTATTTGATCTTAAGTAATTTTTATTTTCATTCAGTTTTGTTACTATGCTAATGTCATACCCACAAAACTTATGAATATTTTTAATGGTTTGTAATTCACTTAAAATTTTAGACCCTGATGAAATTATATAAAATGAATGCTACAAGACTAAATAAATCTTCTAGTCTAGATTATGAATACTTAAACTTTTTTTACTTTGCATTCTAACTCTTCAGAATGAATACTGATTCAAATAATATTATTCTTTTGTTTCCTTAATATAAATAAATAAAATCTTATGTAAAATATATTGGTACTTTAAATTTTTGAAATTAAAATTAATATAATTCAGTCCAAATTGAGAACATGAAGTGATCAAAAATCTTGAACAGGGTTTGCACAATTCCTGGAAACTTCTTAAAACTCCTTAAATTCCAAAAAAAAAAAAAAAAAAAAAAAAAAAATTTAAGGGCTCTTGAAACTCCTGGAATTTTGACTAGACTCCTTGAAAATCATGAAATACTCCTGGAACTTATTCTTGCCTTGATACATTTATTTTTTTCTACATATTATAATTTTTTGAATTTTTTTTTGTTTTTATTATTTGAAATTTTTAATAAAATTGTCGAAAAACTTAATTTAGTATTAGTTTTTAATATTGCCACTAGGTGGTGGCACAATCAAAATTAAATTTTTTGTATTAACTGTTGACTTGTATAAACGTTTTCAGGATCTAGTTCTGCTGCAATTATTTAATGATAACTCAGTTAATAGTATTTAGATTTATGTAAATTGATGTAATTACCAAACAAAAATAAATGTGTTGGGAAGTTAAGATCGGCAATTTTAATTGATTCTGGATCAGATTTATTGTATGGTCACCCTTGGCGTATTTTTTTGGCATTAAATTGTGGCAAACAATTTTACTGGAAACCTGACAAACTGGTATTTTGGTAACCCTATTTGTCATTAATTTCCCATGAATGTTTACCGTTTAAAATTCATTAATATAAAATTTAATCAAAAAATATTATGGATAATTTAACATATCAACTTTATTATTTTACCATTGATGTTTGAAATCTAGAAATCTGCTTTCTTTGTTAATTTTGTAAAATTAGTTCAGCATATTGTTAGATCCCAATAATGTATGAATTATTTGTCACCATTTTTTCCCGCCATTTTCCCCGATCGGAAATTTGCCATACGGTCACCCTTGGCAACTTTTTGAAAATTTCACCAAGGGTGTCTGTACAGTAAGTTTTTACTGATTCTTTTTCTGTTTGCAGCTCTTTTCCTTGTATTATATAAAATTCTTTGAATATTAATATTTAAATATAAAATTTTTGAATTATAACATATTTTCCATGTTTCCTTTGATGAAAATTATGTATACTTACATTTAATTGGGATAAATTTGTTTTATTAATAAAATAAAGAATGAAATAAAAATTATTTTATATGCCTGGTGGAAAGTGTCTTTTCCATGACTGATGGACTCTTCAAACTGTATCTAATAGTCGTATTTGTTTTGAGTATGTATATTTATATTTGAAAAGAAATTGTCATACACATCTTGAAATACTCAATAAATTAATAGACAGGTATCTATATGAACTGTCTAAAAACTCTAAAATAACTCATTATTTTATGCAATGTTTAATCTAGTATTATATAGAATGTGGATCATTTTAATAAAAAATTTGCTGTCTCTTTAATATTTGCAATTATTTATTTTTTATACTTCCAGAAATGAATGAAAAATATTTAACATTAATGTCGATACCTCTTGGAAATTTTTGATTTTACTCCTGGAAAACTCCTTAAAACTCTTAGAATTTGATTGCTGGAAATCTGTACGAACCCTGCTTCAAAACATTCTATTCACAGAGACCTTATTCACCACTATAGGCTTCAAATTAATTTTTAAATAGGATTGTTAATAAAAGAAATAATATAAATTACTAGGTCTTTTACAACTCAGCAAAATGTATTCTACTGATGTAAAAATTAATTGTGCTGAAAAATACTATCTATTTTTATTGTTATTTTATTTTTAATTTTAATTACAAAAATTTTAGTCCTAAAATTTTATTACTAAAATTTTGTTTTTAGGTTTTTTGTTTATTTGATTAAATTATTGTTTTAATTAAAACACATTCATATTTGCCAACATTTTTTCTTTAGAAGATCTTGCCAGCAATATGAATCTAGTCGTACCAGAAACATCTTATTCTAGTAGTGATGAAGAAGATTTCTTTGATGCAACAGAGGAAGCAATTAGTTCTTTGCAGAATACTAGGTGAGCAATTTTAATTAACATATTACATTTTTATTTTGAAAAAAATCAAGTATAAATTTTTATTTTGTTTTTCTTTTGTTATGGAAATTTAATTATTAAACAAACGTTTCAGTTAATTGGAAAGTTGTTTATATTATAGAAATTGTTTTAATAATGTAGCTTCTTTGTGTTTGTCCAATTTCTGCTTAAAGGATTATTCTATCCATTTTACTTAATAATCATTTTTTGGCAAAATAATTATTTTACTTTGTATAAAAAATTTTGTAATAGCATTGATAATATAGTAAAAGAAAAATTGTAGAGTTAAGAATTTATTCTTAAGATGCATGGCATTGAAGTGTAAATTCTTATTTTTTTCATTATAAAATAAGAGTTCTATGTGCCAAAACATTTAAATATTTCAACAAACAATTTAAACTCGAAAGAACAAGCTTATTTTAGAGTGTAAATTGCTTGTTGATAAGATAAAATTATGCAGATTATAGTTCCTGCTAAAAATATTTTAAAAATTCTTTACATATTCGTTTTTAATTTTAAGTTTCCAATTTAAATATTCGATTATGATATTAATTTAGAGGTTCATTAAGAGAGAAAAAATTATAATTAAGTAATATTAGTCAGACCAAATTTAAGTAAGGAATATTTTCTCCTATTTTTAGTTAAAAAAAAAACTTCTAAACAACATAAAAATGAAAATTCTTTATCATTGTATAAAATTCTAGTTTCTTTAGAATGTGTCTATAAGAATTTGATGTAGAAGTTGGTATTATGGAGTTTTGTTATCATTACAATTTGTTCAAAAATTTCATCTTATACCATTTGAAAGATGGGCTATGGAAATTTATATTTTTTAAATAATTTTATTGGCTTTATAAATTTTAATTTTCAGTTGAATTTTTATTATATTGTATTAGGTTTTTATTTTTTACATAGTGAACACTTTCCTTATGGTGTTATTGGCATATTGAATCTATTGTAGAATTTCACTTTTTTATATAATTTCATTATCTTGTTTATGATTTAACCATAAAAGATATCTATAGAAGATAATAAGTTGATATCAAAAGTGATCAGTAGTGTAACGATAAAGGAATAAATAATCAAGCTGAAAATTGAAAAGAAAGTAATTGTAAATTGGAAAATCGTGATTAGTCTTAAAATATCTTAAAAGGACTGTTAAAAAACATAACTCCTTTTTTTTTTTTTTTCCAAAAAAAATAAGAAAATATATTTATGTACGAAGTGTATGGCAAGAAATACTTTTATGAAATGTAAATAATGTGGATTTAATAGAATATATATAAAAGTAGAATTATTAAATTTTAAAAACAATTTAAATAACTCAGAAATCAATTAAAAAAGTGAAACATTAATTTGCTTAATACATTAATCAAAATATAAAGTAGCATTTATTTTAAAACAAAAGATTATTTCACTATCAAAAAGGATAATCAAGGAGCTAGTATTTTCATGTTAAAAGAAATGTTCCTTATTTGTATTACTCTTTTAAATAGAAATATGTTCAGAAAAGTGCTTTTCCTAAAAATTCAGATAGTGCTTAATGTTTATGAAAGATTATCTAGTGTATTAGGAAGGTATAAACTTAATAAATAATCCATACTTACTCTCATATACTAGGTATAAAATGTATATATTTAAAATGTAGGGGACAATTAATGAGTTTAAATTACAGTTTTGTAAATAATAAAGCTGAAATCTTAATCCGATAAGAAATAAATTCTAAATTTTCTTGGAAAATAATCTTTCTTCAAAACTTTCTTATTAAGAAAGTATTTTAAAAATATAATAAAGGTTTTATCTTTTACTAAATTTCATTATATGTTTCTGTTTCAGTGTAAGTAAATATCTGTCAACTCCTTTAAAAATTAAAATCTTTTGACTATTCTAGATAAAGTAATTTTTTTCTGGACTTTTATTGAAGTCGAAGTTTTATATTTGTTGGATTATATATTTATCAATTGATAACATGCTGAATAGTATTGATTAAAAAATAATTTTTTTAGGATAACCATTCCTAAAATGAAAAAATTTTATGAGAATTTTTAAAATTTGAAAATTGCTAATAATTAACCAGATATAAGTGTTTCATGAAATTACTGAAAACTAAAAGTGAGCATTGAGAAAATAATTTTTAACTGTCGAAAAATGAATGATAACCATTTGTAACATAAAACTTGCTAATAAATGGAAAAAAAAAAAAAAAAAATAAGATATTTTATTTTTCAAAGATGTAGTCATCTATTATATATGAGGGTATGGTACATCTTTAGTACAAATATAATTTTTTGTGTGCTTTAATGATAGTGAAAATAAATTTGGACAGTTTTAAATAATGATGCATTTAGACTCAATATCCTATAATCAGTATTTCATTAAAATGATATGCATGTGTTCATAAACAAACATGCATTTTTTTTCAAATGCTTGTTAAGAATATGCTACATATTTTATTCAAATTTATAATGAAAATGTAATTTATTTATTGCAAAAAATTGCTGCACTATTATTTCTTTCAAATGTTTGGAATATAAAATTCAATAGATAAGGAAATTAATGAAGGTAAGAAAAAGTACATATGAACTGAAAGAAAACTGCTAGTAGCCTTACATTGTGTATCAATAACACAGTTTTTGTTGATATGTTGTGGTAATTTGAAATGTAAACTATAATTAAGAACAGATGTTTCTTAATTTTCAAAAGTACAGACAGTTATTTCAATTAATTATTATATATATATATATATATATATATATATATATATATATATATATATATATATATATATATATATATATATATATATATATATATATTAGTTTCAGAAAAAGGCCCTGATGACTTTAATTACCTTGATGCATTTATTTTCTGTTTGAAAATATTTTATTTTTTGAATTTTTTGTTTTAATACTTTAAAATTTTTAATGAAATTTTCCGAAATCCTAATTGAGTATTAGCTTTTAATGTTATTACTAAATGGCAGCAATAGCAGATTATTATTCTATTCAAAATTGTTGACTAAAATAATGGTCAGCAGTAATAACCATGGAGGAAGGAATATAAGAGGAGTAGTTCTAACCACCAACTATCATGAGTGCCTGTGAAGTAGCTAGCAAACGATACCACGCCCACACTGTGTTTCAAAAGAAATAGTAGTTTCATATTGACAACATAATATAGAAAAGAATTATTTTTATTTAAATTGCACACACCGAAATAAAAAGGATCTAAATTACATACTATTTTTTAAAAAGTTATTCTTATTGATAGTTAAGTGCTTATTTTGTATTTTTGCTAATTATTAATATTATGTATTTCAATAAAGAAATTTTAGGTGTATTATTCACCTTTTTGGCTTTGATTTAAACACTTGAATATTATGAATTAAATATCATATTATTATATTTATAATCATGAAGAATGTCGATTTTTCTTTTCTTTATTGATACTCAGTGGCAAAGATTCATACCCATGTTATTCTCTGTGATTTTATCTATGCATGAAATACTCTGCTATTTGGTTATAATTTTTCCTCTTATAAGAAAGAATTATGCTTCTGTATATAAATTTATTTATATCTTTATAGTAAAAGTATTTTTCCTTTGGTGTATTTTTAAAGTGTAATAATTAATTTAAAGTGTAAAATATTTTTAAAAAAAAAATGTAATATAAAGTAATTGGAAGAAAACTGGAAACTAAATATTTTTTTTTTTATTATCTAAAATTGATTTTCAATAAATCTTGAATTATTATATTTAATAATATTCATGTAAGATAAAAATATTTTCTCAAAAAGTATGATATTTTAATATGAATGTAATGTTAAAAACTCAGTATTTTTGTTTTAAAAAATTGGAATTTATTCATTAGCAAAATAATAAAAGTGTTCCTAAACTCATAAAATTAATCTCCTTTAAATTAATTTTTTTACATATGGAACTTTTCTTTTATAATGATTATTCAATAAACATTCATTAAAAGAATTTCTGTTTAAACAATGAAATTTAAATAAGTATATCTTCTTTCAAATATTTCAATTCAACAAGAGACTTAATAGTAAAAAACAGGATTCAGTGTAATGTTTTGGAAGACAGAGGGGATATGGCAGATACATCAAGCGCTGACCAATAGGGTAGCTCCACTTATGTTCCTTCCTCCATGGTAATAACTTCATGATGATTATTTCAATGAAGACCAGATACAGTATTTAAATTTATGTGTGTGAAGTGAAGAATAATCACCAATAAGATTGTCATGTGGTACAATCAGATGGGCGATTTTAATTGATCTTATTTTTCATTTGTTTCTATTTTCTTTATATTGTATAGAATTCACTGGATATTGATATTTAAATGTAAAATTTTGAGTTCAAATATATTTTATCTTTTGTGAAAATTGTGTATAATTTCAGTGAATCAAGATGAATTTGTTTGCTTTTTACTGGAATAAATGCTGCAATAAGTTATTTAATAATCCAAGTGGATAATGTCGTTTCACTGACACATAGACTCTGGTAAAGCCACACAAAGATTGGCTTTTGCATAGTTCAACGAAACAGAATTTCTTAATTTTGTGAGAGTTCAAATCATTACAACTGACTGTAAAATTTCTAGATTGTATTGATGGGAAATTCGATCTTATTAAAGATAGAATAGGTACTTTTTATTTTAAAAACTCAAATAGACAAAATTATTTTCACTTATAGAAAGTAGTTACTTTATTTTTCTGTATATAATCCACAGATTATATGTTAAAAAAGTTCCAAATTTCGTTGTGCGTATTATACGCTGCCGGGAATAATCTGATAAAAGAATATTTTTCAGCAGAAAAGCTTATTATAAAGCTTTGAAAGAAATGCTTATGTTTCATAAAATAAATAACAGATGAAGCTACAACTTGGTTGACTTATTTTAACTATTAATCATCGTCCAAATATGTTCAAGAACGAATTCAGTTCCTCTGAAGGATATTAAAATTTCAATTCATTAGCATCATTTTGCATTTTATCTTAACTTGAAATTCGCTCTGAAAACATTCAAATTCGTTTATTGTCATAGTGAAATGACAATTAAGCTACTGAGCAAATTTTAAACTGAAAGCTATTGGAAAGCCAAATGAAAGAAATGTCGACAAAAGTGTAATGTAAGATGAAAAACAAAGCATGCAATATACAAAAGAAAAAATGTATTCCATTCGCAGTATACAAATATTTGATAGTAGAAAATTTAAGTAATCAATCTATTATGTCTAAGTGCTTTATTGATGATCATGTCTGAAACATAAGATATGTCAACAAAGCTAACTTAGTATTACTTCTGGTGCTAGGCAAAAATATTTAGATGAATTAAAACAACAAAAGAGAAAGCATCATTGTTTATTCTCATTATTTACTCCTTTATTTATTTTATCATCATCCCTTTATTTATTTTTTACCAGTCAATTACTTTGCGAACAGCAAAATTTTCTATTATATTACAAGAGAAAATCATAACTCAGATATGATTTGGTTCTTAGGATATCAGAGTGGGTTATTAAGTTAAGAAATAGATAAAGAATATAAAGGATAATTTATTTTTTGTATTCCAACGTTGTTTTATTTGTTCAATTTTAATTGATATCTTGGTAAAAATCTACCATATAGTCACCCTTGGTGAGATTTTCAAAAAGTCGCCATGGGTGACCGAATGGAGAGTTTCCGATCTTGAAAAGCGGAGAGAGGAAAATGGCTGAAATAGCGACAAATATTTCATACGTTATTGGGATCTAACAATATGCTCAACTAATTTTACAAAATTAAAAACGCAGATTTATAGATTTAAACATTAATAGTAAAATAATTAAGTTGATATGTTAAATTATCCATAAAATTTTTTGATTAAATTTTATATTAATGAATTTAAATTAATATATATTCATGAGAAATTAATGACAAATAGGGTTACCAAAATACTAGTTCTGGGTTTCCAAAAAAAAATGTTTGCCAAATTTGGCGCCAAAAAACCGCACCAAGGGTGACTGTACAGTAAAATTGATCTGATATCTTTTCTCAGAATTGAAGTATAAATTGGATGGTTTTAGGCATCATTTGTCTTATATGGAAAAATATTTCTTTGAGTAAAAGATGATCTTGTTATGATAAGTGAAAAAAAAACCTTTATTGCAATAAATTTAAAATCTAAAGATTTATACTTTATACAAGAACATTTAACATGAAAAATTGAATAATGTATCCATATTTTTTTACAACTGAGTGTTGAAATCTCAGAATTAAGTTTATCATAATACCATGAAATTTGCTTGGAAAGACTATTGATATAATTATTAAATAAAAATTTAATTTTAAATTTGTTCTCTTAAATAATAATAATGATAATAATTGCTGTTTGAAATTTGATAGATTTCTTTCTGAAAGTAATTTTTCATGTTTTAATCCATTTAATTATGTTGATTTACTTATTTACCATTGGCATTCAAATTATTTTGCAATTAGTTATGATATGTTTACTACTATTGTTTATTTTTATAGCTCTGAAAGTGCTGTAGAAGTAACTCCACGACGTATATCAAATGCCCATCGACTTACTACGCAAGATTATGATGGTATTTTATGATTTATTTGTTAACTGTTTATTTTCTTAAAAATTAAATTGCAATAGATGTTTTGTTTAAAATTGTGTCCAAACTACTTTATCTGTCTACATTTTAATTCATATCTGATTTTTTGTTAATCCAAATTTTAATATATTGAATAAAGTGAACTTAACATGTTGCTTTTTTCATATATGTATATTTTTTAAATTTCTTTTGAGTTTTACATTTTTTAAAAAATTTTTTGTCAGTTTTTGATTTCTTTCTTAACTATTCCATTTTTAATCTGTTTAAAAAATATGGTCCAAAGTAGCAATAAAATAACTCATAAAATTAAAATCATACTTTTGAACAAAATCATATTATTACAAATTTATAAGTAATTATTGTATTTATCTTAAAATATCTCAGACAGATCAGAAATACTCCCATTTTGGGAAAAAATTGCAGTATTTAGACGTGTTATACGTTGAAAGCAGGTTTTCTAATGATTTGGTGACTTGGCGATGTTTTGGCGAGAAAACTTGGCGACTTGGCAACAGTCGGCAAGATTCTCAGTGACTTGGCGAGAAATAAATACATCTGGAAACATCCATCACCTAAGCTCTAGGACTAATACTTAGTGAGATAGCCTAGAAGTTTCCAGAACCTTGGTGAAACTGGTAGATTTCTCCGCCAAGTCGGGTATAAATACTGCAGCCCTGAGTTTACCAGAGTTTTGTGAAGACAGTCAGTGAGTGAAGACGATTAGTCGTGACTGCTAGTCTAGAGAAGCTGTTCTCAGTTTGAGGTATTTGAGACCTGTGATTGGAAGCTATTACTTATTGTATCTGACGAATTGTAGCTGTATAATTGTGATTGTTACAGCTGGTATGTGTAGTGGAATTTTAATTTATATAGAATAGTCATTTATAAAAGTCTTGTGTTTATTGAGTGGCTATTTTATTCAACTCTCAATCGACACAAACCCTGCAGCTCGGTATAATATTTTGTTTAAAGGTTCCAAAGATATTTTAAAATTATTTAAGATAATCTTTCCTTTGTGTGCTGAAAATTATTATTCATCAAATTCTGAAAATTATCATATTCAATTAATTTTTAGTTTTATCTGCAGCAAATTTAGTTACTATGCATATTTGAACATAAAATTGAGAAATATTATTTCTGTCATTTGGTTTAGTAATATTTTATATTGAAAGTTTATAGCTGTGAAACAATTGCTTCGAAACCATAAATGAATAATCAACTTTTTGAAATTGTGTTTTGAAAAAATTTTTTGATTTAAAAGAATGTGAGTGAAATATAGTCAAAATATAATTTAATACATGAAGAATAATTGAACCTTATAAAAGCATTTGTGAATATATAACAATATTTGGCTACAAATCACTTCATTTGAAAACTTGTGAAATAAAAGAAAATTTTGAAGAAATGATTATAAAGAGCCATCTCAAATCTGAAAGTTTTTCGAATTTCTTTAAGGAAGATGTTTGTTTTCATTACTTTTATTAATCATCTTCTTACTAAGAAAAAGATATTTTAAACATTTTTGCAGAAGCTAAGTATTCTTTTGAATATCATGTTTGCACTCAGAATAGCAAGTGATCTTATTATTGTTATTGTTTCTGTTTTTTATCATGAATCTAATTAAATTTAAAAATCGAATAATTGACAGAAATTGCTTTTCATGCATATTTTTATAATATGTTCATTTATTTCTTTATGATCCAAATATATTTTATGTAAAAAGCAGTATGTATATAAAATTATTATGATTCTGTTTAAATTATTCATTATTATAAAAAAATATATTATTTAGTCATTCACCATTGGACACTCGTCAAACACACTGAATCATTCATACATGTTATGCAATTTATGAATTGAGGGAGTATATTTAAAAATATCTCCTATAATGATTACAAGCAAATTATATAAAATTAATGTAGTGAAAAAACAGTGAATTGGAACCTGTTAATATTAAGAATTCGATGCAGAATAATTTTGACAAATTTAAGATATCTTGCTCTATAAATATTTTAAAATGGATTAAAAAAAACTATCTAGTGTCAGTCAATTGTTCTAATTCACAGACTAGATGTCTTGGCTTGAAACATATATTGAAAGTAAATTTAAGATTTTTCTTAGAAATTATTAAGTTAAATTTTATTTTGGTAAATTTTATCTAATGATATAAGTGATCATATAATTTACTGGAGTATTATAATGGCCAAGTAGCAATTTATAAGCTAAATGTTGCTTATCTCAGTGAGATTTATTAAGTATAGTAGCAAAAGAAAATTGCTATCTTACTTCACTGATATTTTAAAAAATTGCATAGCAACATGAATCATACTATTAATTAGAAAAACAGTTAAAAAGTCAAATTTATCTAACTAAAAAATGCTTTAAAGCTTATCTTCACTTTGCAGGCCCTCTAACCTAAATTGGTAACCTCTCTTCTATGAAGAATCAGTTTCTTGTAGATTACACACACACACACACTGAGAGACATTTCTATCTAATACTGATGTGTTATTATAAAGTTAATGTGTTGGAGTCTCTGATCATGAATTGCAAGTAATTGCATGGGAAATATTGATAGTATTTATGAATACGAAACATAATTATTTATATGTGTTATAATTGAATTTGCAAATTATGATGTAGAATATAATTGTTATGGGACTTTACTGATTTTTTCTTTTTAAATTATAGCTTTGTATGAAGATGAAGAAGAAGAACGTGAGTTATTTTATTTATTTATTTTTATTATTATTCAATTATTTTTTTTATTCAATTAATTTATTTTTTTATTATCTTCAATATTATATCAATATTTAATTACAATAAAATTATAAAATTTTTACTTTTTAATTGAATGATTTATTTTTAATGTTTAAATTTTTGTAAATGTTTATATATTTTGTGCTATTTTAAAATATCCTTTTTAAAATTATAAAATTTCTAAATGTTTTTTACTGCTCCAAAATCTGATAAAGCAGTTTTTGATTTTTAATTTATATTATTATCCATAACTAGATTTTTAAACCTTTTATGTTTCATACATTTTAATGAATTAAAGTTTTTTTTTACTTATGTAAATCATTGCATTCTGCTGAATTTTTTTAGAATCTGTAACTTATTTAATCTACAATATTTATAAAATGTGAACTAAGATTTAGTACTGTATAGTCAATTACATTAAATTTTTCAAGCATAATGTGCATAGTTTTTATAATTAGTTAATATTAAAGTATTATTTAGTAAACATTGTAGTATGTTATAGTATTAATCTGATTTTTTTTTAATGAAAAATTGATTTCAATAGTTTTTGCCTAAATCATCTGGTCCATTAAATCTAGATTATTGAGATTAGTCAATATTTATTTAGCCATAAAAATAATTATATTAAACTTATTTCCTTTTACTTATTTTGTGCTACAAAATTTTAAAATGCGTATTATAAAATTTTATATTTATTTCATATTGTCAGATATTTTTATTCATTATAAAATTTTTGTTATAATTTTTTTTCGTTAAAAAATTCATCGAGGAAAAATTTTATTACAAAAGTTAAAACTATTTATAAAAGGAATAATATAGATTAATTTTTTAAATTGAAATTAAGCATAGAATTTTTCATTGAAATGTTAAAATTTAATATTAACTCACTTATAATTAAAATACAATAAATTTTCATTAATGTTAAGGTTAATGTGATTTTTTATAATTTTATGTAATTAGTTGGTTCTCTGGAAGGCCAAGGAAGTGTTATTAGTCATTTGCTTTCACAAGTGAAAATTGGAATGGATTTAACAAAAGTTGTTCTCCCTACCTTCATTTTGGAACGCCGGTCTCTTTTAGAGATGTATGCTGATTTCTTCGCACATCCTGATCTATTTATTAGGTAAGCATCATTTTATTTTTAGTTTAAATATGATGAAATTTAGTTACATTTGTGAATAATATTAAAGTTGTATAAACAACAGTAAATTAATTTTTCTCACTCTAACAGAAAATAATTTTTAAACAATATATGTAAATATTGTAATAAAAAATAATATGTAGATTGTAATATAATGTAGAATATAATAATTTAAATAATATATGTAGATTGTAATTACTAATTTATATATTTATGCCTTTTTTTTAAAAAAAATTTGCTTTGTATTTTCTTAATGTCTTTTATCTTGCATAAAATGAAAATAATCTGAGTAACTAAAATATTTAAAAGCATGTATTACATTTATGTAATTTTACATATTGGATGTTTTTATAGATATTTTATATCATACCTTAGATATGTATTTATCTAATATATGATTTAATTACAATATTTAAAAGTATGAATTTTCCATCATTTTTTTAAAATTTAGTTTTAATTCTTACGATATCCATTTAGTTCACAAAAAATTTGCTATTTATTTTGTTAATAGTTAGAAAAACTTGCCTAAGAGAAAGAAACCATTGAATACTTTGAACAGGTGTAGCTTTCGCTGAATTAATGATATCGTAAACCTAGATTGTTAATCAATAGATATAGATTATACATAATACATTATATTGAATTTCAAATTCAAGAGGCTTACATTATTGTGTTAAAAATAAATTTATTTTTTAATTACTTAAATGCTATTGACACCAGTATATTATTAGTACATAAGTATATTGTTAAAGAAAGAAAATTGCTGATTTTTTTTCATTTATTTCTTGTATTTGCAGTATTCCAGATTTTGATGATCCCAAAGATCGTTTTGTGCAAGTTATTCGATGGTATCTCTCAGCGTTTCATGCTGGCAGAAAAAGCTCAGTAGCAAAAAAGCCTTATAATCCTATTCTAGGGGAGATATTTCGTTGCTTTTGGCACATACCTAACATTCAAGAATCTGATGTAAAATAATTTGTTTAATTACTTTAAATGGAGATTAAATATATATATTTAGAAATTTCCCAAAGTCAAAAATGCAGCTCTAGAATGTGGCTATTAAAGTTATTGTTAATTACAATTAAATTGAAATGAGACAAAATTTTGAATAATGTTTCTATAATTGATTGAACAATTTCTGATTTGTGTTTTTTGAATGATTGTTATTGTAACTAATTATAGCAAGATTTAAGTATTAATTAAATGCAAATAAAAATGTACTTAAAAAAATTGTAAGTTTTATAAAATTTAAGTTGAGTTTTTGCATAGTTTTAAGCTGTTCTATGTATTTCAGTATATTGGAATTAAATTTCACAATTTGGACTATTTTTCAATTTGTTTGGTTTTACACCTTAGTTACTAATATTGGAAATTATGTAAAATCAGTATTTATTATTTATCGTTAGAATCATCATAATAATGATTAGCTGCTGCTTTAGATAAGAAAGAAGTTATTTTATTTTTAAATTTGACCTATTTAATTTTCAATTTTTTTTTTATTTAAAGCTTAAATTTAATTGCATTTTTAATAAATTTTTTGATTGAATTATTTTTCAATTTTTTACAACCAATTAAAATTTTGTTTATTTCATATATAATAATACTGTATAAAATTATTACCTAACTCTCTAATTAATGAAAAATTTGTTTCTAAAAAAATGTAAGGCAAAATATTGTTAATGAGTTTCAAATAATCAATAATATTTACATTCATAGTACTTCATTTAGCTTTCAACTTTGATTTCAATGTTTACTTAACTATTATATAAGGTAACATATTTTTACATCAATGCCTCATTTTTTTTTGCAATCATGTTTATTTTTTTATTTTTCAGAATGAGATTTTATGAAAAAAGACTGTACATCTCATATTGATTAATTAATTGTGTTATTCATATTATATAAATTTTAAAAAAATGTGTGTATAAAATATTACAAATTTACAATTTAGTATATTTAAATTTGAGTTTTATCATCTCCTTTCGCAAAAAAAGATAATTTCTCTGTTAAAGGAGGTCATACTTCATTTTAATAGAGATTTATCAGTCTACTTAATGTAATAAGTAAAAATTAAGGCTTAAAAATTTTTTTAACTTATCCCAATTAATTCTAATAGTGTATATATGTATATGTATATGTGTGAGTACATATATATGCTGTTGGAATTAATGTAGAAAAACATTTTTTTTAAAAACATTAATTTTTACTCATTACATGCAATAAGCAAACTGATAAATCTTTATATTACTGTGAAGTACGTCCTTTTATAGAAATGAATTCTTTAATATATCTTGGCATTGATTGTATTAGTATAGTGCACATTTTCTTTATTTCATTGTGGAAAAAGCACTTTTTACACTTGTATAGCACTTTTTATCATTTGTTCTGCTGTGTAATTTGTACTACCTAAATGATTCTTGGGAATATTTCATAAGTTTTTAATGGAATTTCTTTTTGAATTACTTTATCAATCAAGCACTTTTATTTTATTTAGACGATAAAGTATGGACCAGTTTCAAATTGTAATATAACCCAGGTCATGTTGAAATGTTCCGTCAAAGGTTTTCCATGAATAAAATAATCCTACTGTATAACATTCCTGTATATTTGAGAGAATTGATCATGCTTGTAAAAAGGATTAAGCTATCAGTGACATTTGTTGTGAAAATCCCAATGTGTTGCGAAAAATCTCTTTAGAAAGGCGTTTTGCTGTCAGATGTGTTCTGGCTGCAGTGTTTCACTTTCAGTTCATCTAACTACCCTCGATTTTTATCGCTGTACAATTAAATGTATTTCATTTCTGAAAAATCACTTGCTTAATATCATTATAAATTCATGATCAATATATTTTTACTCATGCTAAACGTTTTTCCAACATTTTCTGAGTTAGAAATCGTTTTTTTTTCTCTTGTTTTTATTTTGGCCAACTTCAATAAGCTTTTTTCATTCAGCTGAAGTATTCATTTCAATGCTATAATTCAATAAATCCTTTCAAATGTTTTTGCATGTTTGTGTGTGTGCATATATATATATATATTAGCTATTAATAATTTGTATAAATTTCAAATTTTATTTTTCCACCTTTATGTAATTTCATATGTGATACCAAATGATTAATTAGGAAACACTTTCTTTTTGATGCAGGTTAAAATTTTGTTTCTATTTAATCCTGTATAAATATTCAAACATAGAATTATTGCTATTATTAAGCAATAAATCAATACCTTATTCATACTTTATAACTTTAATAAAAATTATTTTTAGTTAGAGTTTAAGTTATCTTGATCTTTCAACATCAGTGAAAAAGATGAAATAGGTGTTATGATATATACCCTAGAAAAAAGTAGGCGATATTAAACTAGATATTTCTTGCTAATCAGTAAAATGATTAATTCACATTTATTATATTAATACTGGATTATTATTATTTATTAATAAATATTCTATGTTTTTAGAATTTATTTTTAGTATTTGAATTATTATTTAATTAAAGAACATTGTGAATTATTGTTTATATAATGGTTTTTTGAATGTAGGAAAATCCAGTAAAGGTGGAAAATGGTCCTGTTCCATGGTCAACTAGAGACCATCTATCTTTTATTGCAGAGCAAGTCTCTCATCACCCTCCAAGTAAAACCTTTTTATATTTAAAAATACATTTCATATATCTTTAAATTTTTTTATGTACAATTTTTGTTCTGAAAATTTTTTTTTATTTTATTGTATTTAATTTTTGTAACATTAATATATCATTAGCAAATAATAAAAAATTATTTAATTCAAATTTATTTTAGTGAATTTTTTTAACTGAGTGATTTTTCTTCTCACTGAAAACAAATGAAATATCCATTTAATCCATGAAGATAATCATGTTTATCTATTAATCCAAATTAATTAAATGAAAAAGTGTGTTTTGTAGGATTATAACCTGATTGAAGCATTTCAAGCAGAATGGTAGATTCTAAGGAATGCATTTTTCTATTAATATCTAGTTATTTTTATTAAGGAAATAAAATAATGTGTTGAATGTTAGTAGATAGAACTGCATAAAATTTGCTGTCACTTACAGTAATACCTTATTTACACTACCATGATTTATGTAAAATCAGAGTCATGGTTTTCAAATTTCTTTGATTTGTTTCCCCTCAGGGGGTTTACCTTTAGGGAAACACTAATGTCACAATCTCGAGGTACCCCAGTGATCTTTCCTCTTCTTTATTTTCTTCTCTCTTCTACTCTTCTGCTTTTTCTTCCCTTTTCTCCTTCATTGTGGTTGCCTCCTCATAGGTTGAGGGCTCCCCTTGAGTAGCTATTGCCTCTTTTTTTTTCTATTAGCTCCCCTTGGGGACTAAATCACCCATGTGTTTGCTGTGCGTGGAGACCCATGTCGCTGGAAAGGAGGGTCCTGGTAATTGAGGCCCCCAGAGACCAACACATTACTTTGGCCTCTGCTTAAAATTTGCTGCTCGGGAGGTGTGTTGTGGTCCTCAGCACATCAATCTGCTTTATGGATCAAGCAATCGGTACATCTACTGGGTGACTCGTTAAGGGTGGAGACCACTTCAGGGATGTACTGTGAGCGTATAGGGACTGACTAGCATTGTTGCAGTTGATTTGCTCCTTGTAGGGCTCTGGGGTGGATGATGCCATCTAGTCCCCGAATTTTGTAACAAACTATATGGATAAAACTGTAAATTCTTCTCTCCCATGGGAGCAACAGGTATCTATGATTAATGCAAGGTATTTTATTGTTAAAAGAACTAAAGGAGGCTCTTTTCAATTTGTCTCACCATTTCTCATTGAGAAGAGTATTTCCTCTCACCTAGGCAAAGTGAAAAATATAAGAAGGCTATGATCTGGAGATATTTTGGTTAAGATTGCTAATGAAAGACAAGCAATACTCATACAAACACTTAAAACAATTGGCAATGGTGACGTTATTGTGCAGCCTCATATGACATTAAGCTTCTCTAAGAAGGTAATTTCTGCAGCAGATCTAATATATGCATCTACAGAGGAAATTCTTGAGAACTTAAAATCACAAAAAGTCTGTGCTGTCAAACGAGTTAAACGAGATGGTGTTTCAATCAATATGAAACATCTCATTTTGACATATTCAACTCCAGACTTACCAGAACATATAAAAGTTGCATTTATGAGATGCCCTGTAAGAGTTTACATACCGAATCTGCTGCGTTGCTTTCAATGCCAACGTTTTGGCCATTCAAAAATAGCTTGCAGAAGTAAACTTACGTGCGCTCGATGCTCTGATGTTGAAAACGATAATGTTACCTGTAATTCTAAAGAAGTTTGTGTCAACCGCAAAGGCGACCCTCCTGCTTACTCACGATCTTGCCCAGCATGGCAGTTGAAAAAAGAAATTACTACCGTTAAAATAAAAAATAATGTATCATATCCAGAGGCTTGATGAATTGTCTCTTCACATACACCACAGCTAGGTATTAGCTATGCAACTGCTGCTAAGGAAGTCACTAGATCTTACTGCACACAAACTGATGCTATTTCATCTCCTTTAACAAAGCCATCTCGTAAACCGAAAGAAACAAAATCTTCAACCATTATGCCAAAACTGACTTTTGCAAAATCAAGAGCATCACAAGCAAAGAAATTAAAACTTGCCAAGGAAGGCGCTCGTAGAAAGATAGAAAGAAAATCGTCTTTGATAGAAAGAAAAGTTAAGCTAGCGTTGGATGAAGATACCGGGAAACTCTATCTCTCCAATGCTGATAGTTTCAAGGATTCATCAGAGACTGAAATGAGCACTGCTGGTGAATAACATTTATCCCATTAATGACTTCCTTTGTTTCATGGAATTGTCGAGGTTTTCATTCTCGAATTGACAATGTCAAATCTGTTATCTCTTGCTACAACCCTGCATGTGTGGCTCTCCAGGAAACATTCTTGAAGCCCACTGTTAACACCAAACTGCATGGGTTTCAATGCTTCAGAAAGGATAATGTTGGTGATGCGTCTGTATCTGGTGGAGTTTGTATATTCACATCAAACTCATTTACAAGTACAGCCCATCAACTGAGAACTAGACTACAAGCTGTAGCTGTAAAAATACACATAACCTGCCTAATCACATTATGTAATCTATATTTACCACCACAAACGTTGTAAATTCAGAGGAACTAGATGATTTAGTTGACCAACTCCCAGCTCCATTTGTGCTTCTAGGTGATTTTAATGATCATAATACTCTGTGGGGTAGTGAAGATACAAATTCTCGCAGTTGTCAGATAGAGCAGTTCATATCTGACAATTGCCTCTGTCTGCTGAACACCGACGAGAAAACTTATTTTCATGAACCTACATGGACATTTGACTTTCTTGACTTAGCTATTTGTTCTCCATCACTTTTGCCATTGCTGAATTTTCTGTCGGAAATGACCTCTACAATAGTGATCATTTCCCTCTAATCATGTCTCAGGCTGGAAGTAATAGTGTGTGTCACAACCCACCCTATTACATGTACAGTCGAGCTGATTGGACTCTTTTTATGCAATTGGCTGTGATCAGTGAGGCAAGAGTTAAGACAGATGTGATAGATGATGGCGTTAACCATGTGACTGACACAATAATCCGAGCTGCGGATGCTGCTATTCCTAAAAGTTCCATCTTACTACATAAACACCAAAAATCTTGGTGGAATGAAAAGTGCCAACT
Organism: Latrodectus elegans; assembly: GCA_030067965.1. Taxonomy (NCBI): domain Eukaryota; kingdom Metazoa; phylum Arthropoda; class Arachnida; order Araneae; family Theridiidae; genus Latrodectus; species Latrodectus elegans. The sequence continues at coordinate 100,521,081 of CM057816.1, read as the reverse complement.
CTCCTATAAGATACAAAGGAAGCAATGGAATATATTCTGAAGATACCCTACAACGGAGAATCTTGTTGCTTTTAAAAAAGCCAAAGCTCAAGCTCGAAGAGTTAGACGTCAGAGTCAAGGAGAATCTTGGATTCGCTATGTGTCGTCCATCAATTCATCAACAGCAAGCAAATAATTATGGAGGAAAGTTAAAGCAGCCAATGGTATTTATCAGGATTATACCATTCCTGTATTAAAAACCTGAGCTGCAATACACTCCTCAGCGGTAGATGCTGCTAATGTCATTGGTGAAACCTCCTTTACTAGTGTTTCCAGCTCTGATTTAAATAATCCTACTTTTCTAAGGATTAAAAGAATCACTGAGCAGACACCTCTAAGCTTTCTCGATCGACATAATTTACCCTATAATTGTGATTTAGAATTGTCAGAATTGAAGACTGCATTATGTAAGGCAAACGACACCAGCCCAGGACCAGATCGAAATGCTTTCGTGAGGAGAAACCATCTTGCTGCAATTTTCTTCGATATTGAGAAAGCATACGATCGTATGTGGCGTTCTCCTTAATATGCATAATCTTGGCTTTAAGGGTAATCTTCCAATATTTATACAGAATTTTCTAGCCACTAGACTTTTTAAAGTACGTGTTAGAACTACAGTTTCCAATGTATTTGCTCAAGCTGGGTGCAAATACATTGGAAACTGTAGTTACATTGGAAACTGTAGCAAGGGTGTCTCTCAAGGTAGCGTTTTAAGCGTAACCCTTTTTAACCTTTTCATCAATAACATACTTCATCAGTTACAATCTTCTGATCATAGTAATTTATATGTTGATGACTTAAAAATTTCATATCAGAGTTCAAACATGAATGTAATTAAGAGACAATTGCAAACAGCTGTAAACAATCTAACTACTTGGTGCGAACGAAATGGTCTTAGTATATCTCCTAGTAAGAGTTGCTGTGTCCATTTCTGTAGGAAAACTAGTTTCCATCCTGATCTTGTGATTCACATAAGCAATAGACCTATTCCTGTGGTCACTGAGATAAAATTCCTTGGGGTAATTTTTGATAAGAAGTTAACTTTCCTTCCGCATACTTTACATCAGCAGAAGAAGCGGAATGATTGCTCAATATCCTCAAGGTGCTGTCGAATACATTTTGGGGTGCAGACTGCACTTCATTGCTCCGAATTTATCAATCAATCATTTTATCTCGTATTGACTACGGTTCTGTTGCTTATGGATCGGCTAGTACTTCCATTTTACGCAGATTGGACACCGTCCACCACTCTTCTTTAAGGATTTGCTGTGGAGCATTTTGTACATCACCTGTCAAGAGTCTGTATGTAATCTGCCAACTGTTACCATTAGACCTGCGGTGGATACAGCTGTCTCTTAATTATTATTCTAAAATCATATCCATTCCTCATCATCCCTTACGTTCCACAATTCCAAGTGCTGCTCTTAAGAGACTATATAATTCTAGATCATCGAGCATTCAACCTTTTCTCTCTCGTATTAAATCTAGTATTTAGCTTTCTGACCTGTGTGATGTCCAAATCAAGTCTACCGACCTTTTCACACATCCTCTTTGGTATGATCCACACATTATTGTGCTGAATCTCTTTGGAAAAAATAAAAAATCAGACACAAATACTACTATTCTTTAACAGCTTTATTCATTCCATCACTGTCAGTATACTATGTACACTCCAGTATTCACAGATGGATCCAAATGTTCAGGATCAGTTGGCTGTGGAGTTTATCTTGATGATACCTCCTACAGTTTTAGCCTTCACAAATCCTGCTCCGTCTTCACTGCTTAGGTTTTGACTATATACTGAGCACTTCAGCTGGTAGAAACTATAAATGAATATAAATTCTGTGTGTACACTGACAGTAAGAGTGTATTAGAAGCATTGAAGAATAACATCTATAATTGCCATCCAGTTGTGTCTAAGATATTCAAATTAATTGATTCTGTTATTACAAGGGATTTGAGATACTGTTTTTCTGGATACCAAGCCACATTGGAATAGATGGCAATGAGAAATCTGATGCGGCAGCTAAGTCTGCATCTACTTCCATTTTGCCTTCAATACCATCAATGGATATGAGAAAAGGATTTAAACGTTGCATATATTCTCTTTGGCAGGAATCCTGGAACCTTTAAGTCAGCAACAAACTCCATTCCATTATCTGTTTTATCTCCACGAAGCGCAGACGTCAGACTGACTCGCCTTCGAATTGGTCATACGCGTTTCACCCTCAAACATTTGATCTTTAGTGATCTCCAACCATGGTGTGAAAAGTGTGATGAACAATTCACTGTATATCATATTTTAATTGTGTGTTCAGATTTTAACCATCAGCGTTTTAAATATTTTAATAGTAATATTTTAACATTAGAAGTCCTGCTTGGGGAACCACCCCATCGCAATCTATTTGCATTATTAAAAGACATAGGATTTATCAATTTTATCTGATTTTATTTAAATTTCAAGTTATTAATTTTATACATGTGTATATTGTATGTTTAGAGACTTTTAATCTACATTTTAATTATATTTCTATTTTATACTTTTAATCTTTGAAAAAAAACTAATGTATAATATCTTGTGATTGGCGTAGCTTGTCCTTATCTGGACTTTGCTCCATTAAACCAAACCAAACTTTGATTTGTTTTTTGTGTTTGTGTGCTACACAAGTTTAAACATAAACTAACTTCCTGTTTAATTAATGTACAAGTTAGGGCATATTGTTTGGAATCTCATGTTTAGCCACAATCATTTTTTAAAAATTTATTTCTTATCCTGTAAGTGTGTTATAATTGTTATATTGTGTTTATTATACACTTCTTATACTCATATTTGAGAAAGACTGTCACCTAAATAAAGTGGAAATGATTCTTAAGCACCAAATAAGAAAAGGAAAACTATTTTCAAAATTTAAACTTAACATCATTAAGGACTTTAGTGTAAAACTAAAAATTTGTGAATTTGCAAATAAGTTTAATATGATGGAATTGACGATAAGATCATATACAGAAATAAAGAAAAATACTGAATCCTTAAATTCAATCATTGCTTGTAAATGTATTATAATCATAGAAATGGAAACTGGTAAAATTGTAATGTGTTTATCAAGTAAGTAAAAAATTATCCTGTTGTTCAAAATATGATATGCTGTCAAGCTAAGTTGATTTTTGAGAGTTTGAAATACATTTCTTATACTCATATTTGAGAGAGATTGTCAAAAATAGATTAACAATAATGTTGGTACAAATGCATTAGGCCAATCAATGCAGCATTATTGCCAATCTAAACAAATTCTATTTAAAGTGATGCTAATAATTGACAATACACCATGTCACCCACCCCCGTAACCTTGGTCCAAGCAAACAATTTGCTTCAACCAAGGGATCAGAAGTCGTCAAATCATCAAAGCTTATTATAAAGGACTATCATTTGTTCATCTGCATGAAAACTATAAGGCAAAACAATTATTTCTCTTAAAGATTGTTAGAAGCAATTAATGTTTTAGATGCTTATGAGAATCATGGTAAAGTCTCAGAATGAAGTTTTTAAAAAAACATTAAATTGCATGTCAAAGAAACCTTGTACTTTTTGTTTCATTACTTAAACTCAAATGGAACTACTGTCTGATGAAATTGGTTATGTGATTAAAAAAGTTATCAATCTTTCTAGGAAAATAAATTTGTAAAAAGATGGTGATGATGCTCAGAAACTGCTGGGTTTCTTCAATCAGCTGCTAATAGCTGTGTAGCTCATATAAATGAATGAGTAAGAGGAAGTTTGAAGAATTTAAGTACCAGTTTAGTTAGAATTTAAGTACCAGTTTAATTTTAGACCCAGTTTAATTTAAAAATCAAATGACAGAAGGTCTCAGTTTAATTAAAAATGGTTACAAATTTTAGGAAATATCGACTTTAGTAAGAGCATATTTTTTAAACAAAACTAAGAATAAAAAATTATCAGCATGCTACAAGAAACTTTTGCTGGAAAAAAATCCTTGAAACTGCAGATTATAATATGTTAAATTTTATGAAACCTTCTACATCTAAATAATTTCAGTTTGCAATTTTATGTTTGCATTATTTAGGATTTTAATTTAACTTTTTATAATTTAATATTTTTTCTTTTATCAGAGGTTTCAAATAACAGTAATATTTAGAAGCAAGACTTTTACAAATTTAACTTGTTTACTTTTTCAGTTTATTGCACTTTCCTCAGTTTATTGCTCTGGCACATCCTATGTTTCATACAATATAGTGGAAAACAAATCTGAATTTGAATTGAAATCCACTTCATCATCACATTTTTGAGCTTGTTATGTATTTGAAATTAATGAGAATTTTAACCTTGTCTTTCGGAAAATTTTAATATTTCATTGAAATAATATTTCTATTAATGTATAAATGTTGAAATAATAATTCTATTAATGTTTATTGTTGTATAATGCTTCTATTAATGTTTATTGTTGTATAATGCTTCTATTAATGTTTATTGTTGTATAATGCTTCTATTAATGTTTATAGTTATCTTGTGTTTTCTTTATAGTTTCTGCATTCTATGCTGAACATGTTAATAAAGGCATTAGCTGTACTGCTCATATATGGACCAAATCAAAATTTCTGGGGCTATCTATAGGAGTCCAAAATATTGGACAAGCTACTATAAATGTTTTGAAACATAATGAAGAATACATTCTTACATTTCCTAATGGATATGGCAGGTATTTTTCCAAAATTTTAAATTGAATAATGTGTTGATTTCTATTTAATAAGAAATAAAGCCACAGTCAATTGAAATATAATTTCTAAATTGGGAATTAAATCCTTCTAATCTTTAAATACTGTAGTAACGTGCTGTTTATTATTTTGAAATAATTATGATTGAAAAATTGTATACCATCACTGAAATTGTTTCAGAGCTTAAAAAAGAATAAGATTGATGTCCTTATATTAAGAGCAGAAAGTCTTCTAAATATTAACGAAATTGAACCTGTTCTGAATATTTTATTGTGTTAAAAAAAAAAAAAAGTGCAATCATTTTGCTGAGATGTTTTTAAAAAATGTCTCAGAAAATTTTTCACTAAAAATTATTGAAAAATAACTAAAATATACAAACATCTTGAATAAATTAAATGAAAAATTCTGTCATTTATTTAGATAATAATTTAAAAATTGTGCTAGTAAAAATCCTTTTACTGAATTAATACTAAAAGTTTATTTCAGATTGTTAAGAAACTCAGAAATCATGCTTTTGATTTATCCAAGAGATCAGTATGATTTGAAAAAGTTCAATTTATTTTCTTTCAATCAATATAATTTAAATATTTGTGTTCGAATGGTTCATATATTTCATAGCTGCATTCAATACCAAGTATAAAGACTTGAAGCTGTTATGATTAAGCTTATTTTGTCTTAGCAACATTCAGTGATGAATATCTTGTAAATTTATTATAATGTTGCTTGAAATTTAATGATTAATGGGTAACTTATTACAAGAATATATCGTTTTCCTAAAGGCTGTGCATATTTTATGGTGAAAATCCCTAGATTAATAAAACTTGTAATACATAAAATTGGCTACAAATCTTGATGATTCATTTGTTTTTCTAAATAGGTTTAAAAAAAATCTTAACTTCAATCTCATTAGGAATATGAGGGATGTAATTGTGTGAAAGAACAATAGATGATGCGATTTTTTTCTTTCATCAAATCCTCCAAGTTAATGCTTTGATCATAACTGAAACTGTCACAAAAAATTTACATTATTTAGTGGAATTAGTGTTTTACATTATTTAATGGAATCAGTGTTTAATACCAGAAAGAGTTGTCCTTGATAATAAAGATGAATTATATTTTAGTTTTTGATAAAAAAAAATTGAGTTATAATGTGATAAATTAATAATCAATTTCATTCATTTTTATTTACATTTGTCATAATATTGTGTACTTCATCTTGTTACAAAAATTATTTTCATGCTTATTAATAAAAATTTCATTATTTTGATCTTTATTGTGGGATGTGTTTAATTTGCCTCTATATTTTCAGTGGTAGAAATCACAAATATAATTTATTTGTGATTTCCACCAAATTTTTATATTTTAACGAAAAAGTAACAAATAATAAAATTAATGCCAGTTTAATAAAATATGTAATAAAATAGTAAACTTTTAAATTACATGTAATTAGCCATGTTTAAACTTTGCACTCCATGTTTACTGATAGTGTGGTAGTTAAAAATAGGAACTCTAAACTCATAGAATTATATCAAGTAATCAAAATAAGCTAATTTTGTTAATTTAATACTATAATGTGATTAAATATAATGCTGTAGTTGTAGTACATTTCTGTAGTGTAAAAGCCTAAATTTTAGAAAACTGTTATATCAGAGAAATGGTAACATTGAAATCAAAAAATACTATTTGCTGAAAATTGTTAGAAACATTATTATTTATCATTTCTTCCTTTTATTCTGTTAAAATTACTAAAAATAATTCAAATTAACTAAATCAAGTGTAAAGAGAAATTAAAATTTTTGTGCATTTGAAAATTTTAAAATAATTTCACTGTTTTACTGTTTTGCGTTTGTCAAAAAATCCTATTTACTAATAATATGTTTGTTGTTCTACATTTTTTTTTAAACTTTTAGATACAGAAATGATACATTATATAATTATAAACTGTATCTTCTAGATTTTTCTAAATTTGATTTCATATAAGTTGACCAATATTTGTATGTGGCTGGTGAATGTTTTGAATAGAAAAATGTGTAAACCTTTCAGCATTGTGGTGGATTTTTAAACTTTTATTTGCAGAATTTTTTCATGAAATTTGTAATTTTTTTATTTTTGCTCATTTTATATTTTTAGATCAATACTACGTGTTCCATGGATTGAATTAGGTGGATCTGTAACAGTAACTTGTCCTCAAACGGGTTATCATGCAAATGTAGAATTTCACACTCGGGTATGTAAAATAATTCATAAAATCTTTAGCTTAGTGTCAAATTGTTAATTTAAGAGAATGTATATGTTATAAACTTTAATTTTAAAACAGAATGCAAAATTTAACATTATTTGTATATATTACTTGATCAAAAGTATTTGGATACTTTGAATAATAAGTATTTTGTTAAATAATGAAAAATGATTCTTTGGACTTAAAGTCTTTGAAAAGTAAAAATAAAATGTTTAGCTTAATACTTTTTACAGTACCAAAAGAGTAATTAAAGAGATTAATAATAACTGAAATGAAAATAGTGATTTTACTTTAAATTTTTATTAAAATATATAGATCCATATGTGGTTAGGTTTAGGGTCATTCTTTATAAAATAATGGGAAATTAAATTGGAGCATTCTTGTGTGTCAAAAAACAAACATCTTATTTTATTTACAATCAATGTAATAATTATTTTAGAAAATTTTTATTTAAGTATTTGCTAGTATTTTTATAAATTTGGAAACCTGATTTGGCATTTTTTAATTTCACTTATCAGACTTTAATCTTAAATTTTCTAATAAAGGTTTTAGCTTACTTTTTTTTTTATCAGACTTTTATTGCATCACTTTTTAAATTTCTGGTAGATGCATTAATAAAAAAAAATCCATTAGAAATAAAATTGCATGAAACATTTATGTATTGAAAATATTAAATTTAAAGATGTATTTCAATATATTTTATTGCAATTTAAAAACATATGATTTTAGCCAATCTATGGTGGAAAAAAGCATCGAATTACAGCAGAATTATTTAGTCCTACTGAAAAGAAGCCTTTTCTTACAGTAACTGGTGAATGGAATGGAGTTATGGAAGCTAAGTGGTCAACAGGGGTTGGTAAATTTATAATAGTATATTTTAATTACTCTACAATTTTTTAATGAATAAGATGAAAATAGATTCATGTTTTTTATATTTATATTAGATGGTATCAAGCTGATTATAAAGTTTATTAAATTGAGATTTCTTTTAAAAAATGTATTTTGCAATTATTACTTATAGATAATAATTTATATCTTCTAAATAGTTTTAAAAAAATATAATTCTTTCCAAAATTTTGATTAAATTATTTACAAATTTAAATTAACCAGTGATAGAATTTAAGCAATTTTTAATAAAGTTTTCATTTAAAATTATTTTCAATACAAACAATTTTTAATAAAATTATTTTTGTTTAATTTTTTTAAAAACTTTTAGCCAAAAAATCTTTTATAATGATTTGACAATTTTTTGAGAATTTCTTGGTTCTAATTAAATTCTTATTTACATTAAGCATGTGGATTTGATATTTTTTCTTAAGTAAAATGTGGAAATATTAACTGGGTTATATATTTTTATAATTTCAAATTTTGTTAACAAAATAGTGTAAGGAGAAACATGGTATATTTTAAGTTGTTTAATCCAAACCAAGAGATGTTGTTGCTTATCCCAACTGGTGTGACAGTAGTATCACAACAGCTCCATAAATCCATGAGTTTTCAGCCTTTCCAGAACCACCCCCAAATTTAATTCCACATCACCCCTCTCACAACTGACACACAGAAGAATATGAGAGGGAGAGGCCTGTGCCTCTTGACATTTGGGGCAGAGAGGGTAAATCTTGACATCAGAAACATGTTTCTGAGCAAGCATGTGGCTGCTTCTCAGTCTCGCCAGAGCCGTTTGATCGCATCTTTTGTGCGCGCCCGCTAAAGCGAAACCAGGATATTTGCCTTAGTACCATTCATGGGCAGGTTTAGCATCTCTAAAAACAGCATTCATGTCCATCCTGACATGAGAGGTCAGCTCAAATGCCAAGTTCAATCCATTTTGTCAACCAAATGTTAAATTCCTTTAAAAATAAAATTTTTTTTTATCATTTACACTTTTGTTTGGTGCTGCTAGATCATGCAAATAACAGTAATTGCTGAAAAGATGTTTTACATTCATAATTTCCCACCATGTAGAATTATGTTGAATAAACAGTTGAATTGCATCTAGGCTCAATTTTTCCTTATTTAAGGTTAACACAACACAGTTTCTTTCATGAAATAGATTTAAAGCATTACTTACATTTTGTCTTTCTATAATATTACTAGGATATAGTACTTTATATGATAATTTTGGAGCTTTTTTAACCAAAGAATTCTTTTCTAACTCATGTAGTTCCTTCAAATCTGCTAAATTTCCACGTCACAACTTTTTCTCTGTAGGGCTTGGGAAAAATAAAACTTGTTCTGTGAAAGTTTGATTTAGCCAGTTACTTCTAACTCTTTTAGTATATGTACACTGTCAAACATGAAAAAAAGTTTTTTCTCAGGACGAAATGGATGTTGAATGTATGATTTTAATTCACTACAGAACTGTGTAAACATATTTCGATTTATACGGTTGTTATCAGAAATTACAGCTAACACCCTAAAATCGAATTTGTCAACACATTCCAACACTTGGTGTGTATATTTTAGCAAATCTTCAGCAGTGAGGTTCCCCGCTGGAAAAAGAGCTACAACATCCTTGTTTTTTGACAAAACTGAAAACAGCATAAAAGCTAAAACAGTTGTTGCTTCAGAATTAACAGTTATTTGAAGCACCAATAAGTTTTCCAGATTTATACGACATCATTGGATTCACATAAATTTCATCTAATAGTAAGTTTACTGTTTTTTCATAGTACTCAATATTGCAGTTTTTTTTTTTTTTTTTTCCTATAATTTAAAACGGAGACTGATGATAATTTTTTAAGTTGACATGGATGAGGTAGTGTCATGATTTGCAAATTCTTAAGTAAGTGTCATGATTTGCAAATTCTTAAGTAAGTGTCATGATTTGCAAATTCCTAAGTAAACAATATCCTGCTGGATAAGTATAATACATTTTAGGAGACCATAAAATAATAAATGTGGAATGTCTTATCTGTTTCTGTGTTATTAATGAAATTTGTTCCATTATGAATTTTATCTTCATTTTGATTATTTCTTCACTGACAAACTTTAAAGAAATTTCTAAAAAAAATGCACAAGCTATGTTTATTTCAAAGGTTGAACATTCTTCATATTAGGATAAGTGACTAACAAGCGAATCAAATTTTGTCCACCTGTCACATTTATGTTCGAAACCTAAAAGCCATTCAAAATGCTTGCATGTTAATAACTGCATTTTTATACCATATTTTAACAGAAAGATCTGATAATATTTTAAAGGCCACAATAATTTTTGGATTATCACTATCTTCAATTAAATAAAATCCAACAAAATTACTTTTCTTTGACACTATCCATTTTTAATTGATTTTGCTGTCACAATTACTTAAAAAATTTGAAAATAAGGGGATTTCATCATCTTTACACCATTGGGAAAATTTTCCATCATCATATTTTCCCATTTCTTGTCGTCTTGAAGGTGTTGATTTCTTCTCAACAGGCAGCTTTTTCAATAATTATGAAGACTGGTTTTCAAATTTTTTAGGCAATGCATCACCAGTAAGTGCAAGTTTTTTTCATTGCACTGTTAAAATTGTACCATTATCATGAACAGCAGAGTCTTCCCGAATTATCAATCTCTCTTCAAAATGTTTGATACATACCACAGCAGAAGAGCTTTGTCCATAATCTACACAGTTTATATTTTTAATCCACTTCTCCCTCCTGTGGGGATCTGAAGGAAACTTGAAAACTGTTGTGTAAGAACCTTCGGATTCAAAATTGGAATGACACAACAAAGGCACACAACATTTCCCCATCTCATATTGAACTGAAATTTAAAAAAATATCTTTAGTGTATTGAAGCTTATTAAGGTACCCGAACACGTTCAGAGCATTTTTTAAAAATACACTGCATGTATACATTGCAACTATTTTTTCTTATTCAACTTTAGAAGACATTAATATTAACCTACTAATATTTGATATATGCCATTATTATATATTCTTCAGAAATGTTAAATATGTCTACAATTTTAAGCATTTTTTTTTTAATTAAAAAATGCTACATCAAAAACTATTAAACATATTTGAAAAAAATTAAAATATCAAATCTATATGTTGTTATTTAGAACATGTACTAAAATCTTAAGTTTTTGTTAAAAAATAAAATAATTATGGCCAGTTGAATATTTATACTGAAATTTTAGCCAAATTTTCTTTGCCATTCTTCGAATTACAAGCCATAATTTGGGAAATATTTAAGTTAAAATTCTTTTAGTACATTCTCTAGAAAACAATATACAGATCAAGCTCATGAAATTTCATAGTGATATTATAAAAATATTTTGAATTATCATTTTGAAGCATGCAAATTATAGGCAAAAGCCAGTTCTAAGAAAATCGCATTTAAAGATTATAGTATTGTGTCTTTATAAAAAATTCTCATATTTGCTGATTAATTTTTTTATTTGATTTGCTGATTGATTTTCAGAACACTAATTATTTTATGTATCTTTTAAAATCTTACTAAATTTGTATTTCAAAATTAAACACTGTTTAAACTAATTTTTAACATCATTTTGGCTCTTTAAATGCCCACTTCCGGTGCTTTAAATATGTCCACTTTTGATTTCCTAATCTTTATGAAATCCTTCATATCTCGGAATCTAATTAACATAAAGACAAAAACAAACCTGTTTTATAAAGCTATTTAAATTCCTTATTTAACGAAAAATAAAATAAATTTATCATTTTTGGTCAAAATTGACGTTTTCAACGTGTATGGGTACCTTAAGATAAATATTTAAAACATAAGTTTTTAATTTGCTCACAAAATATAATGAAAAATTTTATAGGGATATTACATTTATAGAAAAATACTTGACTTAACATTTAGAGAACAAATATTTGATCAATGACTTTAAGGTTATGGTTCAATAAGATTAAAAAATTATAAACCAATGTTTAACAAAATTCAGAAAATTTTTAAGTTTCATGTAACAAGTTCAATTATCGTCACACAATTAAATTATTTATAACCATATTGATCATGACAAATTATTCAAAACAAGCTTACACAAAAAATTTAGATTTAAAACTTAAGCAATGTTTTTTTCGAATGCCACATTCTTAAATACTTAAAGTTAAAAAATTCATTTTAAAATAAAATTAGCTATATTTCTCAAAATAGAAACTAAGTAAAATACTAATGAGAGTTAATAAAAAGTAAACTGACATCAAAATTAACATGACTCGCATTCAAATCAATAGCACACAGGCTTAAAAAAAATCCACAAGAGTTTCCCCATTTATATTCTATAAATAATTTTCTCTTAAGTAGCTTATATTACTTCATTATACATATATACATACATACACACACATATTGTAAGAATATAACATATTGATAAGATGACATTTGATTTTATCTCTTTGTTTATATCGTTTCTTGAATAATATAGAAATATTAACATGTAAATAAATAATTATTTCATTTTAAAGTTTCTACACATAAATAAAACATAATTATAGAGAAAATTTATGCAATCCAAACTGCTTAATATTTTGTTTAGAATAAAGTTATATTGTAACAACAAACAATATAAGTAGTTTTTATTAAGGTTTCAAATATTTCAGTGATTACTTCAAAATTAATTGCAAGTAAACTTCTATTTATATTAAAATAAAGTTCAATATGGAAAAGTAAAATTAAAAGACAAATCAAAGAAATATTTTATGAAACATTATTTTTTGTATATAACATTTCATTCATGAATCTCCTTTCAAGAAAGGGTTCAAAATTTGCTAATTAAATTGAATAAAATAATAACTTACCTTTTAGAATGCCCACAAAGATTCTGCTATTTTCTTGCTGAAATCAATCAAAACTAATTTAATATTACAATTAAATTATCAGTTAAATTTCTCATTCAAATGTAAACACGTATACAAACAACATGTTTTCTACGAGAATCTTCCAAAATATATCGTTCTCATTTGTGATGTCAGAACCAGTTTGGTTACTGTGGTATCTGGCCCAATGAGAGAAATATGTTCGTGGCGGCCCCGATGGAACCCACTGGAAGACTATGGTATTGGCCTGCAAATCAGTGAGATTTTTGACTATTTTAGTTGTTGTGCTGTTACCATGCCGCCACCACTGACCAGATGTTGTATAGAGCTTCGTCTATCACTGAGGATCCAGATATCAGAAACTACCCTCTCCTTAACACAAAAACTTAGAGCCTCTTCAATTGCCAAAAGTTTGGCTCAGAAAACAGAGCAATAATCTGGATTTCTTCTACATATTCTTTTGCCCTCTCCCTGCCTATCAAATATTCCACTACCGGACTCAGCATTTTCTCCCCATCTGTATAGATTTGCAGTGCATTATGAAGAATCTGGTGGATTACCTTCAAAGCTAACTGTCTGAGATATTCTGGAGGTTGGGAGCTTTTTTAGAGTACAAGCATAATTCTGTCTTGAAAAAGACTTGATTATGTAAGGTTGTCTTTGTCCCCGTGTGGCAGACCAGGGAAACAAGCTCTAACATTTCATGCAAGCAATCCTCCTTCATCGTCTTGCTCAATGGCTGTCTCGTTTTAATCTTTGGTTTGACCTCCAGGCATTCACAAAACTAGATGTTCTGTTCTGGTTTCTGTAGCTGGTAAGCCTGGCAAAGTAGTTTGTCAGTAAAATTTTTCTTCGTAGTTCAAGGGGAAGTAGGTTGGCCTCAAAGAAAACAATGTCTCTTGGGCAGCTATTTCGAAGACCGGTGATGATTCTGGCAGCTGATAACTGTACCTTTTCGAGTTTATCAAGATTGCTGATGGAGGCAGACTGATAAACTTGGAAACAATATTTGAGTATTGGGCAGAAAAGGGCAATATAGGTATTTCTCAAAGTTTGAGCATCCACACCTCGTTCTACCAATACATACTTTAATATTTTTAGCCTCTGTTTACCTCTTAATACCAAGCTGTTGATATGTGCTTGGCCAAACACCTCTTGATCCAAAACAAATCCCAAGTACTTGGAATGTATCTCACAGTTTAATCTCTGGCCCAAAAGAAAGATATCAAGTTTCAATTTGTACAGATGTCTGTTGGTTGAAAAAAAGAGTGGTCACAAATTTAGTAGGGTGAAACTTATTTTGTGGTTCATTGCAAAGCTCTGGAATTCAAGGAGATAGGAATTTACTGCTTCTTAAGTACAAGTTACACTTGTGTTTCTACTCCATATAATGATATCCTCATATATACATACCTATGCAGGTATTAGAGCCAGAACTAGCCTCAATTCCAGCAACAAAGAGAGAAAACAAATCTTCTTGAGTTGAAACTAAGAGATGAAATAAATATACGTTTTTGATAAGAATTAAAATTTATCAGTTATGTTAATAATATTTGTCTGTAGTAAAAACAAAGTTAAGGTTGCATAACAAAGTTAACACATAATCTTTTTAAAGAATAATTGCATTGATAATGTAAAGAAGATTTAGGGAGAAAGTTTTTATAAATTTCATAAGAGTTTTTAATTTTCCAATAAATTTACATAGAAAGTTTTTCTGATATGTGTTTCAACTGAAATGAAATTAATGAAAATGCATTTGAAATCATACTGAACAAAAACTTAGTAATTCTTGTAAGCCTGTAAGTAATAATGTAAGCTGTTTCCCACTTTTAGCTGATGCTTAGTGCGCTTCAGTTCAATAGTTTATAAGTTGGACTTCAATTGTACAGAATTTTGCACGTAAATGTTTGTAGTAATTTAGAATTTACTTTAAACTGTCAGTCAATGTCAAATTACCCCTAAAATGCTGAAAGTAATTATGGAGAAACAAATGATATAAAAATCTTGTAGTTTAGAACTAATATAAATAATTTCTGTTCTTTTTTATTACTAAATAGAATTATTCTATTATATAAAAAAGTACATTTGATGAATAAATTTGTATTAACTTTAGAATTAACCAGTTGAATGTATTTATAATTAAAATTACATAAGAATTGAAAAATGTTTTTCTTTTTTAGGAAACTGAAGTGTTTGTGGATACTAGAACTATACCAATTATAAAAAAACGAGTAAAACCACTTGTGGAACAAGAACTATACGAATCTAGAAAGTAAGCACTTTGTGTCCTTCAAAATTCGATAGAATTTAAATTTTTCTTAAAATAAATTCTTAATTTCAAAAAAAAATTTAGTTCATTATTTCACGCGAAAGAAAAGTGAGTTATTTCCATGCCATGTTAAAGAAATTTTTATTTTGAGAAGCTTATTTAAACTTCAGTGTAATTTTTTTTTAATCAATGCTATTGGAAATCTTTTCCTATTTTTATTGAGTAGTACTTATAGAACATTTTATTGCACTTGTGTAAAATTTTCTCATATGACTCTTGTTAAAAGTACTACACAACAGAACGAAAATTATAATAACAATAAATTAATAGGATCTTATTTATTGTTCTCTTATACCAGATGATTGAAAAAAAAAGGATTAAATTTGCTTCTATTTTGAGGTATATAACATACAGAATTCAATATCTAGAACTGCAACTTCAACAGTTGTAATCAAGAGAATCTCCTTATGTAAAAAATTGAAGCTCTATTTTCATTCCATGCAGTATCACTTTAGTGGTATTTCTATCAACAATGATGGTAGTTAGCATTCAACAGCCAATATTCTCAAAAGGTGACAGATCTTGAAAATATTAAGTTAGTGATTCATACATGGAAAAAATTAGAGCAACATCAACACATATCAACTATACATATATTCATTGCTTTATTTAAAAGTGATATTAAGCTAGTAAAATATATATATCATTTTGTTACATGTAGATTTAGAGTAAACTTAAAATATTACTTAATACTCTTTGTTTTCATTTGTCAAATCATTCTTAACATACTAATTTCCTTTACAGAATCAAAAAAACCTCCAGAATAATCATAATGCTTGCAGTTCTTAAAATTGAATACTCTACTGCACTGATAAACAGATAACATGTCTCACATATAAGGCATATTTATATCTTGGGCTATTTTCCAGATATATATAACTAAATTGCTCCATATTGTTGTAAAAGTAGTCTACCTATACTTATAGTTAGAATAAGGATTTGTCTAAATGATTAATATTTGATTAGATTTGGAATCAATTACAGGATTTTTTCTGATTGAATTAATTTTTTATGCATCATAGCAAATGTAAATGAAATTATTAAATATTATGTTGAAGGTGATTTATTCAAAAAATAAAAATCTGAATACTATATAATTCAGTTAGTTCATGCATATTTTATAAGCACAGGGATAAAATAATTTGCTTAGGATTACAAATAAAGAGTAAAAACAATTAAGTAAACAAATTGTAAGAAATAGAAATCAATTTTTAACTATGTTTTTATGGAAAAAAGAGCATTCTTTGAATATAGAGAGTGAGAGAATTATTGTGAGTCTGCCTCTTTGATACAAAAGTGTTAATTTACATTTAAGAGCTGAATGCACAATAAGAAATTTTCTTGTAAAACTGAATATATTTATTATAAGAAATTAAGATTTTCACAATAAATTATAATAAATTCTATAAATAATTTAATAATAATAATACATATATTGTCCCATAATGCACTGAATTAAATCAGATGGTTCTTAAAATATGTATATTACATCATGCATTAAGAAGAAAAATTATACTTTAAAAACTAAATAAACCTAGAAGGGAATCAATAATCCTTTCCTATATTTAGCTGTGATTTCACTGCATTTATTTTGAGTATGAAGTTTATTACTCTTTTTATAAAAGAAGTATACTAAATACATATTTTTAAGATTTTTTTATTATATATTACATTTGTTTATATTGCAATAGAATATTAATTAATATTATTTTAATGTATTATTTTTAGATTATGGAAAGATGTTACTAATGCATTACGTTTGAGAAATGTAGAAGCTGCAACAGAAGCAAAATTTTTGCTTGAGCAAAAACAAAGAGAAGAAGCAAAGGAACGTTTAGAAAATAAAAGAAAATGGGAAACAAGGGTAATAATTTGAAACTCTTAGATTTAGTGTCTGTGTAATTGAAAGTATAAATTTTAAGGGCAATTTTTCATTTTAAGTATGTGTTAAATGTTTTAATAATCATATTTTGCATGAAAGTTTCTTAAGTTTTTGGATTGAAATGGTGAAGCATTCATAAAATCGTTATAATTATTATAAAATTTTTAAATAACATTAAACTAAAGTATCTTATTAAATATGTAAAAAATTTCCGTAATTAATACAAAATGTTATGGTTGAAAATAGTTTAAGAGTATTTATAAGGAATTAAACATGCTAGCTGTTTTAGACAATAGCAACAACATTCATTTTAAAAATAAAAAACAATTAAACATTAATGCAGGAATTATAATAGAATATCATGGGTAACGTTTTAAATAAAATGAAATAAATAATATCTTAATCTTAGTGTTAATTTTATTTATTCATTTTTTGTTGTGACAGATTAACTAGAAGCTTATGAGCATTTAGCTTCCAGTCATTAATCATTGTAATTCCTAAATTGGTATGTCAGAATTTAAAAGCAATTTTTAGCAATTCATTCTGCTTCCAAAAAACTAGAATGAAAAATGAAAGAAGGTCTATATAATTACATTTTATATTTCAGATACTGGGTAAAACTCTATTCATTTATATTTCTTCTTTAGTTATAGTCAGTGACCTTGTGATGGCTGTTATTCCTCAAGAAATTGTACATTTATTGCTGATTTTTATGTAAAACTAAATTTCTTACATATGTTATAATGGATTGCTGAATTTAGTTAGATTTATGAGTTTAATAATGGATTGCTAAATTTAAAATGCCTAATTAAGTCTCCATAAAAAATTTTATTTTGGAAAAACAAAATAAAAAGCTTTAGTTTAAAAGTGAGCATCCTTTTTTATATTTAAAACAGACTATGTTCTATTAATCAGTCTTAAAACTTAGCATGGCTATAAATTTTTGCTGTTAATTTTCTGATTAAATTTTTATTTATTTATTTTATTTTTATTTATTTATTTTATTTTATTTTTGTTCTAGCAAGTATTAAGAATTTGATTTATAGTTCTATTTATCAGCAATATTTCTCTTCCTTCTTAAGTTGAACTGAATGGTTAGCATTCTGGCCTTCGATTCAACGGCTTGCGTGTTTGAATCCCATTCAAGCATGAGTGTTTATAGGTTGGAATCTACTTTAAACAGTAGATCCCATTGCAATTAACTCTCATGTGTGAAAAACGACCTGAGCGACAAATCGATCTACCATTCTTATGTTACATGATACAAAATAGATACGATGATGCATAATAGATATGATAAATACATGAAACATGATTAATCTCATACATTTTTTTATCCTTTTTTCCTTTTTATCCTATCTTCATATGATCTCATAATTTTTTTTTAAGTTTAAAATGTTAAGTAAAGATTTTTAAAAAAATTCAATCAGATATATGATAATACAAGTAACTCATAAATTTATTTTTCTTATAAATAATCCTGAATATTTATAGGAATACTTTGTTTACTTCAAATAAATCCACAGAATTGAAACATGAATTAATTATTTATTGACTGTTATTAAAAACAATATTGTTCATAATTTATTATTAATTTTTTATTTATTAATATAAATGCATATCATACATTATTTGACCACTGTGAAATAAAATATATGTCACTATAAAGAAAATTTGAATTTGCAAAAAATATGAGGAACTTTTAATAAAACATTGCTTATCAATATTAGTGAAAAACAAAATGACTTTATTCAAATGGTGACTGTATTAAGAATAAACTTTTGATTGAAATAATTAAATATGCTCAAAAATTTATATATGTACTTTATTAATACATATACTTGATATACATACATTTACACCGACATTAAAATACAGATGAAGCTGAAATTAATGGTCATAGGGAAGTAGATCCAATTTTATTAATTGGATTTCACAGCCAAAAGTAAAATACAAAATTATTAAACAAGAATATTTTACCTCAATTACAAATTCAATTTAAACTAAGTAATCTTTAGTGATGAAATGGGGAAACTGTTACTACAGACAAAAATACTGTCTGGCTGAAGGTATAACATACTTCAGAAAGAGAAAGTTTAGTTTTACTAACCACTTGAAAATTTATTTTATTCCCAAGTGCTTATATGCTTTTCCTTTAATTATTATTTTGGATTTATAGATAGCTGTTTAAATTGAATCAAAATTCTGATTTATAAGAGAACCAAGGCAACAAATAATTAAGCAGGTGGAACATTGTATATTTTACAGTTTCAAACAAAGTTCAATATTATTGCTGTTTGAAATATTCAAATTGAATATAGAAACATTTTAGCATGTGAAGTGATTAATCTTTTACTTTTGCAAATCTTTCAACTTTTAATTTAAAATCAAATAAAGGAAAAATATAAATTTTTTATAAAGTGTATAACATGAAACTTCGAATTTTTTTAAAAAAGGTATTTATTATTTTATGCAAATTTTCCCCCTTATAACTTGCATACTTACCAGTTAGTAGAAGTATTAAATATATATTATACTAATGCATTACATTTAATTATATTAAATTCTGCATGATATATAAATCTTGTAAATGCAAAATAATGAGGTGTTATAAGCTAAAATAAATAAATAAATGTGACTACTAAGCAATATCTCAGTGTCTGTGAAACAGTTGCTCATTTTGGAAAAAAAGGAACTATATCTTTTAAAAATCTTTCCTAAATATTTTTTGTAAATTGTCAATCACATCAATTTTGTTAAAAAGTTATAATGCTTTCATATTTAGAAAATATCAAAATAACATTTATCTCTGTAAATTTACTTATTGTAGCAATGCTTCTGAATAGCCTCTTTGATCATATGTTATACAGAAGTGCCTGCCATTTAAGAACTTGGATCAAAATTTAATTGAAAGCATGATATTATAGATTTATTATTCCAAAATTTTAATGCTATTTTCATGATAAATTTAAAAGAAGTTATTTTGAAATAATTTAGAATTTTTCTCAAATTGTGCATATTTTATTAATTTTTATATATGTTTAAATAAATAATTGAATATCTCTCAGTTTGTGGTAGACAAATATTTATTTTGACTTTTTATATTTATTGTTAAAATATAATTATAACTTATGAAAGTCTCCCAAACTCCTTAATTATCAGCTGAATAAGTTACTACAACCAAATGATAAGCATTTAATTCTTAATCAAACTTGCATGATTTCCTCTTTTCCAGATGCAAGTTATGTAAAACATGATAGAAAATAAAAATGTACTTAAGTTTAAAAATTTCGTCAAAGTATATAATAATAATGTTGCAATCACCTTTGATCTTAACATTATTATTATCAAAATATTAGTTTTCTTTTAAGAAATACATATAAGAAAATGTAAAAATATGCTTTAAAATTCTAAAATTGCCAATCGTGTTAAGTTATCTGCTGTTTGAAACTATAGTGTATCGTTATTGAAATAAATTTAATTTTTAAGAATGACTACCTAAATTAGATTCTTAAACTTGTGGTTTGAACAAGGAGTTTTAGACCAACCAACCAAGTAGATGCATTTGTGGAAAAAAATTTCAATATTTAAAATGCTGACAAAAAAAAAGTGTCAAGTTTATAAATGATTGATCATTAGTTTTGCTTTTTTTTTTTTTTTTTGTTAAGGTTTTTTTTCCTACATCAGTCAGTGGCATTTATCTGCCATAAGACCTCTGGCGGCCCAATAAAATTCAACCTTGATAAAGTTGTCAGACTCAAAAGTTATAAAACAAGTTCAGTGCAAGTTGTCAAATGATCAAAGTCCATAGTTTCACCCAACAAACAAAGGTGGCCAGGTATCATCAGCAATTACACCGATACGGTATAGATGTTTACACAAAAAGTCATGTCCAGTTAAAAGTCGAAAATTTGCAGTAAAAACTGCACAAGGCAAATCCATTGGGACAGACAACTTCATAAGTGCATTCCACTTTTTATTGGCTGAAAGTGCTGCATAAATTTGCTCTTGATGTTGTTCAATTTTCCCCCTAGCCTCAGAACTAAACTGGTGGGCAGTTAAAAAGTGCTAAGTTTAAGGGGCTGAGGCAGCTTACAACCATTTTTAGCCAACACATATGCTCTTTCATTTCCAGGCACCTCACAGTGGCTAGGGATCCATTGAAAAACTATCTCCCAGCCAGAGGCAAAAGCATTGAAAACAAATCTTTTAGTCTCTTCAACAAGTGAGCAGTTGCTACGTGTGTAGGAGGCAGCATCCAAGATTACAGACTGGGAGTCAATAAAAATAACTGCCTTGCCAAAGTTATTATCAATGCCAATGAGATTTAGGATTGCTTTATTCATGGCGAAAATCTCTGCATCAAAGTTTGAGGCCTTTAGTCCAACAGCACAGGATTCCTCAAAATAACCCTCACAATACAGTCCGGTTCCAGTATTTCCTTCACAGGCAGAACCATCAATATAAATGTAGATCCATTCAGAGCTAGGATACTTTGTAGCTATAATTTCTAAGGAAATAGCTTTAAAAGCATCAGGAATTTCATCACATTTCTTTACAGGCATACCGATGGTAAGATTGTAGGTAAGAGTTCTAATTGTTGGTGGAAAGGAGCCAAACTGTGGTGGGTAAGGTATAGTTGGCGTGATGTCGTAAAATGTATAGAGTTGAAGATGTTAAAATGTGGTCTATGATCAAACTTGTGTTTGATGTGCCTTCCTAAATGGAGGCATATGTCAATATATATATATATATATATATATATATATATATATATATATATATATATATATATATATATATATTAGAGCAATAATGTTTTATATAATTTAATTATGTGTAAGTATTTGATATAATTATTCTAAGCTGTGGTTTGTTCTTTAAAAAATAGTTTAAAATATTGGTTATGTCAAAAAATTTTTTATATATTTTGAACTATCATAAAAAATTTATATTTTGTTCAACAAGGTTCAATTGCTGTAAATGGAAAGCTTAAAGTTCAATTTGAACCATAAATTTACTTTCTCACATGGAAATATGAATTCTTTTCAAAATGGCAGCCTTTGGCATCTATAGATTTTTCAGTATTGATCACCACTGATACCTTACATCATACCAACATGACCAATGAGATTTCTTCTCACACCACTTGATTGTCATTCCAAATTGTGCCTAGGTTATGTAGTTTAGGTTTGTATACCTCATCTTTCTGGATCAGCAAATGCATGAAAAGGATGTGAGATGCTGCTTCTGTTAATCCTGAGATCTGAGCACCATAAAGTATACTCTTTCTTGGAAACTTCTGTTGGTCGAAGAATCTGGGACTCCATGGCAAGATTAAAGCTCAGAAGATAGATATCATACTTTGCTAATTTGCCTGCAGGCCTTATTTGGACGAAATGGAATGGCCTTAACATCTTGAATGTCCCTACCAGGAGATTCTCATGATTTACATTGCCAATTCTGCCCAGGCTATAAAAGTACACTTTGAGGTGACCTGCAGGACTTAATAGCCTTATCCAGATAGCTTGGCTGAAGAGAGCTGTAGCCCTTCTAATTTTTCCACTTTAACCCTCATATTTTTAAAACATCAATTCGTTGTTAATTCTGAGTTTTTGAAAGACTGAAGGATTCTTCAAAAATCCATCCTAGCCTTTCCTGTTAAATGGGCAAAGAGCCTGGCTTTTCATTTACACTCAGTTGTGACAGAGCCTCTCAAATTGCAATTTCCAGATTGGCAAGCGATTATACAAAGATCCTTTCCCAGTTTTCAAAAGCAGAAAGATTTTTTCAGCCTGCTCAAAATGTCAAGCTTAACAGGCTTCAGCTTTGAGATGAATGATAACAGTTCCAAGACTGCTAATGAGGACTTATCACTTATAGCTGTTCGCACTCACCATGATTATGTGTATTGCACCTCTCCTTGCATTTCAAACTTGTCTCTTAAATGTCAAATTGTTATCCTTGATGGTGCTTTTGTGTCATTACTCGTGTATACTCTTTGAATTGCAACAACATTCTCAAACTTCCAAATCAATTATTTACTTATGCACTTCAAATCTCAGACATACTTCTGCCATCTTTATGTTATTTCTTTGCAATTAACTAAGTTGACTAACTAGAGTTAGGATTCTTCTGCTACCTGTTATGAAAAGATAATATTTTCTTCCAAAAATTAAACCTCAAAGCTCATGAAATATGGTTTCTATGATAGTTGAAACTGTGTATACATTTTTTTGGCACATCCTGTATATCAGATTTAGGAAAAGTAATTTTTGATTTTATATTGATTGTGAAAAGCTGATTTTTGTATTTTTTTCCAATTTCAGGCTTTTCATGAGATTGGGGAAAATTGGGTATATGACAAATCTTTGCAAGTTCGATTGCAAGAAAAAGAAAATATCGAAACAAATAACTTTAATCAATCTATTTAAAGCACTACTTAAGTATATTCAGCAACAAATTATATGCCTTGATAGCTATAATATTTAAGAATATTTAGCTAAAATATATTTTGTATTTTTTCATTGATATATTTGATATATTTTCTGTGATTATTTGTTATTAAAGCTTATTTTTTTTTCTTTGAAATGTTAAATTATCTTATTAATGTTTTCAAAATGTATAAGTTCATATTTGCTATTTTTTTATTGCAATATTTATATTAAAAACTTCTTGAACTTTACTGAAAATATTTTTTTCTTGTATGTTAAAAATATAGTTTTGTACATTTTATTTTACAAATAAATAAAAATAGAGTTTATTTTCTTTTTTAATATACAAATTATTCAATTTACTATTTAAGTTGTAAATGTTTAAAAATAATCTTTTAATAAATGCTGTTGTATCTTATTTATTACATTTTGTACACATAGTTAAACTTTTGACTAAAAATTGCTCATTTTATTTTAGGTCAGGTTAATGATAATTATTATATTTTGAAACCAAATATTGGCTTCTATATGCATTAAAATATAAGAGCTGAATTTAATCTATAATTTAAAAATGATTCACAATTGTGATTTTGTTTTCTATACCTTCTTATGGGTAACTTTATGTTTTCTTAATTTTGTCTATTTAAATTGATTTAAGAAAATATATTACTTTTATTAATTACAATAAATATTTGAATGTAAAGCAATAAATTTGTATTCTATCATTTTTATTTTTATATATGAACACATTTATACTTATATTTAATATTCCTTTAATATGCACTATAAATTTTACTCTATAAATAATGTAATAAACAATTTTCTTGATTTACACTAAAAAATAACTATATTAAGTTGTATATATAATTATGTTTGTATAATATTGACTGAGTTTATTAATTTATTTTATAATAAATTTAGTTAGATGTGTTGAAATGATTTAGCCATGGTCACTAACTCTGTATAGATATATGTTGATTTCAGTGTTATTCACATTTTTTACTATGCATATATTCATTTTATGTTTTTCACTGCAATTGTGATGTAAACACTGAAGAAAAATTAAAAAACTCACTTAGTGTTGTTTTATTCTGGTTACTTCACTACAATGTGTTGATCACATATAAAAAATAATGTTGCAATTTGCTGTGAATTAAACAAGGAATTTCATTTCCCAATTAAAACTATATTGAATAGCATGATATTGATTCATTAATTCTTGCTTACTTTGAATGCATAATTATGGATTTTTTCTTCATGATACATGCAAAATAACCTAATAGCATACTTGTTATTCAAAAGATTTACTTGCTATAATGTATAACAGAAATATTGTTATAAAAATAAGTCGCTACAAATATTTGGGAGTAACAGAAATCAATTAAATGAAAATGTTTTCTAAAAACTATTCAAATAGAATATACATCTTAATTAAATCAAAAAAATGTATTTCAAAACAGTTCTGTATTGAAAAAACACATTTTAATCATTATTTTGGACAATAGACTGTTGTTGAACTTAAGGAATCAAATTATAGAATGAAATAAAATGTGCCAATTTGAACAATTGAAAGTAATTGAACTTTATAAAAGGTAAAAAGGAATTTATAAGGGGTTATAATATTTGGACATGGATAGATAAACTGTATGAAATTCAATCTTCTGGAAAACTTTTATCTGCATTAAGTTAATGGCTAAAATATTAAGATTTGATAGAACTATGTAAATTTTTTCATTTTGTTTAAATTCAGAATTGCTAAGTATATAGCAGGGGTGGTCAACCTGCGGCTCGCGAGCCGCATGTGGCTCGCGAGGATTATTTGTTGTTCTGGATAAATGCTCTCAAGTTCGCTTTTCATTTTTGTTTATTATATTTAAAAAATTATTATCGTTCTGCATGTGTTTAAATGTCTTTTAAATTAATGACAACAAATATGAAAGACTAGGTGCAACGTTGTAACAAATTTCATTTCTGTCCAAGTAAATTGTTGTTGCTTTGGCAATGCTGGGTGATGAAATCGATCTTATTGGGCTTTTAAGAGATGATTTTCAAATTCAACAATTCATACAGGCTCAATACATAATTCCCTGAGAACATTTTGTTACAAAATATTTAAAATATCCTAATGTTATGAAAACAGTGTTACACATTGTAAATTACATTTGCATCAATGTAAATAATTGGCTATTCAAAAATTTACTTGAAGAATTAAAGGACTACAAACTTCAAAATGACATTAATTTCTTTGACATTGTTACATGGTTATCTAGCTACAACATAATAAATCGATTTATAGATTTGTTTGATTCAATAACAGCATTTATAAAAGAATATAACATATTCTGATTTAAGATGATGACAAGTAGTTACAAGATTTAATGTTAATGACTGATGTCATGTGGAACATTTGCAAATACTGAATTTACAATTGCAGAAAATTACATTAGAAAAATGTAAAATATCTGATCTCTCTCTCAGTGTATATTTAAATTTTCTTTAACCTAAAAAACTGTTTATACTCTCATTTTTAATTTGAATATGTAATTTAATTCTCCATCCAAATTGATTATCATGCAATCTATATCAACTTTCAAAAAGATCTCATTTTTCATAATCAGAATAATTCTTAATAAAGTTTAAAAAAATTGTTGTAGTTTTAGTTAATTTAATAATGTTTTGAATAATTGTAAAATTTAAACATACATATATATTACATTATAAGTTTCATAAGATTTCTGCTATTTCAATTAATTATTAAATTAATAAATAGAAAGTTCAAGAATTTGCAAAATTAACAATGTTAAATTTGGTGAAGGTATTTAATACAATAAAATTGACAAAATTCAAAGAAAAAATTATAAATGCAAAGTAAAAATCATATTTAAATTAATAATTTTTAACTTAAATATACGTATGAAGACATATAAAAAATATTTATATGTCAAATACTGGCAAATAAATATTTTTTATAATGAATAAATAAAAATTTTAATCAGATACTCTTTAACACTGCATAGTTGAAAGCATTAGCAAGGCATTTATTCACTTTTTGTATTTGACCTCTTAGAAAATCCTTTCATAGATAGGCTTTATTCATGCCATGTCTTTTAAAACTCAAATACCCTCTCCAACAAATGTGTATGCAGTTAACAACACAAATTTTTTATTATTCAACAGTGGCTGGAATTAAAGCCAAAACGTCTACTCATAAGTGTGCAGTCCTAGCACTAATTCTTGTTAAGCCTTCATCAAGTACTTTTGACACTGTTTAGTGGACAGCTAATTGTTAAGGTTGTTGTCTATTGTAAGTCATTTGAAAATTCATCTCATCTTTCCTTACTGGGTAGACTTTTCATAGATAATGGACATATTCTAGTGAAAAATCCTTATTTCTTAAAAATGGGAGCTTATACAATTTCCAGAAAATAAAGATAAAATGAGTAAAATATACTAATCAAATCAATTTTTATATCATTGAATAACTTTGGTATTTTTTACAATTTTCATATCAAGTTCTTCAAAAGTCACAAAAAATGATTTTATGTTCAGAATTCAAATATTTTTGAAAATATTAAAAAAGGAAGCAGAAAGCTCCCTTATTTTTCTTTATCATCTATACATGCGATAAAATCATAAGCAATATACAGGGGAGCAAGAAATTTTTTTCACAAAATTAACTGGAGGGGAGGGAATGAATGTGAGAATTAACAGAAAGTTAAAAACTGTGTATAAATGCCCAAAGTCTACATTTATAATATTTTTCATATGGATTTAAATATAATTAAACTGGGATTCTACTGTATTAAATAAATTTAATATTAAATAATTGCTTTTCATTTGAAGAAATAATCCATGTGTGAATATATATATTAAATCTTGTGTGAAATGAAGTACAAAAATTGTGTTGACACACACATTTCATTATTTCACAGAATTATACTTATTATTGTGTGGATGCAGCAAAATAGTTATTTTAGAAATTTAAGATTAAGGACTTAGTTAAGTTCTTTTTCCTTCTCGTAGTTAAAATAAAAGTACAATTTTCTAAAGAGATTGTAACTCTTAGAAGTGATTTATTTACAAAAAAAGACATTTGTTAAAAATATTGTCTTGAAGAATTTTTATAGTAAGAAATTT
The DNA here is from genome assembly GCA_030067965.1 of Latrodectus elegans. Taxonomy (NCBI): domain Eukaryota; kingdom Metazoa; phylum Arthropoda; class Arachnida; order Araneae; family Theridiidae; genus Latrodectus; species Latrodectus elegans. The sequence goes on along the minus strand of CM057816.1, from coordinate 100,493,515 downwards.
AATTGATAAATTAATAAAACATTTTAAATTGAATATTTTAAAATTTAGAATATAGTTAACTTTTCTTTTTGTTTCAAAACAACTTGTTTCGTTTTGTTACTATTAGAATAGTAATTAGTGTAAAATATATACATGACTTAATTAGGATAGTAAAATATTACACATTTGTAAAGTGTAATAATTTAAAAAAAAATAATTTGTCATAAATAATTGAATTTATTCAGGCAAAATATTTCATTGGATGGGAATTATATACAGGGTGAGCCAAAAGTTCATTACAATTTTAAAAATTCATAAAAAAGAAGAAAGTAAGATAAAGAAGTGCGGTTTGCAAGAAAGGGCTTACAAAATAGTCGGATTTTTTTTTGGCAGCAAAAAAAATCCGACTACTTTGACAGTCCTAAACACAATGAAAAGACAACAGTACGCTCCATTAATTTATTCTGATAATAACAGTTGTTCAATATGACCTCCAGTACGACACAACTAAGGTGACTCGCAACGCCCGTTACAGCTGAATGCAATATGTCGGAATGAATTGCAGAAACCTCACGGCAGATGGAATCTTTGAGTTCGACCAATGTTGAAGGAGATGAACGGTACACACGTGATTTCAAATAGCCCCACAATCAGAAGTCGACCGGAGTGAGGTCAGGTGATCGTGGAGACCATGCGATCTTGCAACCTCGACTGATCAGTCTCTCTTCACTAAAGGTACTCAAAAGGAATCGTTTTACTGGATTGGCATAAAGTGGTGGTGCGCCATACTGCATAAAGTTTATTACAGATAACACACCTCTTTGATTTAATGCGGGCACGACTTTGTCACGCAAAAGAGTGAGGTAACGCTTAGCAGTTCCTGTGCACGTTTTCCAGCCCAATTTGGGATACGGTTCTTCAAAGAAGAAAGGTCCGACAATGAAAGCCACACCACACAAGGTGAAGCCACACTAGACTGTCAACTTGGCTGGATGCAGAGATTTCGTCGTGTATTCACAAGGATTAAATGTTGCCCATATACGAGTGTTATGGGTGTTGACATCCCCGTGTAGTGTGAAGTGCGCCTCATCCGTCCAGAAAACGTTGAACAACCACTGAGGGTCGTTTTCGATTCTTGCCATAGCCCACTCGGCAAATGATTCCCGCATAGCTGTGTCTCCCGGTTATAACTCCTGCAGTGACTGCAGTTTGTAGGGATAGAGATGCAATATCCCGTAGAGGATACGTCGAATCGATGATTGAGGCACATCCAATATTCTTCCAGCTTCGCGAGCACTGCTACTCCCAATGGACGATTCCGCCGCTAAATCATTCATTGTGGTTTCTACCGTAGTAATTCGGCTCTTCGCCAACGAGGTTCTTCCCCTGCGTGGCCGATCCTCCAAAGAGCCAGTTTCTTCGAACCTCTTGACAAGCTTGACTATTCCAGGATACGATATGGGGCCTTTCTTAGTCTTCAGTCCTTTCGTCGTGCGAAATTTTCGCAACGCAATAGTTGCTGACTCTCCGTTCAAATAGAACAACTTCACCAATAACGCTCGATCGAGTAATGATAACATTCTGAAAGCGAATGAGAAATCCTTGGATCTTGGATCTGTGGTTTTACAGAGTGTCGGCCTGCGAAGCAGGCCTTTACTCTTTCATCTGTTTTTCTTCCGTTATGGAATAACACTGACTGTATTCACTTTTAGCGCTTAGTTTCAGCGGAGTAGGAGAACGATGTCTTCCTTAGGACCAATCAGCGGAGAGCTGTCTTGTCGTGATGGGCGTGGTTAGAGCACATTATATCACTTTAAGTTGTTTCCTAAGTAAAATACTTTCGAGTGTGAATAATAATATAAATTCTAGAAAATGTTTTTTCTGGGCAAATGTACAATATATGAGCTTTATGGGCTAATTATTAGTAAACAAAATATGAGAAAAGATATATACAATATATACACACATGGGATATATACATTTATGAAAGTTCATTTACACTTAGGAATAACTGTGTGGCTATAGGCCTGTGATGGCTCCATTCTGGGATATATTTGTAATTGAAAATCTCATTGAAATTTGCAGTATTGCAATTAATTGCGTTATCATAAAAATTTTTATTTAGTTTTTGAATGTGGACGATAATATCTTCTATTTTGAGGTCTTTTTCAATATTTTTGTTTCTGATGTAATAGGGTACTCCTGCTATAATTCTTAAAATTTTGTTTTGAAAATTTCTAAGTTTTCTTCTTTCATTTTTTCCTATGTTGTTCCACACTGGGGAGGCATATGTTACAATAGGGCGAATCATGGAGATATAAAGTAGTCTTTTAAGTTTGCGATTAAGTTTCGATTTCTTTCCTATTAAATGTTTAATACAGCCAAATGCTGAGTATGCTTTTTTAGTAACATTATTGATGTGTTGAGTCCAAGTAAAATTTGAAGTGAGGGTTAGTCCGAGATATTTGGCAGCTTTGACTTGTGGGATGATTTTATTGAACAGGATGAGATTATTATTGTTTCTGTGTTTCATTTTTGCTCTTTTCTTTCTACGGAAAAGTAGGGTTTGAGATTTTTCAGCGTTGATAACTACTCTCCAGTCTTGGCACCAGTTTTCAATTCTATATAGTTCCTTTTGTAATTTCGAGATGGCATGATTTGGATTGGTTGATTCAGCTATCAATGCTGTATCATCTGCATAAAAAGTGATATTAATTGTTGTGTCTTCGGGAATAGGGAAATCATATGTGTAAAACAAATAAAGAATGGGCCCCAGGATGCTACCTTGGGGAACTCCAGCATTAATTTGCAGGGTGATGGAAGTTACATCATTTTGCTTTATGTGAAAAAATCTATTTTTAATATAATTATATAAAATATGAATGATATCTGAATTTAGGTTAAGTTTAATTAATTTATATATTACGCCTTCATGCCAGACTTTATCGAAAGCTTTGGAAACATCAAGCATGGTCATTGCTGTATATAAATTTTTATGCATATTTTGAGAAATCCTCGAGTATCCCGGCCTTTTATCGCAAGATTAATTTGCATAATTCTGCTGAATCTCTCGATGTCAGCGCCATCTATAGGTGACTTTTTAACTAAAACTTTTTTTGCTGCTAAAAAAAAATCCGACTGCCTTGTGAGCCCTTTCTTGCAAACAGCACTTCTTTATCTCACTTTCTTCTTTTTTTATGAATTTTTAAAATTGTAACGAACTTTTAGCTCACCCTGTATATAATTGAAATGATGCTTCATTTAAGTGAAACTACTATTTCGATTACAGAAAATATCTATGTCATTATAATTTACAATCAATGCTATATCCTATAAAAAGTTTGTAAGTCTTCAAACTGTAAAGCATTGATAAGTTTTAATGAAAAATAAAAATGATTAGCAAAAGGAAAAAAAATAATTAAAGGAAGTTAATTAAAATTTTTAAATAGAATTTAGTAACTTTTATTATTTCAAATTAGATAACGAAATAAAATTATTGAATAAAAGAATAATTTCTGAAACTGAGATATAAGTCATTAATAATTACTCTGTTATGATATTTTCATATAAACATGAAATGTATTAATAAAAATATTAGTTAGTATCATGATAATTTACATGTTTTTATTGACATCCAATTTTTCTAAATTATGTTGAATTGTTTATTTCTATTATTTTTATTTTCTACCCCTTTGATTTAATTTTGTACTTATGTACTGAGTTTTATATAATCTGACTTTACTATTAAAATTAAGGTTAAATTTTATGTGCAACATTTTATTTACAAAAAGAAAAAAAAAGTTTTAAATAAAAGAGAATATTATGTTTCTTTCATCAAATTTATCAGATAAATTTCATTTTACAAAGTTATTTTAAATAGAGTTTGAGATATTGATAATGATATGAAAATATTTAACCTTTTTCTTTAAAAAATAAACTGAGCAAATTTAAAATTTGTTTAGCATCAGAAATTTTTATTAATAATTCATTTACAGATTTCTAATGTAAAAAAGTTTAATGTATAATTCAATTTCTAGTACCAAAATTAACTGAAGCATAAAAGAGAAAATATTTTTATAAGAATCAAAGAACATCAGAAAGTGTCCAAAATAAAGCTTTATGTAGGCCATTTTTTCTTCTCAATGGAGGATTTTTGCGATATAAACCCTATCCTATGTATATAGCATATGATTGTGTTTAGATTTTCCAGTACTGTCACAATTATATTGTAATTTTGGAAATTTTTTTCATATGTTGTAGAAAGTAACTACTAAATTCATAAAAAAAAATTAATTAGCTTTCTTATAAAGTAATAAAATATTAACAGAATATTTTTATTAATATTATTTACCACAGAATTTTTATTTCAATTTCACTTTTTATAATGTATAATATTACAATTTCGGTAATGCTTCAAAAAAGTTAATTTGTGCCTAGAAATGCATGTAAGAAAATTTTAGAATAGTTCAATTTGTCAATCAATAATCATTTTTACCTTGAAAACTTTATTTTATTAGGACTTGTTTTCCCTTACTAATTTGAAGTGGATTCTCAACCATTACACACATATTCATGAATATTATTTGATTCATCTCTGAATTACTGAACTGAATAAAATAATGCTGATCATTTAGATCAGTCTGTCAGTATATTAATTGAAGAAACCTTTATATAGTGGAGATGTAAAAACTTCTATGTAATTTCTTAAATATTCAATATTCTGAGATCAGTAAATGAATAAATACACTTAACTTTAAAATCAAGATATAATTATTTTGATAAAACTGGTCAAAAAATGTAAAGCTTATTTTATTATTGTAAGAAATAAAAACTCCTATGATTTTAATTTAATCGCCAAAATGTGACAAATATTTAGCAAAATTATTTTTAGTTTTTTTAATTATATGAATTAATTAATTAGAATTTTAGAAGATGAATAATTTTTTTTATCTTGATATTTAACATATTGAATAATAATAACAAATCATTTTTAATTATGTTTCCTTAATTAATTAATAAAAATATTGATAGTACATTAACATTATTTGAGTTTATTGTAATGCTAATTTTACAGCAAATGTTAGTTATGTTTGTTGCTCAAACATAACAATTGCGTATGGATAGATGTTTGATACACAATATAGTATTTAAGATATTCTGTGATATTGTACCTAATGTATATCCATATTTAGAATTAGTGCAATATTAACTCTTTTATTTAGTTGCAAAAATTGAAAACTTGAGAAAGAAATTTGGAGAGAAAGTATCATGAGACTAACTGAGAAAGCCAAAATCTAACAAGGGTTATAAAATTAAAACAAAAAATATTTTATTTAGTATAAAATTAATTTATTCTATATGCTTAAACAAATATTACTTCTGTACTCCCTTGTTTTTAATATTATATTGTTCTACAGCAAAACATATTATGCAAGTGTAATAATAAACAAACAGTATAATTTAATGTTATACTCTATAATTGCGTATTTTATATAACATGGAAAAACTTTTTATATATACTATAAAAATGTTCTATGTATTACATAGAACATTTATAAATTAATGTGTATAGAAAATAATTCATGTTATAAATGAAAACAAAGAATGAAGCCAAAGATTTTAATTGAAACAAATGTCTTAAATAGCAAATATAGATTAGCACAAATATTCAGCTGAACAAATATTTATTTTCATGCTTATAGCTTTATATTTCTATCAGGTACTATTAAAAATCATGTATTTTTGAGTTATTACACACAACTAAAAATTATATCCTAACATCCTAAAGGCATTTAAGTATCAGTAATAAGACATTTAAGTATCAGTAAAAGATCAAGTTCTCTATGAACTTTTTATTTATAGTGGATTATATTTACATGTCTCAAGATAAACAACATAAGAAATTCTGTAGCATCCATCCCTACTAACTTACATATAGAAGCACCTGTCTGATTGTTCAACAGTACCTTTAGTTGAATCCTTGATAGTCAGTTAGATCATGTTGAACATATAATAATTAGAAATTACTTAAATGTTTACCATCAAATAAAATATGTCATTCTATCAAACAAAATTATATTCCGTATCCAGCTCTCAAATACTTTTCAATAATTTTTTGATCAAAAAGCAATATTTCAATTTGATTTTTTTCAAATAATCATCAATTTTATGTACAACATTAAAATGAATAGAAGTGCTTTATTACTCATAAGTCACCCATGCAGTAAAATTGTTTCATTCATTTTATTTTTATAGCAAAGAGTTTATAATTTGTATCAAAAATAATACTAAAGATACTTATTTTTATACATTTCCCATTTATGAACATATTTTTTACAAAGAGAGTTTTAACAGCTTCCTCAATCTATTTTATTTTAAATATAGTATTCAATTTTTGCTTATGAACAAAGATATGAAAAATTTTCTTTTATCCTAAAAAATTATAAAAATTTCTTTTTATAATTTTTTTGTACTTAAAATTTATAAACATCAGAATTAGTTTTAATAATTAGATGAAATAAATATAAAAAGCAAAAGAAACATTTCTTTTAATCACAATGAAATTTAATGCATAAAAAAATTGTTCGCTCCAGAATAATCAATTTTGGGGATATTAATGTTTTCAAAATTATTGAATAAAGTGAATATAAATATATTTTATATTAAAAGGCAGAGAAAATTACGGTGCACAACATATTCAAGCTCCTATATCATTCTACTGGAGTTTCTTTAAATGATAAATGACAAGATATGCTTTATAGAATTAAAAAAATACACAAGTATACATATTTCAAAATATGCATTCAGCTGCATTTATAATTTGTATGCTGATTTCAAGTTATGAGAATTACTATTAACATTACATCGAGATCATTGATTCGTCAGTCATGAAATTTTAGAGAATTTTTAGCAATAATTTCTAAAATAAAAAATTTTTGCATTACATTTATTTGAATTAAAACGAAAAGTTAATAAATATCGATATAAAAGAGGTTTCTGTTTGTTGCTATAGTATAATTTTAATGTACCAGAATTATTTTAACAGAACCCAAGTGGATTCTAAACTATTACAAGTATTCAATTTTAATGTGGGAATCAAACAAGCAGGAAGCCTAATACATCTGCTATCAAATAAAATATCATAACATTGAAATTTGCTTTGAATAAGAATTACTGTTTATCAGAACTTCATATTGATAATTATCAGTCAACAAATATATTTCTAGACAGTTTGTATTTTATATAGCTGAAATCCCTTCTTTAATAAAAATCCCTGATCATTCAATATTTCTAATAATGACTGAAATGCATCAATATAAATTTTGTGACTTTTTGCAATATCTTTAATTTCTGATACTGTAAAGCAGTCATCAGCCTTAACAACTGCAGCTTTAGTTAAAGCATTTATTAAACGTTTTGCCTGAGAGCGTTTGCTCATTCCTGAGCCATGTATCGATCTATCTATATCAATGTTACCATATTCATCAGAAAAAGTATCAAGCATGCTATATTTCATGATCTCGATCACATTTTCAGCATCATTAGAATTACAGTAAGCTCGCAGTTCAACTCTAGCCCTTGCCTTAGTGAGACGAATAAGAGATTCAAGTTGCCGTGTGGTAATTGGAGTACTAAAATTCATGTTATGCTGTCTGCGCATTTCTAAATAGAAGCGTTTAAGTATTTCACATACTTCTGGAGTAAGTTTTGGATGAGAGAATTTTCGAGCATAAGAAATATATTTCTGAAGAATTTGATATGGAATGAAATTAATATTGTCATTGAACTTTACTTGCAGGTGCTTAAGCAGATTGTGGTCATTACATAGAGAATCACTCAGTGATGGTGTCTTCTCAAAGTAATGACTGGAAATTGAATTTGAGTTATTAGGTTTTTCTGTATGAAGTGCCATAACATGTTCACTCATTTTATCATCAAATGCTACATCTGGTCTGTCCTGAAGTATAAATACAAGATCGAATCTGGAAAGTAGGGCTCCATTGATTTTTAAATTTTCTGAAACAGTTTTACTTTTACTGTAATGTCCACCAGATGGATTTGCAGCAGCTATAATGGATGTCCTTGCTGGCAGGGTGCAAACTACACCACTTTTAGCCATGCTGATTGTTTGCTGTTCCATTGCTTCAAGCAGTGCTGAATGCTGCTGAGCCATTTTGTCAAATTCATCAATGCAGCAATGACCTTGATCAGCAAGTACCAAAGCTCCAGCCTCTAGAGAATTTTCTCCACCACCCTCCTTAGTAACAGTCACAGTCAAACCTGATGCAGTTGTTGAATTACCACAAACATAGACTCCTCGAGGAGATACACTAGATGATGACAAAAGCATTTGACTCTTCCCTAATCCTGGATCACCTACAACTAATACATGGGAGTTTTCTCTCATGGAAATTTTCCCATTTCTAGTATCATCTTGTGGTGAACTACCTCCTCCAAACAAAGCCAAGATAAGACCTGCTTTCACAAGTTCATGTCCATAAATATTGGGACATAAGGAGGCAACAACACGACGAAATATATTTTTCTCTGAATGTATGTTTTTGATGGCAGTTAAATCTTCTGGTTTGAAATGTAAGTTGTCAACACAACTTTCATTATCAATATTTTTTCCCTTTATGCATGTAACAGAATTTGCATTCACATAAAGAGCATATGCACATGCATCTTTACTAGCTGTTGTTTTCTTTTCATTTGCATTAATAACATCAATAACTCCTGAAATTATGACAACATCACCGGGTATACACAAATCCGTTAAATCTCGAGTTAATTCACATTCTATACTTCTTGGAACTCTTCCTCCTTCGCTTTGATCCGTATTAAGTTCTTGCAAGCGAACATTTTTCCAAGATATTGTCTGCGTATATGGAGAATTCAATAAGGGTTTAAATGCAGTGGAATAACAACCTGATGCAATGCAACGATTAGGAGGAGTATAACACCCTTTTTCTTGAACAGAAATCTGCATTTCATTGCATTTTGAGCACGAAAATGCCATTTCTATACAAAAAGGTTTAACATCACTTGTCCGAACAACAATACCCATGACAGTTCCAAACTTTCCATAATTGTAAGATTTTAGATTTTGAAATCTTAAAAAATTTTGTAAGCCCACAAATCTTGGCATTAATTTTTTGTTGGATACAGTTTTGATTTCTCCTTCATGATTTTCAATTATACTTGGTATTCCTCTTTCCTTAATAATCTGTTCCATTGCAAAACCAAATAAACCAATGACTAAATTTGGAGTATTTTCCAAATCTTTGATAAAATCTGGCCATGCTAAATTAAATTTTTCATTTTTAGTGATGCATGTTACATCAATGCAGAAATTTCTATTTTTATAAATTTCAATTAGTATTTCTTCAGCAAAATTAAATAAGTATTGTTCAGCAGCTTTTACTTTTGGTAAAACTATTAAATCACCTTCAAGAATATTTTCTGGAAAATATAAATTCCAATTATCTCTTGATCCAGAAACATTTAATGGGCGTGTTCTTGCTTTGACAAAGGAATTTGAATATTTACTGTTATTTTTTTTTAAATAAGACTTTTTATAATTTTTTTTCTTAGGAATCTTTTTATCACTTCCCTCAATATCATCCATAATTTATATGAAAATAAAATTTACTTTTCAAAATAAAATTAATTAATTTTTTTAAGTATAGATTTAATGTAAAATTTATTTATACATCCACTACAATTTTCTTTGAAAAAATTTTAATAAATAATCAAAACAAATATAATCATTTTACTCTCAGTTCCATTTGAAATAGTTTTGAAATACATTCGTCTGTCCGCCAGTTATTTATTGACAGTACAAATGCAGTTACAAAATCATTGATTGAAAATATTTGAGAAAAATAAAAGCTAAAGAATTATATTACATTACGCATTATGAAAATTAATATTTTTAGAATTACACATTACGTATTTATGATTACAGATATTTATTAAAAATTACTATTTATTAAAAAGGACTTTTTCCATTAATTCTTCATTTCTTAATAAAATGAAACTACTATCACTTTGATCAAATTTATCTTACCTTCTCTTTCGTCACTTCTATTGCGTATTGTTTATTTTTTTTTATTTAATTTACGTAACTTCAGTTTAAGCAGCGTGAAGTAAAAATATGAATATGTAAAATTTATCTCACATAAAATACTAAAATATGTACCGATCAAAATTCAATATAAGTTTTATTAATGGATTAGCTCGTCAGGTAATTGATATTTATCTTCTTTCTGCTTTTCTGTTTAAATTCTCCTAATAAAATGAACTTTTACGCATATTTTCTTATTTTATTAGTATTTATGATTATTATATCCATTTTTATAATAAAAAGATATACTATACATATTTATCTACATGTAAAAAATTAAATTCATGTTTTTTATTTGTTTCTTGTATATAACTTGGAAATTTTTAATTTCTTGCTTTTAAAAGTTTTAAAAGTAAATTTTTCACTTAAGTAATAACTATGCCATTACTAAATAAGTATTCCAAAAAAAAGAAAAGTTTGTAACTACAGCCTTTAGAAAGGTAATCATTTTCTCTTTCCTAAAGATCTGCAAAATGACGCAAATAGCATTGAGTTTCTAGTAACTATAAGTAAACATATAATTACTATGTTTTACTAAAAGTAATCTATTTGACAATATTTTATGTCATTGACTTTTCAAGAAGCTTCACAAATGCATATTTAGAGATTTTTCAAGAACTCAGGGAAGTTAGATTTGAATTTGAGAGCAGATCTTTGTTATTAAGCTTTATTTCAGGTCCCAAAAACTGATATTAATTACTTCAGTGCATTTTTATGCTTTTATAATATACATAAAATTACTTTGAATTTTTTTTCTATATTTTTAAATTATTTGCTGATAAATTTGTATTTGAAATAGGATTCATTTCTCAAATTGGCTAATATAGGATTTATGTACTGCAAATATTCATTTAAAATCTGCAAACTCAACAGAATCTAGCTATATTCTTGGTATACTTTGAGACAATGCTATATAAATTATAAAATAGAACAATAAATAGTATACAATTAAAAATTTTTGACTACATAATGCTTGAAATAAAAATAGATATATTTGTTTTAAAAAATTTTAAGAGAATGTTTATTCTACATATTTGAACTAATAACTGAATGTAATAATTGTGGAATATTTTTCATTTCTCCTTTAATCAATACTAGTGTTAATATTTTTTAACAGAGAAAGATTTTAATTTTTGCATAGGTATAAAATATAATAATTTTACATCAGGATCATTTTTCATTATTTGTTTGTGCATTCAGATATATGTATAAAAATTATTCAAACAAATAAAAGTCTGCAATGTTAAGATATATGTCCAAAAATTATTTATAAATTGGTATCATTAAAAAATTTTTCTTTGTTTCATATGTTCTTACTTATTATCTGATAATAAACTGTCCTGTGATTTTAGCATCTGAAATATTATTTAGCAACTTGTATGAGATTCTATTTATTTAATATTTGTCCCTGTACGGGCTGGCGCCTTTAGTTAATAATTCTAATTTAGTTTTAAATGTATAAAAAAGGTTGTGAAGGGCTAATTATCAAGGAGTTTTTAAACTACTGTTTTATTAGGAAGTGAATTTGAAAGGGAGATGAATAATTATAGGTTTGCTTTTTTTTTTTTTTTTTTTTTTTTTACTACACTTCATAAATATTTTTGCCAAACAGTCAACCAAATAATTGCAGTGTTCTAGCCTTCAGTTTAACAATGCATGGGTTTGAAATCCATTTCTAGTTTATATGTTTCTTGATAATTCAAAATTAATTTTAAGCCGTAGGCCTTCGTTTAATTAGCCTTCATAATCAAAAACCAAAGCAATTATATTTTGTGCAACTGGATAAATATCAATCTATGTAAAATAGCTTTATTTTATTTGTTCAACAAACTAAATTGAAAATAGTAAAATGAAATAGAAAAAAAAAATTGTATTAATATGCTTTCTGGCTAATTTAAGATAAAATCTATGTTTTATTTCAAAATTTTGATTTCAGTATTTTGAATTAATTTAAACCATAAATAGCAGAAATATAATTCATTTCCCTTTTTTCACATTCTAATCTATATGCAATTGTTGGGAATAAAGGAAAAATATTTACAGCATTGGATCTTCTTTTCTACATTCTTATAATGAATTTTAAAAATGTGTATAATAAGAATTAGTAATCTTTTCAAATTTTAAAAAATATTTAAAGTGTTTGTGCTTTGCACTGTATACCACTGTTAGATTGGAACATGGAAAAAATCATGATTCAATTATTATGTAACTAAAGGGAGTTTTTAAGTGCTTTTAGCTGATCTATATGTAAGATTATTTTCATATTGCAAAATAGTGTTTTGAATAAAATAAATAAATAGAAATATCATTATCTTTACAAATTGCAATTTTTTCACTGAAAGCTATGTACATTTTTCTATTGAAATTTACAGTTTATGAAAGGGCTGGCCTCCTGAAAATAATAAAAGGAAATTTGCAAAACAAATGAAAATGAGAAAGTTCAGACTTAAAACATATTATCAAAATATTTATTATATTCTTTATTTTTTTACATAAATTGTCTATTCTTAAGTAATTGCATCTTTTTGTTTTGATTTATTAGGCAATAATAAGTGGTGGTAATTTTTAAAAGTTCACTAAATAATACTTCTACATTCTATTATTTTAATAAATGTAAACTGAGTTTGACAGACAATAATTTCATAAATAAAATTTTGTAGATGAACTAGTCTATTTTTGTTATGCAAGATACTTTTGCTGATTAAATTATTTATTTCCTTTTTTATTTAAATAAAGTTTCCTTGCATTATTAGCTAAAGTACTGTGCACTAACCCCCAAAATATAAATTTTTTCACAATCTTTATATTCCTATATGTAGAAACAAATCCCAAATCGTAAATAATTACTTTATATATTATTACATACATTGGTTTCAAAAACCCAATTTTTAACTGCTGTTCCATGATGTTCTTTGTTTCGCCATCTTGCCAAACCCCACAATCTTTCAATGGTCTGTGTACATGTCCCAATACCTGCATCAACAAAGTTATAAAAATTGTGATCAACCTTGAAATAATCAAGATTTGCTACAAGCAATTCTTCAGTTTTATGCACTTTCCAAGAGTAAAAAATCATGGAACCTTCTTCAGTGTTTCATTTCATCTCTTCCAAAAAAAAAAAAAAAAAAAAAAAAAATAGCCTTTCTGTTCAGCATTCAAACTATAAAGCACTCATTCATTTCTTATCAAATTCTGCTGAAGATTCCTTGTTCTGACTTTAGTTTTCCTTTTTGAAAAGACTTTCATCAATTTTCATAGTTTAGCTGGGTCTTCTGATTTTTGTTTTTTCACTAGATGAGGGGCTCACAGGCCTTTGTTCCAGTTAACCACTGTCTTAACTATTAGATTCAGTTGATTTATTCCCTATTCAATTGATGATAATCCTTTCAACTAGTTGTAAATGAATCTTAGCATAATCACAAACTTAAAATTTGATACTTTTAACCACAATTACTTTTTGGATTGATATGTGCCTGTCATACCTTTTAAGGTTATATCTCCATTGCTTTTCTATCTTTAAATAAAATCTATACCATGTCCATTAATACATGTTTTCTTTGATGGAATGATCCTATAACTTTGGAAATTGTCCACCACTTTCTCTTCTGCAGAAAATAAGTACCATATTTTGAGTATTTTTTCATAAAAAAATCAGTGCATAAAAATATAAAGAGAACTAATTAGGAAAAGCTTATTATTTATGATTATGTGCGGAACTAATGTGCAAGTATCATTTAATATTATATAACTATAAAAAAAGTTATTGGAAGGACTGTAAATATATTCAAAAAATGTATGCCAATGCTTTTAAGAATAGTTGATTTTTGATTTCATTTATTTTCTAATGATTATTAAAGTTACTTTCAATATTGCATGCAGTCTAATATATAACATTAAATTATAGTTGATTATGTGAAGTAATGTTTTTTTTATGAAGAAAAAATAATTATTATTTTCCATAAAAGTTGTCAGAAGGACAGGCAGTTAAATATTCCACAAATCCAAAAATGCCAGAGGCATGGGTCTCTGCTGCTAAAAAAGTTTTAAAAGGTAAAGATCCATATGAAGTTCTAGCATGGAAGACTTTAGAGGTAAAATATATATGTTTTTACTATTCAAATGTGTTTTATTTAAACTTTTCAGCAATCAAAAATAAACATATTTTCATTTTTTAGGGAATAACTTTAAAACCTTTATATACTAAAGAAGATACAAAAGATTTACCAGATGAATTACCTGGAAAGTTCCCATACACTCGTGGTCCATACCCAACAATGTATTCTCAAAGACCTTGGACAATTCGTCAGGTGTTGTAGTCCATTATTTTCTATTGTGTTAATTTTTGTCATTAAAACTGCCTGTGTATTTAAATGTTGATAGCTTTTGCATGTAAGTCAATTTTTATGTAAAATATATTTGTGTTACCAAATGGTTCCAAATTTTCTTATTCCATAAGTAATGAGAGTACCTTGAAGAAACATTCTGTACAATTTTTATTTTACCTAAATAGATTCTGGTGGGAAATTATTCAGGTGATAACAGCACATCAGTTACGTGTATAACATTTTTATCAGCAAAAATGTTTCGTTATTTTAAAAAAATAAAATCAAAAAACTTAATAAAAAATCATTGGTTACATCTCCCTTTACTATTCATTTTAATTTTTCTAAATTGTTTTTTTTATTCAATATATTTTAACCATGCTTTTTTATTTGTTATGTCATAATTCTTATATTATTTAATCAAATATCCTTCTATATTTTAAAAGGTGTTTATATACATTTCTAATATATATATTTGAAAATTCTTTTCTAATATTTTTTTTTTATGATTTTATTCAATGCTTATTATTTTTGTGGATAAAACATTCTGCAAAATGAAATTACTGTTATTAAAATAAAGCCATATTTTCTTTTAATCATACATGTTAATTAAATTCTTGATAATAGAGAAACATATGCTATAATAATATTAATAAGTGGAATTAAAAGTACAATGTTTTACTTAATCAATAAATAATTTTCAAAGAGTTCTATGAATTTTTTTAATGAATTAAAACATTTTAAATAAATTGAATAACTTGAAATACTTGAATCCTACCTTAAAATTCTTGAATATTAACTCATGAAATAATGATTAATTTTTTAACTAAGTAATAAATATATATATAGCTTAGATACCTTTATTTATAACAAAAATTTTCTGAATGTCATTTATTTATTCTTTAAAGTTGATAAAATAGATTTTATATTTAAAATTTAAAACTTGAGCATTTTATATATAAATTGAGATTTGTAATCTTATCTGAACTGTCAACCTTTAATTTTTTTTTTCTTTTAATAAATTTTTTCTTTAGTTTTAAACAATTACTTTTACGCAGTATAGTTTTGAATAGGAACTAAAATAAGGGGATATTGCTTTTTGAAAATAAAAGAAGTTATGAACAGTAATTAATCATATAATAATAAGTTATGATTAATGTCATTAATAAACACAACCAAAAATTTCTAACTATATTGGAACAATCACCTTTTATTTTTTGCTGCTGTTCAGCTGTCAAAATTTTTTTCATCTAATGAAACAATTAGTATCTATAGCTAAACCATAATAAAACTGAGAGAATGACATTATTTATTTATTAATTAAATTCTTTAATTAAATAATTCTTTAATTAAATATTTAAATGTATGTAAATTTTATTTATTGTCTTTACTTTTAAATACATTTTGTTATAAACAAAACTATTTTTGCCTGGTAATTATTCATTTGAATTCTTTTTTAACTGAGATAGAAATATATTTTGAATTTGAAAGAATTATATGATATAATGATTTTCACAAGTAACCTGTTTGAAGCCTAAATTTTTCTGTTGATTCTTATGTCCTTCCATGGTATCTTGACTTCCATTATTATATTAAAATACTACTGAAAAAATATCCTTGTATTTTGATCTGAGATATACAAAAAATTTATATACAAAGCTGTTATTATAGTTAATCGAAAGTTTTAGCTTCGTATTTGTTTTGCCTCAGTGCACCATAAAAATCATCATAATTAAGCTTTGAAATTTAATGTAATTTGTTATTAAATTGTAATTTGTTATCAAGTACTAAATTATATCCTTGGAGGAATTAACTCAATAATTTGTTTGTAATATTTTTAAATATGTGTTAAATTGGATTTTTCTTAATTTGAAATTATTTTCTATAACAGTATGCTGGTTTTAGTACAGTTGAAGAAAGTAATGCCTTCTATAAAGAAAATATCAAAATGGGTCAACAAGGGCTGTCAGTGGCATTTGATCTTGCTACTCATTGTGGATATGACTCTGACAATGAAAGAGTAATGGGTGATGTTGGAATGGCTGGTGTTGCTGTTGACTCTGTTGAAGACATGAAAGCATTATTTGACGGCATACCCCTAGATAAAATCTCTGTTTCTATGACTATGAATGGTGCTGTCATTCCTGTATTAGCCATGTTTATTGTTGCTGGTGAAGAACAGGTTAGATATCATGTATTAAATTTATTGCTCTGCAGTATTTGTTTTAGTGCAATTGTAGTAGATAATTAAAAGGATAGATTTATGATACCAAAGTCCCATATTGAAATTTTGGTATTATATATCTATTCTTCTAAGTTTCAGCTTTACTAATTTCTGATCTTTTGGTATCAGAAATTAGTAAAGCTTAAGCTAAGACAATTTTATTTACCCTAATTTAGGTTAGTTATCTATGCAGCTTCATCTGAATATTTTAAGGTTATTTACCATTTAAGTAAAATATTTTTTGTAATTTAATTTGTGTGTGTGGGAATAATGTATTAAAGTGGATTTGTTTATAATCTTGTATAACAGTTATTATATTAAATGATGTAATTTTTTTATATAATTGTTATATTCAAAACCTCAAAAAATAAACCACTTTATTTATTTATTTATTTTTTGGCTGACTTTTTTATATGACAATTATTTGCAGCATATTTTTTTATATTTTTGCTAATGTTTTAATGTTTTCCTCTCAGTTAAAAACAAATTTCACAAATATCACATACTTGGTTTTGTTAACTTTGTAATATACCTATAAAAAATTTATTTAGGAACTAAATTATTATCATAAAAAACTACTCAATTTATTTGAAGTTACTAGTGTTATATATATATATATATATATATAAACAATAATTCTTATTTAAGTTGATTTCGTCAATTAAGTTTAAAAAAATTCATTCTAAAGTCCTCATTAATAGGTAAAAGCATACCTGCCAAGTCTATTGATTTTTTACTCTTTTTCCTGATAATGTATGAAAATCTTCATATTTTTGGCAATTTCAGTGAAAAACTTAAAAATTGCCGAAATTTTGCCAAAAAATAAATCTATTGAGTTGTTTAATGTTATGTGACTCTGTGCAATTACATTTACATCCTTAAAAAATTTTCCTTTCATGATGAGATTCTAAAATATGCAGAACTATGCTGTTTGCAGACTAGTGAACATGCCTCATTTTCAAGTGTAAAACTATTGACAGACTTCCCATTTTACTGCTTAATACACAACTGAATAAAGGCTTGGACATTGAACAAACTACAAAATACTGGCCTCACAAAAGAAACATTGAAGAAACCAAGAGCAGATGTACAATTTTATTTTGTTGGAAATCTGCAAAATTAGTTTGAACAAAAAATTTTCCAATATTTTCCAGTTTATGCTTACAATTTTAACTGTTTCATATACTAATGCTGAAAGTAAACGGGTGTTCAGTCATATAAAAAATAAAAAATTAATTCAGGTCTTCTCTTTCTTTTTAAAGTTTAGAGTCTAATTATTGCTAAATATTCTCAATATGAGAAAAAATGTTTTGAAGAGCAGTTTACCAATTCATTTCTAATGAATGCTAAGTCAGCAAGGCATGAAAAAAATTGCCACGAGTTATTCGAATTTGAAATGTTTATGGACAAAGTATTTGAAAAATTCTTTTTTATTATATACTGAAGTATTTTATGTGCTTATGAAAGAAAATAATTTTAATTTAATATTTATAAATTACACTTGTGTAATAAAAGTTGCCTTATAAAATAAATATTGAGACATAAATGTCAATGTGCTTATTTTTTACATACAGTATATTTCTTTATTCCCCATAGTTTCTTTATGAGATTAATGAATATTTTATTAAAATTGACACAAAACATGTTTAACATAAATCATTCTCAGAATGTATAATTTAAAGAGTAAAATTCTCTTTTTATGATACTACCATTTTAAACATTCAGTTTCAAGCAAAAACGTTGCTAGTAGAGTCTTCTGATTTTATTCTCTTAAAATCAGTAGAATCTACTGATTTTTATTTCTCCAAGGTTGACAGGTATGTAGAAGTATATAGTCTGTAAATTTCATGTATTTTGAAATCATATGGGTAATTTAATTTTTTGATGACTTTTTATTTATTCTTGATTTTAAAATAAAAGTCATAATTATTTACAAGTTTTTAATAAATAAGAAATTTATTTCATAATCTAATAAAAATGCTTAAACAGTATTAAGGCAATAAATTATATGTATTGTTAAAAATATATTTTCCTGGTGTTCCTCCTAAGTATTAGAATGCTTCAAATGATACTAAGAAAAATAACAAAAAATATGTTTTGTGAAAGAAAACTTTAATGAATAAAACAATTTTTTCAACATTTTTTATTGTCTTTAATTTTTAATTTTTTCAACCTTAATTATATTCTTATTAATGATTTTATTATTGAATAAGAATCTTTAGAGAAATTTAATGAAAATTATTGTACTTCATTATATTCGTCATATTTATTTTATTATATGAGAACATTAATTATATTATTTACTGAATGTTATTTCTAAATTTATACTTTTTTATATTTAATACATGTAAAATTATATCTGTTTACAGTTGCTTTTTCGCTAAACTTATTTACCTTTTTGAGTCTTATAATCAGTTAATATTATGTTGGTAGTGTGTAATTTTGCTATCAATTTGTCAGTTTTTTAAAATTTACAATAATTTTTTTAGTTTTTTATATTTACTTTACATATATATGTAAATATTATTTATTTTTTGCAATAGGGTGTTCCTAAAGCTCAATTATCTGGTACTATACAGAATGATATTCTTAAAGAATTTATGGTTAGAAACACATATATTTATCCTCCTGATCCATCAATGCGAATAATTGGAAATATTTTTGAGTATGTTTCTCAAGTAAGAGTGAAAATATATTTTTATATTCTTTAATTTTATACTTAAACATTTATAGTTTTATTTTTTTTAAATTTTATCATTTAAATAATTTATTTTCTGATTTTAAATTGGTGTATTTTTTGGAATCTAGAGTTTATTAATTTTGTCATCAAAATATTTAACTATTAGCATGTAATTTATAAAATACTACATATATTAACTTCTTTAAATTTTAAATATCATATAGTTTTAAATACAATGTTAAAGATTTTACTGTAAGAATTGAAAAGTATATTAGATGATAAATTACTTTTTTTTTTATTCAAAATTTATGTTTATCATAATAGGTTGTATTTAATTCTTAATGATTATTAATAATTTATGACTTGTAATATTTAAATAGGGCTTGAATTATGTACATATACAGAATCTCAGTTTTGAAAATAATCAGCATATTTTTGTATATTTTAAATCTGAAAATTATCATTCATTTGAAATTGATTTAGGTACAGGATTTTGCCAACTGAGCACTGACATAAATATATGCAGATTGTTTGATGAAACTATGCTATACTCTAATATCTATCTAGTGTAATTTTATTTTTAAATAAAATTTTTCAAGATATACATATATTTAGTAAGAAAAATTTAACATTCTTATATGGAGATGCTCTGTATGATAGAGAGTTTATTGAATATTTTTGATGCAAAGCTTTAGTAGTGCAAAACATTGTTTAATTTTTAAATTAATCAGGAGAGTATTATGCTTCTTATTTTATTGTGTTTATTTTTTTAGTTTAGTCAAGTATTCCTAACATTATGTAGAATATGAATGTAATATTCTAAAACATAAATATCAAATGATGGTAAGATAATTCCCAAAGGTTCAATGTAGTGAGGCTTTTTTTCATTTTCATTTATTATTTTTCTATCTTTATCTTTAAAAACTCCTTCAGCCTATCTATTTACTGTAATTAATTTTGTTTAAAAATTTAATTTATTTAAAAAGTTTTTTTTATTTATTAGCTTAATTTAAATATATATATATATATATATATATATATATATATATATATATATATATACATTCAATGTCTTAAAATAATTTTCTTATAATATAAAATGACTATTTAGTGAAGGAAACTAAGTAGTCTTGTATTTATTATTTTGTTCTTGCTGGATCATCTCAATTTATTTATTTTTTTATACTAAAAATTAAAGAATGTTTAATTATTTAACGAGCTAAAACTTTGGCCTGCTTAATATTTTTGTTTTCATTTGTGGTTAAGTATTTCTAATCTAGGAATCAGTTTTTTTAAAACACTCTAACATACTTTCTTAGTTTTTGTTGATATTTGAAAACTATTGTTAAGGAACATAAAGAAATACTCTGTGTTATTGTCAGTTTTTTTGCATTAATATCTGAATATAAAATTTTTTTATTGCTATAAATGCTAAAAAATAACTCTTTTATCATATTAATTCAAAGTTTTTTAATATCTTGTTTTCTATTTTCAATTCTCAAATAAAATTTGTTAACAATTTTCTTTTATTCTGCTCTTGTGTTAAGATATTTATGTCTTGTTTTTCATTATGGAATGTAATTTTATTTCAATTTCAGTGTGTGTTGTTATGTTTCAATATTTCTATTTCTTTAACTACAATATGCTAAAAGTATGATAAAAGTAATTATTTGATTTATTATTCTCTTTAATAAATAAAATTTTTCACATAATACATTTTTATGGTATGACGAATATGTTAACATGAATATTGATTATTTCTGAAACTATTTTGCTCTCTAAATATGAGAGTATTGTTTAATATTAGACTTTCTTCATTCATGGATATACTTCTTATTTATATTAAACTACAAGGCCTTAAAAGACCAAAAGAGTAAATATTGAATGGTATAATTGAAAAAAAAAATATAATATTGTATTTTCCAATATTTCTATTCTTATAAAAATACTAGGCTATTCTAATTATTTTGTAAAATAAAGGATTTTCAATTATAAAAAAGATTTTTTTCAGAAAAACAATTACAAGTTTTTGAAAATATAGTTGAGAGTCATTTCTGATGTTTCTCTTTTATTATTTAATTTTTGGCCTACCGATTCTAATGAATTCAATTTTCATACATCAGAATACAATTTATTTAATTTTGTTTACCAAAAATATTATATATGAAAATAAACAATCTATATTCATTATTTTAAAATTATTGCAAATTTTTTTTTTAGATTAAATTTAATTATTTTTGTCCAGTAATGTAATTTATTCATAAATTAGAGTACTTATAGAAAATAATTTTGCATGTGTTATTTTACTTTGATTTTTTACTAAAAATCTCACTAAATTTATTTAATTCTTTTTTCAGAATATGCCAAAATTTAATTCCATATCAATCTCAGGTTACCATATTCAAGAGGCAGGTGCTACAGCTACTCTTGAACTTGCCTTTACTATTGCTGATGGCCTGGAATATTGTAGAACAGGTGCTCTTTTTTATTGCTTTCATGATTATAATTTCCCCTCAGGGGGTTTACCTTCGTTAGGTAAACACGGGTGTCACAATCCCGAGGTACCCTAGTGATCTTTCCTCTTCTATATTTTCTTCTCTCCTCTACTCTTCTGCTTTTCCTTCCTTTTCTCCCTCATTGTGGTTTCCTCGAAAGAGGTTGAGGGCTCCCCTTGAGTAGCTTTCGTCGCTCTGTTGCTATTAGCTACTCTTGAGGACTAAATCACCCACATGTTTGCCGTGCGTGGAGACCCGTGTCCCTGGAAAGGAGGATCCTGGTAATTGAGGCCTCCTGAGACCAACACATTGCTTTGGCCTCTGCTTCAGGTAAACGGGAGGTGTGTTGTGGTCCTCAGCACATCAATCGGCTTTAAGGATCAAGCGATCGGTACATCTACTGGGTGACTCATTAAGGGTGGAGACCACTTCAGGGATGTACTGTGAGCGTATAGGACCTGGCTAGCGCTGATGTAGGAAACCTACATCCCCTCGTTGGGCTCCGTGGTGGGTGGTGCAGTCAGGTCCCGAAATTAAATTCTCTCCTACATGGATAAATCTTCTGCTTCTCTCTCACGAGAGCAACAATTGTTGATGTGCTCGGCAAAATTTTTTGTCGTGAAAAAAAAACGAAGGGACATTTCAGTTTGTGTCTCCTTTTCTTATCGAAAAGAGCATTACTGGTTTTTTAGGTGAGGTAAAACCCATGAAAAAATTAAGATCTGGTGACATTCTAGTTGAGACAGCTTCAGAAAGGCAAGCAGCACTGATTTTGACAATGAGAAAGCTTGGTGATATTGACGTAAACGTCTCACCTCATGGGAACTTAAACTTTTCTTGTGGTGTGATTTCTGCTGAGGACGTATTTTACACGCCTACGGAGGAGATACTAGATAATCTAAAGAGTCAAAAAGTCTGTGAAGTAAAACGTATAACAATAAAAAGTGATGGTATCGTGTTGAATACGAAACATCTTATTTTAACGTTCGCTACTCCAGACTTACTGCAATACGTGAAAGCTGCGTACATGCGTTGCTCCATAAGACCTTATACGCCAAATCCGTTGCGTTGTTTTCAATGTCAACGATTCGGATATTCCAAAATAGCATGCAGAGGGAAGCTCACATGTGCCCAGTGCGCAGGCGTTGGCCATGACTTCATTACCTGCACAGCTAAGGAAAAGTGTGTAAATTGCAATGGTGAACACTCCTCCTTTTCTCGACAATGTCCAATATGGCAGATGGAGAAAGAAATCACATTAGTCAAAGTTAAAAATAAGGTTCCTTACCCGGAAGCTAAGCGAATTGTTCTATCACGTACTCCACAGATAGGTGTTAGCTACGCTGCTGTTGTCAAGAAGGTCACCAAATCATCCAGCACTCAAACAGAAACCGAGTCCCTTACAAGTGTAAAATTAAATCCAAAACCGAATGGTTCAAAAGTTACCTCACCAGAAATAACCAAAAGAACATTAGCAAAATCTAAAGCCCTAAAGGCAAGAAAACTAAAAATTGCGAAAGAAGGCTCTAGAAAGTCTTTAACATTAAAAAATGCTCTTATGTGTTTGGATGCAGACACTGTGAAACTGCATCCTTCAGATGATGATTTACTTTCTGAAGATTCGTCTGAGATGACGTTAAGCAACAGTGATAAAGGTTAGAATATATTCCATTAATGTCTTCCTTTGTTTCCTGGAATTGCCGTGGTTTTCGGTCTCGCATCGATGACATCAAATCCATTATCTCTCGCTTTAACCCCGCATGTGTGGCTCTCCAGGAGACATTCCTGAACCCCACTGTTGTCACCAAAATGCGTGGGTTTCAATGCTTTAGAAATGATTATGGTGGTGATGCTGCTGTGTCTGGTGGAGTTTGTATAATTACATCAAACAAATATCCTAGTACAACACATCAGTTAAGAACTACACTCCAGGCTGTGAGAATCTACACCACATGTCTAATTACGGTTTGTAGCCTCTACTTACCACCGAATGATGTCATCCAAGCAGAGGAACTGAATGAATTAGTTGTTCAACTCCCAACTCCATTTTTATTGCTTGGAGATTTTAACGGACATAGTTCCTTGTGGGGGTAATAGTGATACGAATTCTCGTGGTCGTCAGATAGAACAGTTTATTTCTGACAACTGTCTCTGTCTGCTCAATACCGACGAGAAAACATATTTCCACGAACCTACACGGACATTTCACCCTCTTGACTTAGCTATTTGTTCTCCATCACTCCTGCCATTGCTGAATTTTGAAGTTGGAAATGATCTTTACAACAGTGATCATTTCCCTCTAATCGTGTCTCAGGCTGGAAATAATAGTGTGTGTCACAACCCACCTAATTATGTGCACAGTCGAGCCGATTGGACACTTTTCACGCAATTGGCTGTGACCAGTGAGACAAGAGTTAAGACAGATATGATAGATGATGGCGTTAACCATGTGATTGACACAATAATCCGAGCTGCGGATGCTGCTATTCCTAAAAGTTCCATCTTACTACATAAACACCAAAAATCTTGGTGGAATGAAAAGTGCCAACTCTCCTATAAGATACAAAGGGAGTAATGGAATATATTCTGAAGATACCCTACTACGGAGAATCTTGTTGCTTTTAAAAAAGCCAAAGCTGAAGCTCGAAGAGTTAGACGTCAGAGTCAAAGAGAATCTTGGATTCGCTACGTGTCGTCAATCAATTCATCGACAACAAGTCAACAATTATGAAGGAAAGTTAAAGCAGCCAATGGTATTTATCAGGATTATTCCATTCCTGTATTAAAAACAGGAGCTGCAATACACTCCTCAGCGGTAGATATTGCTAATGTCATCGGTGAAACCTTTGCTAGTGTTTCCAGCTCTGATTCATATAATCCTACTTTTCTAAGGATTAAAAGAATCGCTGAGCGGACACGTTTAAGCTTTCATGATCGACATAATCTACCCTATATATGTGATTCTGAACTGTCAGAATTGAAGTCTGCTTTATCTAAAGCAAACGACACTAGCCCAGGACCAGATGGAATCTCGTATCAAATGCTCCGTCATTTAAATCATGATTCTTTATTAAACGTACTTTCATTGTTTAATAGAATCTGGACTGAGCATACTTATCCTACATCATGGAGAGAAGTGATAGTGATTCCAATATTAAAACCTGGCAAAGATTCAACTGACCCTCTGAGTTATCGTCCAATAGCTCTCACGAGTTGCTTGTGCAAAACGTTTGAGCGTATGGTCAATGCTAAACTCATTTACATCTTAGAGAAGAATAATTGCATACCCCTTCAACAAAGCGGATTTCGAAGAGGACGATCCACTATTGACAACATAGTAGATCTGGAATCCCAAATTAAATGCTTTCGTGAGGAGAAACCATCTTGTTGCAGTTTTCTTCGATATTGAGAAAGCAAACGATCGTACGTGGCGTTATGGCGTTCTCCGTAATATGCATAACCTTGGATTTAAGGGTAATCTTCCAATATTTATACAGAATTTTCTAGCTACTAGGCTATTTAAAGTACGTATTGGAAGTACAGTTTCCAATACTTTTACTCAAGCTGAGGGTGTCCCTCAAGGTAGCGTTTTAAGCGTAACCCTTTTTAACCTTTTCATCAATAACATACTTCACCAATTACCACCTTCTGTTCATAGTAATTTATATGTTGATGACTTGCAAATTTCATATCAAGGATCAAACATGAATATAATTGAGAGACAATTGCAAACAGCTGTAAACAATTTAACCACTTGGTGTGAACGAAATGGTCTTAGTATATCTCCTAGTAAGAGTCGCTGTGTCCATTTTTGTAGGAAAACTAGTCTTCATCTCGATCCTGTGCTTCACATAAGCAATAGACCTATTCCTGTGGTTAACGAGATAAAATTCCTCGGGGTAATTTTCGATAAGAAGTTAACTTTCCTTCTGCATACTTTATATCTGCGGAAGAAGTGCGAGCGATTGCTCAATATCCTCAAGGTGTTGTCTAATACATTTTGGGGTGCAGATCGCACTTCATTGCTCCGAATTTACCAATCAATCATTTTATCTCGTATTGACTATGGTTGTGTTGCTTATGGATCGGCTAGATCTTCCATTTTACGTAGATTGGATACCGTCCACCACTCTGCTTTTAGGATTTGCTGTGGAGCATTTCGTACATCACCCGTCCAGAGTCTATATGTAATCTGCCAACAATTACCGTTAGACCTGCGGAGGATGCAGCTGTCTCTTAATTATTATTCAAAAATCATGTCCTCACCTCATCATCCCTTGCATTCCACCATTCCAAGTGCTGCTCTTAAGAGATTATATAATGCTAGACCATCAAGCATTCAACCTTTTCTCTCTCGTATTAAATCCATTATTTTGCTTTCTAACCTATGTGATGTCCAAATCGAGTCTACCGACCTTTTCGCATATCCCCCTTGGTATGATCCACACATTATTGTGCTGAATCCCTTTGGAAGTAATAAAAAATCAGACACAAATACTGCTATTCTTCAACAGCTTTATTCATTCCATCGCTGTCAGTATACTATGTACACTCCAGTATTTACGGATGGATCCAAATGTCCAGGATCAGTTGGCTGTGGAGTTTATCTTGATGATACCTCCTACAGTTATAGCCTTCACAAATCCTGCTCCATCTTCACTGCTGAGGCTACGGCTATATATCGAGCACTTCAGTTGGTAACAACTAAAAATGAACATAAATTCTGTGTGTACACTGACAGTATGAGTGTATTAGAAGCTTTGAGGAATAACAACTATAACTGCCATCCAGTTGTGTCTAAGATATTCAAATTAATTGATTTAGTTACTAACAAGGGATTTGAGATACTGTTTTGTTGGATTCCAAGCCACATAGGAATAGATGGCAATGAGAAAGCTGATGCTGCCGCTAAATCTGCAGCTACTTCCATTTTGCCTTCAATACCATCAATGGACATGAGAAAAGGATTCAAACATTTCATATATTCTCTTTGGCAGGAATCCTGGGACCTGCAAGTCAGCAACTTTAAAATTACTTTTCAGTAACTTTAAAATACTTGAAAATATGTAGAAATTTTTATTTGCTAATTACATAAAAATTACAAAAGTTTATAGAAAAATTGAGATTTTTAGCTTTATATGAGAGAATATTGTGCTTATAAAAACGTTTCATTGAAGAATAAGATTAAAATTGCATAATATTCTTTTTGTGAAAAATTTTGAATTAGTTTTTATTGAATATTTAATTTTGTTACAAAAATATTTTAATTCTAAATTTTCAAATGTTATATTTTGTAATAATAATTAGTTAAATTTCTACAATATTTATAATTTAATTGTCAATTCTTGTATCAAATTTTTTTTATCTTTTATTAATTAGATTTTCTTTTATTATACTGTTCTCTCATACATATATTTATGCAAGTATATTTTTTATTTAGGTATAGCAGCTGGCTTAACCATTGATGAATTTGCCCCTCGACTTTCTTTCTTTTGGGGAATCGGAATGAATTTTTACATGGTATATGTGATAAGTTCATAACTATGTCTTTATCTTAATTTTTACATACGTTAAGCTGTGATAAATGTATAAAACATTTTTGTAATTAATAAGGTAATTTTTAAAGTTTACTTCTCACTCTTTTAAAATTTATGTCCAAATGATTGAAATTTCTTTGTAATTTTATTTATTTTAATTTGTTTATGTATTTGTAAACTTATAAAAAGTAAATGTTGAGTGAATTGTAATCTTATGTATATTTTATTATAGTTTATAATAATGAGTTTTTATAATAAATTTTGAACTTTATCATTATTCACCTGTAGAATAATTACTGTAACGAGAAAGAAAAAAAGTTAAATTACTGTCATGAATAATCCATTTGCATCCTGTATTGTATAAAAAGGTTTAAATTTTTAGAAACTGTTGAAAATATTAAAAATATTTTATTTCAGTTTATAAATTCAATCATTTTTACTCATTAATAAAATTTATTTAAATGCCATTATTTATTTTTGTTGGGAACTGCTTAACCCTATGCAGTTCATTGTTCCAGGTGATGGAACACCAGACTTTAATTTATTACCAAATCCTTGTATTTAGGTATAAATGAATGAAATTTAGCTTAAAATGTACTTTAAACTTACTTTTTTGATAATAGATGGCAGCACTAGATATGATCAATAATTTTCAATTATAGCAGATTATTTAAATACCTTTATTTTGAAAGAATATTTCTTAATTTTCTGTGTTATTTTATTGCCTGTATCTTGAACTAATTATTCTATATAACTTAAACTTTTTTACGCATATAGTACACGTAGAACTATTGGAAAAAACAAGTTGTTCCATCCCCTGGAACACTGCGCCACAACTATATTTTTCCTTTAAGTGATTAGCATTGAACACACTGACGAGAGAAACAGCTATGTTTATTTTTTTACTGTTTTTCTCTCTCTTTTGGCATGGAATAAACTAGTGCTGAAGAATTTATAGGGAAGGATTACTTGTATGGGAATTATTCAACACCCTTTTGTGGGCCTCCTGAATTGGTAAGCTTCAGTGGGGTATAGGATTATATCAGTCCGAAACATCTCTAGTTAGAGAAGCATTATGCTTCTCTTTATATTCTCTATTTTTCTTTTCATAACTATTCCTTTTATAATATTGTATATATATATATATATATTTGAATTTATATGTTTTTAATTAAATTTATGTATGAATTTTTTTTGCAAATATAAATTTTAATTTGTAGTTAATTTTTTTTAATTTGTTAATTGTAAATAACTGGCATGTAAAAGTCTTAGTCTTTTTTAAGCAATAAAAATGC
This sequence comes from Latrodectus elegans, assembly GCA_030067965.1. Classification (NCBI taxonomy): domain Eukaryota; kingdom Metazoa; phylum Arthropoda; class Arachnida; order Araneae; family Theridiidae; genus Latrodectus; species Latrodectus elegans. The sequence continues at coordinate 100,464,857 of CM057816.1, read as the reverse complement.
TTCAAGAGTTGCTGTCTGTTAATGAATCAGAACATGCGAATAATGCTACGGAAAAATATATTCCTAAACCACTTGCTAGCGATGTGTCAGATGCAAGTGAAGATGATGCCAATGATTTATCTCTACCAGAGTCCTCTATGCAGCCCTAAAATTAAAGATACCTTACTTGGATAACTAAAAAGATTGTACAGAATTTTTTTTTTTTTTTTTTGTGTGTTTACCTAGACCACACTACGTCTGCTACACAAGTGTAATGCACAGTGTTTTTATTCTTTATTCATATGCAAAAGCACTTACACATATACGTGCTTCACTGCAATACTCCCTTAGTCACGCTTTTTCATGACCCTTGCAGCGCAGTGTTACATGTGATAGAATACCCTCAAAATCGAAATGTTTAGTGCAATGCTTACAAAATTTTCACTTTATAATCTTTAAGTTCTAAGGAGACAGCCTAAAATTTATTTGTTAATATATCAACTTTAAAGGGTAGCGTCTAGAAAGGGTTAGTTATTACATCAATGATTAATTGCATACCTATGATGTAACAGTAACTCTTTCAATGAAACAAAATTAAATTTTTCTTTATTCAACTTTTTTTTCCCCATGTAGACTTATGATTGTCATTTTTCAATGGATAAAATTATCACCCAGTCATATTTTGCACCAATTTGCTGTAGCTTTGTTAATCACACTTCAGTCAATTTTTGCGTAAAAAAAATCAATTGGAATATATTTAATTTAAAATTAAATTTCAAGCCATTAAAATTATCCTAACTTTGTTATATTATTTTTATTTCTCTGTAAGAAACAGACTATTTCTTGATATTTGTATTTTACTATTTTAGGAAATAGCAAAAATGCGAGCTGCTCGTCGCTTATGGGCCAATCTAATTAAAGATAAATTCAATCCAAAAGATAATAAATCATTAATGTTGAGAACTCATTGTCAAACATCCGGGTGGTCATTGACAGAACAAGTATGTACATGAAAATTTTATTGTTATATATATATATATATATATATATATATATATATATATATTAGTGTGTGTGTGTGTGTTTACATTTTTTATTTTATCTCATTCATTGCTGAATTGCATAGAAATCCTTAATACAAGTGGTAGAAGTATTTTGTTTACTTATAATCATGACGTCTGCTTGTATTTTGAAAAAGTATTTATTGATTTTCCTTTTATTTATAATTTTTTGTGCTATTTTTAATTAAAACTAAAGTTTAGTTTAAACTCATCAATAGATATATAGCTTTAATGAAATATCTTTAAGTATATTGGAATGTTTACTAGATTTTAACTTTTAGTATTTGAATTTGATTAAAAAATATGTTATGATTTGAAAAAAATATTTAATAATTTTATTTTATTTTTTAAAAAAAGGAATATGATCTAGATTCAATAATTATAATGTAGCTTGCATGTAAACTATCTTGATTTTATTAGTTAAATTAAAACTAATGTTTTAGTCTAAATTAAAGCTATTTTTTAAACACAAATCTAATTTAGAAGAATATTTTACTTAAATTCTTATTTTAACCAGAAAATAAATTTTATAAATGCTGAACTTTTAATTAAATAATGGGAAATGTTATATTTTATTGAAGTTGATCCAGAAATATTGTCTTGTTTAAATGAAGCAGATTAGTCAATTATATGATTATAGATTTAGTAGAATAAATGCTATACAAAATAAACATCTAAGAAATATGCTATTAATGATTAATATAAATATGTTCAAAAAAGTATGGTTAACTTCTCATCTTGTCACTTGAATATTTTCAAAATGATTTCTTTGGATAGTTGTCTTACTGAATAAAATAAATTCTAAATAAAATTTTGTTGGAAGGAGAAAAATAGCTTTAGGTGCATTCTGATTTAAGTTAACTGCATGGAATAATTTCTTTATTGTATTTATCAAATATTTATAAATGTCCTTTTTGTATGAAGGTGTCATTTCTTTTGAAGACTTTGAATGTTACTTCTATGAGTTAACAGATTTGATTTTTAAAATGACTGACTCTCAAATTGTGATATTAATGCTCTCCTTAATTTAATTGTATATTTTGCTGGAGGCATTTTGATTATATTTATCAAATTTGAATTTTATCATACTTTGCTAACTCAAATATAAATGGTTTAAATCAAAAAGAAAGCCTTAAGGTATTTATGATTTTATACATAAAAAAAGTGTTGTATGTTGATTTGCTTATAAATAGCATAAATTATTTTTCACTTTAGGATCCTTACAACAATATTATTCGTACTACAGTGGAAGCAATGGCTGCAATTTTTGGTGGAACACAATCTTTACATACAAATGCTTTTGATGAGGCACTTGCTTTACCTACAAAATTTAGTGCTAGAATTGCACGTAATACACAAATTATATTGCAAGAAGAATCAGGAATACCTCATGTAATATTTTAGTTTACTTTATTGTTTTACTTTAATTATATTCTTTCATTAATACTTTTATAAAAACTTTTTAATTATTAGATGATAATTTAATTAAAAAAAATTTTTTAAAGTATACAAATAACTCAATCTTAAAAATATGGTTTACAAATTTTGATTTGCATATTGAGATAAATGTATTTAAAGTATTTTTATTCTTGTATTTGCCTAATTATTTTAATTTGTTTGTTGGATTCCTCTAGAATAAAATTATCACTTACTAAATTAGTTAACTGAAGTGTAAATTAGGATCTAAATTCTGAATATGAAACACACATACAAAATTTTTGTTTTTATATCTATGATTAAAATAATTTGGTTTATAAAACACTTATAAATATTTGTACTTTTACTTTTTTTGTTAAAATATTTTTCAATTAACCTCTTGCCAGAATCACCCAAATCCAGTATGGGTAACTGCTACATACAGTATATGTGATGCGTGAAGTAGGCTCATTTCTGTTTTAGGATACTTAATTCTCTATTTTCCTAATAGTTGGCATTAGTGATCCTGGTATTTCACAGATTCTGACTTTTGTCATGGGGGAAGGAAAAATGTGGGTGTTATCATCTGCTCAAATATACCAAGACACGCTGAATTTGATAAACAGACAGAATATTTCAATTTCTCATTTAGTTTTAATTGCTTTTCTAAGAGTTTTTTTGCAAATTTCTTTTTTTCTCAGTATCCAATTCAGACATCAATAAAGAGTATAGTTTAGGTTTTTCAGGATTGAATATCGATATTTCTACTGGTAAATATTGCATCAAAAATGATGCTGCCTCTCCAAGGTTTTTGTTTCAATTAATGCAAATAGGTGCAGAAGTTGATCCATCAAATTTCATACAAGAAACTGAATATTTTGATATGTTTTTTTTATAGTAATTTGTTTCACACACTTAAGCATAGAACTAACAGAGATGCACAACAAGGCATTCAGAGCCATACAATAAAATCAAAAACTGGAGTGAAAAAGGGAGTTTCTATTACTGACAAAGAAAATAAGATTTACTTGCCTTGCATATTTTGCAAGGTATCGTAAATATACCAGTTGTAGAGATTTTTTGGTCGAGAAAGGAATGTGTTAAAACTACATTTTTCTGGAATATTAGGACTTAAGATAAGTTTCAAATAATAAAGAAATTTCTACATTTGTAAATAATGAAGATATTAATATACTCAATCATCCTAATCCAAAACTTAATAAAATTTGGCCACTTTTTCAGCATGTAAATGGAAAATTTTCTTTGTCCTATATTCCAGATTGTGATGTGATTATAGATGAGAGCCTGATGCTATATAAGGGTAGATTGATATGGATTCAGTATATGCCTCTAAAAAGATCTTCCTTTAGGATGAAGACATTTATGTATGCTAGAGTAAAGCAGGATTCATTTTTTTCAGTATTTACGCCAGAAAGGGTCAAAATTTGATTCTAACTAGAACATTTTGGAATGTCTGATCAAGTAGTTATGTTGTTGATGAAACCACTGCTATAGGAAAAGGATATTTTCTGATCACTGACAATTATTGTATTTCTTCATAGTTGACCAATGTCTAGTACAACAGTGTTTTACTGACACATACAGCACAGTTTGTGCAGTTAGAAAGAAACTGCCACCTGATTTTTCAAAAAAATAATAAATAAGAAAGCTGATGTTCTTCTTTTTCAATGTGGAAAAGTTACTGCTGTAAAATAGCATGATAAAAATGATGTTCACATCTTTCTTCAGTACACATCACAGAAATGATTGAGTTTGAAGATAAGAAAAAAGAAAAGAAATTGAATCCAAAGGTATTCCATGACTGCAAAAATATTATTAAAGGTATTGATAAAGTTGATCAACATCTTACAGACTACCTGGTTGCTAGAAAAAAAGGTAAAAATATTACCAAAAGATATTTTTCCATCTTCTATACCTGGCGTTATATAACTTCTTCGTTGTACATACTTCAGCAAGAGGTGCAAAATATAATATGAACTTCAGAATATGTCAAATAATTGAACAAAATAAACTAAATGTTCAGCTACCAAGACCAGGGCATCCTAGTGTAAGCTTGCTGTACCTCACAGATTGACATTTTCCAGAACACACTAACGAGAAAAGATTCTATTCTAATCATTCAGTATCTTATATGCTGTAGTAAAATTGATGTAAGAGGGAAGAGAATAAGAGGTGAGACACGAGTTTATTGTAAAGAGTATGATATAGGCTTGTGTGCAGCATAGTGTTTTGGGATATACTATACTGTAAAAGATTTATAAAATTTATGTATTGAAAATCATATTTTTGTGTTTCTATATTATATTAGTTATATTATATTTAGCTTCAAAATTTCATTCAATTTGCTCTAATTGAATAAGATATGTGTAATCCATTACTGTTTTATGTGTATGTAAAAATTATAAAAATAGTAATTATTGCATTTAAAATTTTATTTTTGTAATAAAAAATCATTTTCTAACTTTTATTATAATTTGAAAAACAAAATTAAGCAGTCAAATTATTTTTTCATTTTTGGTTTATTTTTCTGAAATGTATTTCATAATTGTAAAAATGTTTCAATAAATATACAATTGATTAAAAATCCTAAGTATTTCTCATTTATATTTTAATTTTTAGAGATTTGGTCTTGCATCAATGTTCTACTTATCAATAATCATATCAAAAATTTATCTTAATTTCATCTCGATATAATTTTAACCAATATTTTATAGCTTATATAAAATTATGATTCATTGTCTAAAAGTATTATTATTATTTTTTTAATACTCATATGTTTCTCCTTTTAAAAATGTATTTTTTTGTTATAAGCTCAGAAAATTTTTGAGGAAGGGTGTTATTAAATACTATTATTAAATCTCTTAATAAAATTTTGCTGAACCAAAAATTGTTGTAAATATTTTCTTGATCTTTTATAAATAAATTATTTTGATTCATTTTTAATACTCAAAATTATTAAATTTGTTAGATTTATTTTTATTAAATGAAATAATAAATTTTAAATTATGTAATAAAATTATTTATTACATGAACAAATATCTTAACTTGACATTTAAAATATAAATTTAATATATTAAAATATAAATTTATGTTTATAAATTTTGGTAATTTTTATGAATAAATCAAATTTTACTGTTATGTAAAGTTTTATAATGTGATTTTCTCTTATAAAATTTTTTTTGATACTTTCAAAAGAATATGAACTAAATATATCAGTTCAGGAAAATAATTTTCTTTATTTAAATTGCCTTAAGTTTAATAAAATGAAGGCTAATATCATGATAATTAAAATATATCATATTTTCCTTTGTTTAATTATATTTAAATGCTTATAATAAGTTTATGGGTTCAAATCCCACCCTTAGCTTGGGTGTGGCTTGTAATCCACTTCAAATGGTGGGTTTACATGTAAATTACCTTTGTTATGCACAAAAAAAAAAAAAAACTGTTGAGTAATAAACCTATTTTATATTAAGTAAATGAACTGTTTTTTATTGTGTGCATTTAGCATTAATAAATTATTTTTAAGCTTTTATAAGTATAATCTACTTATAAATGATAATATATTTTGATTAGGTTATTGATCCTTGGGCTGGATCTTATATGATGGAATCTCTTACAAATGAAGTGCATGATGAAGCTTTAAAAATAATTGAGGAAGTTAGTATTTTTCCATTCACCCATTGATCAATGGTATGTTATGTAACCATTACATTGAACTTACTCTATAGGTAGAGGGTATGGGAGGTATGACTAAAGCTGTTGTCAGTGGTATGCCAAAACTTAGGATTGAAGAATGTGCTGCTAGAAGACAAGCTCAAATAGACAGTGGGAAAGGTATTAAAATAAGTTTTTTCATTCGGTATTTCTCACTTACAAGCATTTTTAAAAGTCTTCAAAATATTAAATAAATATATTTCAGTTTTTTTTTTTTTAATTTAGAGTTTTAATCTAAAATAAAGTCAACATTCTTATTAATATATTGTGAAGTTTGTGAGAGAGAGAGAGAGTGAGTGAGTGAGTCAGTTCAGATTTTTTTAGATTAAAACTAGCTTATATATATATATGCTTATTCAAAATAAATTAAAATATCAGTTCAGGGTGAAGTGAATTTTAAATTTTTCACTTATGTTTAAGTTCTTGTTTTTTTTCATAATTTGTTGAATATTTGTAAATTTTCATCTCAGATTGTCAAATTCATAGTCAATTTGTTTTCAAAGCCATTGATAAAAAGTTAATAACTAGGTGAAAAGTTAAATTTATTTTGTTTTATTTCATTTAAAAATGAAAATGATTAATTTAATCAACAAAGCAATGATTGTCTTACCTTTTTATCCCAGTTGTATTTTTTATTTATTATTCTTTTCCATTAATAAAAAATTAATCTTGGTATCTTCACAATTCTAAACCACTAATGGAACAGCTAATGAATAAATTGTTATTCTGTATATACTATGGAAAAGTTGATCTTTTTAATTTGCACATGTGATAAATCTTGTATTCAATTTTATATTTTATGGGTTTGATTTCACCTCAAGTAAGAATGTTTGTTTTAATTTTGAATACCGTTTACACTATAAATTGTGGTCAAATTATTTTTCATAATACAAAAGATATTCATTGAGTGTCAAGTAAATCTGACAAAACTTAATAATAAATAATTAATAAGTTGATATACCAGATTCACTGTAACTTATTTATGCACAACTCTTACTGAATAAGAGATTCATAATTATTATTTACAATAAATAAATTAATACATTTTAGCTTGTATCAATTTAATAATGACAGTGCAAGATATAATTTGCAACATCAATGCAAAATAAAATACAGTAATGTTAATTTATTGTAAACTTCTTGCATATAACTCATGAGTAGTAATAGTTGATATTAAGAAAACATGCATATACCATATATAAATATTTGTAACAAACTTTTTTTATATTGAAATCCTGTTATATTTTTATATTGTTATTATGTATATATATATATAACTTTTTAATAAATATATTTTTTCTTTGTTTTAGAAGTAATAGTTGGCGTCAACAAATATCAAAAAGAAAAAGAAGATCCTATTGATGTTTTAGTTATTGACAACACAAAAGTTTGCAGATTGCAAATAGAAAAGCTTAAAAAAATTAAAGCTTCAAGAAATGAGGAAGCAGTAATATTTAATTTTTATTATAAAGAATTTTATTTTTATATGTTTACTGTGATAATATAGGCTGCCATTTTTTTATTAATTTGTAAAATGTATTTGAACCTGCTTTTTTTAAATTATTGTGAAAAATTCAAATTGTTTATATGTGTTTTCAGAAGATAATAAAAACTGTATGATTTATCATGTTTTTTCAGTGTCAGCAAGCATTAGAAGCAATTACTGAATGTGCAAAAACTGGAAATGGTAATTTGTTGGGACTTGCTGTTGAGGCAGCTAAAGCTAGAGCTACAGTTGGTGAAATTACACAAGCAATGGAAAAAGTATCTACTGAACTATATAAATTTTGACTTATTTGAATAATTATAAATTATTTTGAAATTAAAAGAATTATTTTAAATACCATTAAGTCTTTTAATTTCAAAATATGAGCCATTGTCTTGAATCCAGCAATAATGGTGTTTAAATATAGATATTGATATGAAAAAGGATTTCATTATTTTTTTTCCATTGTGAATTTCTTCAAAAATAGATTGAGAATTTGAATTCTATGTTTTGAAGATAGAATTATTTCAACTGGGACTAAATTATTAAATGACTCTAATAGGATATCAAATTAATTTAAAAATAAAATAAAATTTAATTAACAAGAACTTTTTATAAATCTCATTTATGCAGATATTATTGACTTTTCTATCATTATGTATTATTACTACTGATCATAATATTTCATGCTTATTAGTTAAGTATTTGATGCGAAAGTAACAAATTGCATAAGAAACTGAAATGCAGATAATTAGTTGAGAATGCTGTGCTTCCTTTTCTAGCAAGATCCTATGTCCCTATCATCTGCTTTCTTTGATAATTAATTCTTCTACCAGACATGTTATTTGGTGAAATTGAATCTGCAACATTAAATTGTCTATAGTCCTATTCTATGCAAACAGTTCAGTTATATTATTTTATTGCCAGGAGGCAAAATTGCTCCATAACTGTATCTTACTAGATGATTAATGATTTGAATAAATCTGCTAAGATGTTATTAAAATTTGCAGGATAAAATGATCTTATTAATTTTAGAAATTTAATACTTTTTACCTTTTAATTTAAAATCTAGCCTAATGAAGATGAAGATTTTAAAACAAATTTACATTAAATTTACATCCTAATTTGTGTGCTCCAATAAACTAAAACCACTTAAGGCTATTCTAAAAAAGAAATATATAGAACAGAACTTAAAACAATTTGAATATTACAATTTATATAAATCACAAAAGACATAATACAGTTCTTCTAAGTTATCACTTAATAAAAGTATGTGATTGCAAATTTTTTGTGTAACTTATTATTTCTAAATATTATAGCATTTATGGTGTTGGTGATTATGAATTTAGCTTATTGTGCTCTATACCAAATATTATATTATTGTTAATTAAAATTAAAAAATAATAAATTGTTATTCATATCAAGATTTCTAATCACTAAATGTAAATATTTGAGTCATTAGAGCAACATATATTACTGTAAATAAAATAAAACATACTTTTTCAATTTGAATAGAGAAGATTTTACAAATTAATGTTAGTGCTAATAGTAAAAATCAATATCAGAATTTAAACCAGGGTTCGCACAACTCCTGGAAACACCCTAAAACTCCTTAAATTTCAAAAGAAAAAAAATTTTTAAGGGCCCTTGAAACTTCTGGAATTTTTTCTTACCTTGATGCATTTATTTTTTTATACAAAATTTCATAATTTTTTGAATTTTTTTGTTTTAATATTTTAAAATTTTCAATAAAATAATCGAAAAACTTAATTCAGTATTTGTTTTTAATATTGTCACTAGATGGCGGCATGATCGATATTACATTTTTTTGTACTCTTAACTGTTGGCTTGTATAAACGTTTTCAGGATCTAGTTTAGCTACAATAGTTTCATGATAACTTGATTTAGTAGTATTTAGATTTATGTAAAGTGAAATGAAGAGAAGTAATTACCAAACAAAAAATAAATGTATTGCATAATTAAGACCGGCGATTTTAATTGATTCTTTTTTTATTTGCTGCTGTTTTCCTTGTATTCTATAAAATTCTTTCAATATTAATATATAAATATAAAATGTTTGAGTTAAAACATATTTTCTATATTTCCCTTGAGGAAAATACGTATAATTCAATCTGTAAAAATTTACCATGCTGTCGCGAAATTTTAATAAAGTCGCCAAAGGTGAACGTATGACTAATTTCCGATCGGGAAAAACGGCTGAAATAGTGACAAATATTTCATACATTGTTGATATCTAACAATATGTTCAACTAATTTTACAAAATTAACAAAAAAAGCAGATTTATAGATGTTAAACATCAATGGTAAAATAATAAAGTTGATATGTTAAATTATCCATACAATTTTTTGATTAAATTTTATATTAATGAATTTAAATGGTAAATATTCATGAGAAATTAATGACAAATAGGGTTGCCAAAATACTAGTTTGCCGGGTTTCCAATAAAAATGTTCGCCAAAATACGCACGCCAAGGGTGACCGTACAGTAAATCTGATCCATTCAATTGAATCAGGATAAATTTGTTTATTAATGAAATAAAGTTTGAAATAAAAATTATTTAATATGCCTGGCGGAAAATGTCTTTTCAATGAATAATGAATTCTTGAAACTGTATCTAACAATTGTATTTGTTTTGAGTAAGTGTATTTACATTTGAAAAGAAATTATCATACACATCTTGAAATACTCAATATATTAATAGACAGAAATATTTTGGAAATATCTAAAAGCTCTAAAATAACTCATTATTTTATACAATGTATAATCCAGTATTATATAGAATGTGGTTTATTTAAATAAAAAATTTGCTGTTATAGTTGTAAATTCATTGAAGGCTTTTGAAATAATCATTAATAATTTTAATTTAAATAAAAAATAATCTCATTGATGTTTGCAATTATCTATTTTTATTACTTACAGAAAGGAATGAAAAATATTGTATGTACAAAATTATATGAATATTTCGTTAAGAACAATTTTTAAAGTAAAATAAAAATTATTTAACATGTCTGTCGATGTCTCCTAGAAATTTTTGATTTGACTCCTTGAAATCTGTACGAACCCTGTTAAACATATGAAGTAATAAATTAATGGAACACACATATTAATTTAAAAAGACATGAGAAATATATTTTGATAAATTTTTGTAGAATGGAGTTAATACCGTTACTAATATAGCACGTACTTGATAATTAATGACACAATTGAACTCGTACAATATTTACAATATTTGAATTTAAAAATAACGAACATTAATGTATAAATTATAGAAACTTGTGAAAGTTATTATGTATTTCATTTACTATAATATAATATATAAATGATAGGTGTTTTAAGTTATTTTTGTATAATTTTGATAACAATTTTTTTAATGTAAACTCGGCATTTGCAATTAAATTTTGAGATACAGAAAAATTGAATATTTTGAAATGAATATTTTATAAATTTCGTTTTTATGTCTTTTTCCAATAATTTTATGTAAGTTTCCACATTTAGTACATAATAAACAGCATAAAATTTCTAGATTTTGATTTAATCAAAATTTCATGTTATATTTTAAAAGTCAATATATTCAAATAAATTTTTTAATGAATACTAGGCATTTGGAAGACATGTTGCTTCAGATAGATTAGTTTCTGGTGCTTATAAATCTGAATATGGTGACTCTGAGGAACTGGAATCTGTGAGACTTCGAGTTGAGGTAAAAGAGTGGTTAATTCATTAATAATAAAATAAATATTTTATTAATTGCATGAAATCAGTTTATTACTTTAAATTGAATTAATTTGAAAAAAAAATGTATCAAAGATTTCTTATTTACTTTTATTATATGAGACAATGTCATATTAGCTTATTCAGTTACAACCTGTACTTCTCAAGTGGGCATTTAAAATGTTTATCGTATGAAAATGGTACAAAAAATTATCCCACTTGTAAAAAACACAGTGACCATCCAGCCTCACTGAAACATATTTGGGGTTGTGTCAGACTTTCCCAGGAGGATATATCCTCAGATCCTCTGCTGATCATCGACTTCCTGACTGTCAACAATTTATTGGAGTTGATCTGACAAATGTCAGATCTTTAAAGAGCATAAGTCACAACATAATCTGTACTATAATGTTTTTGTAACAGTAAGGATTATCCACTCATAGCATAATGTAGAAAAAGTTTCATGGAATTATTGTTAACTAATTTAGACAACAGTTAATAAGTAAGCTTTATAATATTGAAAAAATAATGGATTTGTTGATGCTGAAAATACAAATTAGTTTTCTAAATAGTCATCGTATTAGACTTTTTTTAAAAAATTTCTTTTGAGGAATAATTAAAATTTCAAGATTAGCAATAGGAATGTTGAAAAAGCTGTAATTCTTAAATTAAATCTTATCTGTCTTTTATTGTTTTCAGATTAATTTAAAACATTTTTAAAACTATCTTCAGATATATAGTGCTTCATTTATTAATTAAATTATATACTGAAAGTCAATTGTAAATAAATAATATGATAATTTTTTTAAAAAATCCTTTATGGAATAAAAATATCTTTGTTTATCTGTTTTAATGATTTATTGGAAACTTTTTTTTCTGTTTTAAATCAGTATAGCTTGCATTACTTTTGTATTTTTCCTTGAATTTTGCTGTTTATATATTCCATGTTACTATGAAATTAGAAGAACTTCATTGCAAGAGAAATATTACAAAATAATTTTTCTTGTATTCTGCATGAGATAGATTATACAAAATATTGTTTGTATGAAGTAAAGTTTTCCTTCTATTGGTTGTTCACCAATTGTAAGCATCAATTTTTCATTTACTTCAAACTTGAAACAAGTTTTCATATTCAAGACACAACACTGTTGAAGTGTTAGATGCGGTTTGATTTGAATATATTTAAAGTAATTAGACTTAGAAAAGCAAAGCAAATTAACTTAGTGTTGAATTTTTCAAATATCTTCTATACTAATTTATAAATTTCTTAATACCCAGTAAATTACTTCAATATTATAATTTCTATTGTGATGAATAATCAAAATGCCAGTAGACATTTGCAAATTTTCTTGAGGAAAATCCTTAATTTGCACAACCTGAAAAAAAAATTGTTTTTTTTTTTGTTTTATGAATTGGAATTCTATAAAATTTTAACATATGTATGTATTAGACTTAAATTTATAATATGTATTTATTTTAACATATATATTTTCCTTACATTTTTAACTTATAAATACTAATTAATTGCAAAGATTTTATGTTGTATATTAATTATTTGAAATAATTAAATTCACAAGATTATAGAAATGGTTAATAATATTTCAGTTTTTCATGTTCCGTTTATGTTGGAGAGTTGTTAAGATTTTAAAATTAATTTAGAATATATTTTAAAAAATATTTCATTACTTAAGTTAGTAATTTTGTTCTGTCATTTTCATGGTTTAATTGATTTCAATTTAAATTGTTTTCTTAATTAAATTTATTTTGTTTCATATCATTTATTGGTTGTAATTCTTTTTATATATTTGTGTATGTGTATTTAAATCTTGTTCAGTTATAATTAAATAAAATCATATTTTACAGAAATTCTTAGAAGAAGAAGGAAGAAGACCACGTGTTCTCATTGCTAAGATGGGACAAGATGGACATGACAGGGGAGCAAAAGTGATTGCTACTGGATTTGCTGATTTAGGTTTTGATATTGATATTGGTCCATTATTTCGAGTACGAGTTTTCTTGTTTATCATATTTAGTTTAATTTATTTTCCATGAACAGAAATTTGGCCATGCTGAATTTCATATAGTTTGATCATATTACAAATGATGTTAAAGGGATTTTTAGTTTTTGACTCTAATGTTTATATGAATACAAATAGCTCATAACTTTACTTATAAATTGATTATTATTTTTTTAAAGTGATGTGATTAAATATCTTGTTATAATCATTCTATTTGATTCATTTTTCTTGTATGATTGTTTTTCTTATCAATTATCTTATATTGATTTTGCTATTATTATAAATTAAATACTTATTCTATTTTAATCCTATTAAATTTGGTTTTTAGTTTTGCTTGTGAAATAAGTTAAAACATATTTTTACAAATATTTTTATTTTACAAATGTTATTAATTTATTGATGAACATGTAGTAAACTATCGGTTATTATTTTGCTTGATATAATTTTTATAGAAATGAAATTTTACAAATAATATATATACATCAAAATGAGAGACAAGTTTATGTTAATATGAAACAAGATTATATATTTTATAAATTCAACAAGCAGATTTTAATCATCATAAAATAGAAAATTTTCATTTATTAAAAGTTTTTTTAATGAATGATAAATTAATTTTTGATAATGATTAATTACTTTATTAATAATTTTTTGTAGTGTGTTGTAATAAATGATGCAAATAAAAGCAATTATGCACTGATTATAATATTAAAATTGCAACACTAAGAAGGAGTGATTATACAAATGTCAAAATTACATGAAAAGAAGAAAAGTTTGAAATAAACAAATGATATACATTTCAGAACATTTAAATAACTTAAGAAGGACACATGATATATAATGTACTGCATAAATAAAAAATTGTGTAATGGATTTTTCACTGAAATCATTGTGTAAGGTCAGAGTTTTCTCAAAATATTATTGTAGTCTCTCCCTTAATATGAAAAGAAATGCTTACCAAGAAGTGTTTGACTTTGATACATGCCTTTTCATGAATAATGTCCTACAAATTGTGTGGTCACTTTGCAGAACTGTGCAACTACATCATATCCCTTTTTTCATAAAATAAACTAATTTGCCATGTGATTGTAATTTACTTGGACAATGTGGCTACATTTGAAGTAACACATACTATCAGCCCACTGATCATTAATTCAAGTTTGCTTAAAGTCAATTTATATACAATTATGATGCATTTAGAGTCAAGATTGGATGCAATTGAGACATAATTGCCTTTTCAGATGAGTCTTTATTTTGCCTATAGCATTCTTATTGTCATATATTTATGTGTATATAACAGTGCTGGTAAGCCCAGAACTACTGTAAAGTTTATGGATTTGGAATATTTGCCAATCACCAAGCCTTGTAATTTTGAATCACAGTCATGTGACAAGATCAAATCTGAGCTGTAATCTTCTTCTGCATCCATACGACACCAATGGAAAGACTTAAGATATCACAGATTAACATGGTCTTGTGTACATCCTGCATAGATCCTGCAACCCAGTGAGGGAGAATGTGGTCACCCTCCTACTCTCTGCCATGATTTTCCAATTTCATCATAGGAAATGTGCTGGTATGGGTAACCATTGAGTACACAATACACAGTTTTCTTGTTTGGATTAATGATTGATCATTTCTGACTTCTTAAAGCTACTGGTTGTTCCTTGACTTCAAGCCGTATGAAACACCTTTCAAGGAAGTGGTGAAACAGCACATTTCATATTGTGTTTTGACCTTCCTAGACACAGAAAGTATTTGATTATTATCCTTGCCTGCAAGATCTCCAATCCTTTTATCGATTGAAAACTTTAAATTGTGAGTTGCTTAAAGACTGATCCATCATCCCTTTCTTGCAATTATAATTGATGAAATGGGTCATGAATTTGATGCAGTATGGAATGAGTGACACGGTTTTGCAATCCAAGCCCCAATGACCTCTTGCCTTATCAGAAAGTTTCAGCTGTCAGAGGCAGCAATTGTTCCTGCTAATTTCTAACACATTTAAACACCCAAATCACTTTTAAATTTAATGTCTAAATTTACATTATTATTAAAAGACAAGATAATTTAAATATTTTTATTAATTAAACTATTAAAATACGGTGTTTATTGTCATTAAATTTATGTACAATAAATATCTTTTTTTTTATTTTTCTCAAGTTGTAATTTTAATATCCAGCTGTGACAATATTTAAATTCTGTTTCCGCATTAAATTATATTTTGCTAACCAGTATTATCAACCATTACAAATATTATACATACAAAATATCATTTGCTTTTTTAATCAGTGTATACATTATAATGTTAATCTATTTTCCAAAAACAAAAAAAAAAAACAAAAAAAAAAAAAATATCAGTTATTAATTATTTAGCTTCAATAAAGAAAATAGTTTCTCATTAGAAGTAAAATTATAAAGATCTGAAATGATAAAAAATTCAGCACTGCAGCTTTTAGTTAATTTAAATATATCATCTTTTACATTTAATAGAATTTTATCATTTTTAATATGTTAATTACATAAATAAAAAGAATCTTCTAATTGTGCTTTTGAATTCCATTTTAACAATAAATTATTTGTTATAACATACGTTTTATTATAAATGTTATTAATTCAAAATATCATTTATTTTTGTAATAATTATGTACATAATACAAAGCTGCCAAGTGTACTGATTTTATCAAGAAATTCCTGATTTTTCTTGTTTGTCCCAGTTTCCCGATAATCTATGAAAATCTACTGATTTTTTACTGTTTTTAAAATTTAAGGTAAAAATTTAAAAACGCCAAATATTAGGGGGAAAAATTGAGTTGTTTGAGGACTTTAAATAGAGTCAAAGATGGTGCACTAATATAATGATTATATATGTATGTATTATTTTTTTAAATATGTTCTTCTGAGTTTCAAGTCTGCAATTAGAGGAAGATGCTATAACCACAAGGCTTACAAGACTCCTACAAGTTGGCATTCATATAATTAACATTCAGAGCAGACACCAGGTGCCTGTTTTCATATGCTGCTCACAATTAGGAAGAATATTACTAGTTATTAGTAATTTAATTAAGGAAATATTTCTGTATTTGTCACTGAATTAAATTTATTTAGTAATGTATTATATATATATATATATATATATATATATATGTTGTAATTTTATAGGTTTAATATTTATAAATTGCACTCGTGTTGTAAAAGTTGCCTTATAAAATAATATTGGAACAAAAACACACACACGTGAATGTTTATTTTTTAACATGTTTTCTTTTGTCTTTCATAGTTTTTTATGAAGTTGATGAATATTTTATGAAAATATTAAGATTAATAGAAAATATGTTAAATATAAATTCTAAGACTGTAACATTATGTTTCAAGTAAAAATGTCGCTAGTAATTTCTTTTGATTTTTTTTTCCCCTTAAAATCAGTAGAATCTACTTTTTTTTTTTCTTCCAAGATTGGTTGGTTTGGTATGATAATAATATTAAACCAAATTAACCATTCGAAATAATTTGTAAAACTTTCCGATTCTGAAGAATTAAAGTCAGTAATATACAATTGTTTCCAAATGTCCAACTAAATATTCTTAAATAACTGTAATATAAATTGAATATTCTTTAAAGTAAATTCAATTTTTATTTGTTTAGAATGAAAGTAAACATTCATTTAATGTAAAACACTTATCTCATAAGTTTATATAAATTCTATTATTTGAAAATTAATGACCAAAATTGCTATATATTTATAATTTAATTTTTCTTATATTAATGCTTATTTTTATTAACTTCTTCCATACATTTTATATTTATTTTAAAATTTTATTTTTAATTTATATGAGAAATATAAATTTCATTATTTGTTTTAATTTTATACTTAAATTATGATTTAAATTATAAAATGTCTTTGTTAGACGCCAGATGAAGTTGCTCAACAAGCTGTAGATGCTGATGTTCATGCAGTTGGTGTTAGTAGTTTGGCTGCTGCTCATAAAACTCTGGTTCCTCTACTTGCAGAAGCTTTGAAGAAACTCAATAGGGAGTAAGTACTCATGATTTTATTGCAATGAATTTGAAGTATTTAAGCGTGATTAAATTTATTAAGTATTTGTATTTAATTATTTGTATTTAATTTAAACTTGTTTTAGTACATCTAACTTAGAATAAAAGTCAACTATATTTTATTATTTATAATAT
This sequence comes from Latrodectus elegans, assembly GCA_030067965.1. Taxonomy (NCBI): domain Eukaryota; kingdom Metazoa; phylum Arthropoda; class Arachnida; order Araneae; family Theridiidae; genus Latrodectus; species Latrodectus elegans. The sequence goes on along the minus strand of CM057816.1, from coordinate 100,447,234 downwards.
TCATAAACTAAAACTCTTAGCATTAATTAACTATTTTAATTCTAAATATATTGCAGTGTAATCTGTCAGAAAAAATAAATGAATTATTATTAACTTTTTATTATTTATAATTTAGCAATTCAGAGTCTTATGAACATAAGATATTAATACACTATAAATGTAAACATTTTTGTTGATTTGCTAGTGTTAAATACATACTTATGTATCTAAGGATACAATTATACTTGCTATAATTTAATTTTCACAGGAAAATTCAAGTGAAATATATTTTCAAATATGTATCTGTAAAATTTGTCTTTGTTTTTAATGATATTATACTATTTGTATTTACAATTTATCAGCTTTATTTTATTATATTGAATACTTTTTCCTAAGTTTTGATATTTTTTCGTCTAAGACTTGCTTATCAGAAATCAAACATATTTTGCATTTTTCTGCTAGTATCTTTAATCAACATTTTGTATCTTTATTTAGTTCCCACCATGAAAATATTATAAAAATTGAATTGATTTTTTTTTTTTTTTTTTTTTTTTTTTTTTTTTTTTTTAACCTTAACTCAGAGATGTAATAGAACAAATTAAAAGAAGAGATTACTACTAATTATATATGTTGTGTGTGTGAAGAGAGTGTTATTTAAAGTAATAACAAAGTAGCTTATAATTAAATATCATAGAGTTTGCACATTTTATTTCATCATTCCTTTCATTTGCCTGATTTTTTAAATTTTCTCTTTGATATTATTCTTCATTTCAGAGATATTCTGATATTTGTGGGTGGTGTTATACCTCCTCAAGATTATGATTTTCTTTACAAAGCTGGAGCAGCTGCCATATTTGGACCAGGTAATTTATACAGCATATAACAATTTTTTTTTATTTTGAATTTTTAATATTGTTCAATTAGTGCAGCATATTCTATTTTCTTATTTCAGAACACTTTAAATTATAGAATAATTTATTCACATTAGGATAAAATGGGAAATCCTGTGAATGGAAAGGATTTCAATGTAGTAAAGTTTATTTATAATTACTTGCTTTATTGAATAAATAATAACTATTCTACAATTCTTATTAATCATTTGAAAGTTAAATATCATTTATTTATGTGAGAATTACAATAATTACATCTTAGTATTTTTGCAATTATTTTTATCACTTTAGGAAATATAATTCCAATTGTTGTATCTGGGTTGTAAAAATAGATTCTTTTGCAATAAATATTTCTCATTACTTTTCACAGTTTGACAGTAAGATTTTTCTATGACATTTTTCCATTTGGCAATAAGATTTTTTTTTAGTCTCGATCTTCAAATTAATCCGAAGTTCAATCTATATTTCTGCTAAAATTTTGGGGGCCTAAAATGAGTTGTCTTTTATATGATTTATTTATTTGTGTCATTCATAAAAAGTTAAAATAGCTTAAAGCTAGTGATATAAATACTTTGCTATACAGATATAATGTATATTTTTTCGATTGGAAAATCCTAAATTCATTATTAATGTGAGTAATGAATTTTATATTTTTGTTTTCTGTATGCATATTTATTAGGGTTTTCTGAGTTTTTTCCAGTGCACCATATGAATATCCAATACCTATGCAAACAATTTTCAGAAAGGACATGATGAATGATAAAGAGTTCTACACCTTTCCTTGATTAATAAGTTGTCCACTATGTGATATCAAAAATTCATCTATTGTTACTCAAAAATACTTAGATGTAAAGCTATTATTTTCATTCTGTTGAGTGCAGATGTGTTCACTACACTGCTGCATCTTGTTGATAATCAGTAAAATGTATCAGTTTAAAACTATGTGAGTTAAATTTTTCACTGAGTTCTGTCAATGTTTTAAAATTTATCTTAGCTTTTCATTTTTATATGTAAATAAGAGTGTTTTTTATTTGTACAAAAATGTGTCTATAAATTCATCAATCAATTTTATATTTAAAAAAAATGTTCTTGGAGTTTGTGACTTTTTGTTCTTCTTTTGGATTTTTTTCCCTAGAACATTTCATTTTATTTTATGAATCAATATCTCAAAATCTATGTAAATCTTCCTTAATTAGTAGGATTAAGTTCATTTAAATAATAGTAAGCCAGAGTTAATTATTATATTTTGTACTTTATATCTATCAGAAAAAATAAGTATTTAGAAAATATTATGTACATTATTAGCCTTACTGTGTCAGAAACTATTTACTACAAGTGATAAATTTTATGTTTATTTACATGTTTTTCCTTAAACTGAAACCAACATCTAGCAGTGTTTGTCTGAAATTGGACCTTGTGCCAATAAACTCTACAGGTCAAATAAAATTTATAAGATTGTGTTTTAGAAAAAATTCATAAATGTTTTTATTTATTTATTTATTTAAATAAAAACATTGCAATAATTTTGTTGCTTTCAATCTTGTCTATATCATATCTATGTGCCCATAGTTTGAATATTTTTATGAGATAAAAACAAATAGAAGTGAATAAATATTTTGTTATTTATTTCGACATTTTTCATTTTTAATGACTCAGAAATATTTTACTAAAATCTTTTCAATTGCTAGAAATTATAATTTTATTTCTGTTTGCTTTTAAAATTATCAAACAAAATATGTAAAACTGATACATCCATGTTATTGACTAACAACATTTTAATCTACTAATTTCAAGTTTTTATATAAGAAGGCTTTAAAATACAGCATTTTTTTTAATTTCAATACAGGAACAAAAATACCTGCATGTGCAAGAGAAGTAGTTGATCTGATCTCAAAATCAATTCAAGATAAAGAAAAACGAAGAGCTACTCAATAAATGACATTTAATTCAATAATTAACAGTTTTCATTGAAAAAGCTTGGAATCTCATATTTTAATATTTATGTTAATCTTAATATATTAAAATAATTATTTTAATTATCAATTTTGAAATTTGTTTTATTTGCATTTATTTCTATTATATTTACCATTTCTTTTGTGCTAAGATCTGATATTGTAATTTTATAGTCTTCAAAATCAAAATTTTTATAACTATGAGATTTGAAATAATGTTTACTATTATTTGAAATTTTGATTAACATCATAATTATTTGAGTGACATTAACATAAATTGTGGAATATCAATCAAGATATATTTTTTCATGTATTTTGTATTGTGATATATTAAGTCTCTTACTCTACTTACTTTTAATATCTTCATTAGTTAAATATATTTTCTATATCATATAATGTTTATTTCACAATAAACTTCATTCTAAAAATTTTTTAAGTGCAATAAAGGGATATATTATTTATATGAAAGCTACATATTTTATGAAAATGTGCTTATATTACTCAAGCTTGTTGAAAATGATTTTATAAGAACAAATGCATATTGAAATTTGATGCATTTGTATTTGTTATGTTTTTGTTATTTAATAAAATATTTTTGTACATTTCTATTTGTTTTATTTTAAATCATATTACAAAAAAAATCAGGTAAAATTGATTAGTCTAAAAAATGATTTTTTTTTATTAAGAATTATTGAAGAAATTTTGATTTTAAACATTTTATTTATAATTCAAAATTGTAAAATAAAATGTAAAAAATTCTGTTTTTACTCGTTTTTATCTAGTTATAAATGAATTAAATTATTATTTGCCAATTTTTTATAGTAATTATCTGATTACTTAAAAATATATGTTTAGTTGGAGGAATTATAAATTTAGCAGAAATTAACTTATATTTACTACCAGAGTCTTTTTATATTTATGTTGATAGGGGAAAAAAAGTATGTTTTATCAGTAATTTTTTTTATAGAATTTTTGCATTTTCATTGAGATTAAAATTATCAACAAATCAAAAAACATATTTATATTGATAAAATTTGCTGGAATATTTTGTTACATTTATCAATAATATATTTATAATGGCGTATACAGATTCATTTCACATTAAACTGTCCCACTTTATGATAGTACAAATAACTGAATTTCTAATGCATAAATATACTTATAAATGTATAAGCGTGGATATATATTTGATCATTAAATGAAGAAATGAATTCATTAGATCACCTACTATACTAAGAAATAATAGATTATTAAATATATAGAAAATAAAATATTGTTTTAATTTTAATAAAATTAAAGTAAAAGGTATCTTTCATATTCAGAAAGTAAATAAATATGTATTTAGACAGAATCAGGTAATGTGCAAAAACAATTTTTTTTAAAAAAAATATTATTCCCAGCTTGCAATCAAAGCTCCCAAATTAAAATAATAATGAAATTAATCAAGTAATTATATTTAAAAAAGTGCCCCTCAAAATATGTTAAAAATAATAATCATTTATTTAATACTAGTGATACTTATCCTCTTCCCTCCACAACATTTATAAAAACTGATTTTTAATAGAATTGTCTAAATATATTTAAAAATTATCAAAAATATGTTGATTTTACGTTTCAAACTATTTCTTAAGTGTTTTGTATTTTAAATTAAAACTATACATTTCTAAATGGTTTATAAATAGTCTGTCAGAAATAAATGTTAAAACGAAAACAAAAAATTAAATATTCTTCGTCTTACAGCTTTGAGAATCTAATTTGAGACTGTTCAGATGACAAAAATATAATCAATGAATCAGATTAAAATGAGATATTAAATCTTTTTTTTTTTTTAATTATTTTTTATTTTCAACTTTTAATGTAGAGGGGATGTAAATTTAAGATGTGCATATTAATTTTAATATATTTCTGATAAAAGTAGATTTTTTTTAAAAAAATGGCAGTTTTTATAAAAGAGCAGAATTAAAAAATACTTGATAAATTCTAACTTTTTAAAATTTAAGAAAAATAAAAATTACTTTTTGCGAATTTACTCTAATATGTAAAAATTATTGTTCAAAGTAAAATTATAAAGTATGAATCATTGTCAGATGGTGAAAATATTTTATTCATTTAAAATGCAAGCATAATTTATTTTGCCACAAATATATGTATTTGAAAAACATACAAATTGATATAAAATTGCAAAACTGCAAGTGCTTTATAAACTACACATATCAATCAAATGACAAAATCACATGAGAATGGAAACAAAAAATATACATATTAAAAACATTTTCTAATAATATACATAAAAATACAAAAAATATATATTACACTACAAAATACAGAATTTTATTCAGCTGTAAGGATTCTAAAATAGCATTTTTGTTAGATATATCACAGCACATCACACACATTAAGAAATAATTCCATTGAGTACAAATATGCATATAAATTTACCTGCTGGTTAATTAAGAAATGAATTAAATTTAGGATAAAAGAATGAATAATTAACTCAAAAATTGGATGTGAAAAAAATAGTTGGTTAATTATATATCTAGAAATTCTTGGCTTATGAAAGTTTCATACATATATAGATCTTGTATATAAATTGGATGTCCTGTAAGTTTATACATATAAAAAGCATATATAAACATTTTAAATAAATAGCTCAAATTTGCAAGCAGTCATATCTAGATTTGTAATTGATTTATATTTGAATAGAAAAAATATATAAAATGATACAGCATCAATATAATCCACAATCATAGCTAGACTGACTAGTTATCATTCTTAATTAATATTTTAGAATATTTAATGATTAATATAAATCATATATTATCTTTGCTAGTAAATAAATATTCTCACTTTTAAAAATTAAAAACGTTACTTCTAATTTATTTTTAAACTAAACAACAATTTCGCTATACCCAAGAAATTTAAATAAAACAAAAAATGAGTTTATGTAAAACTGAGATACCTCAATTAAGATTAAAAAAATCATTGAAATATATTTCAAAAAGAAATATATATTTTTGCGATTGTTTTAAACATTTATTGGCATAATAATGTAATGAATGTTACATCATAAAATTAAAAGATATAAAAGTTAAATTTTTTCAATAATATATTTAGCAATGTTATCATCATAAACTGAAAACAAGGTGAATACCAAAGACATTTAAAATATATTAGAAAAATTGATTTCTGAATAAGCAATTTTTTAATACTACACATATTTGAATATTTTCAGAAGTTTATAAAAAATTTATAAAATAAAAATATTTTCATTATAGAATTTTTATTTTATTGTAAAATATCTTAATCTGGATGGAAGTATGTTATGATGAATTGTACCACATAATAAGTAATAAATTAGTCCATCATCATAAATAAAAATATTTGGCTTTTGTAAAATAAATATAACAAAAATTATGTTGAGAAAAATTTACAATGAAATATTTGTAAAGAAAACCGGAATTTTTATGATGAATTGTACAGTATATTATGTAATATATGAATTTAATACAATAAGCAAAAATATTTACTTTATGTAAGGATAAAATAATCAAATATATGTTTTGAAGAAAGTTTACAGCTAACAAATGACAGTTAAGAAAATTCATTGAGATTAATAGAGAAAAGGAAGCTATTAGTGTAGCAATAAACTATGTTTTGGAAATGAAAATTAAAGTTTTTTTTTTTTTTCTTTTTTTGATAGTTTAAGATTACCATACAATATAAAGCTTGATTGGCGTTAGAATTAAATCGATTTTTCATAAAGAAATTTTGATTTTTCTTATTAAAAACTACTTTGCATCCAATTTAACTTTTTATTTCAGTTTATAAGTAAATACATTTAATTTAATAAACTTGTTAAAACAATTAATTTGTAGCATGATAAGTAAGTTCCTTCTTAAGAGGTATCCTCTTCAAGGAGAAATACAGATTAATTTTAGATTTTCTTTTTTACAAATTAATAGATTTTCCTTTTTTGTAAAAATATATAAATGAAATTACTGATCATGAACTTTTTCATATATGCTACACATATTTCCAAATTTTTTCAGTCACTGATTTGCATTTATTTACGGATAAATGTTGGAAAGTAAAGCAGATAAAAAAACAAATTGTATTATATTTACGAATAATTTAAATGACAATCAAGATATTAAAGATAAATTTTTATCATTATTCATCAATATTAAAAATTTAAATAAATATGTCAGCAAGATTATATTTCATATATATAAAATACTTTAACATGTTAAAAGAAGTCTTAATTTTATAATAATAATGGATATTATTTATACATTTTTTAATTGCTTAGAAATTATGAGTTTACTTTTTTAAAAATATTAACTATATTTCACAAGCAAGATATTAGACAAAAGAAATGTATTTTGGAATTCTGCCCTGAAATTATGTGAAAATTAAAACTGCTCAGTTTGATAAAAGTATGTAAGATAATCTTCAACTTAATCCAAAAAATGTTTATTATATAATTATTTTAATAAGTCTATAATCTTTTATGATATACTTCCAAAATGATACAAAGTGCAAATAGGTAAAAAGCAAAAAGTTAATAAGTTATTGATTAAAAGCTATTATTATTCTGACACTGATCACAAAAATTGTGCTTTTTTTATTTGAACTATTTAGCTTTATACTCAATGATTCATAATTTCTCAGATCTAATATACTTTAGAGAGGTGTTCCCTGGATTTTCAATAAAATTTAATTATTTGGTGAAAGCCTTGTCATAGAACAATATTAAAAAGTTCAGTAAATCAAGTATTAAATCATATTAATGATTTTGGTTTTCAAATTCAAAGCAAGATAAAAGATCACTATTGAGTAAAAGAAGTAAATAAATAAAAAGAAAAGAAAAACGGACTAATATAAGTACTAAGCTCCTATTTAGTATAAAATTTTTGTACAATTTTTGTCTCCTCTCAATCATTTTTTTCCACTGGTTTAATTAGAAACATGATTGCAGTATCTCTGCCAAAAATCACAATAGGAACATTCAACAGCAAGAGTAATCTCTTTCCATTTTTTTTACACGCTTACAAAAATTTATTCTTCTTTATTATTTTTTATATAAAATTGTCAAAGTGAAATTGTTACACTGATTATGATACTGCATAACATTTAATTTCATTTAACAGATGAAATCTGAAATAAGGACATTGTCAAGAAGAGAGCCCACGAATTATTGGTTTAAGTGCTAATGTTTGGCATTTGAAAAATAGCTACTAATTTCAATATTTATAATGCCTTCTTTAAGGATAAAAGAGCAATTTTATGTTTTAACAAGGCATTCACCAGATAATTAAACTAATGAAGAATTTATTTAAGCAGAAAAGTTAATTAGAAAACGAAATCACTGAATAAAAAATTTAACTGCCTGCTAGGAAATGTGAAAAGGAAATGCTACAATCAATTCATAATGGTTCTATTGAAAAAGAATGAATAATAGCATTATATTTTGTCACAGTAAATTTAATACTTTTTTTTTTCAGAATTAAATTTTTGAGATATTTCACTTAAAAGACATCAAATTTTCTGCCCTGCAATATTTTCTGATAAATATTTACAATAATTATTTTAAAGTTTGAACAAAAAAATTATGTATCTGTTCTCTAGGGGGGGAAAAATTAGTTTTAAGTTAGTAAATAAATAATTTCAAAAAAAAAAAAAAAAAAAAAAAGAAAAGAAGAAGAATTTTACCAAACAACACATATGCATTACCACAATTTATTTATTTTAAATTAAGTTTGACAATATTTATATAAAAATCATAAAAATAAAAACAATTATATAATTTATCCACATATATAAATAACTGGAACAAAAGAAAAAATAGCATATTTTTAACTTATTTTTTATTTTACATAATGACATTTGCTCAAATTTATAATTAAAATAATAGAAGTTAAACAGTTTTTCAACTTGTCTCAAAACATTAAAATATTAAACATACATATGATAAAAAACTAAAGGGGAGTTTTAAAATCCAACACAAATGCTATAACTTAAAACTAAGGCAAAGAATTAAAAGTTATATATATATATATATATATATGTACAAATATAGAAGGAAAAGTTCTTAGTTTTATTTTGCCACAAAAATAAATACATATTTTTTACTTCAGAAAAATGATGGAAAAAGAAAATTATTGTCGTGTGCAAAAAGTATATTACAATAGTGTAGATTCCAATGTGTTTAAAACAATTCATTCAAAATTACTTTAAATATTAATAATAATATTCAATATAGCAGAGAAAACTATTTCAACAACAATTTTAATATTTAATATTGTATGACTTTTTACTCATACAATTCTTTTGAATATTATGAAAAGAAACATTCTAAATGCACTAATTGTTAATATTCATTAACAGCATAAATTTAAAATTTTGAGATATGCTTGAATTATTTTCATATTTTCAATAATTTAAATGAAAAAAAAGAACTATTTTATACCATAAACCATAAGATACAAACAATTTAAGTAATAGCAGTATTTTAGTGTACTAGTTATTACAAAAAAATTAGAAGAGTCCAATCATTCTTACATACTTAATAAAGCACATCTCTCCTTTGGAACTGAAAGCCCATTTAGATTAATAAAAATATGGTAAGTCACCACACAAGAAACTCCAAATTTATTTATATTATGGTGAAATCTTTAACTGGCATTGCTGCTTCCCTTGCCATCTAAAATCATTACATCATCATCAATTGGAACTGTAACTTCAGTGTTTGATTTCAGTTTAGCATTTAACATACTAGTTGGTTGTAAAGCAACAGGATCAAAATTCTCTGCCTCATTTGAGCCCCAGCCAGCATTTTCAGCCTTAAGATGCTTCTCTAGCTCTTCTTCCTTAAAATATGATTCACTTAATAATACTGAGAAATTATGAAAATAAATGCTGAAATTATTTCTTATATTTCTTACTATGCAACAAATACTTACTCAATACGTAACAAATACTTAATGACAGTAGTTCACATTTAATTAGTAGTTAACTAGTTTTATGGTCTGCACTTCAGGAAAAATAAAATATTTTTTCCCTTTTTCTCCTTAATATATATTATAAGAGGGCTGAAAATCAATGCAGCAATTTACATTTACATACATAATTTTGTATTTTTGCTCCAATTTTTTAACTTTACTAGTTCTTAAATCTAAACTAGAGAATATATTTTTAAAAATACAAAGTGATTTACATCAGCTTTATGCTAATTTAGAAATTGTACAGAAAATAATCGTTAATACAGTTGTAATGTACAAAAAAAAAATACTATAGTAAAATGAATAATCCCAATTAATTACTTTTTCAATAAGTCAGGTATTAGTTAAAAAATAATTATAGTTTCTGAGACTTTAAATGATAAAAATATGACTAAAAATAATAAAATTGTAATATGAATTCAAACTATGCATCAGGCAATCAATATTTTACATTTTTTTAGATTGTAAGCTGTTTTGTGGTAATTCTCTTTGAAATAGTTATAACGTAAAATAGTTTATGTTATAACTCAAACAATTTAAGTATGTTCTTTAGTTGACTATATTCTCATTTTAAGTAGAAATAGATTTCTATTTATTTCCTTAGAAAACTAGTTTATAAAAGATTACACAAAAAAGTTTCTGACTGTGTTATCTGCATTCAAAGAAGGTAATTTAAATTTGAAAGGGTTCCCAGTTTAACTTTCTTAACCCCGTTATCAATGATTTTAAAAGTATAAAAAATTTAATTACAGGATTCAAAAAGAAAATAAATGCTATTATTTAAACCAATAATTGTTTAAAAATAAACTTTGGATTGAAATTAAAATGACAATTTATAGAATTGTTATGCATGAAATAATATGGTAGTAAAAGTTAGACGCATATATTAATGAATGCTACATTTTAAATTTTGAAAAAAGTGTTTTAGGAAGAATTTTTAAACCAATAAAATTATGTAACATCCATTGAATAATTTCAAATAATAATAAACATGATCTATTTTGGTAAAAATAAGTTCTATTTAATAAATTTGTGTTCAGCATAATTGAGTCATATTGATATAATAAATGATAATAGTTTTGAAAAGAATTCCAAAGTTGAGGCCTTCAAATTGAAGAATGAAGAAGAATAAAAAAAGATGGTTATATAATACAACCAAAAAATAATAATATAAAATCAAATTATTAAGAAAATAAAAAAAATAATATCTTAAGACCTAGAACAGAAAAGTTTATGATTACTTTCAGTTAGTTCAGCAAATCAAAACTCACCCAAGATTGTAATATTATGAAAGAAAGATGATCATTCCATATTTATGGATATTATTTAAAGCTTTATACAACCACATCTCATTGTGCATTCTGTCGACATGTTATGAGTATAAAAAATTACAATAATATGTTCACAGTAAAGAGAAACAATAATACCATACATCACAGAAAAAACAGAAAGCTAATTTCAAAATGTGATGCATTCTTCATTATGATACTAAAAATTATTTAAAAAAATAATTACAGTTCGTTAGATTTGCTTGTCATTTTATCACTACTTATTTTCAAAGAAGTGCTGATATTACTCGGACATAATGTTTAAAATGAACTCTAAATCACTACAAACATCTAAGCCTGATGAAGGAATTGAACACAATGAACTATTGAACTAATAGGAAGAATACTGAGCATTCAGCAAACAAATTACCTAATTATAATTGATAACATATACTTTGTAGGTGATAAATAGCATATGTTGAATCATTAATGTGAATATATAAAAATTACAGTTTTTGTAACTCTCCATTAAAGGTGAACTGATATTTTCAAATTTTAATTTGTTAGGTACATGATGCACATAAAAATTTAGCTTATAAACTAATATATTTTAGTGTATGAAAATTGCATAACATTTTCAATAATAACAGAAAAACCCACATGAAACAAATACCAACTCTTACTAAATGTGAACCTCATAAGATTTTACAAACAAAACAGTTTAAAATTTATAATTATATAGGTAAACATTTCATAAAATTATATAATGCATTTAATCAAAACTATTAGGCAAATTAAATAAAATTCAATGGTTTAATTAAAAGTTTTCAAAATATTTCTAAAACACAAATGTTTCTAAGGTTAACATAAGATTATTATTTTTTTAGTTTTTGCCATTTTTATTTGCAATAAATTTGTCTTGAATTTTAAGATATTGTTAGTTTTACTAACAGATGTTACTTTTACTATATTTCTCTCTTTACTTAAAATTAATTTTTATTGCTAAATTAACTTAAATTTGAATTACTTTTGCAACATACAATAAAAAACATTTTTAAAAGCTATAAAATTATGTAGTATAAACCACAGGAATTTACATATTTAAAACCTCTCTTATTTTTTATAAGAAAGAGAGAGATTACCTTTTTCTTATAATTTATTCAAATATTTCATTTATATTATATGATAATTAATTTCATCTGAAAAGTTTAATTTCATTTTTTAGGCTGTATCAATTTATTTAAACTCAAATGAATGAATGTAACCATGTTTGAACCAAACAACATAAATTTAAAACAACCAAATATTTACATATTTGAATTTCTACACTATACATAAATAAGATAATAATCAGGTTTTAATTATTTAGGTTATTCACATTAGAATATAATAAAAAATAAAAGTTATTTAAAAATAAAATAAATATTGAAACAATAGTAAATTGTCAAATAGCCCTATGTTATATTACATTATGCAAAAATGGATTATTTCTAAACTGATACTTTTTATTATAGCCCTGCTTTCAATAATCACCATAACGTGAAAGAAAGCAGCTTAAGTTACTGTCATAAATTATGCATTTGGTTCATATATTGTTTAAAAACATTTATGTTTTCAGAAACTACTAAAAAATTACACAAATATTTTATTTACATTTAATAAACCAGACAATTATCACTTATTGATAAAAACTTACTTAAATGCCAATGTTTATTTCTAGCAGAAACTGTTTAGCAATCACATTGGGGATCGATTACACAAGTATAATGTAATAGTACCTTATTTTTAAATGAGAAAAAAAAATTTTGCTGCATTTAGTTGTTTTTTGCCCTTAGTGATTTGTGACCATAATGTTTTTTTAACTGACAAAATTATTACTGAGCAATGTTTTGCACCAACTAGCTTTAGCTTTATTCATCATTTAGCTTGTTTACCTTTGTTTATAACTTTTTAGTCAATTTTTACACAAAAAGTTCGATTTAGTATAAATTTAAAATAAAATTTTGAGCCAGTAAAATCATCATAACTATGTTATATTATTTTCTTTTCTCCATAAGAAACATGTTATAACTTTAGGATCAAAAGCAGGGATATATTGGAAAAGTAATTCTAAAACTTTAAAAAAATATAGATAAATTACATTTTCTTAAATTTGAATGAAAAAATATTAATACCTCTTTGGCTATTCGTTCAAACTGATCTAATTCATACTGAAATTTAGGCGATGTAATACCAAGAAACCAAGCTAAATTCTCTCCTAAATAATCACAAACTGCAAAAAAGTATAAAAATATTTGCGTTCTTAAATGCACCTTCAAATATAAAATAATGCACATGATTGAAATTAAAAAATAATTACCTGCTAAAGTTCGACTGCCTACAATCCAAAGCATATATCCAAAATATGGAATCCAATTAAGAGTTTTCTGAGAAAAAATAAAAATATTTTGGTTATTTTTTTAGTAATTTAAACATGAAATTAAATATATAAAATATTTTTAATTGATAGATGAAACTTTTAGGTAAATTATCTGAGAAAAAGTAATTTATGCTTTATTTGAAGAATATAAATAAATAAAAATTAAACAATATTCAAATTACATTCATAAATAAATTAGTGCAAAACTGTAGTTATTTTATTTTATATATTATTTCTTTTCATTTTTATGCATAATAAATATTTTTATTAAATAAAAAAGTTACAAATTTGTAGGATACTAAACTCTTTTCTTATTTACTGATCATCAAAATTTCATTTACACTCAGTAAATTTAAATAATATATATTTATTTTATGTAATGAAGAAAAATGGTTGAAATTTCACATCACAGAATATCATATATACATATATATGAATAAAAATTAATGTGTGTGAAATCACATTATAATTCAACTTTGTAAAGTGCAAAAAAGAGAGAGAAAATGGGAAAAAAAATTAAATTTATATGCAAAATACTTTTATTGTAAAATAATTTTAATTTTTATAATATGATGCATTTTCTTAATGTTAAGATTATATAATTCCTTTAGCAACAATTCAAATTAGAAGAATTGTTACTACAACAATTATTAACATAATTAGATTTTGTAATAGATATGGCACTTAAAATATGCAGGATTTCATTGCCAAATGAGTATTATTATTATATGAGGTACCTTTCAAAAGTCAGCAATAATGCTATACATATGTGGAACAAAACACCAAAAACTATTTGGTCTTCAGCTTTTCAATTACACTGCATAATATTGGTAAATGACTAAGTGCTAGGAGCCGAGATTGTGATAAATATGTCAAACTGAGGTTTACGATGCCAGATATATTCCTGCAATTTTATGATGTAATCTTACGTCAGCATGTGCAAAATTTGCTTGTTGTTTTAATAACTGATGTGTTTTTGTTTATGGTTGAAAAATAAGTGTTTAAACTTGTTTTGTTTTGAAAATGTATCAAACTGAAATTTATTTTGTTAATATGTACAAGTATCACATTAAAAGTTAAGTGACTAAAGTTTATATTTTATTTTAAAAGTATATCAAATTGAAAATTTTGAATTTCAATATTAGAGTGTAAAAAGTGAAAGGTATGGTTAGTCATAAATTGAATTTGCATTTCTTTAAATCCTTCTGCAAGTGATGATTAGGTGAGTACTTTTGCTTTATATGCTTTCAATTAAAATTGCATTTGCAAGTAATAAATTGAGAATTCTATAGAAATATTTGACATTTATTTAGTTTTACCGTGAATTGTAATGCTTAAAACTAAAGTTATCAAAAGAAGTTATAAATAATAATAAAATTAGAAACTCATGTGCTTTCATAAAAATGTATGTTATTTACATTATTGATTTAGCTTTATTGCTTGGTGGTCTCGGTGGTAGATTGCATTTACAATGATGTTTTTAAAGTGAATGCCACTGAACTATTAATCAAAATATGAGTTTTGATTAATAAGGCAGTGTATGTTATTCATGTTAATTTAGCTTTATTGCCCTGTTTTCTCTTTTCCTCATTTATATTGATGTTTTTTAAAGATGGGCAGCACTAACTGATGAATTAAAACTGGATATTTCATAAAAATGTATCTTATTTACATTACCAATTTAGTCTTAATAATTTTCTTCAATTTATTTTAGGAAGTAATCAGAAACAACAAATCATAACTAATAGAAATATATATGATTTGTTAGTGAATTTCTTAAATATATTTTAAGGCAACATTCAGAAACTTTGAATTATAATTTTAACAATGATGCATTGAATAAACTGAGACCTAAGCAATAGATTCAACTTAGAAATTTTAAACTAAGACTACAAAAAATCTTAGAAAAAATTGTTATTGATTTATTCCTAAATGATAAAACCTAATAGATTATTTTAAAACTTAAAATATGTATGAAGGTATGGATATAAGATAATGATATATTTGAATATGAGAGAAAAATATATTTTGGGGTAACTCTTAGCAAAAATTATCGCTTTTTTGTAGCTAGACAAGTTTTCGTGTACATCTGAAGAAACAAAATGACACTGAAAACACTACCATGCAAATTGTACCATATTAAACATCAATCAACATGGTACCAAACTGGTGAGAAACCAAGGGGCACCCTAAATTATAGGCCTCACCTAAAGATGATATATTCAGGTATTGAGATGCGAAATTTAAACACAATTCTACTTTATAGGAATTAAGGTAACTAAAAAATTGTGATCAATGTATGTACAAGCTAAGTTTTATTATCTTCGATCTTATATATAATGATGATGAGAAAATGTAAGCTGCGTATAGTTAAATTACGACTTACAGGATCAACTATAGGTTGAGATTCTTGTTCGTTAGAATCCAATGCATCCTCATCAGAACTATATTCTTCTAGAATACCATCACTAAAATATACAAGACGTTTCGGAGCCTTTTTACGTTGGATATCTAATAAATTTACTTCAGTAAAGTTGCTTCTCTCGGTGGCAGATTCACCAACCTAAGAAATTTAGAGATAGAACAGAATTTAATTCATTAAATTACAAATGGACATTGGACTAATTTTCCCTGAAATGAAATGCATCCATTGATTTCTCTAACTTACAAAACTCACCATAATTCAGGCTTATTTCTTAAAAGTACAATCAATATGATTTATATCAAAAACAGGTGGCCAATATAGTCACAATTTTAAGATCTTTAACTAAAAAATAATTGTCTCCAATGTGGTTTTATAATTATAAGTTTTAATTTTAAATACAGAAATAGAGCAGATATATTTCACTTAGAACAGACTATTTTGTTTCTGTTTGGACTCTTTTATTTTTCAAGACTTGTAAGTTCGTGTACAGCATACATACTGTTGCTTCTCCAGACTTAATCGTTAAGAGTGAAACCTACTATTAAAGGTATAGACTCCGATTGAAATGACTGAGAAGGGAACTTCAGCCGCAATTTGGTTCCCGCATTAAACATTACTGGACTATAGGCATCAATTGCTAAATGTTTCTTGATCCCATTAAAGTGTAAACTTCACATTTTAGTCAAGTTTATAAAATTGAAAAAATTTAAATATTTGCAATGAATTTAAAATCTAAAATTTCTTCATATTTTTAATTGACAGTTGAGAATAAATAAAATTGGAATATACATATATAGAGTTTAAATCAGAAATATTCTAACTTTCTGTTTCTAGTAATTTTTGTCAAAATATTTCAAGCACTTTTTACAAAAAATATATATATTATATTTATTTCCAAACAAGACATTAAAAATTTTAATTCCATTCTTCATGTTTTTAAATATTCCTTTTAAATATATATTACTCCTTAATTAAAATTATAAATATAACTGTGATGCATATTTAAATACATGCATTGAAATTATAAATATTTTCAATTCATATTATTGCTATTTGTATTTCATTTCTGTTCGCTTGTCACTCAATAGTATGTTTCTGTTCTTAAGGGCTAATTAGATTGAGACTTGCTATTTAAAATAGAATCCAAAGCACAAATAACATTCAAGCTCTAAGTGAAAATTGAATTTATAAGCCATTGAACGGAAAACTAAAGCCCTAATCATTAGATTGCCAATTCTTAATTAAAGGTAGTTGTTAATTAGGTTGGTAATTAAAGAAAATATGTAAAATATAAAATGATACTTTTCAAGAAACGATTATTCCTGAATAAAAGAACAGAAGTTCTCTGCTTGTTATATAATCTAGACACAAAATTTATTATTGTGGTGAATATTCCATTTTAACATTTATATAAATGTAATATATAGACTGGATCAAAATACGTGATAGGCATTATTTTAAGTTCTTGATTTTAAATGTATGGATATGTAAAATTCTTCCTTATTCCTATTGTAAGGCACATTTTTTAATTTACAATTTTTATGCACAAACAATTTTTTTGTGAGAAAATTTGAATAAAATTTTTATTATAATTTGTAATATACCCACATAACGCACACATTGAGATACAAAACTGATTTGAAAGAGACAAAATGTTTAATGTATATATAAAATATAATTATTCAAAAAATTATGAAACATATCAATAAAATAAATTTTGCAAAGCAATCAGGTTTGTTTATTTTCTTCAAATAACATAAATTCCCTTGGACTGGAGAAACGGCAATAATACCCATCTGTGTTGGGATAAATCGTTTTATAATTGTTAAAGAGCATTAAAAAAAGATTATTTTCTATTATAACAATGACCAAATTCCAATTCTCTTGATCTATTTTAAATTATTACCAAATGCATAAAAAGAGTAGTTCGGCTTCCTCTGCTATGGATTTCGCTTTCTACTATAAGTTTTACAAGATACTATCAGCAAATTTCACATAGAAATTTTTTAGTAAAAATTTAAAAAACTTTTATCATTCTAGTTTTATATGTGAATGATAAAATTTTGTACGAAACATTTTCTCTGAACATGAAAGTTCGAATGCTCAAAAATTCTAAATGCAAGCAATTTACAAAAAATTATTTTATTTAAAAACTTTTTTAAATATATTTATACCTTCAAAATTGGCTATGTATATGTTCATTACTTGAAAATGATTGTATTAAGTGCTTTTAATAACATTTTACAGAACAGGACTAAAAACAAGCATGAAATAATTGAGATAAGTTCGAAAATTTTCTAACTATATAAAATTTGTCGCCTCACAAAACTGAAAATATTCCATAAAGAAAAAAAATAAAAGTATAATATAAAAATAATTTTTTAATGTAGATTTTGAATTGAAAAGTAAAATTGATTGAGTAAAAAGTAATGATTACGTTGAATGAAATCAAGATATTTTTAAACATCATTATTCTATTTTTCGGACAGAATAGTTTAGGCAAATTCTTTTTATTTAAAAAAATCTTACACATCATTTCTCTCTTTGTGGTATATATACCCACAAAGAGAGAGAAATTATATATATACACACATACATATATACTATTTTTGCTAAGCATTTAAATAAGTTAATAATATTTATTTACAGTCGATGTCAGGACAAAAAATTTGAATTAGCTTGTGCAACTCCCGCCATTTTGTAGAATGTTTCTTGATATGTTTTAATAACACACAACGAATATTTATACATAAAATACGAAGAATTTATTAGCGCAGCGTGAGTTATCACTACAAAAATACTTGCAATAATGTTTTTATATTAAAAAAAATACTAAAACTGCATAAGTGCTTTGATGAAATATAAATTTCTAATAAAAATAGAAATTAATAAGAATAAAAATCTATTTGATTTCGATTTTTCAAAAACTATAAAATTTGAAAACTTAAACATTTTCCAAATATTTTAAGATAGTTTTTCAACATGAATAACTGTTTACGCAAGAATTATTGTTATAAACATTAGTTTGTTTTTTCTAAAAAAACTTTTGAATTAAATTGTTAAATGATTTGAAAAGCATTGGATTAAAATATCTTGCCTTTCAGTTTATCGTAATCATATTGTTTTCATACTGAAAAATTTTTAATAGATAATTTTTTATTATAGCCATTTTTACTCCAACATTAATTAACTAATTCTAAACTAATAAGTGTTAAAATCTTTAGTGCTACTATTTAATAGATAGTTGCATAACTATTATTGACAAATTAACTATTATTAACAAAGTTGGTGTGAGGGCGTGCCAGTCAGGGAGACAAGCGAAAGCGTGGGCGATGAGGAGAAGGAAGGGAGGGTTGATATGAGAAGGGGTAGCCAGACTCGCAGAATCTCGGACAATGAGGAATATATACATTGGAAAATATACATATGTATCTATAATTTATGCTTCAGTATTTAATGTTTGTGTATGTTAAAAGCAATTGGAAACGGCTGTAGTGGCCAAAGTAATGTCTCACAAGCGAAACATAATTGGTGAAAATTTGTGTAATTTAGAGAGAATCCAGATAAATTTTAATGGAAAACGAGTAACCACCCTGGTAGATTCAGGAACTGAAATCACCGTGGTTAGAAGTAATATGGTAGATTTCCCTATAGAGAACAAGCCATCATATATTAAAGGATTTTTTGGACCTGTGCAGAGAAATGTCCTTTAGTAAACATACCAATGAGTTCATGTATGGGAGGTACGGGTGACGTCGTGCATCAAGATGTCCTCTGTGCAGTTGCTCCTTCCCTCGTAGAAGACGTTCTCTTGCCGCCAGAAATAAAAAATGTGCTATCAGGAACTATTGTTTCTGAATAGAAAATATCCGTAATAGACAATTCCAAAGTTCAATGTGATGAATTTGATGATATAAGCAAAAAACAAAAAACGGAAAATATCCTTTCTGACGAATTTACAATGAATGAAGCTTGTGTTGCAGAAGTGGAAAAAACTCTGGTGAAATGTACGAAAACTGAAGAATTTCTCCAAGAACAGGAAACTTGCAAAGATTTAGAGGAAGCGAGGAAAAATGCAAAGGAGGATTTTATTTCAAAGACAAATTTTTGTTCCTTTAAGAAAAAATTCTGGGAGAAACAACAAACCAATTAGTTTTAACAAAATGCCGAAGAAAGGAAGCTTTAAAACTGGCTCATTATTCTGTATTTGGTGGTCACATGGGAGCAAAGAAGACTGCTATGAGAATAAGATATTCTTTTTATTGGACTGGTCTTTCAAAAGACGTAAAGAACTTTTGTGAAGCTTGCAAACACTGCCAATAAACAAGAAAAATTAAAGTTAAAGATTGAGCTCCTATAACACCTGTGACGAGACCCGAATTGTCATTTCAGGTGGTGAACGTTGATATGATAGGACCAATTGAGCCGCCTATCTCAAAAGGTCATAAATATGTACTGTGCCTAGTAAATCAGCACACAAGATGGGCTGAAACTGTTCCATTAATAAGTCTTACAGCCAAAGCAACATGTGAAGCTCAGTTGTCAATATTCATGAGAACTGGAGTGCCTAATATCATTGCATCAGACAATGGGACTAATTTCAACTCTGAGCTGACTAAAGAGTTTGAAAAGAGAATGGGATCAAGTCCAAGATTTTCTACACCCTTATATCCTCAATCCAATGAACTAGTGGAGCGTTTTAACCAAACTTTAAAACGAATGCTGCATCATGTCATTCTCGATGAACCTCGAACATGGCATACCAAAATTTCTTTCATTGTTTGGGCTTACCGAGAAGTGCCAAATAGTACCACTGGCGTTGCCCATTCCAGCTGTTGTATGGACGCAAACCTGAAGGTCCACTCTCAATTCTAAAGAATACATGGACTGGTGAATTAGAAGGTCTTCAACATGACACAACTCCGATTTCAGTATATATGGAAAATCTCAAAAGGAAATTGGAAGATACTGCTTTGAGAGCCAAAATAATCTTTAAAATCGAACAAGATAAGATAGCGCATTACTACAACTTGATATCTTGTTCAAAAATATTTTAACTAGGTGACAAAGTTATTGTACTTCTTCCAGACTCTAAAAATAAGTTGTTAGCTCGTTTGCAAGGCCCAGGGACTATTACGAAAAAGAAAAGTGAGCATTCTCTTCTTGCTAAGATGCCAGATAACAGTTTTAAACATGTGCATCAAAACAAAATTAGAGAATTCATTTCTGAATCAAACTCCGTCAATGTTATCTTCGAGGGAGAAGAAGAATTTGGGGATGTTCAAACCATGCCAACTAGTCATATTGAAAGGTTATTCTATGAAAAATTATATGACTTAAAGATGTCTTATTTGACAGAGATAATCAACAAATTCAATTGATTAAGCTTCTTAGAAATTACGAGAAACTGTTTACAAGACCCTTGCAACCAGTGAAGGTTGGTGAACATAGGATAGAACTTTTATCCAATGCCACCCGACACAAACCATATTCTTACAGTGTTCCGATGTCATATCGAGCAGAGGTAATCAGGCAAGTACAAGAACTTCTTGATTCGAACCTGATCGAGCCATCCGAAGCTAAGATAACTTATCCAATTGTGTGTGTAGCATCGATCAGAATGTGTGTGGACTATAGAGCTCTAAATGCAGTGACAAAGGTTCCAAATTTCCCTATGAAAGATATGTACGAAGTGATATTTACTGTGGGTATGGCTCAATATTTAACATGTTTAGATTTACAAAAGGGGTATTATCAAATGAAAATGAATGAAAATTGTAAAGAGCTGACTGATTTTTCCACTCACGATGGAGTATACCAGTGGAAAGTTATGCCTTTTGGGTTATCTGGCGCGTCTGGTACATTCCAGAAGGTTCTGAACCAGGCGTTGAGTAATCATTCTTCCTATGCTCAATCATATATTTTGATGATATAGTCGTTTATTCGAAAACTTGGGTTGAACATTTGACACATTTAAAAAATGTCCTTACAGAATTAGAAAATTATAAATTTTCGGTCAAACTTGAAAAAGATACTTTTGCAGCTAAAAAAATAAAACTTTTAGGTCATAAAATAGGAAGCGGTACACACGCGCCTGATAATGATAAAATTTTAGCTATAAGGAAATTAAAACGACCAACCTCCAAAAAGAAAGTTAAATCAGTGTTAGGACTAATGGATTTTTATTGAAGTTACATACCATGTTTTGCAGAATTATCGTCGCCTTTAACGGAGTTAACTAAAGGGAAAAGGTTGAATGATGTTAAC
Organism: Latrodectus elegans; assembly: GCA_030067965.1. Classification (NCBI taxonomy): domain Eukaryota; kingdom Metazoa; phylum Arthropoda; class Arachnida; order Araneae; family Theridiidae; genus Latrodectus; species Latrodectus elegans. The sequence continues at coordinate 100,425,033 of CM057816.1, read as the reverse complement.
TGGGAAAAAAGAGGAATCTTTTCAGCACTTAAAAAAATTTCTGTGTTAAGTAACTGCATTGTCGACAACCAACTGCAGTAAATCTTTTCAAATATATTCGGATGCATCTAACTATGCATTTGGCTGTTGTCTCACGCAAAGGGATGCTAAGGAAAATTATAAACCTATAGCCTTTGTTAGTCAAAAATTTAACAATACGCAGAAAAATTGGTCGACAATAGAAAAAGAAGCATATGCAGTTTTGTTTGGTCTTAAAAAATTTAATAAATGGCTACACGGTACAGTGGTCGAGATTATTACCGACCACAATCCTTTAAAATTTTTAATTGAAACCATTCCTAAGAGTCCCAAATTAACAAGGTGGGCATTAGCATTGCAAAGATGGAACTATAAAATAATTCATCAACCTGGTATTTTCCATCTTGGGGCAGATGCTCTCTCCCAGCTAGAAATAAATGAATTTTTTTTTTTTTTTTTTTTTTTTTTTTTTTTTTTCATTTTATTTCTTAATGTTTATTGTGTTTTCCAATTTTTATTTTTCTATATTTGAAAGTGTACAATATATGTATGTAAATGATCAGTAAGTTGGATGTGTTGTCAATTTTTTTTTTTGATCCCACTAATTATTGGGTATTTGGTAATTTTTTTTCTTTTGGCAAGCATCAGCTCATGTGGATAGTTTCTTAATCTCAGCTTTTATATGTGATTAACTAATGATATATATTTTTTTTCTGTCTGGGTTCCTGCAAGGAAATAATTCCATGATAAGACTGTTTAAGTAAAACAAGATTCTGGAGAAGCTAGTTTTACTCTTGGTGGTGGCGTGTGAGGGCGCACCAGTCAGGGAGACAAGTGAAAGAGTGGGCGAGGAGGAGAAGGAAGGGAGAATTGGTATGAGAAGGGGTAGCGAGACATGCAGACTTTCGGACAATGAGGAATATATGCATTGGAAAATATATATGTATCTATAATTAATTTTTTAGTATTTAATGTTTGTGTATGTTAATATTAAACAAATGAGACATCAGAAATCTTGGTAATTTTCACGTTAACATCACCAGAGAATGTTGCAGCTCTGAAACATAACGATGAATCACGCCGCGTTATGTTACAGTGGCCATTGCCAAGTATAATATCCAAGGAATTTTTTTTTTTCAAACAAATTATTTACAATATTCTGAACTCAACTTGAATGATGTGATATATGATAACCCAATATTTTATCGTACATAATAAATAATTTGAGAAATAACTCTTAATTGTGGATATTTTAAAATATTAAAAAATAATTATATTCATTGAGCTGCCTAAATTTCAGTAATTATAGCTCAAGGAAAAAATTAATTAATAATTCCAAAATTTCACAAATAAAAATTGATGCTTTCTTGATATGAAAATTTATTAAGTTTTTTGTTTCAATCATAAATAGTTTATAATATACATCTGAATGTGAATTATTTTAATACAAAAACAGCAATCACTTTCTCATAATAGTTGAGAGATTGATTGTAAAATTTTTACATTACCCAGAATTTTTTTATTGGTATGTAACATTGACTTGAAAAAGAATGTTGAAGAATGCATTACATGTTGAGACGTAGTGTAAAGATTCTTAGATAATTGTTTGATTTTGATGATTTTTTGTCTGAGTGTTTTTCAAAGTATTCTTACAAATAAATAATGAAATAGATGCTTAAAGTTTTAAATAATTTGTGAAAAAAAACTAATTTATCAATTTTTTTAAAAATTTGTAACTATTATTTTAGAATTACAACTGTTAAATTGCTACACCAAGAAGGCGACATGCTACAGACTTGAAATTTATAACAAAGGAAGAAGGTGCTGTGATATGCAAATGATTAGCTTTTCAGCACATTCAGACAAAGCAGGTGCCAGTAGCGACACCTACATTGGGTTTAAATGAGGAAATTGTTCAGCCGGTTCCTCATACACAAATTGCATTTGAGCGTTGTTGCCTGGTGAAAAGTTGTTGTGATGCCTCGTGTAAGAAGGAGAAATGCGTACCAGCACGTTTCTGACTTTGATAAAGGTCGAATTGTAGCGTACTGGGATTGCGGTTTATTGTATTGCAGTATTGGTGCTCGCGTCGGTCGAGATCCAATGACTGTTAGCAGAATATGGAACCGATGGGTTCAGGACGGTAATACGGAACGCCATGCGGGATCTCAACGACCACTTATCACTAGCAACCGAGAAGACAGGCATATTATCCGCATGGCCGTAATGGATCGTGCAACCACGTCACGAGCCGTGAGTCAAGAAACGGGGTCGTTTGGAAGACAACAAGTATCTGCATGAACAGTTCGACGACGTTTGCAGCAGCATAGACTCTCAACTCGGAGGCCATGGCTGCGGCTTCCCTTGACGCTGCGTCATAGACAAGAGCATCTTCAATGGTGTGATCAACGACGAACCTGGGCGCACGAATGGCGAGACGTCATATTTTCAGATGAATCCAGGTTGTGTGTACAGCATCATGATGTTCGCATCCGTGTTTGGCGGCATCGTGGTGAACGCACACTTGCAGCGTGCATTCGTCATCGTCATACTGGCCCATCACCTGGCGTGATGGTATGGGGTGTCACTGATACACGTCTCGGTCACCTCTTGTTCGCATTGACGGTGCTTTGAACAGTGCACGTTACATTTCTGGTGTGTTACGAGCCGTGGTTCTACCCTTTATTCGAGCCCTGTGAAACCCTACGTTTCAGCAGGATAATGCCCGACAGCATGTTGCCGGTATTTTACGGACCTTCCTTGATACGGAACATGTTCGGCTGTTGCCCTGGCCAACACGTTCTCCAGATCTTTCACCAATAGAAAACGTCTGGTCAATGGTTCCCGAGCGACTAACTCGTCACCAAACGCCAGTCACTACGGTTGATGAACTGTGGCATCGTGTTGAAGCTGCATGGGCATCTGTACCTGTACATGCAATCCAATCTCTGTTTGACTCAATGCCCAGGCGTATAACTGCTGTTATTACTGCCAGAGGTGGTTGTTCTGGGTACTGATTTCTCAGGATCTATATATCCAGCCAAATTTTTTGAAAATTTAATCACTTGTTATCTCTAGTATAATATATTTTTCCAATAAATATCATTTTGTTATCTGCATTTCTTCCTGGTATAGCAATTTTAATGGCCAGTAGTGTGTGTGTGTATATATATATATATATATATATATATATATATATATATATATATATATATATATATATATATATATATATATATATATATATATATATATTATTTTGAAGACTTTTGTATAAAATTTACGAAGCCACTTTTTTGTAAGAAAAATACTTCCATAAAATTTGGAATTTTCAATGATCTGTATACATTTATTTTTAACTTTATTCATTAATATGAAGAAAAATGAAATTGAAACCCATTTATCTCAATAAGTTATTGTTTTAGATAGTGTCCTGAATTTTTTTATTTATTTATTTATTTTTTTTTTTAATAATTGTAGATTCAATAATATTAAAAATTTTATTATGTATAGGTAATATTCCTTTCCTAACAATTAAATGAATCTTATTGCATATAAAATTTCATTTTTTTAAAAATATATTTTGTTTTGAATGTTTTGTCATTATTTTAAAGGCAGGGACTGATTTAGACTTATTGGTGTCTGGAGTGAAAAATACTTGGAGGGCCACCGTTTGCTTCACAACGACGATGAAGAAAAACATACATAATTAGAAATTGGATGCAACATACAGAGATTATAAATTGTACATTCATATAACTTTAAATTTTGTGAAAAATTCATCTTTCTTGACATAAGGGGGGGGGGTTTCGCAATTACGAAGGCCCAATTAAGCCAATCAGAAACCTTACTTTTGTAATGATATCGCATTTTGCGATTGTAAAAGTACTGATTGGCCAAATTTGTCTACTGTAGTTGTAAAACTTTAGCGGAATTCTTCTCTAGAAAGAGATGGATTTACGAGATACAGATTTTTGTATTCATACGAGAGATTCTATGAAGAAGTAGTTAATATAAAACTGATAGATTTAACCTTAGTATAAAACTGATAGATTAACAGTTGGTGATCGGTTAACGAAAAATTCGGACTACGAACAAATCGGACAAAAACCACTTTTACGAAAGCGGTAGAGGTGATTGTTTGAATCGGACCCACCTCCCCCGCTGCGCTGCACGGCATGACAGCTGTGAATCATCGGCAGCCTTCCTTTTGGGCCCATGACTCCGGTCACCTCGTTTACCTACTGTAATCCTGTCTGTTTTCTGATTCTTCATTTATTAAATTTGTGTCATTCCTTGTATTTGCCCTACGATTGGAAATAAAAAAAAGAACACTTTTCCAAAAAATGTGTGTTCGGACGACAAACAGATATTCTGATAATGGACCAAAACGAATTCTAATGAACACTTCTCGGAGCATAATGTGCAGGGTTACCAAACCCTAAGAATCAAAAAAATCTTTTTCATCTCTCTTGAATTATGCTGCTTGTTCCGTAAACTTCAAAGCCTATATTTAAAAAAATTTTTTTTACCCAACAGAATATTTATAGATAAATAGACCATTAATTTTGGTTTTGATGTCATTCAAAACTGATTTCATTTCAAGAGACACATCCCCTTTGTTCATTCCCAGTCTCATACGTAGTCTTGAATAACGAATTCCAGACGACAACAACAACAAAGATGTTATTAATCAGTTTACAACAACAATACTATTAATTATTTCCGGAAAATCCTGAAAAAAAGAGTAAAAAGCAATGGACATTGGACACGTTTAACGCCCTTTAAACAAAAAATGAAAAAGACTAATTAATGTGGAGGACTATATGTATGCAATATTTTTTTTTATAAACTTATAAGAAAATTATACATCCTTTTCTAAATTTAATTTTCAGTGTCTCCAGAACGAATTAATCAATTTTACAATAAATAAATAAATAAAAATAAAAATAAAAAATCTATGGTAAATTGATGATTGGTTCACGAACAATTCGTATAGCGAACAGAGTCTTGTAACGGATTATGTTCGTTAACCGATCACCCACTGCATTTATATTCTGTTTTAAACAAAAGTTTATACAAAAGAAAAAGCAGGACAAACTTTTTATTCGATTTGGAGGCCCTTCTAATGCGGGGGGCGCAGAGCAATTGTCCCGTAAGCCTCTGGCTTAGTCAGGCTCTGTTTAAATGATATTCCTATGAATGAATTATTTAGACATTAGACATCTCTTGTGAAATATTCAATTGATTCTAAAAATGTTTACATTTACTTAAAAATAGTAGAGAGACATTTTATATTAAGTATATAACTTAGTTTACGATATTTGCTTCCCATTTTTTCAATAATTTAAAATATTTTTCAATTTATTATTTAATTTTAATGATGAAAAAAGCATTAGCAGAAATAACATGATTGATATTTTATTTTTAGACAGACCATCCATATTAAATTTAGTGTAGAGTTTTATTATTTTTGGAAAAATAAAATATTTATTGAAATTATTTCAATTATAATTATTGAAAAACAAAAAGTGTATATTTTATGGACGGAATTAATTACTTAGCTTAGCTGCACATTGTTAGAAGATATATTTCGAACACATACGATTTAGAACATTGAAATATCGTTTCTGTGGTAAGTAATTAACAAAAACTAATAATTAATTTCAACTAAAAACTTATTTAATATAAATATAAATTAATTAATAATTTGCTTAATAGCTTTATGTTCAGAATAGTAATAACTTCAAACTTTTAAAAAAATCTTTCGCCTTATGATTGTCTCAGAAATTTGTTTAAATTTTTCTATCAAATAATTAATCTTAGAAATAAGCTTTTAAAAACCATACTAATTATAAACAAAGCTCAGTGGGTCGACAGCCCTCGTGGGACTAGGGCTTAGTGGGCCCACATCTGTTTTCTTGATGACGGCCCTGGGATGCGAAGCATATTACGTGGTTAGGTGGTCATCCTAGATCTAAACCTCAGCGTTTAGTTCCTATGTATGCTTGATATTCAGTTTTAACGAACCATTGAAGGGGTTAAAGATAAATCCCACTTCCCAGTGTGAGCGTCGAACATTGTACCTTTGAAATTCCACACGATGTCGTTACAATACAACACTGATTTTTTTTAAAGCTAAATATATACATTGTGGGTCCCGGGTTCGAATCCCGGTTCGGGTATGGATGTTACTATCTTTCTTTGTCCTCTCTGTGTTTCTCTGTCCTTTTTTTGTGATGATGTATGAAATTTGTCCTTTTTTTATGTGGCCTACCCTATAAACGGGTTCGTGGTGGTATGGCGCGGGCAACGCTACTCGACTCCGTGACTTGGTTCACAGGTGCCCGATGAGTAACGACAAATGAGTAGTAGTTTCTATCCTTGTTGTGGCATTGGATTCGTCACCCAAATTGTGTATACATACATACACACACATACACACACACACGCACACACACACACATACACACACACACATACACACACACACATACACACACACACATACACACACATACACACACATACACACACATACACACACACATACACACACACACATACACACACATACACACACACATACACACACACACATACACACACACATACACACACACACATACACACACACACATACACACACACACATACACACACATACACACACACATATATATATATATATATAAACATGGAAAATATTTAGAATATTTTGAAAAGTGATGAAAGATTGGTTAATTATATGAAAGAAGAGAATCAAAGATTGTTCACTACTGTTACTTCATCAGGCTGTCTATACAAGTATTTCAATTTCCCTTTCTTTAAAATCGCAAAATATAAGTCGAATTAAAAGTGCTTTTTATGATGCTAGTAATTTAATAATTCTTCCAGTCAAATGTGTTGACAGTTGATATATATGATGTTTAAAAAAACAATCTACTCGTAATCGGATACAATGATATTTATTATCTGCTGTTTATGGTGACTACTTTCCTTTTCTTCCTGGACTGCGTGTCTGCAACGGGAGATTGCTTGGACTTCGATGTGAGTCTCCGCTTCTTTCTCCGGCTCAACAGGAAGGTGACGACCCTGATGGCACCTTCGATGAATTCGCACAGAGCCAGCAGGGAGATTCCCAGCCAGATGCCAACGTAACCACCGATGTGGCTGAACATCTCGAGAGGCTGAAAGCATTTCAGGAATTGGAATCACGCCAATTAGAACAGTGGAACTCTATTAATCTGTTTTATAATTTAAGTCAATATTTTAAGAAACCGTTAAATTAATAATAATGAAATCAATATTCAGTAATACTTCTGCAATGTAAGGAGAGGATTAAGCATGCAAGAATTACTTAAACTATATTTTACAACAGATATCTGTTATGAAGTTAAAAGTAAATACAGCAGATTATTATTTATCGCACATTAACAAGGCGTGTTTATGACATAATATAATGCATTAACGCAGCTTATTGGTAAGGCCTTCTGTCCGGAAGGGGGGATCTCGATACCCAATGCCGCCCAAGACCCACCCAGTACATGCGATATACATGCTCCATTAATTTGTGAAATCGAAAGTCCTGTGGACGGTCGTGGAGCAGTTACCATGGCCGCAATAGTCTGGAGAAAATTTCCTCTTTCTCCTGATCAATGTCAAAATGGAGGCAGTGGATCCTCTGGTGATGTCATCTATCGGAGGAGTTTAGTGCAAAGTTGAACTTTCACCATCGTGGAGCTCCGGTTAAAACAAAAACGCGCCTTACTTACTTAAATTCGCATATGCCAACGTCATAGCGAGCTTAGCTTGTCCAAGTCTCATAAATAAGAACTTAATATATTAACAATATGATTGCTTCATAATAGAGTGTGATTATGGGTCCCTGTAATGAGGACTAATCGTAAGAACGTCATCCTCATTATCGGAAGATAATGAGTTTGAATCCTGACTGAATTGAATATCCGTTGTGTTCATTAGGCACTTTAAATAAGTTATAGTTCCAATGTCATCCAAGTGAAAGGATACTTCTGGGGATCGCCGGTCAAGCACATGGGTAGATTACTGTTTTTCTTCTTTACTCCTAATTAACAGAGCAAAACTCAGAGAGCTAGGTACAGGGAAGCATGCTGGTGCAACAGAATGATGCAAGGGCATAATAATGCTTTAAATAGTATTATTTGACGCCGCTAAGGATATAATTGTCAGCGTATGATCATATTAATTAATATCGTATATTATATTATAACTATATATATATATATATATATATATATATATATATATATATATATATATATATATATATATATATATATATATATATATATATATATATATATATTAGTTTATTAATTATGTGAGAAGCAGGATAATACATTCAAAATCTATAAGTTTAAAACTTATAAAAAATGCAAAAGTGCAAGTGCAATTAATTTTTAACTGCAGCCGACAGTAAATAAACTAGGATATTATTTGCCGTCTATAAGGATACGAATATTTTTTGCTATTAGATATTAACTTACGCCATATACACAGTTTATTGTAAATGAAACATTTTTTAAATTGTTATGTATGTGAATGCGTGTTTAGTCTAAAAACTATGTTTCCATTATATGACGAAGAACAAAGTCAAAAAATTAATTATAATAATAATGTTTTGAGAAAATTATACACCTTCAGTAAAATTTACGAAAAATCAAATATAAAATCATCCTAATTATTTATTTCCAATAAACAATGAAATAAAATCAGTTTAATAATATATTTCATTAGTGTAACGATATTTATTTGCATTTCAATATGTTATTCATTGTCTTGTTTCGTTTAATTTGTTTACTATTCCTTACTTTTTCAATGAAAAACTAAAATTATTGAAAAATACCCTGACATTGTTTTCAGTGATAAGAGATTGCTTTTCTCCTCTCTCTCTCAAAGTTGGGAATTAAACTCTCAGGTTAGGAATTAAACAGAATTCAGATAATGGTGATTGATTTCGGAGCTTTATACAAATTAAATGCTTATAACTCACACTGAGGTCAGAAGCAATTTTTTAAGAGTTGATTCAACTATGGAAACATCTGAAAGTTTAGAAGTCTTCATAATTTAGAAGTAAAGATCATGCAGGAGCCTTTAAACCTGACCTTCTACACCTAAGCTAACACTTCACTTGAACGACATTGCCATCAACAACACCCAAGTCATGATATCAGGTGCACGATCAGTGAGGCGATGAATGACAACAGTTCAGAAATTTCTCATCACGGCGTCTCCAGACTGAAATCCGACCAATGTCTGATTCGTGAGTGTGGACAATGTCGCTCCATTCCATTGTCCATGTCATTCGCTTATCGCACAATTGGCGGCACAAATCTAATGGTTTTGAATCAATCGTAGACGAAGCTTTGCGGACATCCACTCAGCTGCAAATTACGTTGAATGGCGCTATGAGAAAAGTAACAAATTGAAACTATTGTGCTGTAATTCGTGATGTGAAATTCACCACTGACATGCGCACAATATGCCTGTCTTCACAAGCTGCATTGCTACGAGTTGACTGCGATCGGTCCTGTCAGTCTGCTGTTCCCTACTACATCCGGTGATTATAGATCTGTATCACAATTGCTTGCTTTCGTTCATCATGATGACAGACATGAAGGGCTATCCACAGTAATCATAGGCTACTAATCTTTGGTCGCACTCAGGAACATACCTGAAAAACGCTCAGCAGGTTCTACGAGGCACAGCTTATGCATAAAGCAGCTGTCTTACTTTCAATTGGCAATCTCTTCTCCCTTTATATAACGATGGCAGATGATTTGTTACAAGCACTCATGATATGCGTATGGAAGTACAATGTTAATAATTTACATATTTTATTCCCGCAAACGCAAAATTTTACATGAATTCCTTCAAGTCGTTCCTTCAAATATTTTTCTAATTACATTTTTTGCATGCGTAAATAATTTGTTTTACTGTTTTCTTTAAACTTAATTCTACGCAAAATCAGTTGCTTAAAATGTTATAACATAAAAAATTGAGACACGGGTTATAAAAGCAGATGCAAATTTAAATCAGTTAAAAACTAGTGTGTGCAGATGTAATTGGAAAAAAATTGGCCACCTGATACTTGGGCGCATGCTTCATTGTTGTGTCCTCCATTGTGGTGAAGTAAGCACGGATGTGGGCGAGATTGTTCCTACGATAGAAATGTATTTAATATTACATTCTTATGATTATAGACATTATATTCACTGTTAAATATGACAGATGTATAAATATAAATAGAAACAAAAATATGAAAATTTAAATGGAATGTTAATAAATTCACCATCACACACATTTCATTTATATACTAAGAATATTAAGCATTCCTATCCTATTCTCCAAGTTTCAAAATTATCATTTTTTGTGCTATATCTTTCAAAAGAATGTCATAAATACAGTACATAGCGCTGCTTTTTGTTACGTTTATAACACACAAAACATTATGTTTTAATATTTTGTATAATATATTTTGTAAATAAATAAACACATGATTTGATTGTTTCCGATACGTGATTTAGGTATGTGTCTTAGTTATAAAAAAAATTATTGAATTAAAAAAAATATACCTTTTGTGTTTTCAATTCCTAATAAAATGGCACTTGAAGACAAGTTTTTAAAATTACAAACTCTAACAATTCACTGCTTACCGTCGCCTAGTTCTAAAACAGAACTCTTTCAAGCGTAAGGTCTCGGGTTCGTCATCAGACTTGAATAACATGAGATAGATGTTGCGCTCTTACTTTTTGCATTTATCTCTCTCATTTGGGAATTTTCCATGTTTTCTCCTTTGCTAAACTCGAATACTGCCAGAATTTAGGAAAAGTCCACTAGAAAGGCAGTTACGCGGTAAAAATTAGAATGAACTACAACAGATTTAAGCCGTTATACAATCCATAAAGTGGTGTCAAAACTTTAAAACCTAGATTCACATTGTTTTAATAACAGGATAACATACTTTAGAACCAATCCAGGGTTCGATCTTAACCATTGTTGAGTAATGGAAGATGGCTGCTGCTCTTCTGCCTATGGAGATGGGCGGCCGAGCTGGTAGCCGAATGGTTAGCGCTCTTGCCTTCGGTTCAACAGTTCGTGGGTTCGAGTCCCACCTTGGGCATGGATGTTTGTAGTGGTTCGGAATCCACTTTAAGCCGTAGGTCCCGGTCTAATTAGCCCTCGTGTGCAAAAAATGACCGTTGAGCGACAAACAAACTCAACTCAACTCAACTCAACTCTATGGAAATGGGCGACATCTTGAGTTGCAGCACTTGGATACGGTCCACTATTCATGAAATGTCCTCTCACCAGGCAGTTCATGCTGTGGATATTAAAGTGCTTCGCCAAGGCTTTCAGAAGTTAGACTGTCCATTACAAAGTGTCAAAACTTTAACAACTTTTATTTATAAGAATTCGAGAAATTCAATCAAACAAGAATCTTTTCACATAAACATAGACTTATAATCTAATACTCTAAGTTTGTTAAGTTATTTTGCTTATAGATACTTCCTTAGATTTTCCAACGTTGTTTATCGATGGAACAGGGATATTTCTATAGTTTAACAAGTTTTACCACAAAACATCTTTTCGTTTGAAAAAGTGGATAGTCTAAGAAACTAATAGCTATTGTAAATCATTCCTTTTGTGCACAACATTCGACAGTTTTTGATTTCTAAGAGAAATTTTCGTCATTAAGTAAACCATAGTCAAGCGTCTTGAGGGAGAAAATCTGGAAATCTTTGAAGCAACCACCCAGGCAGCTGAGCATGCGAGAAATACTGACACAAGATTTACATTTTGCAGCTTAAAAGTAACTGAAATTGAAGCCAGGGCATTCTGCTCCTGAACTGATAGTCTTAATCTTAGACCAGAGTTAGTCTTAAAAGAACTCGATTATCTTTAATATATTATGATACCAAGAATAACTCTATGGTATATACTTGTAAATTGAATTTAAACAAATAAAATAGTTCTTTATTGAAAACTTGACACGGCGTAGTGGATAGTTCAATCGCTTAAATTAGTTATATACATTTTTAAAGTTCACTGTAAGTTAATGTTTTTAAAAGTACTTTTTACACAGATTATGACTGTATTATTATATACGGCAAGAGACGAAACTCAGAAAGCACTAATCTAAACAAATGTGAATGCCTTACCAAATATGGTACACAACTAGTTTTAAAAGTACACCTAAAAAAAATTAATTATTATTCGAGTAGTAATAATAAAGTAATTATTATTACTACTCGATGTGCGAAGTTATAACCGTACCACTAAACCCCGTGAACCTTCCTGTAAGCTCAGACTATAATATATATATATATATATATATATATATATATATATATATATAATGCCCATTTTTATAACTAAAAGAACCTATTATATTTTTATTTATATGTTATTCGTTCAAATCATAATTCTCTTCAGCATTGTTACTTGTTAATAATTACTAAACATATTAATACATTTTCTATATGCGGTGAATATAGTGTGAAAAAAAATTGTCATTTTTTTTTAATTAGATAACTCTTTTTAATATCAAAAGTCACAAATCTAAAAAAAAATTTCTATGATGAGTATATTCTTATGATATTTTATAAACAGTGTTCAAAAAATGTATGAGACGTATGTATTTATTTTAAGCCAATTTTTTTTTTAATTTGGATTTTTATATATTTTAAAATAGGTTAAATTTAGAGACGGATTTTAAACTTTGAACAATAAAAAACCTGTAATGACAGAATTTCCATTTTCCTATTAGACTCACGTTATTTCGTAAAATGGTCGCTTTTTCCATTTTCCAAGTTCTGCTTCTTCTGAGACCTGAAAAGATAAGAAGGTAAAAATTTTCATTCATGTTAATTTTGATAAATTGCAACGCATGAAAAAGCATAAATCATAAGCATCATTAAAGATATATATATATTATCAATTTCATTTCTGTTTATCAGATGAAGAGTGAGTAGCTTAGGAAAGGAAGGAAGAAGTTCTTAAATTTACTAATAGATAGATAGATAATGTGCAGAAAATATGTATAGAAAATTGAAATGTTATTATTTATATATCTAGATAATTTTCGGAGTAATATATTAAGTTATGCATACAAAAATAAAATTTGACTGACTTTCATTTTTCCTTTTCAGAAAAGTCTTTAAATATGAATTACAAATAAATTTCTTTTTACATATAGAATGACATGATATTTAGAGTTATAGATCAACTAATTTTGTTCCACAATTTTTTTCATATAAAAAAATTAAATAAAAACAAGAGTTTTGACAGTACTCATCGTAACTACATTGCAAACGCATACACTTTTAAACATACTCTTTATTATTAATAAAACATTGAAAGAGTAAATAAACTTTTATCTTATTTTATCCAGAAATCTTTCTTGATGAATTATAGGACATATTTGTGTTGCTTGTGAGGTTCAATTTCTGAGTATTGATCAGTTATCATAAGAAATCGCACTTCACCAACAAATCGTATTTTTTCATTCAGTTCTTCTTTAAACTCGAGTAGAAGGTAAGATTTGTATTCATAAAATAGGAGTTCTGACAGCTGTGAATGAACATCAACTGGTTAAAATATAAAACACCAGTTCAATGATATTTTTTTAAATTTCTAATAGATTTCTAATCCAAACCATCAAATAACGCTACAAGTATTAAAGATACCATTTTTCAAATGGTTACTTATGTATGGCAATTTTTGACAAAAGATCAAAATTCTAAAATTAATAGCAATAAAATTTCTCTTGTGCTAATAAAAAATTATCATGATAAATCATTGTCAAAAATGATTAATCTCAAACAAAGTATTTGTGATTTCTTATAAGCAATTAGAACAAAAAAGCTGTATTAAACTTTGTGATAACCAAAACTTTACGATGTAATAGTGGAACATTTTATTGAGGGAATATTTTTTTGGTGAAAAGAAAATATTGAAATATTATAAAATAAAGTACTTTGTGAAAAAGAAATATTCTATCATTAAAAGGGAAAAATAAACCGAAAAACATAACTAGTTTGAGCCTACCAATGTCAAAATAAAGTAAGCCAGAAATGCTTTTTGAGCACCTATTCCTACAGACTAATTCTGCTTAACACAGTCGAGTGTGTAAGAGTAGAAGTATTCATTCAACTAAGATCGCGTATAAATTTCTAACTGCTTACATCAAGACAAAGGGCTTTACACGCTATCAGTGTGGCTGGTGCTCACTCACTCATGTTCTGCGGACGTGTGAGCTTATAAAGCATTGTAGAAGCCATTTTAGTCACTCGAAGACTATTTTCATAACTTGGTCGGTTTCCCTTACTTTGATATGTCTTTAGTCTCATATTTATTGAGATCTCAAGGAATGCATTCCTTACAGCAGTGTTTCTCAACCTTTTAGTATTCACGGCCCAATCATCAATCATAACTTTTATCGCCCCCCCCCCTTCCCACAACATACGATAAAATATATACAATAATAATATATTGTGAATATTTTGACGCTAAACCTCCCTACAACCTTAATTTTAAACTTTACAAATTACCAAGAATACCGAAATTTATTGACATTTTGCAACGGCGATTCTCAGCATTGAATAAAACAAAAATTCTATGCCTTTTTATTACTCTTGCGACCCGCCATATCGTGCATTCTCAAAGTTTCGCGAGAAGTTTCGATTTGTCTGGAATTTGTCTGGTCAGCTTAAAAATTAAGTTAGGAGCGTGCGCAGATGTGAATAGATGTTTTCTCATAGGAAGAGAGAGAAATTTCTATGACGCTGATTTCAATTCCAGACAATCTCATTCGAGCCAATCCTTCTATCGATATTGAATCTATTCTGAATGTGTGTTATATATATTTTCGTGTAATTGTGCAATTCACCGTATTAAATATTCACGGCAGCAGACTTATGCAGAATCATGGATAAATTTTTAAGAGGGCATAAACGATCATTATACGATAGACAATCATCAACAAGTACACAGACGAGTGTGGTTCCGAAAATATAATCAAGAAAATATTCTCAAGAATATTTAAATTTTCGGTTCGTTAGTACTGAAGTAAACGAAGAAGAAAGACCCATGTGTATCATTTGTTAAAAAATGCTGGCGGCAGACAACATTAAACCTAATAAACTTAAACAACATTTGGAAACGCTTCATAGTGAGTACGTAAACAAACCAAGAGAATTGTTCGAATTAAAGTTAAAATCATATGAAAAGCAAAAATCATTGTTTAAAATTCTTTGTCTGTGAATGAAAAAGCTTTAATTGCCTCTTACAAATTTCATATAAAATAGCCAGATGTAAAAAGCCTCACACCATTGATGAAAAGCTTATTTTGCCAGCCGCAATTGAGATTGTAGAATTTATGTTTGGCGATAATTTTGCAAAACAATTTCAATCTATACCTCTTTCAAATGATATTGTTGCCTATAGAATTGCTGCTATAGCTGAAGATGTAGAGTGTCAGCTTTTCTCGAAGTTGCTTGACAATTTTTTTCAATATAACTCGATGAGGCAACAAATAGTAATAAAGATGCTCATTTGTTGCCTATGTCAGATTTTGTGATGATTTGTCAGTAGTAGAAGAATTAATTTTCTGCAAACCAATAGGACTCAAAGCAACAGCACTAACACTGTTTACTATCTTAAATGATTTTATTAACGAGGCAAACATAGAATAGAAAAATTGCGTCGGAATATGCACCGATGGTGCTCGTTCTATGTCTGGAAGATTCCAAAGTTTTCAAGCACTTGTGAAACAAAAATCGCCATAGTGCGTCTGGACACATTGCATGATCCACAGAGAAGCTTCGGATTCCAAAGAAATGAGTCCTGGTTTGAATATCGTGATAACTACAGTTGTAACCGTAGCAAATTAAATAAAAATGAGACGTCTCTCTGAAATCAAGAATCTTTTCCGCACTTTGTAAAGACATGGGTGCAGTACATTCAGCGTTACTATTTTATTGCGAGGCAAGATTGTTATCACGAGGAAAATTTTTGCGACGTGTTTATGAATTAAGAGAAAAAATCGCCGTTTTCCTAGAAGAAGAAAGTCCAGTGTTTTTAAAGTACGTATTGGAAACTATACATCCAATACTTTTACACAATCTGAGGGTGTTCCTCAGGGCTCAATTTTAAGTGTCGCACTTTTTATTCTTTTCATCAGCAACATTGTTCATCAGCTTCCATCATCAGTACATGGTACCTTGTTTGTTGACGACCTACAAATATCATGTGAGGGTTCTAACATGCGAATAATTGAGAGACAACTGCAAACAGCAGTTAACAAACTTGCTGCATGGTGTGATGGGAATGGCCATACCTTATCACAAAGCAAGAATAAATGTGTCCACTTCTGTAGAAAGACTAGCTTGCATAATGATCCAATTATTTGCATCAACAACTCTCCAATACAAGTAGTCAATGAAATAAAATTCTTGGGTATTATCTTTGACCGAAAATTAACCTTTTTTCCGCATGTTATATATTTGCGGAAGAAGTGTGAGCGATCACTTAATATCCTCAAGGTGTTGTCAAATACATTTTGGGGTGCAGATCGCACATCACTACTTCGAATTTATCAGTCATTGATTCTATCCCGCATTGACTACGGAAGTGTTGTGTATGGATCGGCTAGATCTTCCGTTTTACGAAGACTGGACACAGTCCATCACTCTGCTTTAAGGATATGTTCGGGTACCTTCCGCACATCCCCCGTCAGAATCTATACGTAATTTGCCAACAATTACCGTTGGACCTGCGACGAATGCAGCAATGTCTCAATTATTACAATAAGATCATGTCAACCCCACATCACCCATTACGTTCCACGATTCCTAACGTTTCTCTTAAGCGACTATATGATGCTCGTCCAATGAGCATCACACCGTTTCTCACACGAGCCAAATCACAACTGTGGCTCACAGACCTATGTGATATTCGGATAGAGAGTATTGACCCATTTGCTCATCCGCCTTGGTATGACCCAACAAACACTTTCATCAATACCTTTGCTCACTACAGAAAATCTGATACAACACCTATTGTTTTTCAACAGCTATACTCTTCTCATTGCTGTCTGTATCAATCTTACAAACCTGTATTCACAGGTGGTTCTAAAACAGCAGGACATATGGACTGTGGAGTTTTTATCAATAATACAGCTTTTGGTTACAGCCTACATTCCTCCTGCTCCATCTTTACCGATGAAGCCACAGCTATCTTTTATGCGCTTCAGCATGTGAATACAGAGGGACATCGTCAATTTTGTAAATATATTGACAGCATGAGTATTATTAAAGCTTTGAGAAATAATAGTTTTACATGTCATCCTGTTGTGTCGAGAATTTTTAGAGCACTGGACTCCCTTTCTGGCAAGGGATACAAAATAATATTTTGTTGGATACCAAGTCACGTACGTTTTGATGGTAACGAGAGAGCGGATGCAGCAGCAAAGGCTGCTGAAGATCCAATTTTACCATCGGTTCCGCTCTCAGGTGTGAGAAAGAGTATAAAATGATTTATTTATTCTCTTTGGGAAGAATCATGGAACTTGCAGGTCGGAAACAAACTCCATATCATTTTCTCATCCCTCACCTCAGTATCAATTTTACCGTTACGAAGTGCAGATGTTTGACTGACTCGCCTTTGTATCGGACACACACGTTTCATACACAGACATTTGTTTTTAAGTGAACTAAATCCATGATGTGAAACGTGTGATGAATCTTATACTGTGCATCATATTTTAATTTCATGTTCATATTTTAACTATTTACGTATACACTTTTTTAATACAGATATTTTAACTTTACCTGATTTATCGGGGGGGTCCACCCCATAGAAACCTATTTGCGTTCCTAAGAGCAATAGGCTTTTTACTATATATTTATTTAATTTTAAACTTTATTATTATATTTATTTATTTTTATATATATTTGTGTATGTCTCTATACATATCTAGGGCTTTTAATTACTTTATATACAATTATTTTTATTCTTTAATGTTTAAATGTTGCTTTGGTTATTAAAAAAATAAAATGAAAAAATATCGAAATCATAGTTTTGGCGCAGCATGTCCAATTTTGGAACTTGCGTCATAAAACCCAACCAACTTAGAAGAGGAAAACAAACCGGAAGCTGAGAATTTTCGCGATAGTTTATTTGTGATTAAATTGAGCTACATGATCGACATATTCGAAAAATTAAATAACTTGAATCTTCAACTGCAAGGAGCAAATACACATATATTGGATACGAGTGATAAAGTTAATGCATTTTGTAGGAAATTGGAATTGTGGAGCAGAAATTTAAAGCAAGAAAACTTAACAATGTTTGCAAATTTGAATGATTGTATTAAAACTTTCAAGGCTGAAAAACAGCATGTAAAAGTTGTTTTTGTAACCATTGAAAATCATTTAGCAATGCTAGCAAAGAATTCTAAAAAGTACTTGCTGACGACAATCTGATATCAACTTACAAGTGGATGAGGGATCCATTTCAAAATACTTACGAATGGCTCTCAATTGAAGACGAAGAAACCTTCATAGACTTCACGGCGATCGGCGAAACCAAAAGACAATTTAGTAATAAATTGCTCTTTGAATTTTGGGCAGGAGTAGTTGATGAGTTTTCTGCTTTAAAACCAAGGGCATTTCGCATTCTACTACCATTTTCAACATCTTACCTTTGTGAAACTGGATTTTCTGCAGTGACTTCTTTGAAGATAAAATATAGATCCCAGCTAAATATAGAAAAGGATCTGAGAGTGTCTATTTTTAGTATTAAACCCTCCTTCGAAAAACTTTGCTCTGGAAGACAGGACCAAGGAAGTCACTAATAATTATTAAATTGTTTGTAATTTAGTAAGTTGTTTTAATTTAATCAGTTAATTATTAAATATGTTGAAATGTATTTTGCTTTGTATGTGTATGTGTTCTTTTCTTTCAGTCACTTCATTTTTTTTAAATAACATTTTCTCTTCTATATGCTCGAGCTCCCACATTAGTGTGCTCGTACCTCCCAAGGGGGGCGCGACCGACGGGTTGAGAATCACTGCCTTACAGTATTTCTAGTGCTAAAGTTAATTTTATAATTGTCATATTGTCAATCTTCAGTTACCTGAGATTCAAAAAATATTGGATGTGATAATGATTTTAGTAGTTTTGAACATATCTCATTTAGTTATGCTGACAATTGCGTCAAGGGGAATTTTATGCAGACATAAGAATTTTGGGCTTTTAAAACTTATATTGAAATAAATTATATCTCAGCAAAAAATCCTTAAAATTATGGACTTATGTTAAAATATAAAGGTATTAAATCCAGTGATTGTTCACATATGCAAACATTTTACGTTATTGCAATATGGATTTTTTTAACAAGTACCAATAAATCCCTTAAGTTCACTTCCTTAACCCAGTAGATTAGAATTCTTAATGTTGTTTTTAATAAATCTTTATGTTGAAGAATATACACATTTTAAATTTTAAAATTCAAATTTAGAAATTCAACAATTTCTGTGTTTATATTCATAGATATATTTATAATCTTTCCCATTTTACAGAAGCATCTGAAAAACTAAGATAGCCATTACTAGTGAACTTAAGTAAAGAATTTTCTTTCCAGACACCAAGTTTCTTATTTAAATGATTTTGGAATTGCACTTCCTAGCCCATTTTAACCTAGGGTTCATTGTTATGCAAGCAGAATAATTTGTTTGACATGAATGTTTACGAAATTTCTTTTTTATTTTTCAAAGCATATAAAATTTCAAGGAGTTTTCTATTTTTATCTTGAAACGGAAAATAGCAATTTTTCTTAAAAACAAAAACGCTTCAAAAGTAACAAAGAACATATTTCTGAAATTTTCTTTAACTCATTCAAAGAATGCGGAATTGTATAACACATTTCAGATTATAATATTTTCAGATTGAAATGATTTTCATTAGAATAATTATTTTACCAAAATGATAATAAAAATGTATTTTTTACATTTTCCTGCTTAGTGGTTAATAACGTTGCCTTCTTCTTTATTTTATTTTATTTTACTTTTTTGATCTACACTACAGAAAGAGCCAAATTCTTATATTACTTTTATAAAAGTTTTCAATTATTCGGAATATCAGTGTAAAATTGAATCTTGAAACATTCACCCTTTATGAGAGCCTAACGAGTTTTTTAATCTTAGTCGATGTTTCGAAGAGATAAAAAATATATTTCAAATTACAAAAGAATAAGAAACTTACGTAGCTGTTCTAAAAATTATATTGCCCATTAAACACTCTTTCCTTTTTCTTGAGAAAATTAGGAATTCCCCAAAATTTGTTTATACTCCTTCTAGGTGATAAAAATATTACTTCATTTATTGAATATTATTTGAGTCAGCAAGTGGATTGCAAGATATGATCAATTTTACTCTATTATCTTTAAGAGTAAGAATTTTTTTATAGAAATATAGTTATTCTTTTAAAAAATAAGAAATATATGTAAAAAATTCCATATATTTTAATTTATTAGAATATACCATTACATATCATATACCCGTTTTTACTTTATTTCATTGTTTTCTTCTGAAAAGTTCTAATTTATATTAATGAAAGATATGTGTGTGTATTTTATGTTATTATGACCGGAGTTGAATTAAAAACGACTTCCTTGAATAGAATAAAACTTATATCAAGATGTTGGTCTCTAGCGAATTTGAAGCACATTTTCCTATTATTTCTTGACTACTAGCTACATGGAGAAGTGGCATCTTATGTTGTGGGCACCCCGTGGGTGTATTATCAGAACCCCCAAAATCAGCAAGTTCTTGTCATTTAAAATCAGTGACCAAACAGAAGACCCTAAACATGAACGGCTTCCTCGAGATGTACACTTATAGGATATTGTGAACATGGGCTATTATTTTATCATGTTTCCAGACCCGTAGGCATTTGTGAATGTAGCTCAGGTAATAAAGAAATCACTTTAACCCGGTTGCGGAAAGAACGCTTTTCCAAACAAACACCTCAGCCACATTAAAATATAGATAGTTTCATTTAGAAAATTTGATTATAATATTTTATCTAATTTATAAACCGTAATTAACGACGATTCGAGATTTATCCTTTTCGTATAGTTGTTTGTATTGTGCATGAATAATTATTCATGTTGAGACGCACACTATCCTGGAACTCTGCCCGTTTCAAGAATGGAGTCATGTTTTTCAATCCCTTTTTCTTAAAATTGCTATCTATAAATAATCACTGCAGGTAGAGAAAAATAATGGAAAGAAATGAAGCAACTTTCTATCTAAATTTACAAAATGCAATTTCTTTTATCAAAAAGAATTTAATAATATTTATTTCTCTTTTTAGATTTTTGAAAAATTTATAGTTTTTGTTCATTGCAGCAAAGTTTTTTTTTTCTTCCATACCCGCCACCAATCGGAAATTTAATGGAACGTAGAAAAAAGGGAGTTCTTACTTCAAAATCTAATAACTTTGTAATTTAAGAGAATTTTCAAGCATTCTTTAAATACTTGATATTATATTTATTTGTTCTGTACATGAAATCTCGTTTCGTGGTGCAGGAAAGCGTTTTGAGTAACGATACTTAAAAAAACATCTTTAAAAACAGCAAATATCATTATTTTCCACATCGCAACTGTCTGGGAAAATTAGATTCTTGTTTCTCACTTTTAACTATTTGTGAAAATTGGATACACGTTTCCAACTAAAAGCTACAAACCGTCTTTTTGTATGAAGAGTAGTTAATATTTAGAGTAGTAAATAATAAACACTTGTCTCATATCGTGGAAAATTATAAGATAGCATAAGTGATAACCTGAGAGGCTCACACACAAGGAGATACATTAAATTAAGTGCTCACACTTATATTTTCTAACCTTTGCTCTGCGAGGCCAAGTTGATGAATCCATTGTCACTTCATAATTTGATTGCCTGAAGAAAGAGAAAAAAGTACTTTAGTGGGCAGTCGTACATTATGACATTAGAATTATATACACACAGGGGAAAAACAAAAATAGAGTGTTTTCAATTATAGGCATTATTTATTGGTAAGGTTTAAGTCTTCAATGACCAATTTTTAAATTTTAATTTCTTATAAATTTCTTAGCGCCTTTTCTGAACTTTCAGTGATTAAAGACAATTTATAGTTCTCTTTACATGCATTTATTTTATTACGAGCATTTTCTTTAAAAAATACTTTAAGATGTGCATAAAAATATAAAATAATTCTTATAAAAACATTATTCCTTGAAATATAAGGAAAAGTACTTATTAAGCAATGGTTTTATCACTCAAATGTATAATTTTTTTTATTAAAAGCACATATAGTAATCCCCCTTATAACGCGTTTTCATATTACGTGATTTCCTGTCTCCCGAATAACAGGTGTTTTTCCTTATATATAACGCGTTGATTTCTCATGTTATATTTCTGTACTTAGAAATTTATATAGTTTGCTTAGCTGACAATCCATTTCGCGTACGTTTGCACATTGTGTCAATTGTGTTCCTATGCAATTAAATTATATATTATTGACTTTTGAACATTCTGTTGAAAAATAACGTTATTTCATATAACTCCATGCGAATAAACATGTAATAAAGCTCTGTTTAGAATAGTTTTATTTATTCGAAATGAATTGTTTTGTAGTTACATTTGTAAATTTTTTAGGTCGTTTGAGAGCATTTCACGAGAACGGAAAAAGCGGAACTATTATACTGCGTTATAGAAGGATTACTGAAATATAATTATTTATGAAACTGTACTTTATTTTTTATAGAAGAATTACTATTAAAAATCATGAAAATTTATCATAAAATTAAAAAAAACATTATTGTCTGCGAGTTTGTAACACTATTTTAAGAATTTAAAAACTATTGTCATGATAGACATTACTTGCATGGAACTCTGCACAGTGATCTGCAGTATTCTTTTGTTTCATTGGACACGCGTTCTGCGCATTCGATTTTTTCTAAAATTAAGAATGGTAAAAAAAAAGTATTATTTGAAGAGTTCAAAATTTCTTTCTTTATAATATATAATACTTGAACTTCAACTATGAAAATTTCAGAATATCAAATGAAATATTATATATACAATTATTCAAATTACTTTTCGTTTTCATGAATCTTTTTTGCTTAAATAGAAATTAAACTTTCTTGCCTCTCTAATAAAGTTATAAGAAATAATAGTACATTTTATTTGGGATTTGTAGGTAGATTTTTTATAGATGTTGGAAACATCAGCTGATAACGATAGAGGACATTAAATAACTAATAGCAGTACAGTGCTGTTGAGTGTATATTAAATCCGTGTGAGGGCATCGGTAGACATAGAAATCGTTAGCATAACGCAGAAACGGAGCAATTTATCGGACGTCCAAAAAGGTATAATCACTGGCTTTAGGGCCAAGGGTGGAAACATAGCCAAAACGGCTAACTTTGTGAATTTTTAACTTATCGTCGTAGTAAAGGTACACCATGCATGATAAAATGGGACTGTCCAAAATCAGCGACGTAGAAAATGTGGTACACCACAGTTATAGATTAAGGACGGCTGCGGAGATGTGATAGGGAAAATAGACGTGTTACCGATGATCTATAGACTACCCAGCTGTGGGAACCAAGGGCAATCAACAGTGCCTCCAAAACTACTGTTCAGTGCCCATTGATGAGTCTGGACCTTCGAAGCAGACGCCTGGTTCATGCATCTATGCTGATTTCTGTTCATCCGTGACGAAGGCTGGATTTGCAAGCAATTACCACAACTAAATGTCAAAGGAGAGGCGATAGGCAGCGTTTACAGATGAATCACATTTTATGCTCCATCGGACAGGTGGATGTTGGCGTATATACGTGAAACCTCTATAAAAAGTACCCTGCAATCATTGCCAGGACAGTTCAGGAGGGAGGTGGAAGCATTATGAGCTGAGAAGTGTTTTCCTAGCAGTTTTGGAATCATTTTTTATTGTGGAAGGCACAATGGATCAATATGAGTACGTATCTGTCCTTGCGGACCATGTTCATCCCTATATGTGCATTGTTTTTCCTAAGGAAGATGGTATCTACGAGCAGGATAATGCGAAGTGTATACAGCTAGCAGTTCACGCACTTCGTTCGAAGATCATCACGAAGAGTTTAGTTAAACCCAATCGAGAATCTATGCGACCATCCAGATTGGAGTGGCATGAACCTTCATCAGCTTAATCTAGCGTAGCTGGAGACGGCACCGGAGTTAGCAGAGTTCAACGTCTCAGTGAACATATTCAGGGTCCTAATTTTCTTCCTGAACATCTCACAAAAGTTCACTCTGCAAAATTATTTTGATTTTTGACAGATGATAACATTAATGTGATTGGACTCTGTATTTCCCTGTGTGTTTCAGACTGAACGTTATTTAGTGATTGGACCATGTACTTCTCGATAGAAGGTTTTTAGTCAGATCCTATCAGTTGTCAAACAATGAAAAATAGATGTTGAACTTCTACTTTCATCATGCATATCTGTTCGAATAGTTGTTGGTCTTTTTTTCCTTGATCACACGAATATAGTCCACTATCTAAGAAGGGTCCAAATGGAAAATAAGAAGACAGAAGTATTCAAGTGTCCTTACAGCAACCTAGTTTTTCAAGGTTGTCCAATATGTAAATTAAATATGAATTATTAATTTTGTTATAGGCAGTTCTTATGGTCTATGGAAAATATATATTGTTGCATTTTGTCTCTTTCTCTCTCTATATATATGTATATATATTCCTAAAATTTCTTAATCACCCAGTTACCTGGATCAAACGACTCTTGTTTCCATGGCAATGCTTCGAAGAACAGACTTAATTCCACAGTGACGTAATTGCACTGCTTAAGTTGCAAACTTTGGGAACATTCAGCTGTACACATCTGAAACGAGAAAATCTCATGTTTCAAAGGCCTGCAATGTAGTTTTAAATAAAATATTAAATTTAAAAACCACACCACAACTAGCTTTTTTTTTTCAAAGCCGTGGAATAAAAATAAATTTCAAAATCATTAAAAAGAAAAAAATCAGCTTTTTTGATATTGTAATTTTTAAATAAAAATTAGATGCTATTGGTATTCTAAATTTCATTATAATAAGAATGCTTACAAGAATTTTCAAGCTTACTTTGAAAATACGTCTATTTATTTTTTCCTAGCCCATATAAAATAAAAGTAATCTATTTAAGAAAAGAGGTTCAAAATTATGATTTAAAAACTTCAACATAGCTTTATCAAAATTAAAAGAAGAAAAAAATAGAAAATTACTTTATTATATCTATAGATAAATGCATAAAAGTAATGATAAACAAGTATCAAAAATCTTCATTTATGTATAAATTTTAAGCTTGCAGTTGTCTCAAGTTTCATTTTTTCAACTATATGTTAAGGAGGGGGGGGGGAAATCTACTTGTGCTGTTAATTGCACTGATGATTTTGCTTTTTGATGTCGGTTGCTTCATGTTTTCTAAAAATAAAGATAAAATTTAAGTTTGGGATAATAATTGTACGCAAAAGCTTACAGAAATTTCCTTTTATAAATAACGAAATGTTAGATATTTTTCGTTGAAACAAAATGTGCTCATAACTTAAATTCTTTTGTCTTTGATAACTCTAGTAGATTTTGTTTAATTTCTCAATCTACTCTTACTTTTCAGCTAACTTATTTGGCATCTGTACTCTAATCGGATTCTGAATAACTACAAGCATTAAGGCTCCAAATAACAATCGGGTTCATTATAATCATTATTTATTAACTTTTGTCCTTATTTATTATTTATTAACGGTCAACTCGATTACACCGAAGTAGAATTCTAATGGTGGACTATGACAACTCGTAAGGAAAGAAGCATCTATTTTCTAGAACATATTCTATAAATCAGATATTGAGACTAAAATTCTAGGTATGAAGAATACTTAAAGAGATTTATAGAAGTGCAGTTAATGGGCCAATGTACTCAAATTAGGCAAGCCTGGTACTTTCTGAAAAAACAAACTTTTAAATATTTTTTAAACAATATAAAGACATGAAAAGCCATGCCATACCTTTAGACCCTTGTGTTCATGCAAATAAGATCTTAAATTAGATCTAATAAAATAACTTATGATTTACTTTACTACATACCCGTAAAAATGTATGAAAGAGAGATTAATTATATTTTTCGAAGCTGTTACTCTGTTATTCGAAATTAATAAGTCTTTCATGATAATGTGAAAAACGGGAAATAGTCGGTGTATTTTGGATTAAGAATTGAATCAGCATGAAATTAATTGTCCAAGTTGGAATTCATTGTAATTTAGAAAAAGTCGCGTTTATTTGACTAAATGTATAATACAGTTTGTCCACCTCGAAAACATCTCCCACCAATTCGTCTGTGACTGTCTGTTGCTGTGGAAACAAGACAAATTCTATTTTCGACAGTGAGACATCTGAAATGGACTACTCCTGTTACTACAGCAACTGCCACTATACAAACTACTTAGTGGGAGCTTTTCTTGCAGTAGAAAGGCAATACTTAACATATTTAACTGCAAGATTAAAACTTTAACAACAAGGATATGGTCATGCCGTATATAAATATATCTACACTGATATTTATAACATCAGTAAATTATTTAGTACACATAAGGTATTTAAATGCACTTACCCTTGGGCTCAAAATCTTATCGTGTAGACGCTCCCAAGGAAGGCTTTGATAGTTGGTACAGTTTGAGCTGTAAGGTGCTGGTAGCATCTCAACGTTATTCTTCAAATTACAAAAATCAAAAATTACTATAGTTCCACTAGAATAAATAACATTGTTTCTAGTGTATTTACTATTTTCCAGTACTATAACAAAGTTATTGAATAATATGATGATTAATTTTCATTATTCACATAAAATGACTAAAAATAAAAAATATTATTTTAATCGATCAATATATCTAGCAAATATACAATGAATATAGTGTTCCCTCGCCACTTCGCGCTTCATGTTTTCCGGCTTCAGTGCTTCTCAGGTTTTTCCAAAATATTTATCAAAAAATAAAAATAAAAAAATGCAACCACGTTGGCAACCCCATTGCGTTTTCGGAGCTTTGTTTTATGTTGATGAGCGAGAGAGGAGAATATCTGCACGTGAAACAAAGAGAGGAGTTGACTCAGAGAACATACCGCTGCCTCTCATAAAGGTGCGTGATTGGCTTCCATCGATCCATGAACGTACGGTGAAGCTGGCTAACATCATAAGGAACGAAGAATGTGCCAACAAGACAAAAGAAGACATCAGCGCCCTTATCGATTGCCACTCGAGCCCCCTGACCGATGAAGACCTCTTTGAGTCTGCATGTAAGGAAGAAAAGGAAGAGAAAGACAAGGAAGAAATCGTAAAGCTTGCACTTACTCTGAAGAAACTGCAACAATTGTGCAATATGGCAAGAGCGATGCAACAATTTGCAAAAGACATTGATGACAATATGGTTCAAGTTGTCGGATTCAGCAGTCGCGTTGACGGGGTTATGTTCTTGTACAGAGGAATTTTGAAGGAAAAAAAACAAAGACAACAACTACCCATCACCATGTTTCTCTGCAAAGGTAAATCCGCAACTCTACCGTCAGCGCCACCAGTAGAAAAATTTTCGAGTGAACCTAAGACTTCTACGAGTCAAGTGAGAT
This sequence comes from Latrodectus elegans, assembly GCA_030067965.1. Classification (NCBI taxonomy): domain Eukaryota; kingdom Metazoa; phylum Arthropoda; class Arachnida; order Araneae; family Theridiidae; genus Latrodectus; species Latrodectus elegans. Next base: position 100,397,278 of record CM057816.1, on the reverse strand, counting down.
CCTCTCCTCCGCCAATAGCACAAGACTCTTCACCTCTCTCAGAAAGCGGTGTTGATTAATGTTTATGACTGTATAAGGTTTTTTAATTAACCTTATTGATAAGCACTGAGAGACACGCTTAAGTAAACAAGTATACTGTGGTAATTTTTGTCTTAAATGTGTATAATATTGTTTACATATTTAAAACATTCATGTACCCGCATATATGAATAATCCTAGAGACAAAATCCACATCGCGGTTTTTCAGCTTTCCCGGAATACTCTGGTCCTTATTAACCACGAAAAACGAGGGATCACTGTATTAGTAGAATTTTATTCCAGCAAAATAATTTTGCCAAAAATGGTTGCCATTCTGTATAATCACACAAGTTGTATCCTGCTGTAATTTATATGATCATTGTAAATTCTTTTAGATTTCTCAAATAAAATTTGTGATATTCTTTAATAAATGTATAGTAAAATAATTTTAATCTTTCAAGTAGTATTCATTTTCCGGAATTGGCGCTGTGACGTTTAGACCATAAGCCCGCCCCCATAAAATTTCCACCCACTTTTTAAAGCAATGGTTAAAAAAAACCCATAAAACCCCCACCTACTTTTAGAGAGTAAGGGCCCTATTTGAGCCCCTAAAATCGAATCCACTTTTATAAAACAATGCTATAAAAACCGCATAATTTTTCCGCCTCCGTATAAAAGCAATGGCTCTTAAAAACCCCATTAAAATAATTATACCCACCTCAAAAAAGTAATGACTTTATATCACCCATACCAATTTCAAAAAACAATGGTTAAAAACTCACTGTCACCCACTTTTAAAAAATAATGGCTCTGATTGACTCATAAATTATCTGGAACGAACAAGCGAAAAGTCACTGAGGTGGAAGGGTACCCCCTTCGGTGAGCACCTCCTTTTTCTCAGATGCCGTCCCCTCTCAAGATCAATTGTTTTAAAGCCATATTTCTCTCCAAAGTGGATATAAATGTATATACTAGAGACATATTTTAAGTATTTAAAGATAGCAAATATATAAATAAACAAAAGGAAATAAATAAAAAGGAAACCCATTTGGTTAAGGTATGCACTCGCATCTCATTAATTTATAGCTTTCGAGCAGAACTGCAGAAGCTTCAATCAATGATACTTTCATCAATAACCCCAAGTGAAAGGGTTGAATTCATCGAATGCTTAGGGAATTTAGAAGAAAAGTTTCAAAAAATAATTGAGAGTCTTGATGAAAGCTGAAGGAAACAACTGTTTTATGAATACAAAATATAAGAATTCCAAGTCTTTATCATTTAATAGTTTGAAAACTATTAAAAAATATATTTCTATTTTTTCCTCTTTATGGTTCATTGAAAGAGTTTATAAATGCTTCTTGATTACATATTTCGGTTAGTAATATGCAAACTATTTTTCTGTAATGAAGAGAGAAGAATTGATCAGACAGAATATGCAGTTTATATTTCAAGATGTAACACCAGTCTACTTTATTCTGGAACTTTATAGCGAAATCTTCATCGAAAGATTGATATCGTGAAATGTATCGCCACTTCAGTCGATCCTTATGCTCCCTCATCATGTTTTCACTCAGTGTTTGAAAAGCAGATACTAACTCCATATCTAGTTTCTCATGATATTTTTTAATGAAGGATTCACTCAGCTTTTGGTAATGGGATATTGCACTACAATCAATGAAATTGGTGTGTTTCTTCCATAAACTTCTGTGTCATTTTTTGATACCTGGATAAGCTTTTCCAATCTAAATCGTTTTCGTGTATTTCTATAAAATGTTCCGACAATTTCTGGTATTTAGAGATAATTGTCCAATCTTCTTCAATAGCATATTCTTCTATGAATAATTCACTCAGAGGTGAGAACTCGAAGACATATCTCCAGTTAACGAGTTCTGCCAGTCCCCTCAAAACATCTTCGGAAAGAGTATTTTTAGAAAATTCGTTCCAATCTACTTCGTTTGCCATTTATTATACTATATTTTTCATTCACAGAGCTTATTTTTTGTAGCGTAGTGGCTGAGATCTAATGTGTCAATACCATCTTCCAATATATGACGCTTGTCATCTTCCCCGGAGAGGGCGACCTTATTTACACGTATGGAATGAATCTCATATTTTGTGCCTCTGATTAGATTCATAGTTCTGTGCTGTACTTCGCTCTTGAATAAGCAATTTTTGTAGTCCTCGAAGGTGATTCCATTTTTCATGATACATTTCTTTACTCCTTTTGACTTTTTCACTAAGTTTGTATCAGTCTTACAGGCATATATGTTTAATCTTAATCCGACTAATTCTTCCATAATTTTTCCAGCATGCTTATCCTTCATTTTCCCCAGAACCTTTTTATTTACCCTTGGCTTTCATATTTATTATTTTCTGGGTAATCCAACGTATCAAAGTAGTCAATTATTCCTTTCATATCTTCATAAAAGTCCTCCGTTTTCACATCGTATATGAAGCTGTCTGTGTCCATATATAACAGTTTAACATCCTCCCTATACTTTGGCTTCATCACTTTATAATGAAGGTCGTACATTAAATGCTTGGATAGGTCTAGGATACTCATTCCAACATATACGTCTTTCCGAACACCAAGTTGTTCATGAGTTTGTAAAAGTCCTTTTCGAAATCGTTGGTTGCATTGGTCCTCATCTGAGTGTTTGGGTCTATATACTTCTGTAGCCAATTAGACTGGTTGAACTACAGCAGTCTGTGTACATTTTCAACTTTATTCCCAGCTGTAAATATTGTTTCAGAACCCTATAATGAACGATTTTTCGTTCTTCGTCATACAGGGTTGTTAGCAATTTGGACTGTTTTGAGCTATTAGGTATTCTGTTCTCAGGCGCTAATGGTAAGTCGGAATGGTGATTGTATTCGGTATTCGGGATATTGTAGGTCACACTCTAGAATGTACCCTTTATCTGCATCATCTGCTATTTTGGTTACATCAATACCAGCATTCCCCCACTTGAAACCACCATATGGCAAGAATTGACTCATTGCCCAACCATACAGATTATTGGCGTCCAGGTACATTAGGAAATCAGATCCTTTGGTTTTATCGTAATCCTTCATGTACTTGTTATTAGCTCTTCCATATCTGTTACAGCATTGAGATACAGTCCCTCTAGTACCCTTTTCAAGCATTAGTACCATATCATAATTGTTTAATAGTTCTAATTCTACACTGGTGGACTTTAACATAACATCCCAAGAGAGTCCAGGTGCAGTGAAGTACCATGCAGGATCCAGTTTGTAGGTCTTAATGCAGACATCCCTAAAATGTTCTATAATATCAGTCAAGATAAGTACATCAGTCTTTACATATATATCGGAATATTTGCCTAAATTTTTTATGTTGAAGGCATTCCATTCTCTCTCGGCATGTTTATAGTCCTCTTGAGATATATGTGACTCAATAATTCTATTGTAAAAGTCTTCTTGTGAGGGCAACTTGGTTTCTTCGCATTTTTCCCAGGAGTCCATGTAATCGTATGGATGTAAACCTTTTCGAGTGACGAGGTCTAGCTTGTCCTTGGGGAAGTATTTAGCAGTCTCTCTTGAACTATTTCACATTTTTCGCTAAACTGTTTATGCTGCTGGTCATGAACCGAAATGAATCAATAAATCTCAATTTTATTTCTGGGGGCTTGTCTTTCTTTCCTTTACCAGTTTCTATCATTTTTGCTCCCACATCTTTACTGAATGGGATGTATTTTTCTTCGGTGTTAGGTATGACGTCAATGTCTCCATTATCACCCCCTAGTTCTTTTATAAACAAGTGTGCATCATATCGGGATAAATTTTAGATAAAAACCGGGATAAAGTAAGGGATTCGATAGTGTAGGTTACATAGATTGTGAGCCAGACCCCTATAGTTTGATTCACATTTTGACGGATTGAGTAAATGGTCATGATCTCTCACTTTTTGATAGTCCAATTCATCATTAGTTTAATAAGGGGATGGCTCTGTTCTGATATTCAACTCGCAGATATGGCATATATTAGTCATTTGGAAATGTTACTCATCTTTAGCGGTCATTTTGATTGGATGGTTCTTATCGTAAATTTTCTTTATCCTTAAGGCTATCGACTTCAATTCTATGTAAAATACTTGAATCGCATTCGGCCTTCGATATGTAAAGGGCGGCATATAGTCTTCATGTTTATATTTGATGTAAATACAGAAACTCATTGATTCATTTAGCAGTCTCTCTTGAACTATTTCACATTTTTCGCTAAACTGTTTATGCTGCTGGTCATGAACCGAAATGAATCAATAAATCTCAATTTTATTTCTGGGGGCTTGGCTTTCTTTCCTTTACCAGTTTCTATCATTTTTGCTCCCACATATTTACTGAATGGGATGTATTTTTCTTCGGTGTTAGGTATGACGTCAATGTCTCCATTATCACCCCTAGTTCTTTTATAAACAAGTGTGCATCATATCGGGATAAATTTTAGATAAAAACCGGGATAAAGTAAGGGATTCGATAGTGTAGGTTACATAGATTGTGAGCCAGACCCCTATAGTTTGATTCACATTTTGACGGATCGAGTAAATGGTCATAATCTCTCACTTTTTGATAGTCCAATTCATCATTAGTTTAATAAGGGGATGGCTCTGTTCTGATATTCAACTCGCAGATATGGCATATATTAGTCATTTGGAAATGTTACTCATCTTTAGCGGTCATTTTGATTGGATGGTTCTTATCGTAAATTTTCTTTATCCTTAAGGCTATCGACTTCATTTCTATGTAAAATACTTGAATCGCATTCGGCCTTCGATATGTAAAGGGCGGCATATATTCTTCATGTTTAAATTTGACGTAAATACAGAAACTCATTGATTCATGCTTTTGGTATTTTTGCATGTACAATGCGCTTCCATCAGGTTGACAGGTACCTATCTTATTCGTCAAACACTCAAAATCTGCATTTATCGTGAAAGGTACTCGCACTGACTTATGATAATTTTTGAACTTTAAAGAATCACCTTCTTTAGGTATTGCTATTTTGACAGCCTTATTTTTCATACAATCCGTTTCATGTTTCTGCAGATCTTCCTCAGAGTGATAAAATAACAAGCACCTTTCACAGGGATATGCTCTTTTGTCATGTTTACTTAATTAAGCACTTATTAATTTTGACATGTCTTTTATCCAACAATAGTGGCTGTTTCCTTCTTCGTTCTTTATGTAAAGCAAATTAACATGTTTCTCAACTTTTTTCTTAGTCATTCCTAAAAGGTATAAATTACCTTTTTCATTGTATGAATAAATGTTCAATTATAGAGTATTCATCGCTTCAAACCTTTCGAGTGCTCTGTCTTCCATTTTTACAGGAAATTCAATGCCTTAGAACCTTAGCTCATTTTCATATGGCTTATACTTTCTTAGACTCTTTTGGCATCTTTTCCCGCTGGGTGCAGTGCACAGTATTGCCCACGTGAAACATTTATTATCCTCATTTTGTATGTTAGTGACTGATTTTTGAGCTTTAATTCTTTTAGGTAGATCAATGTAAGATGTCCTTCTCAGCGGGATAAACTTATTGATTCTCACCTCAATGCTTTTAATTCTGACAAGCATCCAGCCTGAACCTCTTGCAACAAACTCTTCCATCTCTATCAATAGCTTTTGGATAACTGATCTGTAATAGGTGGCCACATCAGTTGATTCTAAAATGACCCCATTTTTCGTTTTGAAGTTTTTCTCCATTTCTTCCATCTTTCTCCTTTTGATAATCACAGAGAAATTGGAAATTAACCTTCAGACCATACAGCCTCTTCAAGTGTTTAGTGGTGAGTCCTCGGACTACTGATGAAACATCGTTCAGAAAGTCTTTGGGAAGCATCAGATTGAATCCATTCTGGATGTCATACGTCTTACAAACGAGATTTATAGGCCGTTTCAACTTCATGGGGGTATATAGCCTTCTGTCCCACGTATCTGAACACAGGTCAGAATCGAATTCGAAGTGATGGTTGAACAATGCGCTCTCAATGTATGCTCTGATTTCTGCCTTCCTTCCCAATTTGGAATAGCCTCTAATACCACGCGTCCGACAAAATTTACGTAGTTGGTTAATGGTCATTAAATGCAGGCCCTGCATATTGTCAAAATCATCCTCCTGGTAGGCTTTCTTAGGCTTATAGTTTTGATGAGCTTTAGTTTGTAAGTGCTTATTTATGCTAGATTCCTTATACAACTTTACACAACACCTGATTTTAAGTTTTCTTTTCTTCTTGTACTTGCTGAACAAGTCATTATGGAAACTGGAAAAGCCATTATGATATTGAATAAGCTCAATCAGTTCCACTTTCTTCCGTTTCGAGTATCTTCGAATATTATTTTCCCGACAGTAGTCTTGCAACTGCCGAACGGTTTCAAATTTTATCTTTTATATTTATTATATATATATATATATATATATATATATCGTTTGTTTCTTTAAATGCTTAAAATATTGAGGGAGTTCATTAAATTTTAAAAGATCATGGTGAAAATTTTTTTATTTATAGAGAAGACCTTTAACACTAAATGTCGAATGAAATGATGGACGTAGTAAGATTCTTTGGACCAAACAAATCAAAGGAAACTCAAGAGTGTGAGCACAAATTTGTAACAAAAGAAGATAATGAAATTTACGTGTGTATGGAATGTCATTAAGATCCGAGATACAATCCTAATAAACGTCCTATCTATAGATCTCAATTATATTCGATGATGAAGATGCAACAGAGGAGGGAAAGCAGAGTGAAAAATATTACTAAATAGATGAATAGACTTAGTATCCCCTTAGAAGATGTGATTTTAGTTGAATTCCTTACATTTATCCATAAGTATGTAGAATTGTTTCCAGAGCGGAAAAACTTAATCAGCAAAGAATACATTTTATTTCATCTATTGCGGAAAAGAGATTTTCAGGTACCGCTAAAGTTACCTAAAATGAAGAAAACGCTTAAGATCAGATGAAGAAATCTGTTGAACCGTCTTCAGTGCCTTGAATTGGATTTTTTTAATAGCTATCAGCAGCTATTTAAAAAATAAAGTCTTTCTTATCCTACCAGCTACTCTCTGGATAACCTAACCACTTTACCAGATATTTATTTCTCACCTTTTGAGAATTTTTTCGATTTTGTACACATTGTCCTGCTTATCATATCTTACCAGCTCGTTTTCATAAATGGTTCCCTTTACATCTTCATTGTTTAAATCCTTTATTCTATAAGTGACTGGATCGGTTTCTAATACTGCAGAAATGACGAATATTTCTTCTGTAAAGGTTGCTTGAAACTTCTTATGAAAGTTGTTTTATAAATTGATATTCTGACTTTATCTCCTACTTGGTATTCGGGCTTATGTATGACCTTATTTTAAAGCAAATTGCAGTAGACTTCACTACTGTTTTCTTCTAGACTGGCCTCAACCGGCGTAATCTCCATACTTCTGTGGTAAGAGTTGTTATAATATTTCACTAACTGATCCAACACATCAATATATCTATTGGTATTGTTAGCCGCTAAATATTTCCGAAGTTTACCGTTTAGAGTTCTGTTGAATCGTTCCACCACGGAGCATTTGATTTCAAAGATTTCAGTAGTGAACCAGTGGATATTGTTCTCTTTAAACAGAAGCTGCGTCTCTTTGTTAATGAACTCGGTCCCTTGTCAGTCTGGATTTTAAGAGGAATTCTCACTTTAAATATCTTCTTAAATGCCTTTGTCACTTCTTCTCCTGTTTTTCTACGAATAGGCACAGCCCAACCATATTTGCTGAAAATGTCTATCACTGTTAACAAGTAGGGTTAGCCATCATTGGATTTTGAAAATGGCTGTAAAAATAACAAATATGCTTGCCATTGATCATCAATGTGTGGCACAAAAGTTCTCCTTCTTTTAAACTTACTGAGGTGTGGTTTATGTTCTGTGTAAAAATCTTGGTGTAAGAAATCTGAGACTTTTTTTCGAGTTAAACCTGTTTTTCTACTGAGTTCGTTTATACCACAATATCCAGTCTCCGGATCGTAAAATCTTTTTTGGGGTCCTCAGTTACCCCTTTAGCGGTAAAAAACGGAACGACTCTTTTTAGAACCACAATGCATGCAGATTCTTTTCATCATAGGTATGCCGTTTTTAGATTTAACGTGCTGTACGTCTTTAGTCTCAGTGTGGGTTTTACATTTTAGGCAGTACATTTTTGAGCCCATTTCAAATGTCTTCTTTGCTTTGATAATTGGCTTCTCAACAGCTCTATCTAGCCTTTTCTGGAGAGTTGGATTGGGAATATCTTCAAGTTCCTTTATCATGTTTGAGTCACACACCTTGTTTCTTGTTTCGGTGTCTTTGTTTTTTAGGTAACACACATCATCTTTATATGCAGCTTTATCGACTCTGTTAATGGGCTTACTCCATTCTTTGTATGTTAAATCAGGGTTTAGTCTAGTTTTACATTTGAGCAATTGAGTTCCTGGCCCTGTAAATTTGTGACCAAGCAAATGCATTTCAAACGGTAAATTTTTAATTGATGAGTTAACAACTCCTTTTCTTTTCTTGCAACGTTTAATTTATTTATATACAAAAAATTATTTACTCACATATTCATAGTCGTTCAATTGGGTTTCTTTCCTTCATTTTTCTCTGGGTAAGTAGACTGAATTGTTAATAAAATCACCTCTATTGTACATCTCTTCTTCTGATAATGTATTTGATTTGAATGAATTCAGCAGCGGCTTATAAAACTTGTAAGACTGCTTAAACTCTTCGTAACTTTCCACGATATTCATAGATTTTTCGATAGCAACTATACCAGCACTTAAGCTCAGTGCGGCTAAGGGTACCATCGCAAATGAGGCTAAACCCAATGAACTTCAGAGTAACTTTGAAATGGATAGCGAAATTTTTATCTTATAATAATGGTCGTAGCTCTTTCTATGCACTCAAATTTTCTTCCGTAAGTATTCTTCCATCTTTATTTATAGGGATTAAATATTTTTTTCAATATCTCAAAGCAGGAGTGGCTAAATCGAGTATAAAAAAATCAAACCATAGCTTCATGCCCTTTCTATATAGTTTTCTGAACTCTTCCTTTGTCAGACTTCCGCCTATTTCTCTTATAATCTGATTACTATCTTTATGCTGAAGTTTAAAATGTATAAAGTAATTGCAGTTTCTCCTGATGTATTAACATCAGGAGAAATTGTAATAGTTTTGAGATAGATAAATGATTGATGCATTTTTCTTCCTGCCTCTGATGAAAAATTCTTCTATGCTCTTCTGGTCCTTGTCAGTCACGCATTCATCAAAAACCACAACATTTTTATAAGATAGGTCTAAATCATACACTGTTATAAATTCTTTTGTATCATTGGAGAATAAAGTTCCCTTCTTGCCGAATCTTTCTTACAACTCCAGCATAATTTTCTTTTTATTTTTAGGATACTTTATCGTTTCAATGTCCATGTCATCGAACATTGTGTAGTTTTCTTTCAGTCTACTGTACTTTGCTTCGTTATATCTTTAGTACAGACGAATAAATTATCAAACTCAAGATAGTCATAAATAAAGTTCATCATTAAGTTCGTTTTGCCGGAATCTGAGGGTCCCGTAATGAGAAGACGAAAGGGGTGCTTTGGTGACAACCAGTGCTGATTTGCATCGATTACTTCTTCTGGTTCTGTGTAATCTTTAATTGGAATCATCTTTATTTAATGTTGAAAACAATTTGCTTTCAGTAAAACATAATTTGCTTCTAGTAAAAAATAATTTGTTTCCAGTAAAAAATAATTTGCTTATTACTAAATGAATGCTTTACAAAAAGAGCGAAATAAGAAGCTAAGAGAAGAAGTTAAGAATGACCTGAAAGTGTTTAAGATAAGTTTGGCCAGACTTAGGACTGGCCACATAAGAAGTTTAAGGTTCAGTAGTGGTCTGAAGAGTTATGCTGTCAGTCAATGTTCAGCCTCCGTCTCTCTCTCTGATATCTTAGAATGTATTGGTGCCTCTGTGGGGCAGCTGTTGAATGAGGGAAATAGGGTCTTCTGGCTAATTTCGCGACTTGATCTCTGTGACCTGGTTTAGCTTATTCTAAACCACAGGGGATAAGCAGCAACAACATACAAAAAGGTCATAACAGGGTTCTAAATGAAGTTTGAGTTTCAGAGAAATCATAGTCAGAATATGCTGTACACAGATGAGCAAAATAGGGATTACAAAGTTGTTGTCGAAGATTTACCACTTTGGCTTCCTTATCTTAGATTTAAGAATTCAGCAGCTGCAAAATTTAATGAATTAAGATTATCAGATAAGCCTGTGCAAATAAACTGAAATCAACACAGCATTGCAAAGTCGAATATTTTCTTAAAAAATTTAAGTGGGTCATATTTCATAAAGGCTATTTCAGATGAAGTATTGTCCTTGAATGTCATACCATAATACACTGAAAGATATGAAAATTCAAAACAGAACATGTTATTCGACAACTTAGATATGATGGAGTGTTGGCTGATAGTTAATAATGTAAGGGTTCCAACTGTTAGCTACATGATGGATTTTGAGAAAGGTGATTACAATCGGCTATACACAGCTCTTTTGGAATCTTGACTCAACACCATTACACCAGAAAAAGGGTGCATGGTCAATTATTCCAATTTCGGAAAATTATATCAAATCATTTGCTTTAACCTAGCTCACCATGAAAATTATACAGACACGAATAACCTGACTATAGAGTTCAACTGAAGATTAAGAAACAACACCACCAAGAATTATGTCTTTTATTTCATCTTACGAGAGCGCAAGAAATTCTACTTAAACATAAAGAATCAAGATATTACCATGATCAAAATATTAAAGCTATAAATTGTATTGAATTTTAATTTTAATAGTCGGAAGACTATTGAAATTATTCATATTAAAATAAAGAAATGACAGCATTCTATCCACTTTTTGTGGAAGAACTCAAAGAAATACCACCAGGTATTCCAGGAATAGGGTTTAAGCTGACACATGAGGGTAATTATGATATGGAAGAAAAGATATTAAGGAATGTTGGAGAACCTGTGGAAAATAATGACGTAACTACAAAATCTTACGTAGACAGATGTAGGAAGAATCTGAAGTCATCCATTCTTGATTTGTCTAAGAAAAGTTTAGTTCTTTCAGAAAATGATCAGCAGTATGACGCAAAAGGAAAAAAGAATCAGCAATCTTTTAAATCCGGTTGAGCAGTCTGATTCTGCAACTAGGAATTATGTAAATATAGTAGTTGACCAGTTGTGTGTGTGTGTGTGTGTGTGTGTGCGTGCGTGCGTGCGTGTGTGTGTGTGTGTGTGTGTGTGTGTGTGTGTGTGTGTGTGTGTGTGTGTGTGTGTGTGTGTGTGTGTGTGTGTGTGTGTGTGTGTGTGTGTGTGTGTGTGTGTGTGTGTGTGTGTGTGTGTGCGTGTGTGTGTGTGTGTGTGTGTGTGTGTGTGTGTGTGTGTGTGTGTGTGTGTGTGTGTGTGTGTGTGTGTGTGTGTGTGTGTGTGTGTGTGTGTGTGTGTGTGTGTGTGTGTGTGTGTGTGTGTGTGTGTGTGTGTGTGTGTGTGTGTGTGTGTGTGTGTGTGTGTGTGTGTGTGTGTGTGTGTGTGTGTGTGTGTGTGTGTGTGTGTGTGTGTGTGTGTGTGTGTGTGTGTGTGTGTGTGTGTGTGTGTGTGTGTTTTCGTGTGCGTGTGTGTGTGTGCGTGTGTGTGTGTGTGTGTGTGTGTGAGTGCGTGCGTGCGTGTGTGTGTGTGTGTGTGTGTGTGTGTGTGTGTGTGTGTGTGCGTGCGTGCGTGTGTGTGTGTGTGTGTGTGTGTGCGCGCGCGCGCGAAACATGAGTTTACTACACACCTCAAGGAAATTTTGATGCGAAAGGTAAAACGATAAATAATGTGAAGGATCCGGAATCTGAGAAAAATGTTGTGAATAGACGATATTATGAAAATAATGCCTTGACGTTCCATGGAGAGGTTTAAAATTCTAAAAACAGATCAATCGCACATCTTGCGGATCCGAGCGCTAGTCACGATTGTATCAATAAACAATATTTTGAAACTAATGCTTTGATTTTAAAAGATGATTGTTATGATGATCAAAATAAAATAGTGTCAAATGTCAAAGAACCTGTAAAGGTAAATGATGTGTTGTTACTAAAAAATATCTTGATTATTATTGTATTCTATGGAATAAAATTAATAAAAATTATTATGCTCACAATCAAAGAATTTCAGGTGTGAAAAGACCTCAATATGATACAGATTGTGCTAATAAATACTATGTTGATAGTAAGACATTCTGTGCTTCCACAGATCGAGGAGTACAGTTTACAGCTAATGGTTTCAAAACTTCCCCGTTCAATACATTTACTTCAAAACTTTTAGGCTCAAACTTAAAACAATCACATGATTATATATGAAGGTAACAATTTTCATAGCCTGTGTTAACATGAATGAGAAACCAGAAACATGAATGAAGAATCAATCCTTTACTTGTGTATGGGAAACAAAATGATGTTTTAACTTTATCAGTACTGACAGGAGGACAATGAAAGTTAAAACCCTATTTACACATCGAAAAGTTAGAATTTTCTTAGCTCCATAAATAAATGGAAAAATTTAATTCTTTACATATTAGAACTTGTAAAGAACTGGACCGGGAATACCTGAGTTCCGATATTGCAGTCCATACTGATAAAATTTTAATTCGCTTGGAGAATGGTTCCCTTATTCACATACCTACTGGCACATTGAATACAGAGGAGATAGAATCATCAAAAGAGAAACAAATAAAAGTTATAAGTGTGGATAAGTACATAATTTTTTCACATTTAAAGAAATAAAAAAATTTTCTTATATAATAAACACAAAATCGAATTGTTAAATAAATTAAACGCACTCAGTTCATTTGAAGATGGAGCAGAAAGAAAGGCTTTCCAAAAAATGGGGAACTCAACATCCATGAAAAACATCATGTTACTGAATTTAAACAGATAACCACAAGATATGGAAATAGAATAGTTGTAGAATTTGCTATTTGTTTTGTATCTTTACCGCTAAGATGTGATAAAATAGAGTCAGATTATTTAAAACTCAATGATTTGAAACCTCTTTTCTTTGTGTATTTGGGAAGTAAGGATGTCGGGAAGTCTCAACCAGCGCAAATGTAACAATTCGAACAGTAATATTAGATTTTAATGGTTTTAAAAATCATTAAAATATCGATCTAAAGAAGTTTGTCTAGTTTAGATAAAATATCACACCCCATTTTCCGAATATTTTTGTTCTTCTCTTCATGCAGTATTTGATGCATTTGTATAACATATTTTAAAATTAGGGAATAAATTTCTGGATATTTATCAGTTTCTTCTTCTATGCATAAGAATAACTTTTGACATACTTTGGCCAGACTAGTCATTCTACAGTTCACACTCCCGTAGAGTGCTATCATATCACCGAATAAGTCGTAAATATTTTCCATTTCTGTTTATTATTATTCACTTTATTATTATTATTCTTTTTGTCTTCGGGGACATGCATATATTAATTATACATTCTCTCTCTGACGGGTACCCAGTAGCTCCGTGGCAAAGTCTAAGCTTAACAACCGTAAGATCGCGGTTTCGATCCTCAACCTCGGTAGCAGCTTTCGTGAATAGTAATGCTATTTGCGTTAAGCTCACTTGTGGATCAACCATGGAGCGAAACATCAGTGGTGGGTTGAGACTTGTGGTCTCTATGTTCATTTAGATGTGTTTGTGTTGTCCTTAATGTATATATGCAGGAAATTACTGACCTGACAATCCAGTATTATTGTCAGGTCAGTAATACTGGAACTCCGGTTCTAGAATTCGTAAGCAGCTGCTGGAACTGGACTCACTCCTCCAGTATTCCTCAAGTATCACTGACCTGGTGGGCTATTTTGCTATTTTTTTTTAAGAAATATTTAGTAGGGGAATAGTTTTCCAAATAGTGAGTTTTAAACCATTGTTTTATAGAATTGGTTAGGGTGAAATAAAGCCATTACTTTTTTGAGGTAGGTATAATTTTAATGGTGGTTTTAAGAGCCATTGTTTTTAAAAGGGGGTGGAAAATTATGGCATTTTTTAAAGCATTGTTTTATAAAAGTGGATTCGATTTTAGTGGCTGAAATAGGACCATTACTCTCTAAAAGTAGGTGGGGTTTTATGGGGGGTTTTCGGACTATTGCTTTAAAAAGTGGGTGGAAATTTTATGGGGGCGGGCTTATGCTCTAAACGTCACTGCGCCAGCTCCGGCAAATGAATACTACTCTTCCACTAATTTAGTTACAAGTGATTAAAACATTTAGAATGACGCACCTAATGACGAAGCCTTACAATATTGAAATTTGGATTGAGGATTTCTTTAAATATGCATATTGCAAATAAAAATTAAAATTGTTGGAAATCAAAAGTATTAAAGCCAACATTAACATTCATCTCTTGACTTCAGCAACATTTTTTAGTAAACTAAATATTATCATAATATGTTTACGTTTTCTTGTTTTATGTTATTTTGAACATCGATTTTGCAATTTCACAATCAAAATCTTCATAATAATATTAATTGTTACTATTAGAATAACAAACTAAATGATATCATTAAGAAGGATATGATTTTCAAGAGAACAAGTCTCACGCATTTCATCTGATAATTTCAAAAATTAAGATAAATTAGCAGAAAATGTTGCTTAAGTAGTCATATGCAGAATCACAAACATATTTTTGTCATGTTGCGTAGTTCTTTCACCATACATTCGTTTAGAGAAAAAAAAAAGAAAAAAAATCTTAATTTTCATTTGCATGAAATACTGATTTTCTACTTTGAAAGATGATTGATTGTAAAGGGAAAGTGATTTTCAAAGAAATAAACGTGTAAATTTGAAATGAGAATGAAAACTTTTCCAATAATTTTTCTACCGCACTATTCTTTAAATTTACTATTATTGAAAAGACAAAAATCATATTTTTTTCAATTCTGTGGAAACTTAGTTTCTTTTTAAAGTAATTTTAAATTAATATATGCTACATTCTTAGCTTTAATAAAGTACCTTAGCTTTTGAAAGAAATTTCGCTCTAAATTAAATTGCAAGTTGCATCGATCCTTACTGTCTTAATATCTTAACCAATGTCTATGATGTATAGCATATTAGTAAAGAAATAATGAATAAAATGTAAATATTAAAATTAACAATCAGTAAGATGTTAAAAAATATTTAAGTTAACGTGTGAATGTGCTTAAATTTATTTATTAAAAGTCCATCTGTAGAATGTTTATATTGTTTTATAAATATCACAATAACTGAATGCAAAACTAAAAAAACACTAATGATGAAACTAATTGAATTAAGCTGTAAGATATCATTTATGGGAAGTCATGAAATCTGATTCTTCTCTCAATCCAAATTAAAAAAGACTTAGTAAATTTCAATCTACCAATTTAATTATTTCAAACTTTTCTTTGCCTTTGTTGAAAGCGAGAAAATTTATGCAAATTTATATATCATGTGTTTTAAAAATACAGCTGAGGACAACTAATCTCTATAAAACTAGCTCAACCTCCCTTCCGTACAGCAAGAAAAACAAATGGAAGGTTCCAAGGTGCTCGTTTGGTGTTGAAACTTAATAACCTCAAAGATTTTTGAGCAGGGAAGGTGTAAGTATGATTTTGCCCTAAACTCCATCGATAGATGGCAACATCTACTCTCTCAATTTTGACATTGATCTGGAGGGGGATGAAATTTTTTCCAGACCATTACACCCATGGTAACTTCTCAACAACCGACCACAGGACTTGCGATTGCACAGATTTAAAGAGCACGTATATCGCATATACTCAGCGGGTGTTTGGCGGTATTGGGGATAAAACCTCGCCCTTCTGGACGGAAGGCTGATGCCCTAACCACTAGACTAGCACGGCCTCCGCTAAATTCTTAAACTGTAGTGCCAAATTTTAGAAATGTATAAAGTAAAATTTATAATATTTCTTTTTACAACGTATAAAGTAAAAGAAACATACTGTTGTTTTTGTAGTACACACTATATTATTTTATATTAATAAAATTATCATCATAAACTATGTGTCTTATAGGTAAGCAGAAAACTTTTAAACTTATCTTTTTCTTTGTGTGCTGCCAAATTCTGAAATCGTTAAAAATGTGTCGCAACCAGAAAAAAAATGTTTAAGAATGATGGTTTAACTGATCGACTAACTTACACTTGATTCACCGCTTGCTTGAAGCCGATATTTATAACAATTCGGTAGTTTCTAGAACCTTCCTTCTGGAGATTTCTAGAATATTCTTATAGTGAGCATATGGTAAATCGGCTCTTATTGTTCTATCAATTCGAAACTTCGAAAATATTGACCTATGTTTTTACGCCAAATATCGCCAATCTGCTTAGATTTTACGTGCTTATTTCTCAGCTCTGGAAACAGCTATTTTCACAGAATAAGCGTTGTTTAGACAATAATTTCACAAATAAAACAAAAATAACACACTGAAACAATTATTTAAACATTAATACAAAATATTCACATAAATATCTGCAATATTTACTTTTTTTTCGTATTAGTGTAATAAAATATTCAAAAATTACTAAAACAATCATGCTACATTTAGATCCATTTTTAAATCCAAATTTCTCAATTGGAAAAGATTCTCTACTCATCAGATTTATGTTATATATTCATGTTAAATTTTGAAACCAAGCTTCATTTAAAATGAATGAAATCCCATTTTCAAACCTTTTTCAATCCGAAATTGTAGGAATTTCCTGGTTTGACTTCTGTTCCGTCTGAGAAAGGATCTGGATACACTTCCGGACTGTGAAATGTAACCAGGACAGCTGCATCCCTGTCAGGCTCCAGATATTCATTGGTTTCTACATTCACCACCAACACTAAGTCTAGAAACTCAAGAAAAAAGTAAAATAACTGGGATAAAAATGCAGCCCATCATCCACAGATATTAAATACAAGAAGTTAGAGATTAATGAAATCTTGAAGCAGAAAGTAAAAAACGCAATATCAAAAAGAACATGAATGTCGTATTTAAGTTTCTTCATATACATCTGTTAAGCTTTTTGAGAATGTTTCATAATTTTATCTTTTTAACAGGTAAATATGTCCTACTACTATATTTAAAATGTCTTCCCTGCAGGCAATATATTGGCTTAAGTGTCTTACAGACAAATACACAGGTGTTAAGTTTCATTCAACGGAAATTTTTTATGTGACACAGTGACCACTTTTGTCTCGCTAACGTTATTCAGATGACAGCCTAATATTTAAAAACGAAATATCATAAAAGACTGGTGTATTAAGCTCTTCAATATTTATTACTTTTACAAAATTATTTTTAAAAATATCAATGAGAAAAGTGTGTATTTATTTTTTCATATGCAACTTATATTAAATGGACTCTTTATAAAAATCTGAAAAAGAAAATGAATTTTTGTCTCTTCCCGACTTCATAATTAAAAATATTACTCAATAATTG